>CM072285.1:115559348-116159348 GCA_036873955.1 Mergus octosetaceus
AAGAGTGAACACAGAGAGTCCAGTTGCATGTGGGGCTGCGTAAAGGCTCCCCTGGGGAGTTAAGTTGTACCCAAAGGCTTCCTTTCGGGGCAATTTTTGATGTGCGTAAGGGGCTCTGTACGCGATTTCTGGGGTCCTATTTTCAATTTCTCTCAGATTCCTTGTAGGGAGATATATAGGGTTGTTCAGAAAGAGCGAACGCAAGGAGTCCAGCTGCATGTGGGGCTAAGTGAAGGCTCCCCTGGGGAGTTCAGTTGTACCCAAAGGCTTCCTTTGGGGGCAATTTTTGATGGGTGAAAAGGGCTCTGTACGCGATTTCTGGGGTCCTATTTTCAATTCCTCTCAGATTCCGGGTAGGGATGTCTTTAGGTTTGTTCAGAAAGAGCGAACACAGAGAGTCCAGTTGCATGGGGGGCTGCGTAAAGGCTCCCCTGCGGAGTTCAGTTGTACCCAAAGGCTTCCTTTGGGGGCAATTTTTGATGGGCAAAATGGGCCTTGCACATGTTTCCTGGGATCCTATTTTCAATTCCTCTCAGATTCCAGGTAGGGCTGTATTTAGGGCTGTTCAGAAAAAGCGAACACAGAGAGTCCAGTTGCATGTGGGGCTGCGTAAAGGCTCCCCTGGGGAGTTCAGTTGTTCCAAAGGCTTCCTTTGGGGGCAATTTTTGATGTGTGAAAGGGGCTCTGTATGCATTTTCTGGGGTCCTATTTTCATTTTCTCTCAGATTCCGGGTAGGTATGTATTCAGGGTTTTTAAGAAAGAGCGAACACAGAGAGTCCAGTTGCATGTGGGGCTGCGTAAAGGCTCCCCTGGGGAGTTCAGTTGTACCCAAAGGCTTCCTTTGGGGGCAATTTTTGATGGGCAAAATGGGCCTTGTACAAGATTTCTGGCGTTGTATTTTCAATTCCTCTTCGATTCCGGGTAGGGAGATATTTGGCACTGTTCAGAAAGAGCGAACACAGAGAGTCCAGTTGCATGTGGGGCTGCGTAAAGGCTCCCCTGCGGAGTTCAGTTGTACCCAAAGGCTTCCTTTGGGGGCAATTTTTGATGGGCAAAAGGGGCTCTGTACGCGTTTTCTGGGGTCCTATTTTCAATTCCTCTCAGATTCCGGATAGGGAGATATTTGGGGTTCTTCAGAAAGAGCGAACTTAGAGAGTCCAGTTGCATGGGGGGCTGCGTAAAGGCTCCCCTGCGGAGTTCAGTTGTACCCAAAGGCTTCCTTTGGGGGCAATTTTTGATGGGCAAAATGGGCCTTACACAAGTTTTCTGGGGTCCTATTTTCAATTCCTCTCAGATTCCAGGTAGGGCTGCATTTAGGGCTGTTCAGAAAAAGCGAACACAGAGAGTCCAGTTGCATGTGGGGCTGCGTAAAGGCTCCCCTGGGGAGTTAAGTTGTACCCAAAAGCTTCCTTTCGGGGCAATTTTTGATGTGCGTAAGGGGCTCTGTACGCGATTTTGGGGTCCTATTTTCAATTTCTCTCAGATTCCGGGTAGGGAGATATATAGGGTTGTTCAGAAAGAGCAAACGCAAGGAGTCCAGCTGCATGTGGGGCTAAGTGAAGGCTCCCCTGGGGAGTTCAGTTGTACCCAAAGGCTTCCTTTGGGGACAATTTTTGATGGAAAAAATGGGCCTTGTACACGTTTTCTGGGGTGGTATTTTCAATTCCTCTTAGATTCCGGGTAGGGAGATATTTGGCACTGTTCAGAAAGAGCGAACACAGAGAGTCCAGTTGCATGTGGGGCTGCGTAAATGCTCCCCTGGGGAGTTCAGTTGTACCCAAAGGCTTCCTTTGGGGGCAATTTTTGATGGGTAAAATGGGCCTTGCACATGTTTTCTGGGGTCCTATTTTCAATTCCTCTCAGATTCCGGGTAGGGATGTCTTTAGGGTTGTTCAGAAAGAGCGAACACAGAGAGTCCAGTTGCATGTGGGGCTGCGTAAAGGCTCCCCTGGGGAGTTCAGTTGTACCCAAAGGCTTCCTTTGGGGGCAATTTTTGATGGGCAAAAGGGGCCTTGTACACGATTTCTGGCGTGGTATTTTCAATTCCTCTTAGATTCCGGGTAGGGAGATATTTGGCACTGTTCAGAAAGAGCGAACACAGAGAGTCCAGTTGCATGTGGGGCTGCGTAAAGGGTCCCCTGCGGAGTTCAGTTGTACCCAAAGGCTTCCTTTGGGGGCAATTTTTGATGGGTAAAATGGGCCTTGCACATGTTTTCTGGGGTCCTATTTTCAATTCCTCTCAGATTCCGGGTAGGGATGTCTTTAGGGTTGTTCAGAAAGAGCGAACACAGAGAGTCCAGTTTCATGTGGGGCTGCGTAAAGGCTCCCCTGCGGAGTTCAGTTGTACCCAAAGGATTCCTTTGGGGGCAATTTTTGATGGGCAAAAGGTGCTCTGTACGCGTTTTCTGGGGTCCTATTTTCAATTCCTCTCAGATTCCGGATAGGGAGATATTTGGGGTTCTTCAGAAAGAGTGAACACAGAGAGTCCAGTTGCATGGGGGGCTGCGTAAAGGCTCCCCTGGGGAGTTCAGTTGTACCCAAAGGCTTCCTTTGGGGGCAATTTTTGATGTGTGAAAGGGGCTCTGTATGCATTTTCTGGGGTCCTATTTTCATTTTCTCTCAGATTCCGGGTAGGTATGTATTCAGGGTTTTTAAGAAAGAGTGAACACCAGAGTCCAGTTGCATGTGGGGCTGCGTAAAGGCTCCCCTGGGGAGTTCAGTTGTACCCAAAGGCTTCCTTTGGGGGCAATTTTTGATGGGTGAAAGGGGCTCTGTACGCGATTTCTGGGGTCCTATTTTCAATTCCTCTCAGATTCCGGGTAGGGATGTCTTTAGGGTTGTTCAGAAAGAGCGAACACAGAGAGTCCAGTTGCATGTGGGGCTGCGTAAAGGCTCCCCTGCGGAGTTCAGTTGTACCCAAAGGCTTCCTTTGGGGGCAATTTTTGATGGGCAAAAGGGGCCTTTTACACGTTTTCTGGGGTCCTATTTTCAATTCCTCTCAGATTCCGGATAGGGAGATATTTGGGGTTCTTCAGAAAGAGCGAACACAGAGAGTCCAGTTGCATGGGGGGCTACGTAAAGGCTCCCCTGGGGAGTTCAGTTGTACCCAAAGGCTTCCTTTGGGGGCAATTTTTGATGGGCAAAATGGGTCTTGTATACGATTTCTGGCGTGGTATTTTCAATTCCTCTTAGATTCCGGGTAGGGAGATATTTGGCACTGTTCAGAAAGAGCGAACACAGAGAGTCCAGTTGCATGTGGGGCTGCGTAAAGGCTCCCCTGGGGAGTTCAGTTGTACCCAAAGGCTTCCTTTGGGGGCAATTTTTGATGGGCAAAAGGGGCTCTGTACGCGTTTTCTGGGGTCCTATTTTCAATTCCTCTCAGATTCCGGATAGGGAGATATTTGGGGTTCTTCAGAAAGAGCGAACACAGAGAGTCCAGTTGCATGTGGGGCTGCGTAAAGGCTCCCCTGGGGAGTTCAGTTGTACCCAAAGGCTTCCTTTGGGGGCAATTTTTGATGTGTGAAAGGGGCTCTGTATGCATTTTCTGGGGTCCTATTTTCATTTTCTCTCAGATTCCGGGTAGGTATGTATTTAGGGTTTTTAAGAAAGAGTGAACACAGAGAGTCCAGTTGCATGTGGGGCTGCGTAAAGGCTCCCCTGGGGAGTTAAGTTGTATCCAAAAGCTTCCTTTCGGGGCAATTTTTGATGTGCGTAAGGGGTTCTGTACGCGATTTCTGGGGTCCTATTTTCAATTTCTCTCAGATTCCGGGTAGGGAGATATATAGGGTTGTTCAGAAACAGCGAACGCAAGGAGTCCAGCTGCATGTGGGGCTAAGTGAAGGCTCCCCTGGGGAGTTCAGTTGTACCCAAAGGCTTCCTTTGGGGGCAATTTTTGATGGAAAAAATGGGCCTTGTACACGTTTTCTGGGGTGGTATTTTCAATTCCTCTTAGTTTCCGGGTAGGGAGATATTTGGCGCTGTTCAGAAAGAGCGAACACAGAGAGTCCAGTTGCATGTGGGGCTGCGTAAATGCTCCCCTGGGGAGTTCAGTTGTACCCAAAGGCTTCCTTTGGGGGCAATTTTTGATGGGTGAAAGGGGCTCTGTACGCGATTTCTGGGGTCCTATTTTCAATTCCTCTCAGATTCCGGGTAGGGATGTCTTTAGGGTTGTTCAGAAAGAGCGAACACAGAGAGTCCAGTTGCATGTGGGGCTGCGTAAATGCTCCCCTGGGGAGTTCTGTTGTACCCAAAGGCTTCCTTTGGGGGCAATTTTTGATGGGTAAAATGGGCCTTGCACATGTTTTCTGGGGTCCTATTTTCAATTCCTCTCAGATTCCGGATAGGGAGATATTTGGGGTTCTTCAGAAAGAGCGAACACAGAGAGTCCAGTTGCATGGGGGGCTACGTAAAGGCTCCCCTGGGGAGTTCAGTTGTACCCAAAGGCTTCCTTTGGGGGCAATTTTTGTTGGGCAAAATGGGCCTTGTACACGATTTCTGGCGTGGTATTTTCAATTCCTCTTAGATTCCGGGTAGGGAGATATTTGGCACTGTTCAGAAAGAGCGAACACAGAGAGTCCAGTTGCATGTGGGGCTGCGTAAAGGCTCCCCTGGGGAGTTCAGTTGTACCCAAAGGCTTCCTTTGGGGGCAATTTTTGATGGGTAAAATGGGCCTTGCACATGTTTTCTGGGGTCCTATTTTCAATTCCTCTCAGATTCCGGGTAGGGATGTCTTTAGGGTTGTTCAGAAAGAGCGAACACAGAGAGTCCAGTTGCATGTGGGGCTGCGTAAAGGATCCCCTGCGGAGTTCAGTTGTACCCAAAGGCTTCCTTTGGGGGCAATTTTTGATGGGCAAAAGGGGCTCTATACGCGTTTTCTGGGGTCCTATTTTCAATTCCTCTCAGATTCCGGATAGGGAGATATTTGGGGTTCTTCAGAAAGAGTGAACACAGAGAGTCCAGTTGCATGGGGGGCTGCGTAAAGGCTCCCCTGGGGAGTTCAGTTGTACCCAAAGGCTTCCTTTGGGGGCAATTTTTGATGTGTGAAAGGGGCTCTGTATGCATTTTCTGGGGTCCTATTTTCATTTTCTCTCAGATTCCGGGTAGGTATGTATTTAGGGTTTTTAAGAAAGAGTGAACACAGAGAGTCCAGTTGCATGTGGGGCTGCGTAAAGGCTCCCCTGGGGAGTTCAGTTGTACCCAAAGGCTTCCTTTGGGGGCAATTTTTGATGTGTGAAAGGGGCTCTGTATGCATTTTCTGGGGTCCTATTTTCATTTTCTCTCAGATTCCGGGTAGGTATGTATTCAGGGTTTTTAAGAAAGAGTGAACACAGAGAGTCCAGTTGCATGTGGGGCTGCGTAAAGGCTCCCCTGGGGAGTTAAGTTGTACCCAAAAGCTTCCTTTCGGGGCAATTTTTGATGTGCGTAAGGGGCTCTGTACGCGATTTCTGGGGTCCTATTTTCAATTTCTCTCAGATTCCGGGTAGGGAGATATATAGGGTTGTTCAGAAAGAGCGAACGCAAGGAGTCCAGTTGCATGGGGGGCTACGTAAAGGCTCCCCTGGGGAGTTCAGTTGTACCCAAAGGCTTCCTTTGGGGGCAATTTTTGATGGGCAAAATGGGTCTTGTATACGATTTCTGGCGTGGTATTTTCAATTCCTCTTAGATTCCGGGTAGGGAGATATTTGGCACTGTTCAGAAAGAGCGAACACAGAGAGTCCAGTTGCATGTGGGGCTGCGTAAATGCTCCCCTGGGGAGTTCTGTTGTACCCAAAGGCTTCCTTTGGGGGCAATTTTTGATGGGTAAAATGGGCCTTGCACATGTTTTCTGGGGTCCTATTTTCAATTCCTCTCAGATTCCGGGTAGGGATGTCTTTAGGGTTGTTCAGAAAGAGCGAACACAGAGAGTCCAGTTGCATGTGGGGCTGCGTAAAGGCTCCCCTGGGGAGTTCAGTTCTACCCAAAGGCTTCCTTTGGGGGCAATTTTTGATGGGCAAAAGGGGCTCTGTACGCGTTTTCTGGGGTCCTATTTTCAATTCCTCTCAGATTCCGGATAGGGAGATATTTGGGGTTCTTCAGAAAGAGCGAACACAGAGAGTCCAGTTGCATGTGGGGCTGCGTAAAGGCTCCCCTGGGGAGTTCAGTTGTACCCAAAGGCTTCCTTTGGGGGCAATTTTTGATGTGTGAAAGGGGCTCTGTATGCATTTTCTGGGGTCCTATTTTCATTTTCTCTCAGATTCCGGGTAGGTATGTATTTAGGGTTTTTAAGAAAGAGTGAACACAGAGAGTCCAGTTGCATGTGGGGCTGCGTAAAGGCTCCCCTGGGGAGTTAAGTTGTATCCAAAAGCTTCCTTTCGGGGCAATTTTTGATGTGCGTAAGGGGTTCTGTACGCGATTTCTGGGGTCCTATTTTCAATTTCTCTCAGATTCCGGGTAGGGAGATATATAGGGTTGTTCAGAAAGAGCGAACGCAAGGAGTCCAGCTGCATGTGGGGCTAAGTGAAGGCTCCCCTGGGGAGTTCAGTTGTACCCAAAGGCTTCCTTTGGGGGCAATTTTTGATGGAAAAAATGGGCCTTGTACACGTTTTCTGGGGTGGTATTTTCAATTCCTCTTAGTTTCCGGGTAGGGAGATATTTGGCGCTGTTCAGAAAGGGCGAACACAGAGAGTCCAGTTGCATGTGGGGCTGCGTAAATGCTCCCCTGGGGAGTTCAGTTGTACCCAAAGGCTTCCTTTGGGGGCAATTTTTGATGGGTGAAAGGGGCTCTGTACGCGATTTCTGGGGTCCTATTTTCAATTCCTCTCAGATTCCGGGTAGGGATGTCTTTAGGGTTGTTCAGAAAGAGCGAACACAGAGAGTCCAGTTGCATGTGGGGCTGCGTAAATGCTCCCCTGGGGAGTTCTGTTGTACCCAAAGGCTTCCTTTGGGGGCAATTTTTGATGGGTAAAATGGGCCTTGCACATGTTTTCTGGGGTCCTATTTTCAATTCCTCTCAGATTCCGGATAGGGAGATATTTGGGGTTCTTCAGAAAGAGCGAACACAGAGAGTCCAGTTGCATGGGGGGCTGCGTAAAGGCTCCCCTGGGGAGTTCAGTTGTACCCAAAGGCTTCCTTTGGGGGCAATTTTTGTTGGGCAAAATGGGCCTTGTACACGATTTCTGGCGTGGTATTTTCAATTCCTCTTAGATTCCGGGTAGGGAGATATTTGGCACTGTTCAGAAAGAGCGAACACAGAGAGTCCAGTTGCATGTGGGGCTGCGTAAAGGCTCCCCTGGGGAGTTCAGTTGTACCCAAAGGCTTCCTTTGGGGGCAATTTTTGATGGGTAAAATGGGCCTTGCACATGTTTTCTGGGGTCCTATTTTCAATTCCTCTCAGATTCCGGGTAGGGATGTCTTTAGGGTTGTTCAGAAAGAGCGAACACAGAGAGTCCAGTTGCATGTGGGGCTGCGTAAAGGATCCCCTGCGGAGTTCAGTTGTACCCAAAGGCTTCCTTTGGGGGCAATTTTTGATGGGCAAAAGGGGCTCTATACGCGTTTTCTGGGGTCCTATTTTCAATTCCTCTCAGATTCCGGATAGGGAGATATTTGGGGTTCTTCAGAAAGAGTGAACACAGAGAGTCCAGTTGCATGGGGGGCTGCGTAAAGGCTCCCCTGGGGAGTTCAGTTGTACCCAAAGGCTTCCTTTGGGGGCAATTTTTGATGTGTGAAAGGGGCTCTGTATGCATTTTCTGGGGTCCTATTTTCATTTTCTCTCAGATTCCGGGTAGGTATGTATTTAGGGTTTTTAAGAAAGAGTGAACACAGAGAGTCCAGTTGCATGTGGGGCTGCGTAAAGGCTCCCCTGGGGAGTTCAGTTGTACCCAAAGGCTTCCTTTGGGGGCAATTTTTGATGTGTGAAAGGGGCTCTGTATGCATTTTCTGGGGTCCTATTTTCATTTTCTCTCAGATTCCGGGTAGGTATGTATTCAGGGTTTTTAAGAAAGAGTGAACACAGAGAGTCCAGTTGCATGTGGGGCTGCGTAAAGGCTCCCCTGGGGAGTTAAGTTGTACCCAAAAGCTTCCTTTCGGGGCAATTTTTGATGTGCGTAAGGGGCTCTGTACGCGATTTCTGGGGTCCTATTTTCAATTTCTCTCAGATTCCGGGTAGGGAGATATATAGGGTTGTTCAGAAAGAGCGAACGCAAGGAGTCCAGCTGCATGTGGGGCTAAGTGAAGGCTCCCCTGGGGAGTTCAGTTGTACCCAAAGGCTTCCTTTGGGGGCAATTTTTGATGGAAAAAATGGGCCTTGTACACGTTTTCTGGGGTGGTATTTTCAATTCCTCTTAGATTCCGGGTAGGGAGATATTTGGCGCTGTTCAGAAAGAGCGAACACAGAGAGTCCAGTTGCATGTGGGGCTGCGTAAATGCTCCCCTGGGGAGTTCAGTTCTACCCAAAGGCTTCCTTTGGGGGCAATTTTTGATGGGTGAAAGGGGCTCTGTACGCGATTTCTGGGGTCCTATTTTCAATTCCTCTCAGATTCCGGGTAGGGATGTCTTTAGGGTTGTTCAGAAAGAGCGAACACAGAGAGTCCAGTTGCATGTGGGGCTGCGTAAAGGCTCCCCTGGGGAGTTCAGTTGTAACCAAAGGCTTCCTTTGGGGGCAATTTTTGATGGGCAAAATGGGTCTTGTATACGATTTCTGGCGTGGTATTTTCAATTCCTCTTAGATTCCGGGTAGGGAGATATTTGGCACTGTTCAGAAAGAGCGAACACAGAGAGTCCAGTTGCATGTGGGGCTGCGTAAATGCTCCCCTGGGGAGTTCTGTTGTACCCAAAGGCTTCCTTTGGGGGCAATTTTTGATGGGTAAAATGGGCCTTGCACATGTTTTCTGGGGTCCTATTTTCAATTCCTCTCAGATTCCGGGTAGGGATGTCTTTAGGGTTGTTCAGAAAGAGCGAACACAGAGAGTCCAGTTGCATGTGGGGCTGCGTAAAGGCTCCCCTGGGGAGTTCA
Organism: Mergus octosetaceus; assembly: GCA_036873955.1. Taxonomy (NCBI): domain Eukaryota; kingdom Metazoa; phylum Chordata; class Aves; order Anseriformes; family Anatidae; genus Mergus; species Mergus octosetaceus. Next base: position 115,568,339 of record CM072285.1, read on the forward strand.
GTTGTACCCAAAGGCTTCCTTTGGGGGCAATTTTTGATGGGCAAAAGGGGCTCTGTACGCGTTTTCTGGGGTCCTATTTTCAATTCCTCTCAGATTCCGGATAGGGAGATATTTGGGGTTCTTCAGAAAGAGCGAACACAGAGAGTCCAGTTGCATGGGGGGCTGCGTAAAGGCTCCCCTGGGGAGTTCAGTTGTACCCAAAGGCTTCCTTTGGGGGCAATTTTTGATGTGTGAAAGGGGCTCTGTATGCATTTTCTGGGGTCCTATTTTCATTTTCTCTCAGATTCCGGGTAGGTATGTATTTAGGGTTTTTAAGAAAGAGTGAACACAGAGAGTCCAGTTGCATGTGGGGCTGCGTAAAGGCTCCCATGGGGAGTTAAGTTGTACCCAAAAACTTCCTTTCGGGGCAATTTTTGATGTGCGTAAGGGGCTCTGTACGCGATTTCTGGGGTCCTATTTTCAATTTCTCTCAGATTCCGGGTAGGGAGATATATAGGGTTGTTCAGAAAGAGCGAACGCAAGGAGTCCAGCTGCATGTGGGGCTAAGTGAAGGCTCCCCTGGGGAGTTCAGTTGTACCCAAAGGCTTCCTTTGGGGGCAATTTTTGATGGAAAAAATGGGCCTTGTACACGTTTTCTGGGGTGGTATTTTCAATTCCTCTTAGTTTCCGGGTAGGGAGATATTTGGCGCTGTTCAGAAAGAGCGAACACAGAGAGTCCAGTTGCATGTGGGGCTGCGTAAAAGCTCCCCTGGGAAGTTCAGTTGTACCCAAAGGCTTCCTTTGGGGGCAATTTTTGATGGGTGAAAGGGGCTCTGTACGCGATTTCTGGGGTCCTATTTTCAATTCCTCTCAGATTCCGGGTAGGGATGTCTTTAGGGTTGTTCAGAAAGAGCGAACACAGAGAGTCCAGTTGCATGTGGGGCTGCGTAAAGGCTCCCCTGCGGAGTTCAGTTGTACCCAAAGGCTTCCTTTGGGGGCAATTTTTGATGGGCAACAGGGGCCTTTTACACGTTTTCTGGGGTCCTATTTTCAATTCCTCTCAGACTCCGGATAGGGAGATATTTGGGGTTCTTCAGAAAGAGCGAACACAGAGAGTCCAGTTGCATGTGGGGCTACGTAAAGGCTCCCCTGGGGAGTTCAGTTGTACCCAAAGGCTTCCTTTGGGGGCAATTTTTGATGGGCAAAATGGGCTTTGTATACGATTTCTGGCGTGGTATTTTCAATTCCTCTTAGATTCCGGGTAGGGAGATATTTGGCACTGTTCAGAAAGAGCGAACACAGAGAGTCCAGTTGCATGTGGGGCTGCGTAAATGCTCCCCTGGGGAGTTCAGTTGTACCCAAAGGCTTCCTTTGGGGGCAATTTTTGATGGGTAAAATGGGCCTTGCACATGTTTTCTGGGGTCCTATTTTCAATTCCTCTCAGATTCCGGGTAGGGATGTCTTTAGGGTTGTTCAGAAAGAGCGAACACAGAGAGTCCAGTTGCATGTGGGGCTGCGTAAATGCTCCCCTGGGGAGTTCAGTTGTACCCAAAGGCTTCCTTTGGGGGCAATTTTTGATGGGCAAAAGGGGCTCTGTACGTGTTTTCTGGGGTCCTATTTTCAATTCCTCTCAGATTCCGGATAGGGAGATATTTGGGGTTCTTCAGAAAGAGCGAACACAGAGAGTCCAGTTGCATGTGGGGCTGCGTAAAGGCTCCCCTGCGGAGTTCAGTTGTACCCAAAGGCTTCCTTTGGGGGCAATTTTTGATGGGCAAAAGGGGCCTTTTACACGTTTTCTGGGGTCCTATTTTCAATTCCTCTCAGATTCCGGATAGGGAGATATTTGGGGTTCTTCAGAAAGAGCGAACCCAGAGAGTCCAGTTGCATGGGGGGCTACGTAAAGGCTCCCCTGGGGAGTTCAGTTGTACCCAAAGGCTTCCTTTGGGGGCAATTTTTGATGGGCAAAATGGGCCTTGTATACGATTTCTGGCGTGGTATTTTCAATTCCTCTTAGATTCCGGGTAGGGAGATATTTGGCACTGTTCAGAAAGAGCGAACACAGAGAGTCCAGTTGCATGTGGGGCTGCGTAAATGCTCCCCTGGGGAGTTCAGTTGTACCCAAAGGCTTCCTTTGGGGGCAATTTTTGATGGGTAAAATGGGCCTTGCACATGTTTTCTGGGGTCCTATTTTCAATTCCTCTCAGATTCCGGGTAGGGATGTCTTTAGGGTTGTTCAGAAAGAGCGAACACAGAGAGTCCAGTTGCATGTGGGGCTGCGTAAATGCTCCCCTGGGGAGTTCAGTTGTACCCAAAGGCTTCCTTTGGGGGCAATTTTTGATGGGCAAAAGGGGCTCTGTACGTGTTTTCTGGGGTCCTATTTTCAATTCCTCTCAGATTCCGGATAGGGAGATATTTGGGGTTCTTCAGAAAGAGCGAACACAGAGAGTCCAGTTGCATGTGGGGCTGCGTAAAGGCTCCCCTGGGGAGTTCAGTTGTACCCAAAGGCTTCCTTTGGGGGCAATTTTTGATGGGCAAAAGGGGCCTTTTACACGTTTTCTGGGGTCCTATTTTCAATTCCTCTCAGATTCCGGATAGGGAGATATTTGGGGTTCTTCAGAAAGAGCGAACACAGAGAGTCCAGTTGCATGGGGGGCTACGTAAAGGCTCCCCTGGGGAGTTCAGTTGTACCCAAAGGCTTCCTTTGGGGGCAATTTTTGATGGGCAAAATGGGCCTTGTACACGATTTCTGGCGTGGTATTTTCAATTCCTCTTAGATTCCGGGTAGGGAGATATTTGGCACTGTTCAGAAAGAGCGAACACAGAGAGTCCAGTTGCATGTGGGGCTGCGTAAATGCTCCCCTGCGGAGTTCAGTTGTACCCAAAGGCTTCCTTTGGGGGCAATTTTTGATGGGTAAAATGGGCCTTGCACATGTTTTCTGGGGTCCTATTTTCAATTCCTCTTAGATTCCGGGTAGGGATGTCTTTAGGGTTGTTCAGAAAGAGCGAACACAGAGAGTCCAGTTGCATGGGGGGCTGCGTAAAGGCTCCCCTGCGGAGTTCAGTTGTACCCAAAGGCTTCCTTTGGGGGCAATTTTTGATGGGCAAAAGGGGCTCTGTACGCGATTTCTGGGGTCCTATTTTCAATTTCTCTCAGATTCCGGGTAGGGAGATATATAGGGTTGTTCAGAAAGAGCGAACGTAAGGAGTCCAGCTGTATGGGGGGCTGCGTAAAGGCTCCCCTGGGGAGTTAAGTTGTACCCAAAAGCTTCCTTTCGGGGCAATTTTTGATGTGCGTAAGGGGCTCTGTACGCGATTTCTGGGGTCCTATTTTCAAATTCTCTCAGATTCCGGGTAGGGTGATATATAGGTTTGTTCAGAAAGAGCGAACGCAAGGAGTCCAGCTGCATGTGGGGCTAAGTGAAGGCTCCCCTGGGGAGTTCAGTTGTACCCAAAGGCTTCCTTTGGGGGCAATTTTTGATGGAAAAAATGGGCCTTGTACACGTTTTCTGGGGTGGTATTTTCAATTCCTCTTAGATTCCGGGTAGGGAGATATTTGGCGCTGTTCAGAAAGAGCGAACACAGAGAGTCCAGTTGCATGTGGGGCTGCGTAAATGCTCCCCTGGGGAGTTCAGTTCTACCCAAAGGCTTCCTTTGGGGGCAATTTTTGATTGGCAAAATGGGCCTTGTACGCATTTTCTGGGGTCCTATTTTCAATTCCTCTCAGATTCCGGGTAGGGATGTCTTTAGGGTTGTTCAGAAAGAGCGAACACAGAGAGTCCAGTTGCATGTGGGGCTGCGTAAAGGCTCCCCTGCGGAGTTCAGTTGTACCCAAAGGCTTCCTTTGGGGGCAATTTTTGATGGGCAAAAGGGTCTCTGTAAGCGTTTTCTGGGGTCCTATTTTCAATTCCTCTCAGATTCCGGATAGGGAGATATTTGGGGTTCTTCAGAAAGAGCGAACACAGAGAGTCCAGTTGCATGGGGGGCTACGTAAAGGCTCCCCTGGGGAGTTCAGTTGTACCCAAAGGCTTCCTTTGGGGGCAATTTTTGATGGGCAAAATGGGCCTTGTGCACGATTTCTGGCGTGGTATTTTCAATTCCTCTTAGATTCCGGGTAGGGAGATATTTGGCACTGTTCAGAAAGAGCGAACACAGAGAGTCCAGTTGCATGTGGGGCTGCGTAAATGCTCCCCTGGGGAGTTCAGTTGTACCCAAAGGCTTCCTTTGGGGGCAATTTTTGATGGGTAAAATGGGCCTTGCACATGTTTTCTGGGGTCCTATTTTCAATTCCTCTTAGATTCCGGGTAGGGATGTCTTTAGGGTTGTTCAGAAAGAGCGAACACAGAGAGTCCAGTTGCATGTGGGGCTGCGTAAAGGCTCCCCTGCGGAGTTCAGTTGAACCCAAAGGCTTCCTTTGGGGGCAATTTTTGATGGGCAAAATGTGCCTTGCACAAGTTTTCTGGGGTCCTATTTTCAATTCCTCTCAGATTCCGGATAGGGAGATATTTGGGGTTCTTCAGAAAGATCGAACACAGAGAGTCCAGTTGCATGGGGGGCTGCGTAAAGGCTCCCCTGGGGAGTTCAGTTGTACCCAAAGGCTTCCTTTGGGGGCAATTTTTGATGTGTGAAAGGGGCTCTGTATGCATTTTCTGGGGTCCTATTTTCATTTTCTCTCAGATTCCTGGTAGGTATGTATTCAGGGTTTTTAAGAAAGAGTGAACACAGAGAGTCCAGTTGCATGTGGGGCTGCGTAAAGGCTACCCTGGGGAGTTAAGTTGTACCCAAAAGCTTCCTTTCGGGGCAATTTTTGATGTGCGTAAGGGGCTCTGTACGCGATTTCTGGGGTCCTATTTTCAATTTCTCTCACATTCCGGGTAGGGAGATATATAGGGTTGTTCAGAAAGAGTGAACGCAAGGAGTCCAGCTGTATGTGGGGCTGCGTAAAGGCTCCCCTGGGGAGTTAATTTGTACCCAAAAGCTTCCTTTCGGGGCAATTTTTGATGTGCGTAAGGGGCTCTGTACGCGATTTCTGGGGTCCTATTTTCAATTTCTCTCAGATTCCGGGTAGGGAGATATATAGGGTTGTTCAGAAAGAGCGAACGCAAGGAGTCCAGCTGCATGTGGGGCTAAGTGAAGGCTCCCCTGGGGAGTTCAGTTGTACCCAAAGGCTTCCTTTGGGGGCAATTTTTGATGGAAAAAATGGGCCTTGTACACGTTTTCTGGGGTGGTGTTTTCAATTCCTCTTAGATTCCGGGTAGGGAGATATTTGGCGCTGTTCAGAAAGAGCGAACTCAGAGAGTCCAGTTGCATGTGGGGCTGCGTAAATGCTCCCCTGGGGAGTTCAGTTCTACCCAAAGGCTTCCTTTGGGGGCAATTTTTGATTGGCAAAATGGGCCTTGTACGCATTTTCTGGGGTCCTATTTTCAATTCCTCTCAGATTCCGGGTAGGGATGTCTTTAGGGTTGTTCAGAAAGAGCGAACACAGAGAGTCCAGTTGCATGTGGGGCTGCGTAAATGCTCCCCTGCGGAGTTCAGTTGTACCCAAAGGCTTCCTTTGGGGGCAATTTTTGATGGGCAAAAGGGGCCTTTTACATGTTTTCTGGGGTCCTATTTTCAATTCCTCTCAGATTCCGGATAGGGAGATATTTGGGGTTCTTCAGAAAGAGCGAACACAGAGAGTCCAGTTGCATGGGGGGCTACGTAAAGGCTCCCCTGGGGAGTTCAGTTGTACCCAAAGGCTTCCTTTGGGGGCAATTTTTGATGGGTGAAAGGGGCCTTGCACATGTTTTCTGGGGTCCTATTTTCAATTCCTCTCAGATTCCGGGTAGGGATGTCTTTAGGGTTGTTCAGAAAGAGCGAACACAGAGAGTCCAGTTGCATGTGGGGCTGCGTAAATGCTCCCCTGGGGAGTTCAGTTGTACCCAAAGGCTTCCTTTGGGGGCAATTTTTGATGGGTGAAAGGGGCTCTGTACGTGTTTTCTGGGGTCCTATTTTCAATTCCTCTCAGATTCCGGATAGGGAGATATTTGGGGTTCTTCAGAAAGAGCGAACACAGAGAGTCCAGTTGCATGTGGGGCTGCGTAAAGGCTCCCCTGCGGAGTTCAGTTGTACCCAAAGGCTTCCTCTGGGGGCAATTTTTGATGGGCAAAATGGGCCTTTTACACGTTTTCTGGGGTCCTATTTTCAATTCCTCTCAGATTCCGGATAGGGAGATATTTGGGGTTCTTCAGAAAGAGTGAACACAGAGAGTCCAGTTGCATGGGGGGCTACGTAAAGGCTCCCCTGGGGAGTTCAGTTGTACCCAAAGGCTTCCTTTGGGGGCAATTTTTGATGGGCAAAATGGGCCTTGTATACGATTTCTGGCGTAGTATTTTCAATTCCTCTTAGATTCCGGGTAGGGAGATATTTGGCACTGTTCAGAAAGAGCGAACACAGAGAGTCCAGTTGCATGTGGGGCTGCGTAAATGCTCCCCTGGGGAGTTCAGTTGTACCCAAAGGCTTCCTTTGGGGACAATTTTTGATGGGCAAAAGGGGCTCTGTACGTGTTTTCTAGGGTCCTATTTTCAATTCCTCTCAGATTCCGGATAGGGAGATATTTGGGGTTCTTCAGAAAGAGCGAACACAGAGAGTCCAGTTGCATGTGGGGCTGCGTAAAGGCTCCCCTGCGGAGTTCAGTTGTACCCAAAGGCTTCCTTTGGGGGCAATTTTTGATGGGCAAAAGGGGCCTTTTACACGTTTTCTGGGGTCCTATTTTCAATTCCTCTCAGATTCCGGATAGGGAGATATTTGGGGTTCTTCAGAAAGAGCGAACACAGAGAGTCCAGTTGCATGGGGGGCTACGTAAAGGCTCCCCTGGGGAGTTCAGTTGTACCCAAAGGCTTCCTTTGGGGGCAATTTTTGATGGGCAAAATGGGCCTTGTACACGATTTCTGGCGTGGTATTTTCAATTCCTCTTAGATTCCGGGTAGGGAGATATTTGGCACTGTTCAGAAAGAGCGAACACAGAGAGTCCAGTTGCATGTGGGGCTGCGTAAATGCTCCCCTGCGGAGTTCAGTTGTACCAAAAGGCTTCCTTTGGGGGCAATTTTTGATGGAAAAAATGGGCCTTGTACACGTTTTCTGGGGTGGTATTTTCAATTCCTCTTAGATTCCGGGTAGGGAGATATTTGGCGCTGTTCAGAAAGAGCGAACACAGAGAGTCCAGTTGCATGTGGGGCTGCGTAAATGCTCCCCTGGGGAGTTCAGTTCTACCCAAAGGCTTCCTTTGGGGGCAATTTTTGATTGGCAAAATGGGCCTTGTACGCATTTTCTGGGGTCCTATTTTCAATTCCTCTCAGATTCCGGGTAGGGATGTCTTTAGGGTTGTTCAGAAAGAGCGAACACAGAGAGTCCAGTTGCATGTGGGGCTGCGTAAAGGCTCCCCTGCGGAGTTCAGTTGTACCCAAAGGCTTCCTTTGGGGGCAATTTTTGATGGGCAAAAGGGGCCTTTTACACGTTTTCTGGGGTCCTATTTTCAATTCCTCTAAGATTCCGGATAGGGAGATATTTGGGGTTCTTCAGAAAGAGCGAACACAGAGAGTCCAGTTGCATGGGGGGCTACGTAAAGGCTCCCCTGGGGAGTTCAGTTGTACCCAAAGGCTTCCTTTGGGGGCAATTTTTGATGGGTGAAAGGGGCTCTGTACGCGATTTCTGGGGTCCTATTTTCAATTCCTCTCAGATTCCGGGTAGGGATGTCTTTAGGGTTGTTCAGAAAGAGCGAACACAGAGAGTCCAGTTGCATGGGGGGCTGCGTAAAGGCTCCGCTGGGGAGTTCAGTTGTACCCAAAGGCTTCCTTTGGGGGCAATTTTTGATGGGCAAAATGGGCCTTGCACATGTTTTCTGGGATCCTATTTTCAATTCCTCTCAGATTCCAGGTAGGGCTGTATTTAGGGCTGTTCAGAAAAAGCGAACACAGAGAGTCCAGTTGCATGTGGGGCTGCGTAAAGGCTCCCCTGGGGAGTTCAGTTGTACCCAAAGGCGTCCTTTGGGGGCAATTTTTGATGTGTTAAAGGGGCTCTGTATGCATTTTCTGGGGTCCTATTTTCATTTTCTCTCAGATTCCGGGTAGGTATGTATTCAGGGTTTTTAAGAAAGAGTGAACACAGAGAGTCCAGTTGTATGTGGGGCTGCGTAAAGGCTCCCCTGGGGAGTTCAGTTGTACCCAAAGGCTTCCTTTGGGGGCAATTTTTGATGGGCAAAATGGGCCTTGTACACGATTTCTGGCGTGGTATTTTCAATTCCTCTTAGATTCCGGGTAGGGAGATATTTGGCACTGTTCAGAAAGAGCGAACACAGAGAGTCCAGTTGCATGTGGGGCTGCGTAAAGGCTCCCCTGCGGAGTTCAGTTGTACCCAAAGGCTTCCTTTGGGGGCAATTTTTGATGGGTAAAATGGGCCTTTTACACGTTTTCTGGGGTCCTATTTTCAATTCCTCTCAGATTCCGGGTAGGGATGTCTTTAGGGTTGTTCAGAAAGAGCGAACACAGAGAGTCCAGCTGCATGTGGGGCTGCGTAAAGGCTCCCCTGCAGAGTTCAGTTGTACCCAAAGGCTTCCTTTGGGGGCAATTTTTGATGGGCAAAAGGGGCTCTGTACGCGTTTTTTGGGGTCCTATTTTCAATTCCTCTCAGATTCCGGATAGGGAGATATTTGGGGTTCTTCAGAAAGAGCGAACACAGAGAGTCCAGTTGCATGGGGGGCTACGTAAAGGCTCCCCTGGGGAGTTCAGTTGTACCCAAAGGCTTCCTTTGGGGGCAATTTTTGATGGGCAAAATGGGCCTTGTGCACGATTTCTGGCGTGGTATTTTCAATTCCTCTTAGATTCCGGGTAGGGAGATATTTGGCACTGTTCAGAAAGAGCGAACACAGAGAGTCCAGTTGCATGTGGGGCTGCGTAAATGCTCCCCTGGGGAGTTCAGTTGTACCCAAAGGCTTCCTTTGGGGGCAATTTTTGATGGGTAAAATGGGCCTTGCACATGTTTTCTGGGGTCCTATTTTCAATTCCTCTTAGATTCCGGGTAGGGATGTCTTTAGGGTTGTTCAGAAAGAGCGAACACAGAGAGTCCAGTTGCATGTGGGGCTGCGTAAAGGCTCCCCTGCGGAGTTCAGTTGAACCCAAAGGCTTCCTTTGGGGGCAATTTTTGATGGGCAAAAGGGGCTCTGTACGTGTTTTCTGGGGTCCTATTTTCAATTCCTCTCAGATTCCGGATAGGGAGATATTTGGGGTTCTTCAGAAAGATCGAACACAGAGAGTCCAGTTGCATGGGGGGCTGCGTAAAGGCTCCCCTGGGGAGTTCAGTTGTACCCAAAGGCTTCCTTTGGGGGCAATTTTTGATGTGTGAAAGGGGCTCTGTATGCATTTTCTGGGGTCCTATTTTCATTTTCTCTCAGATTCCTGGTAGGTATGTATTCAGGGTTTTTAAGAAAGAGTGAACACAGAGAGTCCAGTTGCATGTGGGGCTGCGTAAAGGCTACCCTGGGGAGTTAAGTTGTACCCAAAAGCTTCCTTTCGGGGCAATTTTTGATGTGCGTAAGGGGCTCTGTACGCGATTTCTGGGGTCCTATTTTCAATTTCTCTCAGATTCCGGGTAGGGAGATATATAGGGTTGTTCAGAAAGAGCGAACGCAAGGAGTCCAGCTGTATGTGGGGCTGCGTAAAGGCTCCCCTGGGGAGTTAATTTGTACCCAAAAGCTTCCTTTCGGGGCAATTTTTGATGTGCGTAAGGGGCTCTGTACGCGATTTCTGGGGTCCTATTTTCAATTTCTCTCAGATTCCGGGTAGGGAGATATATAGGGTTGTTCAGAAAGAGAGAACGCAAGGAGTCCAGCTGCATGTGGGGCTAAGTGAAGGCTCCCCTGGGGAGTTCAGTTGTACCCAAAGGCTTCCTTTGGGGGCAATTTTTCATGGAAAAAATGGGCCTTCTACACGTTTTCTGGGGTGGTATTTTCAATTCCTCTTAGATTCCGGGTAGGGAGATATTTGGCGCTGTTCAGAAAGAGCGAACTCAGAGAGTCCAGTTGCACGTGGGGCTGCGTAAATGCTCCCCTGGGGAGTTCAGTTCTACCCAAAGGCTTCCTTTGGGGGCAATTTTTTCATGGGTGAAAGGGGCTCTGTACGTGATTTCTGGGGTCCTATTTTCAATTCCTCTCAGATTCCGGGTAGGGATGTCTTTAGGGTTGTTCAGAAAGAGCGAACACAGAGAGTCCAGTTGCATGGGGGGCTGCGTAAAGGCTCCGCTGGGGAGTTCAGTTGTACCCAAAGGCTTCCTTTGGGGGCAATTTTTGATGGGTGAAAGGGGCCTTGCACATGTTTTCTGGGATCCTATTTTCAATTCCTCTCAGATTCCAGATAGGGCTGTATTTAGGGCTGTTCAGAAAAAGCGAACACAGAGAGTCCAATTGCATGTGGGGCTGCGTAAAGGCTCCCCTGGGGAGTTCAGTTGTACCCAAAGGCTTCCTTTGGGGGCAATTTTTGATGTGTGAAAGGGGCTCTGTATGCATTTTCTGGGGTCCTATTTTCATTTTCTCTCAGATTCCAGGTAGGTATGTATTCAGGGTTTTTAAGAAAGAGTGAACACAGAGAGTCCAGCTGCATGTGGGGCTAAGTGAAGGCTCCCCTGGGGAGTTCAGTTGTACCCAAAGGCTTCCTTTAGGGGCAATTTTTGATGGGCAAAATGGGCCTTGTACACGATTTCTGGCGTGGTATTTTCAATTCCTCTTAGATTCCGGGTAGGGAGATATTTGGCACTGTTCAGAAAGAGCGAACACAGAGAGTCCAGTTGCATGTGGGGCTGCGTAAAGGCTCCCCTGCGGAGTTCAGTTGTACCCAAAGGCTTCCTTTGGGGGCAATTTTTGATGGGTAAAATGGGCCTTGCACATGTTTTCTGGGGCCCTATTTTCAATTCCTCTCAGATTCCGGGTAGGGATGTCTTTAGGGTTGTTCAGAAAGAGCGAACACAGAGAGTCCAGTTGCATGTGGGGCTGCGTAAAGGCTCCCCTGCGGAGTTCAGTTGTACCCAAAGGCTTCCTTTGGGGGCAATTTTTGATGGGCAAAAGGGGCTCTGTACGCGTTTTCTGGGGTCCTATTTTCAATTCCTCTCAGATTCCGGATAGGGAGATATTTGGGGTTCTTCAGAAAGAGCGAACACAGAGAGTCCAGTTGCATGGGGGGCTGCGTAAAGGCTCCCCTGGGGAGTTCAGTTGTACCCAAAGGCTTCCTTTGGGGGCAATTTTTGATGGGCAAAAGGGGCTCTGTACGCGTTTTCTGGGGTCCTATTTTCAATTCCTCTCAGATTCCGGATAGGGAGATATTTGGGGTTCTTCAGAAAGAGCGAACACAGAGAGTCCAGTTGCATGGGGGGCTGCGTAAAGGCTCCCCTGGGGAGTTCAGTTGTACCCAAAGGCTTCCTTTGGGGGCAATTTTTGATGTGTGAAAGGGGCTCTGTATGCATTTTCTGGGGTCCTATTTTCATTTTCTATCAGATTCCGGGTACGTATGTATTTAGTGTTTTTAAGAAAGAGTGAACACAGAGAGTCCAGTTGCATGTGGGGCTGCGTAAAGGCTCCCCTGGGGAGTTAAGTTGTACCCAAAAGCTTCCTTTCGGGGCAATTTTTGATGTGCGTAAGGGGCTCTGTACGCGATTTCTGGGGTCCTATTTTCAATTTCTCTCAGATTCCGGGTAGGGAGATATATAGGGTTGTTCAGAAAGAGCAAACGCAAGGAGTCCAGCTGCATGTGGGGCTAAGTGAAGGCTCCCCAGGGGAGTTCAGTTGTACCCAAAGGCTTCCTTTGGGGGCAATTTTTGATGGAAAAAATGGGCCTTGTACACGATTTCTGGCGTGGTATTTTCAATTCCTCTTAGATTCTGGGTAGGGAGATATTTGGCGCTGTTCAGAAAGAGCGAACTCAGAGAGTCCAGTTGCATGTGGGGCTGCGTAAATGCTCCCCTGGGGAGTTCAGTTCTACCCAAAGGCTTCCTTTGGGGGCAATTTTTGATTGGCAAAATGGGCCTTGTACGCATTTTCTGGGGTCCTATTTTCAATTCCTCTCAGATTCCGGGTAGGGATGTCTTTAGGGTTGTTCAGAAAGAGCGAACACAGATAGTCCAGTTGCATGTGGGGCTGCGTAAAGGCTCCCCTGCGGAGTTCAGTTGTACCCAAAGGCTTCCTTTGGGGGCAATTTTTGATGGGCAAAAGGGGCCTTTTACACGTTTTCTGGGGTCCTATTTTCAATTCCTCTCAGATTCCGGATAGGGAGATATTTGGGGTTCTTCAGAAAGAGCGAACACAGAGAGTCCAGTTGCATGGGGGGCTACGTAAAGGCTCCCCTGGGGAGTTCAGTTGTACCCAAAGGCTTCCTTTGGGGGCAATTTTTTCATGGGTGAAAGGGGCTCTGTACGCGATTTCTGGGGTCCTATTTTCAATTCCTCTCAGATTCCGGGTAGGGATGTCTTTAGGGTTGTTCAGAAAGAGCGAACACAGAGAGTCCAGTTGCATGGGGGGCTGCGTAAAGGCTCCGCTGGGGAGTTCAGTTGTACCCAAAGGCTTCCTTTGGGGGCAATTTTTGATGGGTGAAAGGGGCCTTGCACATGTTTTCTGGGATCCTATTTTCAATTCCTCTCAGATTCCAGGTAGGGCTGTATTTAGGGCTGTTCAGAAAAAGCGAACACAGAGAGTCCAATTGCATGTGGGGCTGCGTAAAGGCTCCCCTGGGGAGTTCAGTTGTACCCAAAGGCTTCCTTTGGGGGCAATTTTTGATGTGTGAAAGGGGCTCTGTATGCATTTTCTGGGGTCCTATTTTCATTTTCTCTCAGATTCCGGGTAGGTATGTATTCAGGGTTTTTAAGAAAGAGTGAACACAGAGAGTCCAGCTGCATGTGGGGCTAAGTGAAGGCTCCCCTGGGGAGTTCAGTTGTACCAAAAGGCTTCCTTTAGGGGCAATTTTTGATGGGCAAAATGGGCTTTGTACACGATTTCTGGCGTGGTATTTTCAATTCCTCTTAGATTCCGGGTAGGGAGATATTTGGCACTGTTCAGAAAGAGCGAACACAGAGAGTCCAGTTGCATGTGGGGCTGCGTAAAGGCTCCCCTGCGGAGTTCAGTTGTACCCAAAGGCTTCCTTTGGGGGCAATTTTTGATGGGCAAAAGGGGCTCTGTACGCGTTTTCTGGGGTCCTATTTTCAATTCCTCTCAGATTCCGGATAGGGAGATATTTGGGGTTCTTCAGAAAGAGCGAACACAGAGAGTCCAGTTGCATGTGGGGCTGCGTAAAGGCTCCCCTGGGGAGTTCAGTTGTACCCAAAGTCTTCCTTTGGGGGCAATTTTTGATGGGCAAAATGGGCCTTGCACAAGTTTTCTGGGGTCCTATTTTCAATTCCTCTCAGATTCCAGGTAGGGCTGCATTTAGGGCTGTTCAGAAAAAGCGAACACAGAGAGTCCAGTTGCATGTGGGGCTGCGTAAAGGCTCCCCTGGGGAGTTCAGTTGTACCCAAAGGCTTCCTTTGGGGGCAATTTTTGATGTGTGAAAGGCGCTCTGTATGCATTTTCTGGGGTCCTATTTTCATTTTCTATCAGATTCCGGGTACGTATGTATTTAGTGTTTTTAAGAAAGAGTGAACACAGAGAGTCCAGTTGCATGTGGGGCTGCGTAAAGGCTCCCCTGGGGAGTTCAGTTGTACCCAAAGGCTTCCTTTGGGGGCAATTTTTGATGGGCAAAAGGGGCTCTGTACGCGTTTTCTGGGGTCCTATTTTCAATTCCTCTCAGATTCCGGATAGGGAGATATTTGGGGTTCTTCAGAAAGAGCGAACACAGAGAGTCCAGTTGCATGGGGGGCTGCGTAAAGGCTCCCCTGGGGAGTTCAGTTGTACCCAAAGGCTTCCTTTGGGGGCAATTTTTGATGGGCAAAAGGGGCTCTGTACGCGTTTTCTGGGGTCCTATTTTCAATTCCTCTCAGATTCCGGATAGGGAGATATTTGGGGTTCTTCAGAAAGAGCGAACACAGAGAGTCCAGTTGCATGGGGGGCTGCGTAAAGGCTCCCCTGGGGAGTTCAGTTGTACCCAAAGGCTTCCTTTGGGGGCAATTTTTGATGTGTGAAAGGGGCTCTGTATGCATTTTCTGGGGTCCTATTTTCATTTTCTATCAGATTCCGGGTACGTATGTATTTAGTGTTTTTAAGAAAGAGTGAACACAGAGAGTCCAGTTGCATGTGGGGCTGCGTAAAGGCTCCCCTGGGGAGTTAAGTTGTACCCAAAAGCTTCCTTTCGGGGCAATTTTTGATGTGCGTAAGGGGCTCTGTACGCGATTTCTGGGGTCCTATTTTCAATTTCTCTCAGATTCCGGGTAGGGAGATATATAGGGTTGTTCAGAAAGAGCAAACGCAAGGAGTCCAGCTGCATGTGGGGCTAAGTGAAGGCTCCCCAGGGGAGTTCAGTTGTACCCAAAGGCTTCCTTTGGGGGCAATTTTTGATGGAAAAAATGGGCCTTGTACACGATTTCTGGCGTGGTATTTTCAATTCCTCTTAGATTCTGGGTAGGGAGATATTTGGCGCTGTTCAGAAAGAGCGAACTCAGAGAGTCCAGTTGCATGTGGGGCTGCGTAAATGCTCCCCTGGGGAGTTCAGTTCTACCCAAAGGCTTCCTTTGGGGGCAATTTTTGATTGGCAAAATGGGCCTTGTACGCATTTTCTGGGGTCCTATTTTCAATTCCTCTCAGATTCCGGGTAGGGATGTCTTTAGGGTTGTTCAGAAAGAGCGAACACAGATAGTCCAGTTGCATGTGGGGCTGCGTAAAGGCTCCCCTGCGGAGTTCAGTTGTACCCAAAGGCTTCCTTTGGGGGCAATTTTTGATGGGCAAAAGGGGCCTTTTACACGTTTTCTGGGGTCCTATTTTCAATTCCTCTCAGATTCCGGATAGGGAGATATTTGGGGTTCTTCAGAAAGAGCGAACACAGAGAGTCCAGTTGCATGGGGGGCTACGTAAAGGCTCCCCTGGGGAGTTCAGTTGTACCCAAAGGCTTCCTTTGGGGGCAATTTTTTCATGGGTGAAAGGGGCTCTGTACGCGATTTCTGGGGTCCTATTTTCAATTCCTCTCAGATTCCGGGTAGGGATGTCTTTAGGGTTGTTCAGAAAGAGCGAACACAGAGAGTCCAGTTGCATGGGGGGCTGCGTAAAGGCTCCGCTGGGGAGTTCAGTTGTACCCAAAGGCTTCCTTTGGGGGCAATTTTTGATGGGTGAAAGGGGCCTTGCACATGTTTTCTGGGATCCTATTTTCAATTCCTCTCAGATTCCAGGTAGGGCTGTATTTAGGGCTGTTCAGAAAAAGCGAACACAGAGAGTCCAATTGCATGTGGGGCTGCGTAAAGGCTCCCCTGGGGAGTTCAGTTGTACCCAAAGGCTTCCTTTGGGGGCAATTTTTGATGTGTGAAAGGGGCTCTGTATGCATTTTCTGGGGTCCTATTTTCATTTTCTCTCAGATTCCGGGTAGGTATGTATTCAGGGTTTTTAAGAAAGAGTGAACACAGAGAGTCCAGCTGCATGTGGGGCTAAGTGAAGGCTCCCCTGGGGAGTTCAGTTGTACCAAAAGGCTTCCTTTAGGGGCAATTTTTGATGGGCAAAATGGGCTTTGTACACGATTTCTGGCGTGGTATTTTCAATTCCTCTTAGATTCCGGGTAGGGAGATATTTGGCACTGTTCAGAAAGAGCGAACACAGAGAGTCCAGTTGCATGTGGGGCTGCGTAAAGGCTCCCCTGCGGAGTTCAGTTGTACCCAAAGGCTTCCTTTGGGGGCAATTTTTGATGGGTAAAATGGGCCTTGCACATGTTTTCTGGGGTCCTATTTTCAATTCCTCTCAGATTCCGGGTAGGGATGTCTTTAGGGTTGTTCAGAAAGAGCGAACACAGAGAGTCCAGTTGCATGTGGGGCTGCGTAAAGGCTCCCCTGCGGAGTTCAGTTGTACCCAAAGGCTTCCTTTGGGGGCAATTTTTGATGGGCAAAAGGGGCTCTGTACGCGTTTTCTGGGGTCCTATTTTCAATTCCTCTCAGATTCCGGATAGGGAGATATTTGGGGTTCTTCAGAAAGAGCGAACACAGAGAGTCCAGTTGCATGTGGGGCTGCGTAAAGGCTCCCCTGGGGAGTTCAGTTGTACCCAAAGTCTTCCTTTGGGGGCAATTTTTGATGGGCAAAATGGGCCTTGCACAAGTTTTCTGGGGTCCTATTTTCAATTCCTCTCAGATTCCAGGTAGGGCTGCATTTAGGGCTGTTCAGAAAAAGCGAACACAGAGAGTCCAGTTGCATGTGGGGCTGCGTAAAGGCTCCCCTGGGGAGTTCAGTTGTACCCAAAGGCTTCCTTTGGGGGCAATTTTTGATGTGTGAAAGGCGCTCTGTATGCATTTTCTGGGGTCCTATTTTCATTTTCTATCAGATTCCGGGTACGTATGTATTTAGTGTTTTTAAGAAAGAGTGAACACAGAGAGTCCAGTTGCATGTGGGGCTGCGTAAAGGCTCCCCTGGGGAGTTAAGTTGTACCCAAAAGCTTCCTTTCGGGGCAATTTTTGATGTGCGTAAGGGGCTCTGTACGCGATTTCTGGGGTCCTATTTTCAATTTCTCTCAGATTCCGGGTAGGGAGATATATAGGGTTGTTCAGAAAGAGCAAACGCAAGGAGTCCAGCTGCATGTGGGGCTAAGTGAAGGCTCCCCAGGGGAGTTCAGTTGTACCCAAAGGCTTCCTTTGGGGGCAATTTTTGATGGAAAAAATGGGCCTTGTACACGATTTCTGGAGTGGTATTTTCAATTCCTCTTAGATTCCGGGTAGGGAGATATTTGGCACTGTTCAGAAAGAGCGAACACAGAGAGTCCAGTTGCATGTGGGGCTGCGTAAATGCTCCCCTGGGGAGTTCAGTTGTACCCAAAGGCTTCCTTTGGGGGCAATTTTTGATGGGTAAAATGGGCCTTGCACATGTTTTCTGGGGTCCTATTTTCAGTTCCTCTCAGATTCCGGGTAGGGATGTCTTTAGGGTTGTTCAGAAAGAGCGAACACAGAGAGTCCAGTTGCATGTGGGGCTGCGTAAAGGCTCCCCTGGAGAGTTCAGTTGTACCCAAAGGCTTCCTTTGGGGGCAATTTTTGATGTGTGAAAGGGGCTCTGTATGCATTTTCTGGGGTCCTATTTTCATTTTCTCTCAGATTCCGGGTAGGTATGTATTCAGGGTTTTTAAGAAAGAGTGAACACAGAGAGTCCAGTTGCATGTGGGGCTGCGTAAAGGCTCCCCTGGGGAGATCAGTTGTACCCAAAGGCTTCCTTTGGGGGCAATTTTTGATGGGCAAAAGGGGCCTTGTACACGATTTCTGGCGTGGTATTTTCAATTCCTCTTAGATTCCGGGTAGGGAGATATTTAGCACTGTTCAGAAAGAGCGAACACAGAGAGTCCAGTTGCATGTGGGGCTGCGTAAAGGCTCCCCTGCGGAGTTCAGTTGTACCCAAAGGCTTCCTTTGGGGGCAATTTTTGATGGGTAAAATGGGCCTTGCACATGTTTTCTGGGGTCCTATTTTCAATTCCTCTCAGATTCCGGGTAGGGATGTCTTTAGGGTTGTTCAGAAAGAGCGAACACAGAGAGTCCAGTTGCATGTGGGGCTGCGTAAAGGCTCCCCTGGGGAGTTCAGTTGTACCCAAAGGCTTCCTTTGGGGGCAATTTTTGATGGGCAAAAGGGGCTCTGTACGCGTTTTCTGGGGTCCTATTTTCAATTCCTCTCAGATTCCGGATAGGGAGATATTTGGGGTTCTTCAGAAAGAGCGAACACAGAGAGTCCAGTTGCATGGGGGGCTGCGTAAAGGCTCCCCTGGGGAGTTCAGTTGTACCCAAAGGCTTCCTTTGGGGGCAATTTTTGATGTGTGAAAGGGGC
This sequence comes from Mergus octosetaceus, assembly GCA_036873955.1. Classification (NCBI taxonomy): domain Eukaryota; kingdom Metazoa; phylum Chordata; class Aves; order Anseriformes; family Anatidae; genus Mergus; species Mergus octosetaceus. The sequence continues at coordinate 115,586,253 of CM072285.1, forward strand.
TCTGTATGCATTTTCTGGGGTCCTATTTTCATTTTCTCTCAGATTCCGGGTAGGTATGTATTCAGGGTTTTTAAGAAAGAGTGAACACAGAGAGTCCAGTTGCATGTGGGGCTGCGTAAAGGCTCCCCTGCGGAGTTCAGTTGTACCCAAAGGCTTCCTTTGGGGGCAATTTTTGATGGGCAAAAGGGGCTCTGTACGCGTTTTCTGGGGTCCTATTTTCAATTCCTCTCAGATTCCGGATAGGGAGATATTTGGGGTTCTTCAGAAAGAGCGAACACAGAGAGTCCAGTTGCATGGGGGGCTGCGTAAAGGCTCCCCTGGGGAGTTCAGTTGTACCCAAAGGCTTCCTTTGGGGGCAATTTTTGATGGGCAAAATGGGCCTTGCACAAGTTTTCTGGGGTCCTATTTTCAATTCCTCTCAGATTCCAGGTAGGGCTGCATTTAGGGCTGTTCAGAAAAAGCGAACACAGAGAGTCCAGTTGCATGTGGGGCTGCGTAAAGGCTCCCCTGGGGAGTTCAGTTGTACCCAAAGGCTTCCTTTGGGGGCAATTTTTGATGTGTGAAAGGGGCTCTGTATGCATTTTCTGGGGTCCTATTTTCATTTTCTATCAGATTCCGGGTACGTATGTATTTAGTGTTTTTAAGAAAGAGTGAACACAGAGAGTCCAGTTGCATGTGGGGCTGCGTAAAGGCTCCCCTGGGGAGTTAAGTTGTACCCAAAAGCTTCCTTTCGGGGCAATTTTTGATGTGCGTAAGGGGCTCTGTACGCGATTTCTGGGGTCCTATTTTCAATTTCTCTCAGATTCCGGGTAGGGAGATATATAGGGTTGTTCAGAAAGAGCAAACGCAAGGAGTCCAGCTGCATGTGGGGCTAAGTGAAGGCTCCCCAGGGGAGTTCAGTTGTACCCAAAGGCTTCCTTTGGGGGCAATTTTTGATGGAAAAAATGGGCCTTGTACACGATTTCTGGCGTGGTATTTTCAATTCCTCTTAGATTCCGGGTAGGGAGATATTTGGCACTGTTCAGAAAGAGCGAACACAGAGAGTCCAGTTGCATGTGGGGCTGCGTAAATGCTCCCCTGGGGAGTTCAGTTGTACCCAAAGGCTTCCTTTGGGGGCAATTTTTGATGGGTAAAATGGGCCTTGCACATGTTTTCTGGGGTCCTATTTTCAGTTCCTCTCAGATTCCGGGTAGGGATGTCTTTAGGGTTGTTCAGAAAGAGCGAACACAGAGAGTCCAGTTGCATGTGGGGCTGCGTAAAGGCTCCCCTGGGGAGTTCAGTTGTACCCAAAGGCTTCCTTTGGGGGCAATTTTTGATGTGTGAAAGGGGCTCTGTATGCATTTTCTGGGGTCCTATTTTCATTTTCTCTCAGATTCCGGGTAGGTATGTATTCAGGGTTTTTAAGAAAGAGTGAACACAGAGAGTCCAGTTGCATGTGGGGCTGCGTAAAGGCTCCCCTGGGGAGATCAGTTGTACCCAAAGGCTTCCTTTGGGGGCAATTTTTGATGGGCAAAAGGGGCCTTGTACACGATTTCTGGCGTGGTATTTTCAATTCCTCTTAGATTCCGGGTAGGGAGATATTTAGCACTGTTCAGAAAGAGCGAACACAGAGAGTCCAGTTGCATGTGGGGCTGCGTAAAGGCTCCCCTGGGGAGTTCAGTTGTACCCAAAGGCTTCCTTTGGGGGCAATTTTTGATGGGCAAAATGGGCCTTGCACATGTTTTCTGGGGTCCTATTTTCAATTCCTCTCAGATTCCGGGTAGGGATGTCTTTAGGGTTGTTCAGAAAGAGCGAACACAGAGAGTCCAGTTGCATGTGGGGCTGCGTAAAGGCTCCCCTGCGGAGTTCAGTTGTACCCAAAGGCTTCCTTTGGGGGCAATTTTTGATGTGTGAAAGGGGATCTGTATGCATTTTCTGGGGTCCTATTTTCATTTTCTATCAGATTCCGGGTACGTATGTATTTAGTGTTTTTAAGAAAGAGTGAACACAGAGAGTCCAGTTGCATGTGGGGCTGCGTAAAGGCTCCCCTGGGGAGTTAAGTTGTACCCAAAAGCTTCCTTTCGGGGCAATTTTTGATGTGCGTAAGGGGCTCTGTACGCGATTTCTGGGGTCCTATTTTCAATTTCTCTCAGATTCCGGGTAGGGAGATATATAGGGTTGTTCAGAAAGAGCAAACGCAAGGAGTCCAGCTGCATGTGGGGCTAAGTGAAGGCTCCCCAGGGGAGTTCAGTTGTACCCAAAGGCTTCCTTTGGGGGCAATTTTTGATGGAAAAAATGGGCCTTGTACACGATTTCTGGCGTGGTATTTTCAATTCCTCTTAGATTCCGGGTAGGGAGATATTTGGCACTGTTCAGAAAGAGCGAACACAGAGAGTCCAGTTGCATGTGGGGCTGCGTAAATGCTCCCCTGGGTAGTTCAGATGTACCCAAAGGCTTCCTTTGGGGGCAATTTTTGATGGGTAAAATGGGCCTTGCACATGTTTTCTGGGGTCCTATTTTCAGTTCCTCTCAGATTCCGGGTAGGGATGTCTTTAGGGTTGTTCAGAAAGAGCGAACACAGAGAGTCCAGTTGCATGTGGGGCTGCGTAAAGGCTCCCCTGGGGAGTTCAGTTGTACCCAAAGGCTTCCTTTGGGGGCAATTTTTGATGTGTGAAAGGGTCTCTGTATGCATTTTCTGGGGTCCTATTTTCATTTTCTCTCAGATTCCGGGTAGGTATGTATTCAGGGTTTTTAAGAAAGAGTGAACACAGAGAGTCCAGTTGCATGTGGGGCTGCGTAAAGGCTCCCCTGGGGAGATCAGTTGTACCCAAAGGCTTCCTTTGGGGGCAATTTTTGATGGGCAAAAGGGGCCTTGTACACGATTTATGGCGTGGTATTTTCAATTCCTCTTAGATTCCGGGTAGGGAGATATTTAGCACTGTTCAGAAAGAGCGAACACAGAGAGTCCAGTTGCATGTGGGGCTGCGTAAAGGCTCCCCTGCGGAGTTCAGTTGTACCCAAAGGCTTCCTTTGGGGCAATTTTTGATGGGTAAAATGGGCCTTGCACATGTTTTCTGGGGTCCTATTTTCAATTCCTCTCAGATTCCGGGTAGGGATGTCTTTAGGGTTGTTCAGAAAGAGCGAACACAGAGAGTCCAGTTGCATGTGGGGCTGCGTAAAGGCTCCCCTGGGGAGTTCAGTTGTACCCAAAGGCTTCCTTTGGGGGCAATTTTTGATGGGCAAAAGGGGCTCTGTACGCGTTTTCTGGGGTCCTATTTTCAATTCCTCTCAGATTCCGGATAGGGAGATATTTGGGGTTCTTCAGAAAGAGCGAACACAGAGAGTCCAGTTGCATGGGGGGCTGCGTAAAGGCTCCCCTGGGGAGTTCAGTTGTACCCAAAGGCTTCCTTTGGGGGCAATTTTTGATGTGTGAAAGGGGCTCTGTATGCATTTTCTGGGGTCCTATTTTCATTTTCTCTCAGATTCCGGGTAGGTATGTATTCAGGGTTTTTAAGAAAGAGTGAACACAGAGAGTCCAGTTGCATGTGGGGCTGCGTAAAGGCTCCCCTGGGGAGATCAGTTGTACCCAAAGGCTTCCTTTGGGGGCAATTTTTGATGGGCAAAAGGGGCCTTGTACACGATTTCTGGCGTGGTATTTTCAATTCCTCTTAGATTCCGGGTAGGGAGATATTTAGCACTGTTCAGAAAGAGCGAACACAGAGAGTCCAGTTGCATGTGGGGCTGCGTAAAGGCTCCCCTGCGGAGTTCAGTTGTACCCAAAGGCTTCCTTTGGGGGCAATTTTTGATGGGTAAAATGGGCCTTGCACATGTTTTCTGGGGTCCTATTTTCAATTCCTCTCAGATTCCGGGTAGGGATGTCTTTAGGGTTGTTCAGAAAGAGCGAACACAGAGAGTCCAGTTGCATGTGGGGCTGCGTAAAGGCTCCCCTGGGGAGTTCAGTTGTACCCAAAGGCTTCCTTTGGGGGCAATTTTTGATGGGCAAAAGGGGCTCTGTACGCGTTTTCTGGGGTCCTATTTTCAATTCCTCTCAGATTCCGGATAGGGAGATATTTGGGGTTCTTCAGAAAGAGCGAACACAGAGAGTCCAGTTGCATGGGGGGCTGCGTAAAGGCTCCCCTGGGGAGTTCAGTTGTACCCAAAGGCTTCCTTTGGGGGCAATTTTTGATGGGCAAAATGGGCCTTGCGCAAGTTTTCTGGGGTCCTATTTTCAATTCCTCTCAGATTCCAGGTAGGGCTGCATTCAGGGATGTTCAGAAAAAGCGAACACAGAGAGTCCAATTGCATGTGGGGCTGCGTAAAGGCTCCCCTGGGGAGTTCAATTGTACCCAAAGGCTTCCTTTGGGGGCAATTTTTGATGTGTGAAAGGGGCTCTGTATGCATTTTCTGGGGTCCTATTTTCATTTTCTATCAGATTCCGGGTACGTATGTATTTAGTGTTTTTAAGAAAGAGTGAACACAGAGAGTCCAGTTGCATGTGGGGTTGCGTAAAGGCTCCCCTGGGGAGTTAAGTTGTACCCAAAAGCTTCCTTTCGGGGCAATTTTTGATGTGCGTAAGGGGCTCTGTACGCGATTTCTGGATTCCTATTTTCAATTTCTCTCAGATTCCGGGTAGGGAGATATATAGGGTTGTTCAGAAAGAGCAAACGCAAGGAGTCCAGCTGCATGTGGGGCTAAGTGAAGGCTCCCCAGGGGAGTTCAGTTGTACCCAAAGGCTTCCTTTGGGGGCAATTTTTGATGGAAAAAATGGGCCTTGTACACGATTTCTGGCGTGGTATTTTCAATTCCTCTTAGATTCCGGGTAGGGAGATATTTGGCACTGTTCAGAAAGAGCGAACACAGAGAGTCCAGTTGCATGGGGGGCTGCGTAAAGGCTCCACTGGGGAGTTCAGTTGTACCCAAAGGCTTCCTTTGGGGGCAATTTTTGATGTGTGAAAGGGTCTCTGTATGCATTTTCTGGGGTCCTATTTTCATTTTCTCTCAGATTCCGGGTAGGTATGTATTCAGGGTTTTTAAGAAAGAGTGAACACAGAGAGTCCAGTTGCATGTGGGGCTGCGTAAAGGCTCCCCTGGGGAGATCAGTTGTACCCAAAGGCTTCCTTTGGGGGCAATTTTTGATGGGCAAAAGGGGCCTTGTACACGATTTCTGGCGTGGTATTTTCAATTCCTCTTAGATTCCGGGTAGGGAGATATTTAGCACTGTTCAGAAAGAGCGAACACAGAGAGTCCAGTTGCATGTGGGGCTGCGTAAAGGCTCCCTTGCGGAGTTCAGTTGTACCCAAAGGCTTCCTTTGGGGGCAATTTTTGATGGGTAAAATGGGCCTTGCACATGTTTTCTGGGGTCCTATTTTCAATTCCTCTCAGATTCCGGGTAGGGATGTCTTTAGGGTTGTTCAGAAAGAGCGAACACAGAGAGTCCAGTTGCATGTGGGGCTGCGTAAAGGCTCCCCTGGGGAGTTCAGTTGTACCCAAAGGCTTCCTTTGGGGGCAATTTTTGATGGGCAAAAGGGGCTCTGTACGCGTTTTCTGGGGTCCTATTTTCAATTCCTCTCAGATTCCGGATAGGGAGATATTTGGGGTTCTTCAGAAAGAGCGAACACAGAGAGTCCAGTTGCATGGGGGGCTGCGTAAAGGCTCCCCTGGGGAGTTCAGTTGTACCCAAAGGCTTCCTTTGGTGGCAATTTTTGATGTGTGAAAGGGGCTCTGTATGCATTTTCTGGGGTCCTATTTTCATTTTCTCTCAGATTCCGGGTAGGTATGTATTCAGGGTTTTTAAGAAAGAGTGAACACAGAGAGTCCAGTTGCATGTGGGGCTGCGTAAAGGCTCCCCTGGGGAGATCAGTTGTACCCAAAGGCTTCCTTTGGGGGCAATTTTTGATGGGCAAAAGGGGCCTTGTACACGATTTCTGGCGTGGTATTTTCAATTCCTCTTAGATTCCGGGTAGGGAGATATTTAGCACTGTTCAGAAAGAGCGAACACAGAGAGTCCAGTTGCATGTGGGGCTGCGTAAAGGCTCCCCTGCGGAGTTCAGTTGTACCCAAAGGCTTCCTTTGGGGGCAATTTTTGATGGGTAAAATGGGCCTTGCACATGTTTTCTGGGGTCCTATTTTCAATTCCTCTCAGATTCCGGGTAGGGATGTCTTTAGGGTTGTTCAGAAAGAGCGAACACAGAGAGTCCAGTTGCATGTGGGGCTGCGTAAAGGCTCCCCTGGGGAGTTCAGTTGTACCCAAAGGCTTCCTTTGGGGGCAATTTTTGATGGGCAAAAGGGGCTCTGTACGCGTTTTCTGGGGTCCTATTTTCAATTCCTCTCAGATTCCGGATAGGGAGATATTTGGGGTTCTTCAGAAAGAGCGAACACAGAGAGTCCAGTTGCATGGGGGGCTGCGTAAAGGCTCCCCTGGGGAGTTCAGTTGTACCCAAAGGCTTCCTTTGGGGGCAATTTTTGATGGGCAAAATGGGCCTTGCGCAAGTTTTCTGGGGTCCTATTTTCAATTCCTCTCAGATTCCAGGTAGGGCTGCATTCAGGGATGTTCAGAAAAAGCGAACACAGAGAGTCCAATTGCATGTGGGGCTGCGTAAAGGCTCCCCTGGGGAGTTCAATTGTACCCAAAGGCTTCCTTTGGGGGCAATTTTTGATGTGTGAAAGGGGCTCTGTATGCATTTTCTGGGGTCCTATTTTCATTTTCTATCAGATTCCGGGTACGTATGTATTTAGTGTTTTTAAGAAAGAGTGAACACAGAGAGTCCAGTTGCATGTGGGGTTGCGTAAAGGCTCCCCTGGGGAGTTAAGTTGTACCCAAAAGCTTCCTTTCGGGGCAATTTTTGATGTGCGTAAGGGGCTCTGTACGCGATTTCTGGATTCCTATTTTCAATTTCTCTCAGATTCCGGGTAGGGAGATATATAGGGTTGTTCAGAAAGAGCAAACGCAAGGAGTCCAGCTGCATGTGGGGCTAAGTGAAGGCTCCCCAGGGGAGTTCAGTTGTACCCAAAGGCTTCCTTTGGGGGCAATTTTTGATGGAAAAAATGGGCCTTGTACACGATTTCTGGCGTGGTATTTTCAATTCCTCTTAGATTCCGGGTAGGGAGATATTTGGCACTGTTCAGAAAGAGCGAACACAGAGAGTCCAGTTGCATGGGGGGCTGCGTAAAGGCTCCACTGGGGAGTTCAGTTGTACCCAAAGGCTTCCTTTGGGGGCAATTTTTGATGTGTGAAAGGGTCTCTGTATGCATTTTCTGGGGTCCTATTTTCATTTTCTCTCAGATTCCGGGTAGGTATGTATTCAGGGTTTTTAAGAAAGAGTGAACACAGAGAGTCCAGTTGCATGTGGGGCTGCGTAAAGGCTCCCCTGGGGAGATCAGTTGTACCCAAAGGCTTCCTTTGGGGGCAATTTTTGATGGGCAAAAGGGGCCTTGTACACGATTTCTGGCGTGGTATTTTCAATTCCTCTTAGATTCCGGGTAGGGAGATATTTAGCACTGTTCAGAAAGAGCGAACACAGAGAGTCCAGTTGCATGTGGGGCTGCGTAAAGGCTCCCTTGCGGAGTTCAGTTGTACCCAAAGGCTTCCTTTGGGGGCAATTTTTGATGGGTAAAATGGGCCTTGCACATGTTTTCTGGGGTCCTATTTTCAATTCCTCTCAGATTCCGGGTAGGGATGTCTTTAGGGTTGTTCAGAAAGAGCGAACACAGAGAGTCCAGTTGCATGTGGGGCTGCGTAAAGGCTCCCCTGGGGAGTTCAGTTGTACCCAAAGGCTTCCTTTGGGGGCAATTTTTGATGGGCAAAAGGGGCTCTGTACGCGTTTTCTGGGGTCCTATTTTCAATTCCTCTCAGATTCCGGATAGGGAGATATTTGGGGTTCTTCAGAAAGAGCGAACACAGAGAGTCCAGTTGCATGGGGGGCTGCGTAAAGGCTCCCCTGGGGAGTTCAGTTGTACCCAAAGGCTTCCTTTGGGGGCAATTTTTGATGGGCAAAATGGGCCTTGCGCAAGTTTTCTGGGGTCCTATTTTCAATTCCTCTCAGATTCCAGGTAGGGCTGCATTTAGGGCTGTTCAGAAAAAGCGAACACAGAGAGTCCAGTTGCATGTGGGGCTGCGTAAAGGCTCCCCTGGGGAGTTCAATTGTACCCAAAGGCTTCCTTTGGGGGCAATTTTTGATGTGTGAAAGGGGCTCTGTATGCATTTTCTGGGGTCCTATTTTCATTTTCTATCAGATTCCGGGTACGTATGTATTTAGTGTTTTTAAGAAAGAGTGAACACAGAGAGTCCAGTTGCATGTGGGGTTGCGTAAAGGCTCCCCTGGGGAGTTAAGTTGTACCCAAAAGCTTCCTTTCGGGGCAATTTTTGATGTGCGTAAGGGGCTCTGTACGCGATTTCTGGATTCCTATTTTCAATTTCTCTCAGATTCCGGGTAGGGAGATATATAGGGTTTTTCAGAAAGAGCAAACGCAAGGAGTCCAGCTGCATGTGGGGCTAAGTGAAGGCTCCCCAGGGGAGTTCATTTGTACCCAAAGGCTTCCTTTGGGGGCAATTTTTGATGGAAAAAATGGGCCTTGTACACGATTTCTGGCGTGGTATTTTCAATTCCTCTTAGATTCCGGGTAGGGAGATATTTGGCACTGTTCAGAAAGAGCGAACACAGAGAGTCCAGTTGCATGTGGGGCTGCGTAAATGCTCCCCTGGGGAGTTCAGTTGTACCCAAAGGCTTCCTTTGGGGGCAATTTTTGATGGGTAAAATGGGCCTTGCACATGTTTTCTGGGGTCCTATTTTCAGTTCCTCTCAGATTCCGGGTAGGGATGTCTTTAGGGTTGTTCAGAAAGAGCGAACACAGAGAGTCCAGTTGCATGTGGGGCTGCGTAAAGGCTCTTCTGGGGAGTTCAGTTGTACCCAAAGGCTTCCTTTGGGGGCAATTTTTGATGGGCAAAATGGGCCTTGTACACGATTTCTGGCGTGGTATTTTCAATTCCTCTTAGATTCCGGGTAGGGAGATATTTAGCACTGTTCAGAAAGAGCGAACACAGAGAGTCCAGTTGCATGTGGGGCTGTGTAAAGGCTCCCCTGCGGAGTTCAGTTGTACCCAAAGGCTTCCTTTGGGGGCAATTTTTGATGGGTAAAATGGGCCTTGCACATGTTTTCTGGGGTCCTATTTTCAATTCCTCTCAGATTCCGGGTAGGGATGTCTTTAGGGTTGTTCAGAAAGAGCGAACACAGAGAGTCCAGTTGCATTTGGGGCTGCGTAAAGGCTCCACTGGGGAGTTCAGTTGTACCCAAAGGCTTCCTTTGGGGGCAATTTTTGATGGGCAAAATGGGCCTTGTACACGATTTCTGGCGTGGTATTTTCAATTCCTCTTAGATTCCGGGTAGGGAGATATTTGGGGTTCTTCAGAAAGAGCGAACACAGAGAGTCAAGCTGCATGGGGGGCTGCGTAAAGGCTCCCCTGGGGAGTTCAGTTCTACCCAAAGGCATCCTTTGGTGGCTATATTTGATGGGTGAAAGGGGCTTTGTATGCGTTTTCTGGGGTCCTATTTTCAATTTCTCTCAGATTCCGGGTAGGGAGATATATAGGGTTGTTCAGAAAGAGCGAACGCAAGGAGTCCAGCTGCATGTGGGGCTAAGTGAAGGCTCCCCTGGGGAGTTCAGTTGTACCCAAAGGCTTCCTTTGGGGGCAATTTTTGATGGAAAAAATGGGCCTTGTACACGTTTTCTGGGGTGGTGTTTTCAATTCCTCTTAGATTCCGGGTAGGGAGATATTTGGCGCTGTTCAGAAAGAGCGAACACAGAGAGTCCAGTTGCATGTGGGGCTGCGTAAATGCTCCCCTGGGGAGTTCAGTTCTACCCAAAGGCTTCCTTTGGGGGCAATTTTTGATTGGCAAAATGGGCCTTGTACGCATTTTCTGGGGTCCTATTTTCAATTCCTCTCAGATTCCGGGTAGGGATGTCTTTAGGGTTGTTCAGAAAGAGCGAACACAGAGAGTCCAGTTGCATTTGGGGCTGCTTAAGAATCCCCTGCGGAGTTCAGTTGTACCCAAAGGCTTCCTTTGGGGGCAATTTTTGATGGGCAAAAGGGGCCTTTTACACGTTTTCTGGGGTCCTATTTTCAATTCCTCTCAGATTCCGGATAGGGAGATATTTGGGGTTCTTCAGAAAGAGCGAACACAGAGAGTCCAGTTGCATGGGGGGCTACGTAAAGGCTCCACTTGGGAGTTCAGTTGTACCCAAAGGCTTCCTTTGGGGGCAATTTTTGATGGGTGAAAGGGGCTCTGTACGCGATTTCTGGGGTCCTATTTTCAATTCCTCTCAGATTCCGGGTAGGGATGTCTTTAGGGTTGTTCAGAAAGAGCGAAAACAGAGAGTCCAGTTGCATGGGGGGCTGCGTAAAGGCTCCGCTGGGGAGTTCAGTTGTACCCAAAGGCTTCCTTTGGGGGCAATTTTTGATGGGCAAAATGGGCCTTGCACATGTTTTCTGGGATCCTATTTTCAATTCCTCTCAGATTCCAGGTAGGGCTGTATTTAGGGCTGTTCAGAAAAAGCGAACACAGAGAGTCCAGTTGCATGTGGGGCTGCGTAAAGGCTCCCCTGGGGAGTTCAGTTGTACCCAAAGGCTTCCTTTGGGGGCAATTTTTGATGGGCAAAATGGGCCTTTTACACGATTTCTGGCGTGGTATTTTCAATTCCTCTTAGATTCCGGGTAGGGAGATATTTGGCACTGTTCAGAAAGAGCGAACACAGAGAGTCCAGTTGCATGTGGGGCTGCGTAAAGGCTCCCCTGCGGAGTTCAGTTGTACCCAAAGGCTTCCTTTGGGGGCAATGTTTGATGGGTAAAATGGACCTTGCACATGTTTTCTGGGGTCCTATTTTCAATTCCTCTCAGATTCCGGGTAGGGATGTCTTTAGGTTTGTTCAGAAAAAGCGAACACAGAGAGTCCAGTTGCATGTGGGGCTGCGTAAAGGCTCCCCTGCGGAGTTCAGTTGTACCCAAAGGCTTCCTTTGGGGGCTATTTTTGATGGGTAAAATGGGCCTTGCACATGTTTTCTGGGGTCCTATTTTCAATTCCTCTCAGATTCCGGGTAGGGATGTCTTTAGGGTTGTTCAGAAAAAGCGAACACAGAGAGTCCAGTTGCATGTGGGGCTGCGTAAAGGCTCCCCTGGGGAGTTCAGTTGTACCCAAAGGCTTCCTTTGGGGGCAATTTTTGATGTGTGAAAGGGGCTCTGTATGCATTTTCTGGGGTCCTATTTTCATTTTCTCTCAGATTCCGGGTAGGTATGTATTTAGGGTTTTTAAGAAAGAGTGAACACAGAGAGTCCAGTTGCATATGGGGCTGCGTAAAGGCTCCCCTGGGGAGTTAAGTTGTACCCAAAAGCTTCCTTTCGGGGCAATTTTTGATGTGCGTAAGGGGCTCTGTACGCGATTTCTGGGGTCCTATTTTCAATTTCTCTCAGATACCGGGTAGGGAGATATATAGGGTTGTTCAGAAAGAGCAAACGCAAGGAGTCCAGCGGCATGTGGGGCTAAGTGAAGGCTCCCCTGGGGAGTTCAGTTGTACCCAAAGGCTTCCTTTGGGGGCAATTTTTGATGGAAAAAATGGGCCTTGTACACGTTTTCTGGGGTGGTATTTTCAATTCCTCTTAGATTTCGGGTAGGGAGATATTTGGCGCTGTTCAGAAAGAGCGAACACAGAGAGTCCAGTTGCATGTGGGGATGCGTAAAGGCTCCCCTGGGGAGTTCAGTTGTACCCAAAGGCTTCCTTTGGGGGCAATTTTTGATGGGAAAAATGGGCCTTGCACATGTTTTCTGGGGTCCTATTTTCAATTCCTCTCAGATTCCGGGTAGGGATGTCTTTAGGGTTGTTCAGAAAGAGCGAACACAGAGAGTCCAGTTGCATGTGGGGCTGCGTAAAGGCTCCCCTGCGGAGTTCAGTTGTACCCAAAGGCTTCCTTTGGGGGCAATTTTTGATGGGCAAAAGGGGCTCTGTACGCGTTTTCTGGGGTCCTATTTTCAATTCCTCTCAGATTCCGGATAGGGAGATATTTGGGGTTCTTCAGAAAGAGCGAACACAGAGAGTCCAGTTGCATGGGGGGCTGCGTAAAGGCTCCCCTGGGGAGTTCAGTTGTACCCAAAGGCTTCCTTTGGGGGCAATTTTTGATGGGCAAAATGGGCCTTGCACATGTTTTCTGGGATCCTATTTTCAATTCCTCTCAGATTCCAGGTAGGGCTGTATTTAGGGCTGTTCAGAAAAAGCGAACACAGAGAGTCCAGTTGCATGTGGGGCTGCGTAAAGGCTCCCCTGGGGAGTTCAGTTGTACCCAAAGGCTTCCTTTGGGGGCAAATTTGATGTGTGAAAGGGGCTCTGTATGCATTTTCTGGGGTCCTATTTTCATTTTCTCTCAGATTCCGGGTAGGTATGTATTCAGGGTTTTTAAGAAAGAGTGAACACAGAGAGTCCAGTTGCATGTGGCGGCTGCGTAAAGGCTCCCCTGGGGAGTTAAGTTGTACCCAAAAGCTTCCTTTCGGGGCAATTTTTGATGTGCGTAAGGGGCTCTGTACGCGATTTCTGGGGTCCTATTTTCAATTTCTCTCAGATTCCGGGTAGGGAGATATATAGGGTTGTTCAGAAAGAGCAAACGCAAGGAGTCCAGCTGCATGTGGGGCTAAGTGAAGGCTCCCCTGGGGAGTTCAGTTGTACCCAAAGGCTTCCTTTGGGGGCAATTTTTGATGGAAAAATGGGCCTTGTACACGATTTCTGGCGTGGTATTTTCAATTCCTCTTAGATTCCGGGTAGGGTGATATTTGGCACTGTTCAGAAAGAGCGAACACAGAGAGTCCAGTTGCATGTGGGGCTGCGTAAAGGCTCCCCTGGGGAGTTCAGTTGTACCCAAAAGCTTCCTTTCGGGGCAATTTTTGATGTGCGTAAGGGGCTCTGTACGCGATTTCTGGGGTCCTATTTTCAATTTCTCTCAGGTACCGGGTAGGGAGATATATAGGGTTGTTCAGAAAGAGCAAACGCAAGGAGTCCAGCTGCATGTGGGGCTAAGTGAAGGCTCCCCTGGGGAGTTCAGTTGTACCCAAAGGCTTCCTTTGGGGGCAATTTTTGATGGAAAAAATGGGCCTTGTACACGTTTTCTGGGGTGGTATTTTCAATTCCTCTTAGATTCCGGGTAGGGAGATATTTGGGGTTCTTCAGAAAGAGCGAACACAGAGAGTCCAGATGCATGTGGGGCTGCGTAAAGGCTCCCCTGGGGAGTTCAGTTGTACCCAAAGGCTTCCTTTGGGGGCAATTTTTGATGTGTGAAAGGGGCTCTGTATGCATTTTCTGGGGTCCTATTTTCATTTTCTCTCAGATTCCGGGTAGGTATGTATTCAGGGTTTTTAAGAAAGAGTGAACACAGAGAGTCCAGTTGCATGTGGGGCTGCGTAAAGGCTCCCCTGGGGAGTTAAGTTGTACCCAAAAGCTTCCTTTCGGGGCAATTTTTGATGTGCGTAAGGGGCTCTGTACGCGATTTCTGGGGTCCTATTTTCAATTTCTCTCAGATTCCGGGTAGGGAGATATATAGGGTTGTTCAGAAAGAGCAAACGCAAGGAGTCCAGCTGCATGTGGGGCTAAGTGAAGGCTCCCCTGGGGAGTTCAGTTGTACCGAAAGGCTTCCTTTGGGGGCAATTTTTGATGGAAAAAATGGGCCTTGTACACGATTTCTGGCGTGGTATTTTCAATTCCTCTTAGATTCCGGGTAGGGAGATATTTGGCACTGTTCAGAAAGAGCGAACACAGAGAGCCCAGTTGCATGTGGGGCTGCGTAAAGGCTCCCCTGGGGAGTTAAGTTGTACCCAAAAGCTTCCTTTCGGGGCAATTTTTGATGTGCGTAAGGGGCTCTGTACGCGATTTTTGGGGTCCTATTTTCAATTTCTCTCAGATACCGTGTAGGGAGATATATAGGGTTGTTCAGAAAGAGCAAACGCAAGGAGTCCAGCTGCATGTGGGGCTAAGTGAAGGCTCCCCTGGGGAGTTCAGTTGTACCCAAAGGCTTCCTTTGGGGGCAATTTTTGATGGGCAAAATGGGCCTTGTACACGATTTCTGGCGTGGTATTTTCAATTCCTCTTAGATTCCGGGTAGGGAGATATTTGGCACTGTTCAGAAAGAGCGAACACAGAGAGTCTAGTTGCATGTGGGGCTGCGTAAAGGCTCCCCTGCGGAGTTCAGTTGTACCCAAAGGCTTCCTTTGGGGGCAATTTTTGATGGGTAAAATGGGCCTTGCACATGTTTTCTGGGGTCCTATTTTCAATTCCTCTCAGATTCCGGGTAGGGATGTCTTTAGGGTTGTTCAGAAAGAGCGAACACAGAGAGTCCAGTTGCATGTGGGGCTGCGTAAAGGCTCCCCTGCGGAGTTCAGTTGTACCCAAAGGCTTCCTTTGGGGGCAATTTTTGATGGGCAAAAGGGGCTCTGTACGCGTTTTCTGGGGTCCTATTTTCAATTCCTCTCAGATTCCGGATAGGGAGATATTTGGGGTTCTTCAGAAAGAGCGAACACAGAGAGTCCAGTTGCATGGGGGGCTGCGTAAAGGCTCCCCTGGGGAGTTCAGTTGTACCCAAAGGCTTCCTTTGGGGGCAATTTTTGATGGGCAAAATGGGCCTTGCACATGTTTTCTGGGATCCTATTTTCAATTCCTCTCAGATTCCAGGTAGGGCTGTATTTAGGGCTGTTCAGAAAAAGCGAACACAGAGAGTCCAGTTGCATGTGGGGCTGCGTAAAGGCTCCCCTGGGGAGTTCAGTTGTATCCAAAGGCTTCCTTTGGGGGCAATTTTTGATGTGTGAAAGGGGCTCTGTATGCATTTTCTGGGGTCCTATTTTCATTTTCTCTCAGATTCCGGGTAGGTATGTATTCAGGGTTTTTAAGAAAGAGTGAACACAGAGAGTCCAGTTGCATGTGGGGCTGCGTAAAGGCTCCCCTGGGGAGTTCTGTTGTACCCAAAGGCTTCCTTTGGGGGCAATTTTTGATGGGTAAAATGGGCCTTGCACATGTTTTCTGGGGTCCTATTTTCAATTCCTCTCAGATTCCGGGTAGGGATGTCTTTAGGGTTGTTCAGAAAGAGCGAACACAGAGAGTCCAGTTGCATGTGGGGCTGCGTAAAGGCTCCCCTGCGGAGTTCAGTTGTACCCAAAGTCTTCCTTTGGGGGCAATTTTTGATGGGCAAAAGGGGCTCTGTACGTCATTTCTGGGGTCCTATTTTCAATTCCTCTCAGATTCCTGATAGGGAGATATTTGGGGTTCTTCAGAAAGAGCGAACACAGAGAGTCCAGCTGCATGTGGGGCTAAGTGAAGGCTCCCCTGCGGAGTTCAGTTGTACCCAAAGGCTTCCTTTGTGGGCAATTTTTGATGGAAAAAATGGGCCTTGTACACGTTTTCTGGGGTGGTATTTTCAATTCCTCTTAGATTCCGGGTAGGGAGATATTTGGCGCTGTTCAGAAAGAGCGAACACAGAGAGTCCAGTTGCATGTGGGGCTGCGTAAATGCTCCCCTGGGGAGTTCAGTTGTACCCAAAGGCTTCCTTTGGGGGCAATTTTTAATGGGTGAAAGGGGCTCTGTACGCGTTTTCTGGGGTCCTATTTTCAATTCCTCTCAGATTCCGGGTAGGGATGTCTTTAGGGTTGTTCAGAAAGAGCGAACACAGAGAGTCCAGTTGCATGTGGGGCTGCGTAAAGGCTCCCCTGCGGAGTTCAGTTGTACCCAAAGGCTTCCTTTGGGGGCAATTTTTGATGGGCAAAAGGGGCCTTTTACACGTTTTCTGGGGTCCTATTTTCATTTTCTCTCAGATTCCGGGTAGGTATGTATTCAGGGTTTTTAAGAAAGAGTGAACACAGAGAGTCCAGTTGCATGTGGGGCTGCGTAAAGGCTCCCCTGCGGAGTTCAGTTGTACCCAAAGGCTTCCTTTGGGGGCAATTTTTGATGGGCAAAAGGGGCTCTGTACGCGATTTCTGGGGTCCTATTTTCAATTCCTCTCAGATTCCGGATAGGGAGATATTTGGGGTTCTTCAGAAAGAGCGAACACAGAGAGTCCAGTTGCATGTGGGGCTGCGTAAAGTCTCCCCTGGGGAGTTCTGTTGTACCCAAAGGCTTCCTTTGGGGGCAATTTTTGATGGGCAAAATGGGCCTTGCACATGTTTTCTGGGGTCCTATTTTCAATTCCTCTCAGAGTCCAGGTAGGGCTGTATTTAGGGCTGTTCAGAAAAAGCGAACACAGAGAGTCCAGTTGCATGTGGGGCTGCGTAAAGGCTCCCCTGGGGAGTTCAGTTGTACCCAAAGGCTTCCTTTGGGGGCAATTTTTGATGGGTAAAATGGGCCTTGCACATGTTTTCTGGGGTCCTATTTTCAATTCCTCTCAGATTCCGGGTAGGGATGTCTTTAGGGTTGTTCAGAAACAGCGAACACAGAGAGTCCAGTTGCATGTGGGGCTGCGTAAAGGCTCCCCTGGGGAGTTCAGTTGTACCCAAAGGCTTCCTTTCGGGGCAATTTTTGATGGGAAAAATCGGCCTTGTACACGTTTTCTGGGGTCCTATTTTCAATTTCTCTCAGATTCCGGGTAGGGAGATATTTACGGTTTTTAAGAAAGAGTGAACACAGAGAGTCCAGTTGCATGTGGGGCTGCGTAAAGGCTCCCCTGGGGAGTTAAGTTGTACCTAAAAGCTTCCTTTCGGGGCAATTTTTGATGTGCGTAAGGGGTTCTGTACGCGATTTCTGGGGTCCTATTTTCAATTTCTCTCAGATTCCGGGTAGGGAGATATATAGGGTTGTTCAGAAAGAGCGAACACAGCGAGTCCAGTTGCATGTGGGGCTAAGTGAAGGCTCCCCTGGGGAGTTCAGTTGTACCCAAGGACTTCCTTTGGGGGCTATTTTTGATGGGAAAAATGGGCCTCGTACATGTTTTCTGGGGTCCTATTTTCAATTCCTCTCAGATTCCAGGTAGGGCTGTATTTAGGGCTGTTCAGAAAGAGCGAACACAGAGAGTCCAGTTGCATGTGGGGCTGCGTAAAGGTTCCCATGGGGAGTTCAGTTGTACCCAAAGGCTTCCTTTCAGGGCAATTTTTGATGTGCGTAAGGGGCTCTGTACGCGATTTCTGGGGTCCTAATTTCAATTTCTCTCAGATTCCGGGTAGGGAGATATATAGGGTTGTTCAGAAAGAGCGAACGCAAGGAGTCCAGCTGCATGTGGGGCTGCGTAAAGGCTCCCCTGGGGAGTTAAGTTGTACCCAAAAGCTTCCTTTCGGGGCAATTTTTGATGTGCGTAAGGGGCTCTGTACGCGATTTCTGGGGTCCTATTTTCAATTTCTCTCAGATTCCGGGTAGGGAGATATATAGGGTTGTTCAGAAAGAGCGAACGCAAGGAGTCCAGCTGCATGTGGGGCTAAGTGAAGGCTCCCCTGCGGAGTTCAGTTGTACCCAAAGGCTTCCTTTGTGGGCAATTTTTGATGGAAAAAATGGGCCTTGTACACGTTTTCTGGGGTGGTATTTTCAATTCCTCTTAGATTCCGGGTAGGGAGATATTTGGCACTGTTCAGAAAGAGCGAACACAGAGAGTCCAGTTGCATGTGGGGCTGCGTAAATGCTCCCCTGGGGAGTTCAGTTGTACCCAAAGGCTTCCTTTGGGGGCAATTTTTAATGGGTGAAAGGGGCTCTGTACGCGTTTTCTGGGGTCCTATTTTCAATTCCTCTCAGATTCCGGGTAGGGATGTCTTTAGGGTTGTTCAGAAAGAGCGAACACAGAGAGTCCAGTTGCATGTGGGGCTGCGTAAAGGCTCCCCTGCGGAGTTCAGTTGTACCCAAAGGCTTCCTTTGGGGGCAATTTTTGATGGGCAAAAGGGACCTTTTACACGTTTTCTGGGGTCCTATTTTCAATTCCTCTCAGATTCCGGATAGGGCGATATTTGGGGTTCTTCAGAAAGAGCGAACACAGAGAGTCCAGTTGCATGTGGGGCTACGTAAATGCTCCCCTGGGGAGTTCAGTTGTACCCAAAGGCTTCCTTTGGGGGCAATTTTTAATGGGTGAAAGGGGCTCTGTACGCGTTTTCTGGGGTCCTATTTTCAATTCCTCTCAGATTCCGGGTAGGGATGTCTTTAGGGTTGTTCAGAAAGAGCGAACACAGAGAGTCCAGTTGCATGTGGGGCTGCGTAAAGGCTCCCCTGCGGAGTTCAGTTGTACCCAAAGTCTTCCTTTGGGGGCAATTTTTGATGGGCAAAAGGGGCTCTGTACGTGATTTCTGGGGTCCTATTTTCAATTCCTCTCAGATTCCTGATAGGGAGATATTTGGGGTTCTTCAGAAAGAGCGAACACAGAGAGTCCAGATGCATGTGGGGCTGCGTAAAGGCTCCCCTGCGGAGTTCAGTTGTACCCAAAGTCTTCCTTTGGGGGCAATTTTTGATGGGCAAAAGGGTCTCTATACGCGTATTCTGGGGTCCTATTTTCAATTCCTCTCAGATTCCTGATAGGGAGATATTTGGGGTTCTTCAGAAAGAGCGAACACAGAGAGTCCAGTTGCATGTGGGGCTGCGTAAAGGCTCCCCTGGGGAGTTCTGTTGTACCCAAAGGCTTCCTTTGGGGGCAATTTTTGATGGGCAAAATGGGCCTTGCACATGTTTTCTGGGGTCCTATTTTCAATTCCTCTCAGATTCCAGGTAGGGCTGTATTTAGGGCTGTTCAGAAAAAGCGAACACAGAGAGTCCAGTTGCATGTGGGGCTGCGTAAAGGCTCCCCTGGGGAGTTCAGTTGTACCCAAAGGCTTCCTTTGGGGGCAATTTTTGATGTGTGAAAGGGGCTCTGTATGCATTTTCTGGGGTCCTATTTTCATTTTCTCTCAGATTCCGGGTAGGTATGTATTCAGGGTTTTTAAGAAAGAGTGAACACAGAGAGTCCAGTTGCATGTGGGGCTGCGTAAAGGCTATCCTGGGGAGTTAAGTTGTACCCAAAAGCTTCCTTTCAGGGCAATTTTTGATGTGCGTAAGGGGCTCTGTACGCGATTTCTGGGGTCCTAATTTCAATTTCTCTCAGATTCCGGGTAGGGAGATATATAGGGTTGTTCAGAAAGAGCGAACGCAAGGAGTCCAGCTGCATGTGGGGCTGCGTAAAGGCTCCCCTGGGGAGTTAAGTTGTACCCAAAAGCTTCCTTTCGGGGCAATTTTTGATGTGCGTAAGGGGCTCTGTACGCGATTTCTGGGGTCCTATTTTCAATTTCTCTCAGATTCCGGGTAGGGAGATATATAGGGTTGTTCAGAAAGAGCGAACGCAAGGAGTCCAGCTGCATGTGGGGCTAAGTGAAGGCTCCCCTGCGGAGTTCAGTTGTACCCAAAGGCTTCCTTTGTGGGCAATTTTTGATGGAAAAAATGGGCCTTGTACACGTTTTCTGGGGTGGTATTTTCAATTCCTCTTAGATTCCGGGTAGGGAGATATTTGGCGCTGTTCAGAAAGAGCGAACACAGAGAGTCCAGTTGCATGTGGGGCTGCGTAAATGCTCCCCTGGGGAGTTCAGTTGTACCCAAAGGCTTCCTTTGGGGGCAATTTTTAATGGGTGAAAGGGGCTCTGTACGCGTTTTCTGGGGTCCTATTTTCAATTCCTCTCAGATTCCGGGTAGGGATGTCTTTAGGGTTGTTCAGAAAGAGCGAACACAGAGAGTCCAGTTGCATGTGGGGCTGCGTAAAGGCTCCCCTGCGGAGTTCAGTTGTACCCAAAGGCTTCCTTTGGGGGCAATTTTTGATGGGCAAAAGGGGCCTTTTACACGTTTTCTGGGGTCCTATTTTCATTTTCTCTCAGATTCCGGGTAGGTATGTATTCAGGGTTTTTAAGAAAGAGTGAACACAGAGAGTCCAGTTGCATGTGGGGCTGCGTAAAGGCTCCCCTGCGGAGTTCAGTTGTACCCAAAGGCTTCCTTTGGGGGCAATTTTTGATGGGCAAAAGGGGCTCTGTACGCGATTTCTGGGGTCCTATTTTCAATTCCTCTCAGATTCCGGATAGGGAGATATTTGGGGTTCTTCAGAAAGAGCGAACACAGAGAGTCCAGTTGCATGTGGGGCTGCGTAAAGTCTCCCCTGGGGAGTTCTGTTGTACCCAAAGGCTTCCTTTGGGGGCAATTTTTGATGGGCAAAATGGGCCTTGCACATGTTTTCTGGGGTCCTATTTTCAATTCCTCTCAGATTCCAGGTAGGGCTGTATTTAGGGCTGTTCAGAAAAAGCGAACACAGAGAGTCCAGTTGCATGTGGGGCTGCGTAAAGGCTCCCCTGGGGAGTTCAGTTGTACCCAAAGGCTTCCTTTGGGGGCAATTTTTGATGTGTGAAAGGGGCTCTGTATGCATTTTCTGGGGTCCTATTTTCATTTTCTCTCAGATTCCGGGTAGGTATGTATTCAGGGTTTTTAAGAAAGAGTGAACACAGAGAGTCCAGTTGCATGTGGGGCTGCGTAAAGGCTACCCTGGGGAGTTAAGTTGTACCCAAAAGCTTCCTTTCAGGGCAATTTTTGATGTGCGTAAGGGGCTCTGTACGCGATTTCTGGGGTCCTAATTTCAATTTCTCTCAGATTCCGGGTAGGGAGATATATAGGGTTGTTCAGAAAGAGCGAACGCAAGGAGTCCAGCTGCATGTGGGGCTGCGTAAAGGCTCCCCTGGGGAGTTAAGTTGTACCCAAAAGCTTCCTTTCGGGGCAATTTTTGATGTGCGTAAGGGGCTCTGTACGCGATTTCTGGGGTCCTATTTTCAATTTCTCTCAGATTCCGGGTAGGGAGATATATAGGGTTGTTCAGAAAGAGCGAACGCAAGGAGTCCAGCTGCATGTGGGGCTAAGTGAAGGCTCCCCTGCGGAGTTCAGTTGTACCCAAAGGCTTCCTTTGTGGGCAATTTTTGATGGAAAAAATGGGCCTTGTACACGTTTTCTGGGGTGGTATTTTCAATTCCTCTTAGATTCCGGGTAGAGAGATATTTGGCGCTGTTCAGAAAGAGCGAACACAGAGAGTCCAGTTGCATGTGGGGCTGCGTAAATGCTCCCCTGGGGAGTTCAGTTGTACCCAAAGGCTTCCTTTGGGGGCAATTTTTAATGGGTGAAAGGGGCTCTGTACGCGTTTTCTGGGGTCCTATTTTCAATTCCTCTCAGATTCCGGGTAGGGATGTCTTTAGGGTTGTTCAGAAAGAGCGAACACAGAGAGTCCAGTTGCATGTGGGGCTGCGTAAAGGCTCCCCTGCGGAGTTCAGTTGTACCCAAAGGCTTCCTTTGGGGGCAATTTTTGATGGGCAAAAGGGGCCTTTTACACGTTTTCTGGGGTCCTATTTTCAATTCCTCTCAGATTCCGGATAGGGAGATATTTGGGGTTCTTCAGAAAGAGCGAACACAGAGAGTCCAGTTGCATGTGGGGCTACGTAAATGCTCCCCTGGGGAGTTCAGTTGTACCCAAAGGCTTCCTTTGGGGGCAATTTTTAATGGGTGAAAGGGGCTCTGTACGCGTTTTCTGGGGTCCTATTTTCAATTCCTCTCAGATTCCGGGTAGGGATGTCTTTAGGGTTGTTCAGAAAGAGCGAACACAGAGAGTCCAGTTGCATGTGGGGCTGCGTAAAGGCTCCCCTGCGGAGTTCAGTTGTACCCAAAGGCTTCCTTTGGGGGCAATTTTTGATGGGCAAAAGGGGCCTTTTACACGTTTTCTGGGGTCCTATTTTCAATTCCTCTCAGATTCCGGATAGGGAGATATTTGGGGTTCTTCAGAAAGAGCGAACACAGAGAGTCCAGTTGCATGTGGGGCTACGTAAAGGCTCCCCTGGGGAGTTCAGTTGTACCCAAAGGCTTCCTTTGGGGGCAATTTTTGATGGAAAAATGGGCCTTGTACACGATTTCTGGCATGGTATTTTCAATTCCTCTTAGATTCCGGGTAGGGAGATATTTGGCACTGTTCAGAAAGAGCGAACACAGAGAGTCCAGTTGCATGTGGGGCTGCGTAAATGCTCCCCTGGGGAGTTCTGTTGTACCCAAAGGCTTCCTTTGGGGGCAATTTTTGATGGGTAAAATGGGCCTTGCACATGTTTTCTGGGGTCCTATTTTCAATTCCTCTCAGATTCCGGGTAGGGATGTCTTTAGGGTTCTTCAGAAAGAGCGAACACAGAGAGTCCAGTTGCATGGGGGGCTGCGTAAAGGCTCCCCTGGGGAGTTCAGTTGTACCCAAAGGCTTCCTTTCGGGGCAATTTTTGATGGGAAAAATCGGCCTTGTACACGTTTTCTGGGGTCCTATTTTCAATTTCTCTCAGATTCCGGGTAGGGAGATATTTACGGTTTTTAAGAAAGAGTGAACACAGAGAGTCCAGTTGCATGTGGGGCTGCGTAAAGGCTCCCCTGGGGAGTTAAGTTGTACCTAAAAGCTTCCTTTCGGGGCAATTTTTGATGTGCGTAAGGGGTTCTGTACGCGATTTCTGGGGTCCTATTTTCAATTTCTCTCAGATTCCGGGTAGGGAGATATATAGGGTTGTTCAGAAAGAGCGAACACAGCGAGTCCAGTTGCATGTGGGGCTAAGTGAAGGCTCCCCTGGGGAGTTCAGTTGTACCCAAGGACTTCCTTTGGGGGCTATTTTTGATGGGAAAAATGGGCCTCGTACATGTTTTCTGGGGTCCTATTTTCAATTCCTCTCAGATTCCAGGTAGGGCTGTATTTAGGGCTGTTCAGAAAGAGCGAACACAGAGAGTCCAGTTGCATGTGGGGCTGCGTAAAGGTTCCCATGGGGAGTTCAGTTGTACCCAAAGGCTTCCTTTCAGGGCAATTTTTGATGTGCGTAAGGGGCTCTGTACGCGATTTCTGGGGTCCTAATTTCAATTTCTCTCAGATTCCGGGTAGGGAGATATATAGGGTTGTTCAGAAAGAGCGAACGCAAGGAGTCCAGCTGCATGTGGGGCTGCGTAAAGGCTCCCCTGGGGAGTTAAGTTGTACCCAAAAGCTTCCTTTCGGGGCAATTTTTGATGTGCGTAAGGGGCTCTGTACGCGATTTCTGGGGTCCTATTTTCAATTTCTCTCAGATTCCGGGTAGGGAGATATATAGGGTTGTTCAGAAAGAGCGAACGCAAGGAGTCCAGCTGCATGTGGGGCTAAGTGAAGGCTCCCCTGCGGAGTTCAGTTGTACCCAAAGGCTTCCTTTGTGGGCAATTTTTGATGGAAAAAATGGGCCTTGTACACGTTTTCTGGGGTGGTATTTTCAATTCCTCTTAGATTCCGGGTAGGGAGATATTTGGCGCTGTTCAGAAAGAGCGAACACAGAGAGTCCAGTTGCATGTGGGGCTGCGTAAATGCTCCCCTGGGGAGTTCAGTTGTACCCAAAGGCTTCCTTTGGGGGCAATTTTTAATGGGTGAAAGGGGCTCTGTACGCGTTTTCTGGGGTCCTATTTTCAATTCCTCTCAGATTCCGGGTAGGGATGTCTTTAGGGTTGTTCAGAAAGAGCGAACACAGAGAGTCCAGTTGCATGTGGGGCTGCGTAAAGGCTCCCCTGCGGAGTTCAGTTGTACCCAAAGGCTTCCTTTGGGGGCAATTTTTGATGGGCAAAAGGGGCCTTTTACACGTTTTCTGGGGTCCTATTTTCAATTCCTCTCAGATTCCGGATAGGGCGATATTTGGGGTTCTTCAGAAAGAGCGAACACAGAGAGTCCAGTTGCATGTGGGGCTACGTAAATGCTCCCCTGGGGAGTTCAGTTGTACCCAAAGGCTTCCTTTGGGGGCAATTTTTAATGGGTGAAAGGGGCTCTGTACGCGTTTTCTGGGGTCCTATTTTCAATTCCTCTCAGATTCCGGGTAGGGATGTCTTTAGGGTTGTTCAGAAAGAGCGAACACAGAGAGTCCAGTTGCATGTGGGGCTGCGTAAAGGCTCCCCTGCGGAGTTCAGTTGTACCCAAAGGCTTCCTTTGGGGGCAATTTTTGATGGGCAAAAGGGGCCTTTTACACGTTTTCTGGGGTCCTATTTTCAATTCCTCTCAGATTCCGGATAGGGAGATATTTGGGGTTCTTCAGAAAGAGCGAACACAGAGAGTCCAGTTGCATGTGGGGCTACGTAAAGGCTCCCCTGGGGAGTTCAGTTGTACCCTAAGGCTTCCTTTGGGGGCAATTTTTGATGGAAAAATGGGCCTTGTACACGATTTCTAGCATGGTATTTTCAATTCCTCTTAGATTCCGGGTAGGGAGATATTTGGCACTGTTCAGAAAGAGCGAACACAGAGAGTCCAGTTGCATGTGGGGCTGCGTAAATGCTCCCCTGGGGAGTTCAGTTGTACCCAAAGGCTTCCTTTGGGGGCAATTTTTGATGGGTAAAATGGGCCTTGCACATGTTTTCTGGGGTCCTATTTTCAATTCCTCTCAGATTCCGGGTAGGGATGTCTTTAGGGTTGTTCAGAAAAAGCGAACACAGAGAGTCCAGTTGCATGTGGGGCTGCGTAAAGGCTCCCCTGCGGAGTTCAGTTGTACCCAAAGGCTTCCTTTGGGGGCAATTTTTGATGGGCAAAAGGGGCTCTGTACGCGATTTCTGGTGTCCTATTTTCAATTCCTCTCAGATTCCGGATAGGGAGATATTTGGGGTTCTTCAGAAAGAGCGAACACAGAGAGTCCAATTGCATGGGGGGCTGCGTAAATGCTCCCCTGGGGAGTTCAGTTGTACCCAAAGGCTTCCTTTGGGGGCAATTTTTGATGTGTGAAAGGGGCTCTGTATGCATTTTCTGGGGTCCTATTTTCATTTTCTCTCAGATTCCGGGTAGGTATGTATTCAGGGTTTTTAAGAAAGAGTGAACACAGAGAGTCCAGTTGCATGTGGGGCTGCGTAAAGGCTCCCCTGCGGAGTTCAGTTGTACCCAAAAGCTTCCTTTCGGGGCAATTTTTGATGTGCGTAAGGGGCTCTGTACGCGATTTCTGGGGTCCTATTTTCATTTTCTCTCAGTTTCCGGATAGGGAGATATATAGGGTTGTTCAGAAAGAGCGAACGCAAGGAGTCCAGCTGCATGTGGGGCTAAGTGAAGGCTTCCCTTGGGAGTTCAGTTGTACCCAAAGGCTTCCTTTGGGGGCAATTTTTGATGGAAAAAATGGGCCTTGTACACGTTTTCTGGGATGGTATTTTCAATTCCTCTCAGATTCCGGATCGGGAGATATTTGGGGTTCTTCAGAAAGAGCGAACACAGAGAGTCCAGTTGCATGGGGGGCTGCGTAAAGGCTCCCCTGCGAAGTTCAGTTGTACCCAAAGGCTTCCTTTGGGGGCAATTTTTGATGGGCAAAATGGCCCTTGTACACGTTTTCTGGGGTCCTGTTTTCAATTCCTCTCAGATTCCAGGTAGGGCTGTATTTAGGGCTGTTCAGAAAAAGCGAACACAGAGAGTCCAGTTGCATGTGGGGCTGCGTAAAGGCTCCCCTGGGGAGTTCAGTTGTACCCAAAGGCTTCCTTTGGGGGCAATTTTTGATGTGTGAAAGGGGCTCTGTATGCATTTTCTGGGGTCCTATTTTCATTTTCTCTCAGATTCCGGGTAGGTATGTATTTAGGGTTTTTGAGAAAGAGTGAACACAGAGAGTCCAGATGCATGTGGGGCTGCGTAAAGGCTCCCCTGGGGAGTTAAGTTGTACCCAAAAGCTTCCTTTCGGGGCAATTTTTGATGTGCGTAAGAGGCTGTGTACGCGATTTCTGGGGTCCTATTTTCAATTTCTCTCAGATTCCGGGTAGGGAGATATATAGGGTTGTTCAAAAAGAGCGAACGCAAGGAGTCCAGCTGCATGTGGGGCTAAGTGAAGGCTCCCCTGGGGAGTTCAGTTGTACCCAAAGGCTTCCTTTGGGGGCAATTTATGATGGGTGAAAGGGGCTCTGTACGCGATTTCTGGGGTCCTATTTTCAATTCCTCTCACATTCCGGGAAGGGACGTATTTAGGGTTGTTCAGAAAGAGCGAACACAGAGAGTCCAGTTGCATGGGGGGCTGCGTGAAGGCTCCCCTGGGGAGTTCAGTTGTACCCAAAGGCTTCCTTTGGGGGCAATTTTTGATGGGCAAAATGGGCCTCGTACATGTTTTCTGGGGTCCTATTTTCAATTCCTCTCAGATTCCAGGTAGGGCTGTATTTAGGGCTGTTCAGAAAAAGCGAACACAGAGAGTCCAGTTGCATGTGGGGCTGCGTAAAGGCTCCCCTGGGGAGTTCAGTTGTACCCAAAGGCTTCCTTTGGGGGCAATTTTTGATGTGTGAAAGGGGCTCTGTATGCATTTTCTGGGGTCCTATTTTCATTTTCTCTCAGATTCCGGGTAGGTATGTATTTAGGGTTTTTAAGAAAGAGTGAACACAGAGAGTCCAGTTGCATGTGGGGCTGCGTAAAGGCTCCCCTGGGGAGTTCAGTTGTACCCAAGGGTTTCCTTTGGGGGCAATTTTTGATGTGTGAAAGGGGCTCTGTATGCATTTTCTGGGGTCCTATTTTCATTTTCTCTCAGATTCCGGGTAGGTATGTATTCAGGGTTTTTAAGAAGGAGTGAACACAGAGAGTCCAGTTGCATGTGGGGCTGCGTAAAGGCTCCCCTTGGGAGTTAAGTTGTACCCAAAAGCTTCCTTTCGGGGCAATTTTTGATGTGCGTAAGGGGCTCTGTACGCGATTTCTGGGGTCCTATTTTCAATTTCTCTCAGATTCCGGGTAGGGAGATATATAGGGTTGTTCAGAAAGAGCGAACGCAAGGAGTCCAGCTGCATGTAGGGCTAAGTGAAGGCTCCCCTGGGGAGTTCAGTTGTACCCAAAGGCTTCCTCTGGGGGCAATTTTTGATGGGCAAATTGGGCCTTGTACACGATTTCTGGCGTGGTATTTTCAATTCCTCTCAGATTCCGGGTAGGGATGTCTTTAGGGTTGTTCAGAAAGAGCGAACACAGAGAGTCCAGTTGCATGTGGGGCTGCGTAAAGGCTCCCCTTGGGAGTTCAGTTGTACCCAAAGGCTTCCTTTGGGGGCAATTTTTGATGGGTAAAAGGGGCTCTGTACGCGATTTCTGGGGTCCTATTTTCAATTCCTCTCAGATTCCGGGTAGGGATGTCTTTAGGGTTGTTCAGAAAGAGCGAACACAGAGAGTCCAGTTGCATGTGGGTCTGCGTAAAGGCTCCCCTGCGGAGTTCAGTTGTACCCAAAGGCTTCCTTTGGGAGCAATGTTTGATGGGTAAATGGGGCTCTGTTCGCGATTTATGGGGTCCTATTTGCAATTCCTCTCACATTCCGGATAGGGAGATATTTCGGGTTCTTCAGAAAAAGCGAACACAGAGAGTCCAGTTGCATAGGGGGCTGCATAAAGGCTCCCCTGCGGAGTTCAGTTGTACCCAAAGGCTTCCTTTGGGGGCAATTTTTGATGGGCAAAGGGGCTCTGTACGCGTTTTCTGGGGTCCTATTTTCAATTCCTCTCAGATTCCGGGTAGGTATGTATTTAGGGTTTTTAAGAAAGAGCGAACACAGAGAGACCAGTTGCATGTGGGGCTGCGTAAAGGCTCCCCTTGGGAGTTCAGTTGTACCCAAAGGCTTCCTTTGGGGGCAATTTTTGATGTGTGAAAGGGGCTCTGTATGCATTTTCTGGGGTCCTATTTTCATTTTCTCTCAGATTCCGGGTAGGTATGTATTTAGGGTTTTTAAGAAAGAGCGAACGCAAGGAGTCCAGCTGCATGTGGGGCTAAGTGAAGGCTCCCCTCGGGATTCAGTTGTACCCAAAGGCTTCCTTTGGGGGCAATTTTTGATGGAAAAAATGGGCCTTGTACACGTTTTCTGGGGTGGTATTTTCAATTCCTCTTAGATTCCGGGTAGGGAGATATTTGGCGCTGTTCAGAAAGAGAGAACACAGAGAGTCCAGTTGCATGTGGGGCTGCGTAAATGCTCCCCTGGGGAGTTCAGTTGTACCCAAAGGCTTCCTTTGGGGGCAATTTTTGATGGGTAAAAGGGGCTCTGTACGCGATTTCTGGGGTCCAATTTTCAATTCCTCTCAGATTCCGGGTAGGGATGTCTTTAGGGTTGTTCAGAAAGAGCGAACACAGAGAGTCCAGTTGCATGGGGGGCTGCGTAAAGGCTCCCCTGCGGAGTTCAGTTTTACCCAAAGGCTTCCTCTGGGGGCAATTTTTAATGGGTGAAAGGGGCTCTGTACGCGTTTTCTGGGGTCCTATTTTCAATTCCTCTCAAATTCCGGATAGGGAGATATTTGCGGTTCTTCAGAAAAAGCGAACACAGAGAGTCCAGTTGCATGGGGGGCTGCGTAAAGGCTCCCCTGGGGAGTTCAGTTGTACCCAAAGGCTTCCTCTGGGGGCAATTTTTGATGGGCAAAATGGGCCTTGTACACGATTTCTGGCGTGGTATTTTCAATTCCTCTCAGATTCCGGGTAGGGATGTCTTTAGGGTTGTTCTGAAAGTGCGAACACAGAGAGTCCAGTTGCATGTGGGGCTGCGTAAAGGCTCCCCTGCGGAGTTCAGTTGTACCCAAAGGCTTCCTTTGGGGGCAATTTTTGATGGGCAAAAGGGGCTCTGTACGCGTTTTCTGGGGTCCTATTTTCAATTCCTCTCAGATTCCAGAGAGAGCAGTATTTAGCGCTGTTCAGAAAAAGCGAACACAGAGAGTCCAGTTGCATGTGGGGCTGCGTAAAGGCTCCCCTGGGAAGTTCAGTTGTACCGAAAGGCTTCCTTTGGGGGCAATTTTTGATGGGTGAAAGGGGCTCTGTATGCATTTTCTGGGGTCCTATTTTCATTTTCTCTCAGATTCCGGGTAGGTATGTATTTAGGGTTTTTAAGAAAGAGCGAACACAGAGAGTCCAGTTGCATGTGGGGCTGCGTAAAGGCTCCCCTTGGGAGTTCAGTTGTACCCAAAGGCTTCCTTTGGGGGCAATTTTTGATGTGTGAAAGGGGCTCTGTATGCATTTTCTGGGGTCCTATTTTCATTTTCTCTCAGATTCCGGGTAGGTATGTATTCAGGGTTTTTAAGAAGGAGTGAACACAGAGAGTCCAGTTGCATGTGGGGCTGCGTAAAGGCTCCCCTGGGGAGTTCAGTTGTACCCAAAAGCTTCCTTTCGGGGCAATTTTTGATGTGCGTAAGGGGCTCTGTACGCGATTTCTGGGGTCCTATTTTCAATTTCTCTCAGATTCCGGGTAGGGAGATATATAGGGTTGTTCAGAAATAGCGAACGCAAGGAGTCCAGCTGCATGTAGGGCTAAGTGAAGGCTCCCCTGGGGAGTTCAGTTGTACCCAAAGGCTTCCTCTGGGGCAA
The DNA here is from genome assembly GCA_036873955.1 of Mergus octosetaceus. Classification (NCBI taxonomy): domain Eukaryota; kingdom Metazoa; phylum Chordata; class Aves; order Anseriformes; family Anatidae; genus Mergus; species Mergus octosetaceus. The sequence goes on from CM072285.1 coordinate 115,615,484, forward strand.
TTTTTGATGGGAAAAATGGGCCTTGTACACGTTTTCTGGGGTATTATTTTCAATTCGTTTTACATTCCGGGTAGGGAGATATTTGGCGCTGTTCAGAAAGAGCGAACACAGAGAGTCCAGTTGCATGTGGGGCTGCGTAAAGGCTCCCCTGGGGAGTTCAGTTGTACCAAAAGGCTTCTTTTCAGGGAAATTTTTGATGGGTGAAAGGAGCTCTGTACGTGATTTCTGGGGTCATATTTTCACTTCCTCTCAGATTCTGGTTAGACATGTATTTAGGGTTGTTCAGAAAGAGCGAACACAGAGAGTCCAGTTGCATGTGGGGCCGCGTAAAGGCTCCCCTGGGGAGTTCAGTTGTACCCAAAGGCTTCCTTTGGGGGCAATTTTTGATGGGTGAAAGGGGCTTTTTATGTGTTTTCTGGGGTCCTATTTTAAATTCCTCTCACATTCCGGGAAGGGATGTATTTAGGGTTGTTCAGAAAGAGCAAACACAGAGAGTCCAGTTGCATGTGGGGCTGCGTAAAGGCTCCCCTGGGGAGTTCAGTTGTACCCAAAGGCTTCCTTTCAGGGCGATTTTTGATGGGTAAAAGGGGCTTAGTATGCATTTTCTGGGGTCCTATTTTAAATTCCTCTCACATTCCGGGAAGGGATGTATTTAGGGTTGTTCAGAAAGAGCGAACACAGCGAGTCCAGTTGCATGTGGGTCTGCGTAAAGGCTCCCCTGGGGAGTTCAGTTGTACCCAAAGGCTTATTTGTGGGCAAATTTTTATGGGCGAAAGAGGCTTTGTATGCGTTTTCCGGGGACCTATTTTAAATTCCTCACACATTCCTGGTAGGAATATATTTAGGGTTGTTCAAAAAGAGCGAACACAGAGAGTCCAGTTGCATGTGGGGCTGCGTAAAGGCTCCCCTGGGGAGTTCATTTCTACCCAAAGGCTTCCTTTTAGGGCGATTTTTGATGGGTGAAAGGGGCTCTGTACGTGATTTCTGGGGTCATATTTTCAATTCCTCTCAGATTCCGGTTAGGCATGTATTTAGGGTTGCTCAGAAAGAGCGAACACAGAGAGTCCAGTTGCATGTGGGGCTGCGTAAAGGCTCCCCTGGGGAGTTCAGTTGTACCCAAAGGCTTCCTTTCAGGGCAATTTTTGACGGGTGAAAGGGGCTCTGTACGTGATTTCTGGGGTCATATTTTCAATTCCTCTGAGATTCCGGGAAGGGATGTACTTAGGGTTGTTCAGAAAGAGCGAACACAGAGAGTCCAGTTGCATGTGGGGCTGCGTAAAGGCTCCCCTGGGGAGTTCAGTTCTACCCAAAGGCTTCCTTTCGGGGCAATTTTTGACGGGTGAAAGGGGCTCTGTACACGTTTTCCAGGGTCCTATTTTCAATTCCTCTCAAATTCCGGTTAGGCATGTATTTAGGGTTGTTCAGAAAGAGCGAACACAGAGAGTCCAGTTGCATGTGGGGCTGCGTAAAGGCTCCCCTCGGGAGTTCAGTTCTACCCAAAGGCTTCCTTTGGGGGCAATTTTTGATGGGTGAAAGGGGCTCTGTACGTGATTTCTGGGGTCCTATTTTAAATTCCTCTCACATTCCAGGAAGGGATGTATTTAGGGTTGTTCAGAAAGAGCGAACACAGAGAGTCCAGTTGCATGTGGGGCTGCGTAAAGGCTCCCGTGGGGAGTATTGTACCCAAAGGCTTCCTTTGGTGGCAATTTTTAATGGGTGAAAGGGGCTTTGTATGCGTTTTCTGGGGTCCTATTTTAAATTCCTCTCACATTCCTGGAAGGGATGTATTTAGGGTTGTTCAGAAAGAGCGAACACAGCGAGTCCAGTTGCATGTGGGTCTGCGTAAAGGCTTCCCTGGGGAGTTCAGTTGTGCTGAAAGGCTTCCTGTGGGGGCAATTTTTGATGGGCGAAAGGGGCTCTGTACGTGATTTCTGGGGCTCTATTTTAAATTCCTCTCAGATTCCCGGTACGGATGTGTTTAGGGTTGTTCAGAAAGAGCGAACACAGAGAGTCCAGTTGCATGTGGGGCTGCGTAAAGGCTCCCCTGGGGAGTTCAGTTGTACCCAAAGGCTTCCTTTCAGGGCAATTTTTGACGGGTGAAAGGGGCTTTGTACGTGATTTCTGGGGTCATATTTTCAATTCCTCTGAGATTCCGGTTAGTCATGTATTTGGGTTGTTCAGAAAGAGCGAACACAGAGAGTCCAGTTGCATGTGGGTCTGCGTAAAGGCTCCCCTGGAGAGTTCAGTTGTACCCAAAGGCTTCCTTTGGAGGCAATTTTTGATTGGCAAAAAAGCGCCTTGTACATATTTTCTGGAGTCCTATTTTCAATTCCTCTCAGATTCCAGGTAGGGCTGTATCTAGGGCTGTTCAGAAAGAGCGAACACAGAGACTCCAGCTGCACGTGGGGCTGCGTAAAGGTTCCCCTGGGGAGTTCAGTTGTACCCAAAGGCTTCCTTTGGGGGCAATTTTTGATGGTTGAAATGGGCTGTGTATGCCATTTCTGGGGTCTTATTTTAAATTCCTTCAGATTCCGGTTAGGGAGATATATAGCATTGTTCAGAAAGAGCGAACACAGAGACTCCAGTTGCATGTGGGGCTGCGTAAAGGCTCCCCTGGGGAGTTCAGTTGAACCCAAAGTCCTCCTTTGGGAACAATTTTTGATGGGCAAAATGGGCCTTGTATGTGTTTTCTGGGGTCCTATTTTAAATTCCTCTCAGATTCCAGGTAATGCTGCATTTAGGGTTGTTCAGAAAGAGCGAACATAGAGAGTCCAGTTGCATGTCGAGCTGCGTAAAGGCTCCCCTGGGGAGTTCAGTTGTACCCAAAGGCTTCCTTTGGGAGCAAGTTTTGATGGGAAAAATGGGCCTTATACAAGTTTTCTGTGGTCCTATTTTCAAATCCTCTCAGATTCCAAGTAGGGCTGTATTTAGCGTTGTTCAGAAAAATCGAACACAGAGAGTCCAGTTGCATGTGGGGCTGCGTAAAGTCTCCCCTGGGGAGTTCAGTTGTACCAAAAGACTTCCATTGGGGGCAATTTTTAATGGATGAAAGGGGCTCTGTAAGCATTTTCTGGGGTCTTATTTTAAATTCCTACAGATTGCGGATAGGGAGATATTTAGCATTGTTCAGAAAGAGCGAACACAGAGAGTCCAGCTGCATGTGGGGCTGCGTGATGGCTCCCCTTTGGAGTTCAGTTGTACCCAAAGGCTTCCTTTCAGGGCAATTATTGACGGGTGAAAGGGGCTCTGTACATGATTTCTGGGGTCCTATTTTCAATTCCTCTCAAATTCCGGTTAGGCATGTATTTAGGGTTGTTCAGAAAGAGCGAACACAGAGAGTCCAGTTGCATGTGGGGCTGCGTAAAGGCTCCCGTGGGGAGTATTGTACCCAAAGGCTTCCTTTGGTGGCAATTTTTAATGGGTGAAAGGGGCTTTGTATGCGTTTTCTGGGGTCCTATTTTAAATTCCTCTCACATTCCGGGAAGGGATGTATTTAGGGTTGTTCAGAAAGAGCGAACACAGCGAGTCCAGTTGCATGTGGGTCTGCGTAAAGGCTTCCCTGGGGAGTTCAGTTGTGCTGAAAGGCTTCCTGTGGGGGCAATTTTTGATGGGCGAAAGGGGCTCTGTACGTGATTTCTGGGGCTCTATTTTAAATTCCTCTCAGATTCCCGGTACGGATGTGTTTAGGGTTCTTCAGAAAGAGCGAACACAGAGAGTCCAGTTGCATGTGGGGCTGCGTAAAGGCTCCCCTGGGGAGTTCAGTTATACCCAAAGGCTTCCTTTCAGGGCAATTTTTGACGGGTGAAAGGGGCTTTGTACGTGATTTCTGGGGTCATATTTTCAATTCCTCTGAGATTCCGGTTAGTCATGTATTTGGGTTGTTCAGAAAGAGCGAACACAGAGAGTCCAGTTGCATGTGGGTCTGCGTAAAGGCTCCCCTGGGGAGTTCATTTGTACCCAAAGGCTTCCTTTGGGTACGATTTTTGATGGGTGAAAGGGGCTCTGTACGTGATTCCTGGGGTCATATTTTCAATTCCTCTCACATTCCGGTTAGGGAGATATTTGGCGCTGTTCAGAAAGAGCGAACACAGAGAGTCCAGTTGCATGTGGGGCTGCGTAAATGCTCCCCTGGGGAGTTCAGTTCTACCCAAAGACTTCCATTGGGGGCAATTTTTGATGGGTGAAAGGGGCTCTGTAAGCATTTTCTGGGGTCTTATTTTAAATTCCTACATATTGCGGATAGGGAGATATTTAGCATTGTTCAGAAAGAGCGAACACAGAGAGTCCAGTTGCATGTGGGGCTGCGTGACGGCTCCCCTTTGGAGTTCAGTTGTACCCAAAGGCTTCCTTTCAGGGCAAGTTTTCACGGTTGAAAGGGGCTCTGTACGTGATTTCTGGGGTCATATTTTCAATTCCTCTGAGATTCCGGGAAGGGATGTACTTAGGGTTGTTCAGAAAGAGCGAACACAGAGAGTCCAGTTGCATGTGGGGCTGCATAAAGGCTCCCCTGGGGAGTTCAGTTCTACCCAAAGGCTTCCTTTCGGGGCAATTTTTGACGGGTGAAAGGGGCTCTGTACACGTTTTCCAGGGTCCTATTTTCAATTCCTCTCAGATTCCGGTTAGGCATGTATTTAGGGTTGTTCAGAAAGAGCGAACACAGAGAGTCCAGTTGCATGTGGGGCTGCGTAAAGGCTCCCGTGGGGAGTATTGTACCCAAAGGCTTCCTTTCGGGGCTATTTTTGATGGGAAAAATGGGCTTTGTATGCGTTTTCTGGGGTCCTATTTTCAATTCCTCTCACATTCCGGGAAGGGATGTATTTAGGGTTGTTCAGAAAGAGCGAACTCAGCGAGTCCAGTTGCATGTGCGGCTGCGTAAAGGCTTCCCTGGGGAGTTCAGTTGTGCCGAAAGGCTTCCTTTGGGGGCAATTTTTGATGGGCGAAAGGGGCTCTGTACGTGATTTCTGGGGCTCTATTTTAAATTCCTCTCAGATTCCCGGTACGGATGTGTTTAGGGTTGTTCAGAAAGAGCGAACACAGCGAGTCCAGTTGCATGTGGGGCTGCGTAAAGGCTCCCCTGGGGAGTTCAGTTGTACCCAAAGGCTTCCTTTCAGGGCAATTTTTGACGGGTGAAAGGGGCTTTGTACGTGATTTCTCGGGTCATATTTTCAATTCCTCTGAGATTCCGGTTAGTCATGTATTTGGGTTGTTCAGAAAGAGCGAACACAGAGAGTCCAGTTGCATGTGGGTCTGCGTAAAGGCTCCCCTGGGGAGTTCAGTTGTATCCAAAGGCTTCCTTTGGGTACGATTTTTGATGGGTGAAAGGGGCTCTGTACGTGATTCCTGGGGTCATATTTTCAATTCCTCTCAGATTCCGGTTAGACATGTATTTAGGGTTGTTCAGAAAGAGCGAACACAGAGAGTCCAGCTGCATGTGGGGCTGCGTAAAGTCTCCCCTGGGGAGTTCAGTTGTACCCATAGACTTCCTTTGGGGCATTTTTTGATGGTTGAATTGGGCTCTGTACGCGTTTTCTGGGGTATTATTTTAAATTCCTTCAGATTCGGAGTAGGGAGATATTTAGCATTGTTCAGAAAGAGCGAACACAGAAAGTCCAGCTGCACGTGGGTCTACGTGAAGGCTCCCCTGGAGAGTTCAGTTGTACCCAAAGGCTTCCTTTGGAGGCAATTTTTGATTGGCAAAAAAGCGCCTTGTACATATCTTCTGGAGTCCTGTTTTCAATTCCTCTCAGATTCCAGGTAGGGATGTATCTAGGGCTGTTCAGAAAGAGCGAACACAGAGACTCCAGCTGCACGTGGGGCTGCGTAAAGGTTCCCCTGGGGAGTTCAGTTGTACCCAAAGGCTTCCTTTGGGGGCAATTTTTGATGGTTGAAATGGGCTGTGTATGCCATTTCTGGGGTCTTATTTTAAATTCCTTCAGATTCCGGTTAGGGAGATATTTAGCATTGTTCAGAAAGTGCGAACATAGAGACTCCAGTTGCATGTGGGGCTGCGTAAAGGCTCCTCTGGGGAGTTCAGTTGTACCCAAAGTCCTCCTTTGGGAACAATTTTTGATGGGCAAAATGGGCCTTGTATGCGTTTTCTGGGGTCCTATTTTAAAATCCTCTCAGATTCCAGGTAATGCTGCATTTAGGGTTGTTCAGAAAGAGCGAACATAGAGAGTCCAGTTGCATGTCGAGCTGCGTAAAGGCTCCCCTGGGGAGTTCAGTTGCACCCAAAGGCTTCCTTTGTGAGCTAGTTTTGATGGGCAAAATGGGCCTTGTACAAGTTTTCTGTGGTCATATTTTCAATTCCTCTCAGATTCCAGGTAGGGCTGTATTTAGCGTTGTTCAGAAAAATCGAACACAGAGAGTCCAGTTGCATGTGGGGCTGCGTAAAGTCTCCCCTGGGGAGTTCAGTTGTACCAAAAGACTTCCATTGGGGCAATTTTTGATGTGTGAAAGGGGCTCTGTAAGCATTTTCTGGGGTCTTATTTTAAATTCCTACAGATTGTGGATAGGGAGATATTTAGCATTGTTCAGAAAGAGCGAACACAGAGAGTCCAGCTGCATGTGGGGCTGCGTGACGGCTCCCCTTTGGAGTTCAGTTGTACCCTAAGGCTTCCTTTGGGGGCAATTTTTGATGGGTGAAAGGGTCTCTGTACGCTTTTTCTGGGGTCCTATTTTCATTTCCTCTCAGATTACGGGTAGGGATGTACTTAGGGTTTTTAAGAAAGAGTTAACACTGAGAGTCCAGTTGCATGTGGGTCTGCGTAAAGGCTCCCCTGGGGAGCTAAGTTGTACCCAAAAGCTTCCTTTCGGGGCAATTTTTGATGTGCGTAAGGGGCCCTTTACGCATTTTCTGGTGTCCTTTTTTCAATTCCTCTCAGATTCCGGGTAGGGAGATATTTAGGTTTGTTCAGAAAGAGCAAACACAGAGAGTCCAGCTGCATGTGGGGCTGCGTGACGGCTCCCCTTTGGAGTTCAGTTGTACCCAAAGGCTTCCTTTCAGGTCAATTTTTGATGGGTGAAAGGGGCTCTGTACGTGATTTCTGGGGTCATATTTTCAATTCCTCTGAGATTCCGGGAAGGGATGTATTTAGGGCTGTTCAGAAAGAGCGAACACAGAGAGTCCAGTTGCATGTGGGGCTGCGTAAATGCTCCCCGGGGGAGTTCAGTTGTTCCCAAAGGCTTCCTTTGGGGTCGATTTTTGATGGGTGAAAGGGGCTTTGTATGCGTTTTCTGGGGTCATATTTTAAATTACTCTCACATTCCGGAAGGGATGTATTTAGGGCTGTTCAGAAAGAGCGAACACAGAGAGTCCTCTTGCATATGGGGCTGCGTAAAGGCTCCCCTGGGGAGTTCAGTTGTACCCAAAGGCTTCTTTTCAGGGAAATTTTTGATGGGTGAAAGGGGCTCTGTACGTGATTTCTGGGGTCATATTTTCACTTCCTCTCAGATTCGGGTTAGGGATGTATTTAGGGTTGTTCTGAAAGAGTGAACACAGGGAGTCCAGTTGCATGTGGGGCTGCGTAAAGGCTCCCCTGGGGAGTTCAGTTGTACCCAAAGGCTTCCTTTGGGGTCGATTTTTGAAGGGTGAAAGGGGCTTTTTATATGTTTTCTGGGGTCCTATTTTTAATTCCTCTCAGATTCCGGGAAGTGATGTATTTAGTGTTGTTCAGAAAGAGCGAACACAGAGAGTCCAGTTGCATGTGGGGCTGCGTAATGGCTCCCCTGGGGAGTTCAGTTGTACCCAAAAGCTTCCTGTCAGGGCAATTTTTGATGGGCGAAATGGGCTTTGTACACGATTTCCAGGATCCAATTTTAAATTCCTCTCAGATTCCTGGTAGGGAGATATTTAGTGTTTTTAAGAAAGAGCGAACACAGAGAGTCCAGTTGCATGTGGGGCTGCGTAAAGGCTCCCTTGGGGAGTTCAGTTGTACCAAAAGGCTTCTTTTCAGGGAAATTTTTGATGGGCGAAAGGGGCTCTGTACGAGATTTCTGGGGTCATATTTTCACTTCCTCTCAGATTCTGGTTAGGCATGTATTTAGGGTTGTTCAGAAAGAGCGAACACAGAGAGTCCAGTTGCATGTGGGGCTGCGTAAAGGCTCCCCTGGGGAGTTCAGTTGTACCCAAAGGCTTCTTTTCAGGGAAATTTTTGATGGGTGAAAGGGGCTTTTTATGTGTTTTCTGGGGTCCTATTTTAAATTCCTCTCAGATTCCGGTTAGGGATGTATTTAGGGTTGTTCAGAAAGAGCGAACACAGAGAGTCCAGTTGCATGTGGGGCTGCGTAAAGGCTCCCCTGCGGAGTTCAGTTATACTAAAAGGCTAACTTTGGGGGCAATTTTTGATGGGTAAAAGGAGCTCTGTACTTGATTTCTTGGGTCATATTTTCAATTCCTCTCAGATTCCGGTTAGGCATGTATTTAGGGTGGTTCAAAAAGAGCGAACACAGAGTGTCCAGTTGCATGTGGGGCTGCTTAAGGATCCCCTGGGGAGTTCAGCTGTACCCAAAGGCTTCCTTTTAGGGCGAATTTTGATGGGTGAAAGGGGCTCTGTACGTGATTTCTGGGGTCGAATTTTCAACTCCTCTCAGATTCCGGTTAGGGATGTATTTAGGGTTGTTCAGAAAGAGCGAACACAGAGAGTCCAGTTGCATGTGGGGCTGCGTAAAGGCTCCCCTGGGGAGTTCAGTTGTACCCAAAGGCTTCCTTTGGGGGCTATATTTGATGGGTGAAAGGGGATTTATATGCGTTTTCTGGGGTCATATTTTAAATTATTCTCACATTCCAGGAAGGGATGTATTTAGCGCTGTTCAGAAAGAGCGAACACAGAGAGTCCTGTTGCATGTGGGGCTGCGTAAAGGCTCCCCTGGGGAGTTCAGTTGTACCCAAAGGCTTCTTTTCAAGGAAATTTTTGATGGGTGAAAGGGGCTCTGTACGTGATTTCTGAGGTCCTATTTTTAATTCCTCTCAGATTCCGGGAAGTGATGTATTTAGTGTTGATCAGAAAGAGCGAACACAGAAAGTCCAGTTGCATGTGGGGCTGCGGAATGGCTCCCCTGGGGAGTTCAGTTGTATCCAAAAGCTTCCTGTCAGGGCAATTTTTGATGGGCGAAAGGGGCTTTCTACACGATTTCCAGGGTCCTATTTTAAATTCCTCTCAGATTCCTGGTAGGGAGATATTTAGGGTTGTTCAGAAAGAGCGAACACAGAGAGTCCAGTTGCATGTGGGGCTGCGTAAAGGCTCCCCTGGGGAGTTCAGTTGTACCCAAAGGCTTCCTTTGGTGGCAATTTTTGATGGGTGAAAGGGCCTCTGTTCGTGATTTCTGGGGTAATATTTTCAATTCCTCTCAGATTCGGGTTAGGCATGTATTTACGGTTGTTCAGAAAGAGCGAACACAGAGAGTCCAGTTGCATGTGGGGCTGCGTAAAGGCTCCCCTGGGGAGTTCAGTTGTACCCAAAGGCTTCCTTTGGTGGCAATTTTTGATGGGTGAAAGGGCCTCTGTTCGTGATTTCTGGGGTAATATTTTCAATTCCTCTCAGATTCGGGTTAGGCATGTATTTACGGTTCTTCAGAAAGAGCGAACACAGAGAGTCCAGTTGCATGTGGGGCTGCGTAAAGGCTCCCCTGGGGAGTTCAGTTGTACCCAAAGGCTTCCGTTCAGGGCAATTTTTGACGGGTGAAAGGGGCTCTATACGTGATTTCTTGGTCATATTTTCAATTCCTCTGAGATTAATGTTAGGCATGTATTTAGCATTGTTCAGAAAGAGCGAACACAGAGAGTCCAGTTGCATGTAGGGCTGCGTAAAGGCTCCCCTGGGGAGTTCAGTTCTACGCAAAGGCTTCCTTTGGGGGCAATTTTTGATGGGCGAAAGGGGCTCTGTACGTGATTTCTGGGGTCGAATTTTCAACTCCTCTCAGATTCCGGTTAGGGATGTATTTAGGGTTGTTCAGAAAGAGTGAACACAGAGAGTCCAGTTGCATGTGGGGCTGCGTTTAGGCTCCCCTGGGGAGTTCAGTTGTTCCGAAAGGCTTCCTTTAGGGGCTATATTTGATGGGTGAAAGGGGCTTTGTATGCGTTTTCTGGGGTCATATTTTAAATTATTCTCACATTCCAGGAAGGGATGTATTTAGCGCTGTTCAGAAAGAGCGAACACAGAGAGTCCTGTTGCATGTGGGTCTGCGTAAAGGCTCCCCTGGGGAGTTCAGTTGTACCCAAAGGCTTCTTTTCAGGGAAATTTTTGATGGGTGAAAGGGGCTCTGTACGTGATTTCTGGGGTCCTATTTTTAATTGCTCTCAGATTCCGGGAAGTGATGTATTTAGTGTTGTTCAGAAAGAGCGAACACAGAAAGTCTAGTTGCATGTGGGGCTGCGGAATGGCTCCCCTGGGGAGTTCAGTTGTATCCAAAAGCTTCCTCTCAGGGCAATTTTTGATGGGCGAAAGGGGCTTTCTACACGATTTCCAGGGTCCTATTTTAAATTCCTCTCAGATTCCTGGTAGGGAGATATTTAGGGTTGTTCAGAAAGAGCGAACACAGAGAGTCCAGTTGCATGTGGGGCTGCGTAAAGGCTCCCCTGGGGAGTTCAGTTCTACCCAAAGGCTTATGTGGGGGCAATTTTTGATTGGCAAAAAAGCGCCTTGTACATATCTTCTGGAGTCCTGTTTTCAATTCCTCTCAGATTCCAGGTAGGGATGTATCTAGGGCTGTTCAGAAAGAGCGAACACAGAGACTCCAGCTGCACGTGGGGCTGCGTAAAGGTTCCCCTGGGGAGTTCAGTTGTACCCAAAGGCTTCCTTTGGGGGCAATTTTTGATGGTTGAAATGGGCTGTGTATGCCATTTCTGGGGTCTTATTTTAAATTCCTTCAGATTCCGGTTAGGGAGATATTTAGCATTGTTCAGAAAGTGCGAACATAGAGACTCCAGTTGCATGTGGGGCTGCGTAAAGGCTCCTCTGGGGAGTTCAGTTGTACCCAAAGTCCTCCTTTGGGAACAATTTTTGATGGGCAAAATGGGCCTTGTATGCGTTTTCTGGGGTCCTATTTTAAAATCCTCTCAGATTCCAGGTAATGCTGCATTTAGGGTTGTTCAGAAAGAGCGAACATAGAGAGTCCAGTTGCATGTCGAGCTGCGTAAAGGCTCCCCTGGGGAGTTCAGTTGCACCCAAAGGCTTCCTTTGTGAGCTAGTTTTGATGGGCAAAATGGGCCTTGTACAAGTTTTCTGTGGTCATATTTTCAATTCCTCTCAGATTCCAGGTAGGGCTGTATTTAGCGTTGTTCAGAAAAATCGAACACAGAGAGTCCAGTTGCATGTGGGGCTGCGTAAAGTCTCCCCTGGGGAGTTCAGTTGTACCAAAAGACTTCCATTGGGGCAATTTTTGATGTGTGAAAGGGGCTCTGTAAGCATTTTCTGGGGTCTTATTTTAAATTCCTACAGATTGTGGATAGGGAGATATTTAGCATTGTTCAGAAAGAGCGAACACAGAGAGTCCAGCTGCATGTGGGGCTGCGTGACGGCTCCCCTTTGGAGTTCAGTTGTACCCTAAGGCTTCCTTTGGGGGCAATTTTTGATGGGTGAAAGGGTCTCTGTACGCTTTTTCTGGGGTCCTATTTTCATTTCCTCTCAGATTACGGGTAGGGATGTACTTAGGGTTTTTAAGAAAGAGTTAACACTGAGAGTCCAGTTGCATGTGGGTCTGCGTAAAGGCTCCCCTGGGGAGCTAAGTTGTACCCAAAAGCTTCCTTTCGGGGCAATTTTTGATGTGCGTAAGGGGCCCTTTACGCATTTTCTGGTGTCCTTTTTTCAATTCCTCTCAGATTCCGGGTAGGGAGATATTTAGGTTTGTTCAGAAAGAGCAAACACAGAGAGTCCAGCTGCATGTGGGGCTGCGTGACGGCTCCCCTTTGGAGTTCAGTTGTACCCAAAGGCTTCCTTTCAGGTCAATTTTTGATGGGTGAAAGGGGCTCTGTACGTGATTTCTGGGGTCATATTTTCAATTCCTCTGAGATTCCGGGAAGGGATGTATTTAGGGCTGTTCAGAAAGAGCGAACACAGAGAGTCCAGTTGCATGTGGGGCTGCGTAAATGCTCCCCGGGGGAGTTCAGTTGTTCCCAAAGGCTTCCTTTGGGGTCGATTTTTGATGGGTGAAAGGGGCTTTGTATGCGTTTTCTGGGGTCATATTTTAAATTACTCTCACATTCCGGAAGGGATGTATTTAGGGCTGTTCAGAAAGAGCGAACACAGAGAGTCCTCTTGCATATGGGGCTGCGTAAAGGCTCCCCTGGGGAGTTCAGTTGTACCCAAAGGCTTCTTTTCAGGGAAATTTTTGATGGGTGAAAGGGGCTCTGTACGTGATTTCTGGGGTCATATTTTCACTTCCTCTCAGATTCGGGTTAGGGATGTATTTAGGGTTGTTCTGAAAGAGTGAACACAGGGAGTCCAGTTGCATGTGGGGCTGCGTAAAGGCTCCCCTGGGGAGTTCAGTTGTACCCAAAGGCTTCCTTTGGGGTCGATTTTTGAAGGGTGAAAGGGGCTTTTTATATGTTTTCTGGGGTCCTATTTTTAATTCCTCTCAGATTCCGGGAAGTGATGTATTTAGTGTTGTTCAGAAAGAGCGAACACAGAGAGTCCAGTTGCATGTGGGGCTGCGTAATGGCTCCCCTGGGGAGTTCAGTTGTACCCAAAAGCTTCCTGTCAGGGCAATTTTTGATGGGCGAAATGGGCTTTGTACACGATTTCCAGGATCCAATTTTAAATTCCTCTCAGATTCCTGGTAGGGAGATATTTAGTGTTTTTAAGAAAGAGCGAACACAGAGAGTCCAGTTGCATGTGGGGCTGCGTAAAGGCTCCCTTGGGGAGTTCAGTTGTACCAAAAGGCTTCTTTTCAGGGAAATTTTTGATGGGCGAAAGGGGCTCTGTACGAGATTTCTGGGGTCATATTTTCACTTCCTCTCAGATTCTGGTTAGGCATGTATTTAGGGTTGTTCAGAAAGAGCAAACACAGAGAGTCCAGTTGCATGTGGGGCTGCGTAAAGGCTCCCCTGGGGAGTTCAGTTGTACCCAAAGGCTTCTTTTCAGGGAAATTTTTGATGGGTGAAAGGGGCTTTTTATGTGTTTTCTGGGGTCCTATTTTAAATTCCTCTCAGATTCCGGTTAGGGATGTATTTAGTGTTGTTCAGAAAGAGCGAACACAGAGAGTCCAGTTGCATGTGGGGCTGCGTAAAGGCTCCCCTGCGGAGTTCAGTTATACTAAAAGGCTAACTTTGGGGGCAATTTTTGATGGGTAAAAGGAGCTCTGTACTTGATTTCTTGGGTCATATTTTCAATTCCTCTCAGATTCCGGTTAGGCATGTATTTAGGGTGGTTCAAAAAGAGCGAACACAGAGTGTCCAGTTGCATGTGGGGCTGCTTAAGGATCCCCTGGGGAGTTCAGCTGTACCCAAAGGCTTCCTTTTAGGGCGAATTTTGATGGGTGAAAGGGGCTCTGTACGTGATTTCTGGGGTCGAATTTTCAACTCCTCTCAGATTCCGGTTAGGGATGTATTTAGGGTTGTTCAGAAAGAGCGAACACAGAGAGTCCAGTTGCATGTGGGGCTGCGTAAAGGCTCCCCTGGGGAGTTCAGTTGTACCCAAAGGCTTCCTTTGGGGGCTATATTTGATGGGTGAAAGGGGATTTATATGCGTTTTCTGGGGTCATATTTTAAATTATTCTCACATTCCAGGAAGGGATGTATTTAGCGCTGTTCAGAAAGAGCGAACACAGAGAGTCCTGTTGCATGTGGGGCTGCGTAAAGGCTCCCCTGGGGAGTTCAGTTGTACCCAAAGGCTTCTTTTCAAGGAAATTTTTGATGGGTGAAAGGGGCTCTGTACGTGATTTCTGAGGTCCTATTTTTAATTCCTCTCAGATTCCGGGAAGTGATGTATTTAGTGTTGATCAGAAAGAGCGAACACAGAAAGTCCAGTTGCATGTGGGGCTGCGGAATGGCTCCCCTGGGGAGTTCAGTTGTATCCAAAAGCTTCCTGTCAGGGCAATTTTTGATGGGCGAAAGGGGCTTTCTACACGATTTCCAGGGTCCTATTTTAAATTCCTCTCAGATTCCTGGTAGGGAGATATTTAGGGTTGTTCAGAAAGAGCGAAGACAGAGAGTCCAGTTGCATGTGGGGCTGCGTAAAGGCTCCCCTGGGGAGTTCAGTTGTACCCAAAGGCTTCCTTTGGTGGCAATTTTTGATGGGTGAAAGGGCCTCTGTTCGTGATTTCTGGGGTAATATTTTCAATTCCTCTCAGATTCGGGTTAGGCATGTATTTACGGTTGTTCAGAAAGAGCGAACACAGAGAGTCCAGTTGCATGTGGGGCTGCGTAAAGGCTCCCCTGGGGAGTTCAGTTGTACCCAAAGGCTTCCTTTGGTGGCAATTTTTGATGGGTGAAAGGGCCTCTGTTCGTGATTTCTGGGGTAATATTTTCAATTCCTCTCAGATTCGGGTTAGGCATGTATTTACGGTTCTTCAGAAAGAGCGAACACAGAGAGTCCAGTTGCATGTGGGGCTGCGTAAAGGCTCCCCTGGGGAGTTCAGTTGTACCCAAAGGCTTCCGTTCAGGGCAATTTTTGACGGGTGAAAGGGGCTCTATACGTGATTTCTTGGTCATATTTTCAATTCCTCTGAGATTAATGTTAGGCATGTATTTAGCATTGTTCAGAAAGAGCGAACACAGAGAGTCCAGTTGCATGTAGGGCTGCGTAAAGGCTCCCCTGGGGAGTTCAGTTCTACGCAAAGGCTTCCTTTGGGGGCAATTTTTGATGGGCGAAAGGGGCTCTGTACGTGATTTCTGGGGTCGAATTTTCAACTCCTCTCAGATTCCGGTTAGGGATGTATTTAGGGTTGTTCAGAAAGAGTGAACACAGAGAGTCCAGTTGCATGTGGGGCTGCGTTTAGGCTCCCCTGGGGAGTTCAGTTGTTCCGAAAGGCTTCCTTTAGGGGCTATATTTGATGGGTGAAAGGGGCTTTGTATGCGTTTTCTGGGGTCATATTTTAAATTATTCTCACATTCCAGGAAGGGATGTATTTAGCGCTGTTCAGAAAGAGCGAACACAGAGAGTCCTGTTGCATGTGGGTCTGCGTAAAGGCTCCCCTGGGGAGTTCAGTTGTACCCAAAGGCTTCTTTTCAGGGAAATTTTTGATGGGTGAAAGGGGCTCTGTACGTGATTTCTGGGGTCCTATTTTTAATTGCTCTCAGATTCCGGGAAGTGATGTATTTAGTGTTGTTCAGAAAGAGCGAACACAGAAAGTCTAGTTGCATGTGGGGCTGCGGAATGGCTCCCCTGGGGAGTTCAGTTGTATCCAAAAGCTTCCTCTCAGGGCAATTTTTGATGGGCGAAAGGGGCTTTCTACACGATTTCCAGGGTCCTATTTTAAATTCCTCTCAGATTCCTGGTAGGGAGATATTTAGGGTTGTTCAGAAAGAGCGAACACAGAGAGTCCAGTTGCATGTGGGGCTGCGTAAAGGCTCCCCTGGGGAGTTCAGTTCTACCCAAAGGCTTATGTGGGGGCAATTTTTGATGGGTGAAAGGGGCTCTGTTCGTGATTTCTGGGGTAATATTTTCAATTCCTCTCAGATTCGGGTTAGGGATGTATTTACGGTTGTTCAGAAAGAGCAAACACAGAGACTCCAGTTGCATGTGGGGCTGCGTAAAGGCTCCCCTGGGGAGTTCAGTTGTACCACAATCCTCCTTTGGGAACAATTTTTGATGGGCAAAATGGGCCTTGTATGCGTTTTCTGGGGTCCTATTTTCAATTCCTCTCAGATTCCAAGTAGGGCTGTATTTAGCGTTGTTCAGAAAAATCGAACACAGAGAGTCCAGTTGCATGTGGGGCTGCGAAAAGTCTCCCCTGGGGAGTTCAGTTGTACCAAAAGACTTCCATTGGGGGCAATTTTTGATGGGTGAAAGGGGCTCTGTAAGCATTTTCTGGGGTCTTATTTTAAATTCCTACAGATTGCGGATAGGGAGATATTTAGCATTGTTCAGAAAGAGTGAACACAGAGAGTCCAGCTGCATGTGGGGCTGCGTGACGGCTCCCCTTTGGAGTTCAGTTGTACCCAAAGGCTTCCTTTCAGGGCAATTTTTGACGGGTGAAAGGGGCTCTGTACACGTTTTCCAGGGTCCTATTTTCAATTCCTCTCAGATTCCGGTTAGGCATGTATATAGTGTTGTTCAGAAAGAGCGAACACAGAGAGTCCAGTTGCATGTGGGGCTGCGTAAAGGCTCCCCTCGGGAGTTCAGTTCTACCCAAAGGCTTCCTTTGGGGGCAATTTTTGATGGGTGAAAGGGGCTCTGTACGTGATTTCTGGGGTCCTATTTTAAATTCCTCTGACATTGCAGGAAGGGATGTATTTAGGGTTGTTCAGAAAGAGCGAACACAGAGAGTCCAGTTGCATGTGGGGCTGCGTAAAGGCTCTCGTGGGGAGTATTGTACCCAAAGGCTTTCTTTCAGGGCAATTTTTGATGGGTGAAAAGGGCTCTGTACGTGATTTCTGGGGTCCTATTTTCAATTCCTCTCACATTCCGGGAAGGGATGTATTTAGGGTTGTTCAGAAAGAGCGAACACAGCGAGTCCAGTTGCATGTGGGGCTTCGTAAAGGCTCCCCTGGGGAGTTCAGTTGTGCTGAAAGGCTTCCTTTGGGGGCAATTTTTGATGGGCGAAAGGGGCTCTGTACGTGATTTCTGGGGCTCTATTTTAAATTCCTCTCAGATTCCCGGTACGGATGTGTTTAGGGTTCTTCAGAAAGAGCGAACACAGAGAGTCCAGTTGCATGTGGTGCTGCGTAAAGGCTCCCCTGGGGAGTTCAGTTCTACGCAAAGGCTTCTTTTGGGGGCAATTTTTGATGGGTGAAAAGGGCTCTATACGTGATTTCTGGGGTCATATTTTCAATTCCTCTGAGATTCCGGTTAGGGATGTATTTCGGGTTGTTCAGAAAGAGCGAACACAGAGAGTCCAGTTGCATGTGGGGCTGCGTAAAGGCTCCCCTGGGGAGTTCAGTTGTACCCAAAGGCTTCCTTTGGGGGCTATATTTGATGGGTGAAAGGGGTTTTGTATGCGTTTTCTGGGGTCATATTTTAAATTATTCTCACATTCCAGGAAGTGATGTATTTAGCGCTGTTCAGAAAGAGCGAACACAGAGAGTCCTGTTGCATGTGGGGCTGCGTAAAGGCTCCCCTGGGGAGTTCAGTTGTACCCAAAGGCTTCTTTTCAGGGAAAATTTTGATGGGTGAAAGGGGCTCTGTATGTGATTTCTGGGGTCCTATTTTTAATTCCTCTCAGATTCCAGGAAGTGATGTATTTAGTGTTGTTCAGAAAGAGCGAACACAGAAAGTCCAGTTGCATGTGGGGCTGCGGAATGGCTCCCCTGGGGAGTTCAGTTGTACCAAAAAGCTTCCAGTCAGGGCAATTTTTGATGGGCGAAAGGGGCTTTCTACACGATTTCCAGGGTCCTATTTTAAATTCCTCTCAGATTCCTGGTAGGGAGATATTTAGGGTTGTTCAGAAAGAGCGAACACAGAGAGTCCAGTTGCATGTGGGGCTGCGTAAAGGCTCCCCTGGGGAGTTCAGTTCTACCCAAAGGCTTCCTTTGGGGGCAATTTTTGATGGGTGAAAGGGGCTCTGTTCGTGATTTCTGGGGTAATATTTTAAATTCCTCTCAGATTCGGGTTAGGGATGTATTTAGGGTTGTTCAGAAAGAGCGAACACAGAGAGTCCAGTTGCATGTGGGGCTGCGTAAAGGCTCCCCTGGGGAGTTCAGTTGTACCCAAAGGCTTCCTTTAGGGGCAATATTTATGGGCGAAAGGGGCGTTGTACGCGATTTCTGGGGTCCTATTTTCAATTCCTCTCAGATTCCCGGTAGGGATGTATTTAGGGTTGTTCAGAAAGTGCGAACACAGAGAGTCCAGTTGCATGTGGGGCTGCGTAAAGGCTCCCCTGGGGAGTTCAGTTCTACCCAAAGGCTTATGTGGGGGCAATTTTTGATGGGTGAAAGGGGCTCTGTTCGTGATTTCTGGGGTAATATTTTCAATTCCTCTCAGATTCGGGTTAGGGATGTATTTACGGTTGTTCAGAAAGAGCAAACACAGAGACTCCAGTTGCATGTGGGGCTGCGTAAAGGCTCCCCTGGGGAGTTCAGTTGTACCACAATCCTCCTTTGGGAACAATTTTTGATGGGCAAAATGGGCCTTGTATGCGTTTTCTGGGGTCCTATTTTCAATTCCTCTCAGATTCCAAGTAGGGCTGTATTTAGCGTTGTTCAGAAAAATCGAACACAGAGAGTCCAGTTGCATGTGGGGCTGCGAAAAGTCTCCCCTGGGGAGTTCAGTTGTACCAAAAGACTTCCATTGGGGGCAATTTTTGATGGGTGAAAGGGGCTCTGTAAGCATTTTCTGGGGTCTTATTTTAAATTCCTACAGATTGCGGATAGGGAGATATTTAGCATTGTTCAGAAAGAGTGAACACAGAGAGTCCAGCTGCATGTGGGGCTGCGTGACGGCTCCCCTTTGGAGTTCAGTTGTACCCAAAGGCTTCCTTTCAGGGCAATTTTTGACGGGTGAAAGGGGCTCTGTACGTGATTTCTGGGGTCATATTTTCAATTCCTCTGAGATTCCGGGAAGGGATGTACTTAGGGTTGTTCAGAAAGAGCGAACACAGAGAGTCCAGTTGCATGTGGGGCTGCGTAAAGGCTCCCCTGGGTAGTTCAGTTCTACCCAAAGGCTTCCTTTGGGGGCAATTTTTGATGGGTGAAAGGGGCTCTGTACACGTTTTCCAGGGTCCTATTTTCAATTCCTCTCAGATTCCGGTTAGGCATGTATATAGTGTTGTTCAGAAAGAGCGAACACAGAGAGTCCAGTTGCATGTGGGGCTGCGTAAAGGCTCCCCTCGGGAGTTCAGTTCTACCCAAAGGCTTCCTTTGGGGGCAATTTTTGATGGGTGAAAGGGGCTCTGTACGTGATTTCTGGGGTCCTATTTTAAATTCCTCTGACATTGCAGGAAGGGATGTATTTAGGGTTGTTCAGAAAGAGCGAACACAGAGAGTCCAGTTGCATGTGGGGCTGCGTAAAGGCTCTCGTGGGGAGTATTGTACCCAAAGGCTTTCTTTCAGGGCAATTTTTGATGGGTGAAAAGGGCTCTGTACGTGATTTCTGGGGTCCTATTTTCAATTCCTCTCACATTCCGGGAAGGGATGTATTTAGGGTTGTTCAGAAAGAGCGAACACAGCGAGTCCAGTTGCATGTGGGGCTTCGTAAAGGCTCCCCTGGGGAGTTCAGTTGTGCTGAAAGGCTTCCTTTGGGGGCAATTTTTGATGGGCGAAAGGGGCTCTGTACGTGATTTCTGGGGCTCTATTTTAAATTCCTCTCAGATTCCCGGTACGGATGTGTTTAGGGTTCTTCAGAAAGAGCGAACACAGAGAGTCCAGTTGCATGTGGTGCTGCGTAAAGGCTCCCCTGGGGAGTTCAGTTCTACGCAAAGGCTTCTTTTGGGGGAAATTTTTGATGGGTGAAAAGGGCTCTATACGTGATTTCTGGGGTCATATTTTCAATTCCTCTGAGATTCCGGTTAGGGATGTATTTCGGGTTGTTCAGAAAGAGCGAACACAGAGAGTCCAGTTGCATGTGGGGCTGCGTAAAGGCTCCCCTGGGGAGTTCAGTTGTACCCAAAGGCTTCCTTTGGGGGCTATATTTGATGGGTGAAAGGGGCTTTGTATGCGTTTTCTGGGGTCATATTTTAAATTATTCTCACATTCCAGGAAGTGATGTATTTAGCGCTGTTCAGAAAGAGCGAACACAGAGAGTCCTGTTGCATGTGGGGCTGCGTAAAGGCTCCCCTGGGGAGTTCAGTTGTACCCAAAGGCTTCTTTTCAGGGAAAATTTTGATGGGTGAAAGGGGCTCTGTATGTGATTTCTGGGGTCCTATTTTTAATTCCTCTCAGATTCCAGGAAGTGATGTATTTAGTGTTGTTCAGAAAGAGCGAACACAGAAAGTCCAGTTGCATGTGGGGCTGCGGAATGGCTCCCCTGGGGAGTTCAGTTGTACCAAAAAGCTTCCAGTCAGGGCAATTTTTGATGGGCGAAAGGGGCTTTCTACACGATTTCCAGGGTCCTATTTTAAATTCCTCTCAGATTCCTGGTAGGGAGATATTTAGGGTTGTTCAGAAAGAGCGAACACAGAGAGTCCAGTTGCATGTGGGGCTGCGTAAAGGCTCCCCTGGGGAGTTCAGTTGTACCCAAAGGCTTCCTTTCAGGGAAATTTTTGATGGGTGAAAGGGGCTCTGTTCGTGATTTCTGGGGTAATATTTTAAATTCCTCTCAGATTCTGGTTAGGCATGTATTTAGGGTTGTTCAGAAAGAGCGAACACAGAGAGTCCAGTTGCATGTGGGGCTGCGTAAAGGCTCCCCTGGGGAGTTCAGTTGTACCCAAAGGCTTCTTTTCAGGGAAATTTTTGATGGGTGAAAGGGGCTTTTTATGTGTTTTCTGGGGTCCTATTTTAAATTCCTCTCAGATTCCGGTTAGGGATGTATTTAGGGTTGTTCAGAAAGAGCGAACACAGAGAGTCCAGTTGCATGTGGGGCTGCGTAAAGGCTCCCCTGCGGAGTTCAGTTATACTAAAAGGCTAACTTTGGGGGCAATTTTTGATGGGTAAAAGGAGCTCTGTACTTGATTTCTTGGGTCATATTTTCAATTCCTCTCAGATTCCGGTTAGGCATGTATTTAGGGTGGTTCAAAAAGAGCGAACACAGAGTGTCCAGTTGCATGTGGGGCTGCTTAAGGATCCCCTGGGGAGTTCAGCTGTACCCAAAGGCTTCCTTTTAGGGCGAATTTTGATGGGTGAAAGGGGCTCTGTACGTGATTTCTGGGGTCGAATTTTCAACTCCTCTCAGATTCCGGTTAGGGATGTATTTAGGGTTGTTCAGAAAGAGCGAACACAGAGAGTCCAGTTGCATGTGGGGCTGCGTAAAGGCTCCCCTGGGGAGTTCAGTTGTACCCAAAGGCTTCCTTTGGGGGCTATATTTGATGGGTGAAAGGGGATTTATATGCGTTTTCTGGGGTCATATTTTAAATTATTCTCACATTCCAGGAAGTGATGTATTTAGCGCTGTTCAGAAAGAGCGAACACAGAGAGTCCTGTTGCATGTGGGGCTGCGTAAAGGCTCCCCTGGGGAGTTCAGTTGTACCCAAAGGCTTCTTTTCAAGGAAATTTTTGATGGGTGAAAGGGGCTCTGTACGTGATTTCTGAGGTCCTATTTTTAATTCCTCTCAGATTCCGGGAAGTGATGTATTTAGTGTTGATCAGAAAGAGCGAACACAGAAAGTCCAGTTGCATGTGGGGCTGCGGAATGGCTCCCCTGGGGAGTTCAGTTGTATCCAAAAGCTTCCTGTCAGGGCAATTTTTGATGGGCGAAAGGGGCTTTCTACACGATTTCCAGGGTCCTATTTTAAATTCCTCTCAGATTCCTGGTAGGGAGATATTTAGGGTTGTTCAGAAAGAGCGAACACAGAGAGTCCAGTTGCATGTGGGGCTGCGTAAAGGCTCCCCTGGGGAGTTCAGTTGTACCCAAAGGCTTCCTTTGGTGGCAATTTTTGATGGGTGAAAGGGCCTCTGTTCGTGATTTCTGGGGTAATATTTTCAATTCCTCTCAGATTCGGGTTAGGGATGTATTTACGGTTGTTCAGAAAGAGCGAACACAGAGAGTCCAGTTGCATGTGGGGCTGCGTAAAGGCTCCCCTGGGGAGTTCAGTTGTACCCAAAGGCTTCCTTTGGTGGCAATTTTTGATGGGTGAAAGGGCCTCTGTTCGTGATTTCTGGGGTAATATTTTCAATTCCTCTCAGATTCGGGTTAGGCATGTATTTACGGTTCTTCAGAAAGAGCGAACACAGAGAGTCCAGTTGCATGTGGGGCTGCGTAAAGGCTCCCCTGGGGAGTTCAGTTGTACCCAAAGGCTTCCGTTCAGGGCAATTTTTGACGGGTGAAAGGGGCTCTATACGTGATTTCTTGGTCATATTTTCAATTCCTCTGAGATTAATGTTAGGCATGTATTTAGCATTGTTCAGAAAGAGCGAACACAGAGAGTCCAGTTGCATGTAGGGCTGCGTAAAGGCTCCCCTGGGGAGTTCAGTTCTACGCAAAGGCTTCCTTTGGGGGCAATTTTTGATGGGCGAAAGGGGCTCTGTACGTGATTTCTGGGGTCGAATTTTCAACTCCTCTCAGATTCCGGTTAGGGATGTATTTAGGGTTGTTCAGAAAGAGCGAACACAGAGAGTCCAGTTGCATGTGGGGCTGCGTTTAGGCTCCCCTGGGGAGTTCAGTTGTTCCGAAAGGCTTCCTTTAGGGGCTATATTTGATGGGTGAAAGGGGCTTTGTATGCGTTTTCTGGGGTCATATTTTAAATTATTCTCACATTCCAGGAAGGGATGTATTTAGCGCTGTTCAGAAAGAGCGAACACAGAGAGTCCTGTTGCATGTGGGTCTGCGTAAAGGCTCCCCTGGGGAGTTCAGTTGTACCCAAAGGCTTCTTTTCAGGGAAATTTTTGATGGGTGAAAGGGGCTCTGTACGTGATTTCTGGGGTCCTATTTTTAATTGCTCTCAGATTCCGGGAAGTGATGTATTTAGTGTTGTTCAGAAAGAGCGAACACAGAAAGTCTAGTTGCATGTGGGGATGCGGAATGGCTCCCCTGGGGAGTTCAGTTGTATCCAAAAGCTTCCTCTCAGGGCAATTTTTGATGGGCGAAAGGGGCTTTCTACACGATTTCCAGGGTCCTATTTTAAATTCCTCTCAGATTCCTGGTAGGGAGATATTTAGGGTTGTTCAGAAAGAGCGAACACAGAGAGTCCAGTTGCATGTGGGGCTGCGTAAAGGCTCCCCTGGGGAGTTCAGTTCTACCCAAAGGCTTCCTTTGGGGGCAATTTTTGATGGGTGAAAGGGGCTCTGTTCGTGATTTCTGGGGTAATATTTTAAATTCCTCTCAGATTCGGGTTAGGGATGTATTTAGGGTTGTTCAGAAAGAGCGAACACAGAGAGTCCAGTTGCATGTGGGGCTGCGTAAAGGCTCCCCTGGGGAGTTCAGTTGTACCCAAAGGCTTCCTTTAGGGGCAATATTTATGGGCGAAAGGGGCGTTGTACGCGATTTCTGGGGTCCTATTTTCAATTCCTCTCAGATTCCCGGTAGGGATGTATTTAGGGTTGTTCAGAAAGTGCGAACACAGAGAGTCCAGTTGCATGTGGGGCTGCGTAAAGGCTCCCCTGGGGAGTTCAGTTCTACCCAAAGGCTTATGTGGGGGCAATTTTTGATGGGTGAAAGGGGCTCTGTTCGTGATTTCTGGGGTAATATTTTCAATTCCTCTCAGATTCGGGTTAGGGATGTATTTACGGTTGTTCAGAAAGAGCAAACACAGAGACTCCAGTTGCATGTGGGGCTGCGTAAAGGCTCCCCTGGGGAGTTCAGTTGTACCACAATCCTCCTTTGGGAACAATTTTTGATGGGCAAAATGGGCCTTGTATGCGTTTTCTGGGGTCCTATTTTCAATTCCTCTCAGATTCCAAGTAGGGCTGTATTTAGCGTTGTTCAGAAAAATCGAACACAGAGAGTCCAGTTGCATGTGGGGCTGCGAAAAGTCTCCCCTGGGGAGTTCAGTTGTACCAAAAGACTTCCATTGGGGGCAATTTTTGATGGGTGAAAGGGGCTCTGTAAGCATTTTCTGGGGTCTTATTTTAAATTCCTACAGATTGCGGATAGGGAGATATTTAGCATTGTTCAGAAAGAGTGAACACAGAGAGTCCAGCTGCATGTGGGGCTGCGTGACGGCTCCCCTTTGGAGTTCAGTTGTACCCAAAGGCTTCCTTTCAGGGCAATTTTTGACGGGTGAAAGGGGCTCTGTACACGTTTTCCAGGGTCCTATTTTCAATTCCTCTCAGATTCCGGTTAGGCATGTATATAGTGTTGTTCAGAAAGAGCGAACACAGAGAGTCCAGTTGCATGTGGGGCTGCGTAAAGGCTCCCCTCGGGAGTTCAGTTCTACCCAAAGGCTTCCTTTGGGGGCAATTTTTGATGGGTGAAAGGGGCTCTGTACGTGATTTCTGGGGTCCTATTTTAAATTCCTCTGACATTGCAGGAAGGGATGTATTTAGGGTTGTTCAGAAAGAGCGAACACAGAGAGTCCAGTTGCATGTGGGGCTGCGTAAAGGCTCTCGTGGGGAGTATTGTACCCAAAGGCTTTCTTTCAGGGCAATTTTTGATGGGTGAAAAGGGCTCTGTACGTGATTTCTGGGGTCCTATTTTCAATTCCTCTCACATTCCGGGAAGGGATGTATTTAGGGTTGTTCAGAAAGAGCGAACACAGCGAGTCCAGTTGCATGTGGGGCTTCGTAAAGGCTCCCCTGGGGAGTTCAGTTGTGCTGAAAGGCTTCCTTTGGGGGCAATTTTTGATGGGCGAAAGGGGCTCTGTACGTGATTTCTGGGGCTCTATTTTAAATTCCTCTCAGATTCCCGGTACGGATGTGTTTAGGGTTCTTCAGAAAGAGCGAACACAGAGAGTCCAGTTGCATGTGGTGCTGCGTAAAGGCTCCCCTGGGGAGTTCAGTTCTACGCAAAGGCTTCTTTTGGGGGCAATTTTTGATGGGTGAAAAGGGCTCTATACGTGATTTCTGGGGTCATATTTTCAATTCCTCTGAGATTCCGGTTAGGGATGTATTTCGGGTTGTTCAGAAAGAGCGAACACAGAGAGTCCAGTTGCATGTGGGGCTGCGTAAAGGCTCCCCTGGGGAGTTCAGTTGTACCCAAAGGCTTCCTTTGGGGGCTATATTTGATGGGTGAAAGGGGCTTTGTATGCGTTTTCTGGGGTCATATTTTAAATTATTCTCACATTCCAGGAAGTGATGTATTTAGCGCTGTTCAGAAAGAGCGAACACAGAGAGTCCTGTTGCATGTGGGGCTGCGTAAAGGCTCCCCTGGGGAGTTCAGTTGTACCCAAAGGCTTCTTTTCAGGGAAAATTTTGATGGGTGAAAGGGGCTCTGTATGTGATTTCTGGGGTCCTATTTTTAATTCCTCTCAGATTCCAGGAAGTGATGTATTTAGTGTTGTTCAGAAAGAGCGAACACAGAAAGTCCAGTTGCATGTGGGGCTGCGGAATGGCTCCCCTGGGGAGTTCAGTTGTACCAAAAAGCTTCCAGTCAGGGCAATTTTTGATGGGCGAAAGGGGCTTTCTACACGATTTCCAGGGTCCTATTTTAAATTCCTCTCAGATTCCTGGTAGGGAGATATTTAGGGTTGTTCAGAAAGAGCGAACACAGAGAGTCCAGTTGCATGTGGGGCTGCGTAAAGGCTCCCCTGGGGAGTTCAGTTCTACCCAAAGGCTTCCTTTGGGGGCAATTTTTGATGGGTGAAAGGGGCTCTGTTCGTGATTTCTGGGGTAATATTTTAAATTCCTCTCAGATTCGGGTTAGGGATGTATTTAGGGTTGTTCAGAAAGAGCGAACACAGAGAGTCCAGTTGCATGTGGGGCTGCGTAAAGGCTCCCCTGGGGAGTTCAGTTGTACCCAAAGGCTTCCTTTAGGGGCAATATTTATGGGCGAAAGGGGCGTTGTACGCGATTTCTGGGGTCCTATTTTCAATTCCTCTCAGATTCCCGGTAGGGATGTATTTAGGGTTGTTCAGAAAGTGCGAACACAGAGAGTCCAGTTGCATGTGGGGCTGCGTAAAGGCTCCCCTGGGGAGTTCAGTTCTACCCAAAGGCTTCCTTTGGTGGCAATTTTTGATGGGTGAAAGGGCCTCTGTTCGTGATTTCTGGGGTAATATTTTCAATTCCTCTCAGATTCGGGTTAGGCATGTATTTACGGTTGTTCAGAAAGAGCGAACACAGAGAGTCCAGTTGCATGTGGGGCTGCGTAAAGGCTCCCCTGGGGAGTTCAGTTGTACCCAAAGGCTTCCGTTCAGGGCAATTTTTGACGGGTGAAAGGGGCTCTATACGTGATTTCTTGGTCATATTTTCAATTCCTCTGAGATTAATGTTAGGCATGTATTTAGCATTGTTCAGAAAGAGCGAACACAGAGAGTCCAGTTGCATGTAGGGCTGCGTAAAGGCTCCCCTGGGGAGTTCAGTTCTACGCAAAGGCTTCCTTTGGGGGCAATTTTTGATGGGCGAAAGGGGCTCTGTACGTGATTTCTGGGGTCGAATTTTCAACTCCTCTCAGATTCCGGTTAGGGATGTATTTAGGGTTGTTCAGAAAGAGTGAACACAGAGAGTCCAGTTGCATGTGGGGCTGCGTTTAGGCTCCCCTGGGGAGTTCAGTTGTTCCGAAAGGCTTCCTTTAGGGGCAATATTTATGGGCGAAAGGGGCGTTGTACGCGATTTCTGGGGTCCTATTTTCAATTCCTCTCAGATTCCCGGTAGGGATGTATTTAGGGTTGTTCAGAAAGTGCGAACACAGAGAGTCCAGTTGCATGTGGGGCTGCGTAAAGGCTCCCCTGGGGAGTTCAGTTCTACCCAAAGGCTTCCTTTGGTGGCAATTTTTGATGGGTGAAAGGGCCTCTGTTCGTGATTTCTGGGGTAATATTTTCAATTCCTCTCAGATTCGGGTTAGGCATGTATTTACGGTTGTTCAGAAAGAGCGAACACAGAGAGTCCAGTTGCATGTGGGGCTGCGTAAAGGCTCCCCTGGGGAGTTCAGTTGTACCCAAAGGCTTCCGTTCAGGGCAATTTTTGACGGGTGAAAGGGGCTCTATACGTGATTTCTTGGTCATATTTTCAATTCCTCTGAGATTAATGTTAGGCATGTATTTAGCATTGTTCAGAAAGAGCGAACACAGAGAGTCCAGTTGCATGTAGGGCTGCGTAAAGGCTCCCCTGGGGAGTTCAGTTCTACGCAAAGGCTTCCTTTGGGGGCAATTTTTGATGGGCGAAAGGGGCTCTGTACGTGATTTCTGGGGTCGAATTTTCAACTCCTCTCAGATTCCGGTTAGGGATGTATTTAGGGTTGTTCAGAAAGAGTGAACACAGAGAGTCCAGTTGCATGTGGGGCTGCGTTTAGGCTCCCCTGGGGAGTTCAGTTGTTCCGAAAGGCTTCCTTTGGGGGCTATATTTGATGGGTGAAAGGGGCTTTGTATGCGTTTTCTGGGGTCATATTTTAAATTATTCTCACATTCCAGGAAGGGATGTATTTAGCGCTGTTCAGAAAGAGCGAACACAGAGAGTCCTGTTGCATGTGGGTCTGCGTAAAGGCTCCCCTGGGGAGTTCAGTTGTACCCAAAGGCTTCTTTTCAGGGAAATTTTTGATGGGTGAAAGGGGCTCTGTACGTGATTTCTGGGGTCCTATTTTTAATTGCTCTCAGATTCCGGGAAGTGATGTATTTAGTGTTGTTCAGAAAGAGCGAACACAGAAAGTCCAGTTGCATGTGGGGCTGCGGAATGGCTCCCCTGGGGAGTTCAGTTGTATCCAAAAGCTTCCTCTCAGGGCAATTTTTGATGGGCGAAAGGGGCTTTCTACACGATTTCCAGGGTCCTATTTTAAATTCCTCTCAGATTCCTGGTAGGGAGATATTTAGGGTTGTTCAGAAAGAGCGAACACAGAGAGTCCAGTTGCATGTGGGGCTGCGTAAAGGCTCCCCTGGGGAGTTCAGTTCTACCCAAAGGCTTATGTGGGGGCAATTTTTGATGGGTGAAAGGGGCTCTGTTCGTGATTTCTGGGGTAATATTTTCAATTCCTCTCAGATTCGGGTTAGGGATGTATTTACGGTTGTTCAGAAAGAGCAAACACAGAGACTCCAGTTGCATGTGGGGCTGCGTAAAGGCTCCCCTGGGGAGTTCAGTTGTACCACAATCCTCCTTTGGGAACAATTTTTGATGGGCAAAATGGGCCTTGTATGCGTTTTCTGGGGTCCTATTTTCAATTCCTCTCAGATTCCAAGTAGGGCTGTATTTAGCGTTGTTCAGAAAAATCGAACACAGAGAGTCCAGTTGCATGTGGGGCTGCGAAAAGTCTCCCCTGGGGAGTTCAGTTGTACCAAAAGACTTCCATTGGGGGCAATTTTTGATGGGTGAAAGGGGCTCTGTAAGCATTTTCTGGGGTCTTATTTTAAATTCCTACAGATTGCGGATAGGGAGATATTTAGCATTGTTCAGAAAGAGTGAACACAGAGAGTCCAGCTGCATGTGGGGCTGCGTGACGGCTCCCCTTTGGAGTTCAGTTGTACCCAAAGGCTTCCTTTCAGGGCAATTTTTGACGGGTGAAAGGGGCTCTGTACGTGATTTCTGGGGTCATATTTTCAATTCCTCTGAGATTCCGGGAAGGGATGTACTTAGGGTTGTTCAGAAAGAGCGAACACAGAGAGTCCAGTTGCATGTGGGGCTGCGTAAAGGCTCCCCTGGGTAGTTCAGTTCTACCCAAAGGCTTCCTTTGGGGGCAATTTTTGATGGGTGAAAGGGGCTCTGTACACGTTTTCCAGGGTCCTATTTTCAATTCCTCTCAGATTCCGGTTAGGCATGTATATAGTGTTGTTCAGAAAGAGCGAACACAGAGAGTCCAGTTGCATGTGGGGCTGCGTAAAGGCTCCCCTCGGGAGTTCAGTTCTACCCAAAGGCTTCCTTTGGGGGCAATTTTTGATGGGTGAAAGGGGCTCTGTACGTGATTTCTGGGGTCCTATTTTAAATTCCTCTGACATTGCAGGAAGGGATGTATTTAGGGTTGTTCAGAAAGAGCGAACACAGAGAGTCCAGTTGCATGTGGGGCTGCGTAAAGGCTCTCGTGGGGAGTATTGTACCCAAAGGCTTTCTTTCAGGGCAATTTTTAATGGGTGAAAGGGGCTCTGTACGTGATTTCTGGGGTCGTATTTTCAACTCCTCTCAGATTCCGGGTAGGGAGATATTTAATGTTTTTAAGAAAGAGCGAACACAGAGAGTTCAGTTGCATGTGGGGCTGCGTAAAGGCTCCCCTGGGGAGTTCAGTTGTACCCAAAGGCTTATGTGGGGGCAATTTTTGATGGGTGAAAGGGGCTCTGTACACGTTTTCCAGGGTCCTTTTTTCAATTCCTCTCAGATTCCGGGTAGGGATATATTTAGGGTTGTTCAGAAAGAGCGAACACAGAGAGTCCAGTTACACGTGGGGCTTCGTAAAGGCTCCCCTGGGGAGTTCAGTTGTTCCAAAAAGGCTTCCTTTCAGGGCAATTTTTGATGGGCGAAAGGGGCTTTGTACACGATTTCCAGGGTCTTATTTTAAATTCCTCTCAGATTCCGGGTAAGAAATATTTAGGTTTGTTCAGAAAGAGCGAACACAGAGAGTCCAGTTGCATGTGGGGCTGCGTAAATGCTCCCCTGGGGAGTTCAGTTGTACCCAAAGGCTTCCTTTAGGGGCAATTTTTGATGGGCGAAAAGGGCTCTGTACGCGGTTTCCATGGTCCTATTTTCAATTCCTCTCAGATTCCGGGTAGGGAGGTATTTAGGGTTGTTCAGAAAGAGCGAACACAGAGAGTCCAGTTGCATGTGGGGCTGCGTAAAGGCTCCCCTGGGGAGTTTAGTTCTACCTAAAGGCTTATGGGGGCAATTTTTAATTGGCGAAATTGGCTTTGTACGAGAGTTCTGGGGTCTTATTTTAAATTCCTCTCACATTTCGGTTAGGGATATATTTAGGATGGTTCAGTAAGAGCAAACACAGTGAGTCCAGTTGCATGTGGGGCTGCGTAAAGGCTCCCCTGGGGAGTTCAGTTGTACCAAAAAGCTTCCAGTCAGGGCAATTTTTGATGGGCGAAAGGGGCTTTCTACACGATTTCCAGGGTCCTATTTTAAATTCCTCTCAGATTCCTGGTAGGGAGATATTTAGGGTTGTTCAGAAAGAGCGAACACAGAGAGTCCAGTTGCATGTGGGGCTGCGTAAAGGCTCCCCTGGGGAGTTCAGTTCTACCCAAAGGCTTCCTTTGGGGGCAATTTTTGATGGGTGAAAGGGGCTCTGTTCGTGATTTCTGGGGTAATATTTTAAATTCC
Source organism: Mergus octosetaceus (assembly GCA_036873955.1). Lineage (NCBI taxonomy): Eukaryota > Metazoa > Chordata > Aves > Anseriformes > Anatidae > Mergus > Mergus octosetaceus. Next base: position 115,645,497 of record CM072285.1, read on the forward strand.
TCTCAGATTCGGGTTAGGGATGTATTTAGGGTTGTTCAGAAAGAGCGAACACAGAGAGTCCAGTTGCATGTGGGGCTGCGTAAAGGCTCCCCTGGGGAGTTCAGTTGTACCCAAAGGCTTCCTTTAGGGGCAATATTTATGGGCGAAAGGGGCGTTGTACGCGATTTCTGGGGTCCTATTTTCAATTCCTCTCAGATTCCCGGTAGGGATGTATTTAGGGTTGTTCAGAAAGTGCGAACACAGAGAGTCCAGTTGCATGTGGGGCTGCGTAAAGGCTCCCCTGGGGAGTTCAGTTCTACCCAAAGGCTTCCTTTGGTGGCAATTTTTGATGGGTGAAAGGGCCTCTGTTCGTGATTTCTGGGGTAATATTTTCAATTCCTCTCAGATTCGGGTTAGGCATGTATTTACGGTTGTTCAGAAAGAGCGAACACAGAGAGTCCAGTTGCATGTGGGGCTGCGTAAAGGCTCCCCTGGGGAGTTCAGTTGTACCCAAAGGCTTCCGTTCAGGGCAATTTTTGACGGGTGAAAGGGGCTCTATACGTGATTTCTTGGTCATATTTTCAATTCCTCTGAGATTAATGTTAGGCATGTATTTAGCATTGTTCAGAAAGAGCGAACACAGAGAGTCCAGTTGCATGTAGGGCTGCGTAAAGGCTCCCCTGGGGAGTTCAGTTCTACGCAAAGGCTTCCTTTGGGGGCAATTTTTGATGGGCGAAAGGGGCTCTGTACGTGATTTCTGGGGTCGAATTTTCAACTCCTCTCAGATTCCGGTTAGGGATGTATTTAGGGTTGTTCAGAAAGAGTGAACACAGAGAGTCCAGTTGCATGTGGGGCTGCGTTTAGGCTCCCCTGGGGAGTTCAGTTGTTCCGAAAGGCTTCCTTTGGGGGCTATATTTGATGGGTGAAAGGGGCTTTGTATGCGTTTTCTGGGGTCATATTTTAAATTATTCTCACATTCCAGGAAGGGATGTATTTAGCGCTGTTCAGAAAGAGCGAACACAGAGAGTCCTGTTGCATGTGGGTCTGCGTAAAGGCTCCCCTGGGGAGTTCAGTTGTACCCAAAGGCTTCTTTTCAGGGAAATTTTTGATGGGTGAAAGGGGCTCTGTACGTGATTTCTGGGGTCCTATTTTTAATTGCTCTCAGATTCCGGGAAGTGATGTATTTAGTGTTGTTCAGAAAGAGCGAACACAGAAAGTCCAGTTGCATGTGGGGCTGCGGAATGGCTCCCCTGGGGAGTTCAGTTGTATCCAAAAGCTTCCTCTCAGGGCAATTTTTGATGGGCGAAAGGGGCTTTCTACACGATTTCCAGGGTCCTATTTTAAATTCCTCTCAGATTCCTGGTAGGGAGATATTTAGGGTTGTTCAGAAAGAGCGAACACAGAGAGTCCAGTTGCATGTGGGGCTGCGTAAAGGCTCCCCTGGGGAGTTCAGTTCTACCCAAAGGCTTATGTGGGGGCAATTTTTGATGGGTGAAAGGGGCTCTGTTCGTGATTTCTGGGGTAATATTTTCAATTCCTCTCAGATTCGGGTTAGGGATGTATTTACGGTTGTTCAGAAAGAGCAAACACAGAGACTCCAGTTGCATGTGGGGCTGCGTAAAGGCTCCCCTGGGGAGTTCAGTTGTACCACAATCCTCCTTTGGGAACAATTTTTGATGGGCAAAATGGGCCTTGTATGCGTTTTCTGGGGTCCTATTTTCAATTCCTCTCAGATTCCAAGTAGGGCTGTATTTAGCGTTGTTCAGAAAAATCGAACACAGAGAGTCCAGTTGCATGTGGGGCTGCGAAAAGTCTCCCCTGGGGAGTTCAGTTGTACCAAAAGACTTCCATTGGGGGCAATTTTTGATGGGTGAAAGGGGCTCTGTAAGCATTTTCTGGGGTCTTATTTTAAATTCCTACAGATTGCGGATAGGGAGATATTTAGCATTGTTCAGAAAGAGTGAACACAGAGAGTCCAGCTGCATGTGGGGCTGCGTGACGGCTCCCCTTTGGAGTTCAGTTGTACCCAAAGGCTTCCTTTCAGGGCAATTTTTGACGGGTGAAAGGGGCTCTGTACGTGATTTCTGGGGTCATATTTTCAATTCCTCTGAGATTCCGGGAAGGGATGTACTTAGGGTTGTTCAGAAAGAGCGAACACAGAGAGTCCAGTTGCATGTGGGGCTGCGTAAAGGCTCCCCTGGGTAGTTCAGTTCTACCCAAAGGCTTCCTTTGGGGGCAATTTTTGATGGGTGAAAGGGGCTCTGTACACGTTTTCCAGGGTCCTATTTTCAATTCCTCTCAGATTCCGGTTAGGCATGTATATAGTGTTGTTCAGAAAGAGCGAACACAGAGAGTCCAGTTGCATGTGGGGCTGCGTAAAGGCTCCCCTCGGGAGTTCAGTTCTACCCAAAGGCTTCCTTTGGGGGCAATTTTTGATGGGTGAAAGGGGCTCTGTACGTGATTTCTGGGGTCCTATTTTAAATTCCTCTGACATTGCAGGAAGGGATGTATTTAGGGTTGTTCAGAAAGAGCGAACACAGAGAGTCCAGTTGCATGTGGGGCTGCGTAAAGGCTCTCGTGGGGAGTATTGTACCCAAAGGCTTTCTTTCAGGGCAATTTTTAATGGGTGAAAGGGGCTCTGTACGTGATTTCTGGGGTCGTATTTTCAACTCCTCTCAGATTCCGGGTAGGGAGATATTTAATGTTTTTAAGAAAGAGCGAACACAGAGAGTTCAGTTGCATGTGGGGCTGCGTAAAGGCTCCCCTGGGGAGTTCAGTTGTACCCAAAGGCTTATGTGGGGGCAATTTTTGATGGGTGAAAGGGGCTCTGTACACGTTTTCCAGGGTCCTTTTTTCAATTCCTCTCAGATTCCGGGTAGGGATATATTTAGGGTTGTTCAGAAAGAGCGAACACAGAGAGTCCAGTTACACGTGGGGCTTCGTAAAGGCTCCCCTGGGGAGTTCAGTTGTTCCAAAAAGGCTTCCTTTCAGGGCAATTTTTGATGGGCGAAAGGGGCTTTGTACACGATTTCCAGGGTCTTATTTTAAATTCCTCTCAGATTCCGGGTAAGAAATATTTAGGTTTGTTCAGAAAGAGCGAACACAGAGAGTCCAGTTGCATGTGGGGCTGCGTAAATGCTCCCCTGGGGAGTTCAGTTGTACCCAAAGGCTTCCTTTAGGGGCAATTTTTGATGGGCGAAAAGGGCTCTGTACGCGGTTTCCATGGTCCTATTTTCAATTCCTCTCAGATTCCGGGTAGGGAGGTATTTAGGGTTGTTCAGAAAGAGCGAACACAGAGAGTCCAGTTGCATGTGGGGCTGCGTAAAGGCTCCCCTGGGGAGTTTAGTTCTACCTAAAGGCTTATGGGGGCAATTTTTAATTGGCGAAATTGGCTTTGTACGAGAGTTCTGGGGTCTTATTTTAAATTCCTCTCACATTTCGGTTAGGGATATATTTAGGATGGTTCAGTAAGAGCAAACACAGTGAGTCCAGTTGCATGTGGGGCTGCGTAAAGGCTCCCCTGGGGAGTTCAGTTGTACCCAAAGGCTTCCTTTCAGGGAAATTTTTGATGGGTGAAAGCGGCTCTGTACGTGATTTCTGGGGTCATATTTTCAATTCCTCTGAGATTCTAATTAGGCATGTATGTAGGGTTGTTCAGAAAGAGCGAACACAGAGAGTCCAGTTGCATGTGGGGCTGCGTAAAGGCTCCCCTGGGGAGTTCAGTTCTACCCAAAGGCTTCCTTTCAGGGCAATTTTTGACGGGTGATAGGGGCTCTGTACGTGATTTCTGGGGTACTATTTCAATTCCTCTCAGATTCCGGGTAGAGATATATTTAGGGTTGTTCAGAAAGAGCGAACACAGAGAGTCCAGTTGCATGTGGGGCTGCGTAAAGGCTCCCCTGGGGAGTTCAGTTGTACCCAAAGGCTTCCTTTCAGGGCAATTTTTGATGGGTGAAAGGGGTTCTGTACTTGATTTCTGGGGTAATATTTTCAATTCCTCTCTGATTCTGGTTAGACATGTATTTAGGGTTGTTCAGAAAGAGCGAACACAGAGAGTCCAGTTACATGTGGGGCTGTGTAAAGGCTCCCCTGGGGAGTTCAGTTGTACCAAAAGGCTTCTTTTCAGGGAAATTTTTGATGGGTGAAAGGGTCTTTGTATGCATTTTCTGGGGTCATATTTTAAATTCCTCTCACATTTCGGTTAGGGATATATTTAGGATGGTTCAGTAAGAGCAAACACAGAGAGTCCAGTTGCATGTGGGTCTGCGTAAAGGCTCCCCTGGGGAGTTCAGTTGTACCAAAAGGCTTCTTATCAGGGAAATATTTGATGGGTGAAAGGGGCTCTGTACGTGATTTCTGGGTCATATTTTCAATTCCTCTCAGATTCAGGTTAGGCATGTATTTAGTGTTGTTCAGAAAGAGCGAACACAGAGTGTCCAGTTGCATGTGGGGCTGCTTAAGAATCCCCTGGGGAGTTCAGCTGTACCCAAAGGCTTCCTTTTAGGGCGAATTTTAATGGGTGAAAGGGGCTCTGTACGTGATTTCTGGGGTCGTATTTTCAACTCCTCTCAGATTCCGGGTAGGGAGATATTTAATGTTTTTAAGAAAGAGCGAACACAGAGAGTTCAGTTGCATGTGGGGCTGCGTAAAGGCTCCCCTGGGGAGTTCAGTTGTACCCAAAGGCTTATGTGGGGGCAATTTTTGATGGGTGAAAGGGGCTCTGTTCGTGATTTCTGGGGTAATATTTTCAATTCCTCTCAGATTCGGGTTAGGGATGTATTTACGGTTGTTCAGAAAGAGCAAACACAGAGAGTCCAGTTGCATGTGGGGCTGCGTAAAGGCTCCCCTGGGGAGTTCAGTTGTACGCAAAGGCTTCCTTTGGGGGCAATATTTATGGGCTAAAGGGTCTTTGTACGCCATTTCTGGGGTCCTATTTTCAATTCCTCTCAGATTCCCGGTAGGGATGTATTTAGGGTTGTTCAGAAAGAGCGAACACATAGAGTCCAGTTGCATGTGGGGCTGCGTAAAGGCTCCCCTGGGGAGTTCAGTTGTACCCAAAGGCTTCCTTTGGGGTCGATTTTTGATGGGTGAAAGGGGCTTTTTATGTGTTTTCTGGGGTCCTATTTTAAATTCCTCTCAGATTCCCGTTAGGGATGTATTTAGGGTTGTTCAGAAAGAGCGAACACAGAGAGTCCAGTTGCATGTGGGGCTGTGTAAAGTCTCCCCTGGGGAGTTCAGTTGTACCCAAAGGCTTCCTTTGGGGGCAATTTTTGATGGGTAAAAGGAGCTCTGTACCTGATTTCTTGGGTCATATTTTCAATTCCTCTGAGATTCCGGTTAGGCATTTATTTAGGGTTGTTTAGAAAGAGCGAACACAGAGTGTCCAGTTGCATGTGGGGCTGCTTAAGGATCCCCTGGGGAGTTCAGCTGTACCCAAAGGCTTCCTTTTAGGGCTAATTTTAATGGGTGAAAGGGGCTCTGTACGTGATTTCTGGGGTCGTATTTTCAACTCCTCTCAGATTCCGGGTAGGGAGATATTTAATGTTTTTAAGAAAGAGCGAACACAGAGAGTTCAGTTGCATGTGGGGCTGCGTAAAGGCTCCCCTGGGAAGTTCAGTTGTACCCAAAGGCTTAAGTGGGGGCAATTTTTGACGGGTGAAAGGGGCTCTGTACGTGATTTCTTGGTCATATTTTCAATTCCTCTGAGATTAAGGTTAGGCATGTATTTAGGGTTGTTCAGAAAGAGCGAACACAGAGAGTCCAGTTGCATGTGGGGCTGCGTAAAGGCTCCCCTGCGGAGTTCAGTTGTACCCAAAGGCTTCCTTTGGGGGCAATTTTTGATGGATGAAAGGGGCTCTGTTCGTGATTTCTGGGGTCATATTTTCAATTCCTCTCAGATTGCGGGTAGGGAGGTGTTAAGGGTTGTTCAGAAAGAGCGAACACAGAGAGTCCAGTTGCATGTGGGGCTGCGTAAAGGCTCCCCTGGGGAGTTCAGTTCTACCCAAAGGCTTCCTTTGGGGGCAATTTTTGATGGGTGAAAGGGGCTCTGTACACGTTTTCCAGGGTCCTTTTTTCAATTCCTCTCAGATTCCGGGTAGGGATATATTTAGGGTTGTTCAGAAAGAGCGAACACAGAGAGTCCAGTTACACGTGGGGCTTCGTAAAGGCTCCCCTGGGGAGTTCAGTTGTTCCAAAAAGGCTTCCTTTCAGGGCAATTTTTGATGGGCGAAAGGGGCTTTGTACACGATTTCCAGGGTCTTATTTTAAATTCCTCTCAGATTCCGGGTAAGAAATATTTAGGTTTGTTCAGAAAGAGCGAACACAGAGAGTCCAGTTGCATGTGGGGCTGCGTAAATGCTCCCCTGGGGAGTTCAGTTGTACCCAAAGGCTTCCTTTAGGGGCAATTTTTGATGGGCGAAAAGGGCTCTGTACGCGGTTTCCATGGTCCTATTTTCAATTCCTCTCAGATTCCGGGTAGGGAGGTATTTAGGGTTGTTCAGAAAGAGCGAACACAGAGAGTCCAGTTGCATGTGGGGCTGCGTAAAGGCTCCCCTGGGGAGTTTAGTTCTACCTAAAGGCTTATGGGGGCAATTTTTAATTGGCGAAATTGGCTTTGTACGAGAGTTCTGGGGTCTTATTTTAAATTCCTCTCACATTTCGGTTAGGGATATATTTAGGATGGTTCAGTAAGAGCAAACACAGTGAGTCCAGTTGCATGTGGGGCTGCGTAAAGGCTCCCCTGGGGAGTTCAGTTGTACCCAAAGGCTTCCTTTCAGGGAAATTTTTGATGGGTGAAAGCGGCTCTGTACGTGATTTCTGGGGTCATATTTTCAATTCCTCTGAGATTCTAATTAGGCATGTATGTAGGGTTGTTCAGAAAGAGCGAACACAGAGAGTCCAGTTGCATGTGGGGCTGCGTAAAGGCTCCCCTGGGGAGTTCAGTTCTACCCAAAGGCTTCCTTTCAGGGCAATTTTTGACGGGTGATAGGGGCTCTGTACGTGATTTCTGGGGTACTATTTCAATTCCTCTCAGATTCCGGGTAGAGATATATTTAGGGTTGTTCAGAAAGAGCGAACACAGAGAGTCCAGTTGCATGTGGGGCTGCGTAAAGGCTCCCCTGGGGAGTTCAGTTGTACCCAAAGGCTTCCTTTCAGGGCAATTTTTGATGGGTGAAAGGGGTTCTGTACTTGATTTCTGGGGTAATATTTTCAATTCCTCTCTGATTCTGGTTAGACATGTATTTAGGGTTGTTCAGAAAGAGCGAACACAGAGAGTCCAGTTACATGTGGGGCTGTGTAAAGGCTCCCCTGGGGAGTTCAGTTGTACCAAAAGGCTTCTTTTCAGGGAAATTTTTGATGGGTGAAAGGGTCTTTGTATGCATTTTCTGGGGTCATATTTTAAATTCCTCTCACATTTCGGTTAGGGATATATTTAGGATGGTTCAGAAAGAGCAAACACAGAGAGTCCAGTTGCATGTGGGTCTGCGTAAAGGCTCCCCTGGGGAGTTCAGTTGTACCAAAAGGCTTCTTATCAGGGAAATTTTTGATGGGTGAAAGGGGCTCTGTACGTGATTTCTGGGGTCATATTTTTACTTCCTCTCAGATTCTGGTTAGACATGTATTTAGGGTTGTTCAGAAAGAGCGAACACAGAGAGTCCAGTTGCATGTGGGGCTGTGTAAAGGCTCCCCTGGGGAGTTCAGTTGTACCCAAAGGCTTCCTTTGGGGTCGATTTTTGATGGGTGAAAGGGGCTTTTATGTGTTTTCTGGGGTCCTATATTAAATTCCTCTCAGATTCCGGGAAGGGATGTATTTAGGGTTGTTCAGAAAGAGCGAACACAGAGAGTCCAGTTGCATGTGGGGCTGCGTAAAGGCTCCCATGGGGAGTTCAGTTCTACCCAAAGGCTTCTTTTCAGGGAAATTTTTGATGGGTGAAAGGGGCTCTGTACGTGATTTCTGGGGTCATATTTTCACTTCCTCTCAGATTCTGGTTAGACATGTATTTAAGGTTGTTCAGAAAGAGCGAACACAGAGAGTCCAGTTGCATGTAGGGCTGTGTAAAGGCTCCCCTGGGGAGTTCAGTTGTACCCAAAGGCTTCTTTTCAGGGAAATTTTTGATGGGTGAAAGGGGCTCGGTACGTGATTTCTGGGGTCATATTTTCACTTCCTCTCAGATTCTGGTTAGGCATGTATTTAGGGTTGTTCAGAAAGAGCGAACACAGAGAGTCCAGTTGCATGTGGGGCTGCGTAAAGGCTCCCATGGGTAGTTTAGTTGTACCCAAAGGCTTCCTTTGGGGGCAATTTTTGATGGGTGAAAGGGGCTCTGTACAAGTTTTCGAGGGTCCTATTTTCAATTCCTCTCAGATTCCGGGTAGGGATATATTTAGGGTTGTTCAGAAAGAGCGAACACAGAGAGTCCAGTTACACGTGGGGCTGCGTAAAGGCTCCCCTGCGGAGTTCAGTTGTTCCAAAAAGGCTTCCTTTAAGGGAAATTTTTGATGGGCTAAAGGGGCTTTGTACACGATTTCCAGGGACCTATTTTAAATTCCTCTCAGATTCCGGGTAAGAAATATTTAGGTTTGTTCAGAAAGAGCGAACACAGAGAGTCCAGTTGCATGTGGGGCTGCGTAAAGGCTCCCCTGGGGAGTTCAGTTGTACCCAAAGGCATCCTTTGGGGGCAATTTTTGATGGGTGAATGGGGCTCTGTACGTGATTTCTGGGGTCCTTTTTCAATTCCTCTCAGATTCCGGTTGGGCATGGATTTAGGGTTGTTCAGAAAGAGCGAACACAGAGAGTCCAGTTGCATGTGGGGCTGCGTAAAGGCTCCCCTGGGGAGTTCAGTTGTACCCAAAGGCTTCCTTTGGGGTCGATTTTTGATGGGTGAAAGGGGCTTTTTATGTGTTTTCTGGGTTCCTATTTTAAATTCCTCTCAGATTCCCGTTAGGGATGTATTTAGGGTTGTTCAGAAAGAGCGAACACAGAGAGTCCAGTTGCATGTGGGGCTGCGTAAAGTCTCCCCTGGGGAGTTCAGTTGTACCCAAAGGCTTCCTTTGGGGCAATTTTTGATGGGTAAAAGGAGCTCTGTACCTGATTTCTTGGGTCATATTTTCAATTCCTCTCAGATTCCGGTTAGGCATGTATTTAGGGTTGTTCAGAAAGAGCGAACACAGAGTGTCCAGTTGCATGTGGGGCTGCTTAAGGATCCCCTGGGGAGTTCAGCTGTACCCAAAGGCTTCCTTTTAGGGCGAATTTTGATGGGTGAAAGGGGCTCTGTACGTGATTTCTGGGGTCGTATTTTCAACTTCTCACAGATTCCGGGTAGGGAGATATTTAGTGTTTTTAAGAAAGAGCGAACACAGAGAGTCCAGTTGCATGTGGGGCTGCGTAAAGGCTCCCCTAGGGAGTTCAATTCTACCCAAAGGCTTCCTGTAGGGCGATTTTTGATGGGTGAAAGGGGCTCTGTAGGTGATTTCTGGGGTTATATTTTAAATTCCTCTCACATTCCGGGAAGGGATGTATTTAGGGTTGTTCAGAAAGAGCGAACACAGAGAGTCCAGTTGCATGTGGGGCTGCGTAAAGGCTCCCCTGGGGAGTTCAGTTGTACCCAAAGGCTTCCTTTGGGGGCTCTATTTGATGGGTGAAAGGGGCTTTTTATGCGTTTTCTGGGGTCATATTTTAAATTCCACTCACATTCCGGGAAGGGATGTATTTAGGGCTGTTCAGAAAGAGCGAACACAGTGAGTCCAGTTGCATGTGGGGCTGCGTAAAGGCTCCCCTGGGGAGTTCAGTTGTACCAAAAGGCTTCTTTTCAGGGAAATTTTTGATGGGTGAAAGGGGCTCTGTACGTGATTTCTGGGGTCATATTTTCACTTCCTCTCAGATTCTGGTTAGACATGTATTTAGGGTTGTTCAGAAAGAGCGAACACAGAGAGTCCAGTTGCATGTGGGGCTACGTAGAGGCTCCCCTGCGGAGTTCAGTTGTACCCAAAGGCTTCCTTTCAGGGCAATTTTTGACGGGTGAAAGGCGCTCTGTACGTGATTTCTGGGGTCATATTTTCAATTCCTCTGAGATTAAGGTTAGGCATGTATTTAGGGTTGTTCAGAAAGAGCGAACACAGAGAGTCCAGTTGCATGTGGGGCTGCGTAAAGGCTCCCCTGGGGAGTTCAGTTGTTCCAAAAAGGCTTCCTTTAAGGGAAATTTTTGATGGGTGAAAGGGGCTTTGTACACGATTTCCAGGGACCTATTTTAAATTCCTCTCAGATTCCGGGTAAGAAATATTTAGGTTTGTTCAGAAAGAGCGAACACAGAGAGTCCAGTTGCATGTGGGGCTGCGTAAAGGCTCCCCTGGGGAGTTCAGTTCTACCCAAAGGCATCCTTTCGGGGCAATTTTTGTTGGGTGAATGGGGCTCTGTACGTGATTTCTGGGGTCCTTTTTCAATTCCTCTCAGATTCCGGTTAGGCATGGATTTAGGGTTGTTCAAAAAGAGCGAACACAGAGAGTCCAGTTGCATGTGGGGCTGCGTAAAGGCTCCCCTGGGGAGTTCAGTTCTACCCAAAGGCTTCCTTTGGGGTCAATTTTTGATGGGTGAAAGGGGCTTTTTTTGTGTTTTCTTGGGTCCTATTTTAAATTCCTCTCAGATTCCTGGTAGTGAGATATTTAGGGTTGTTCAGAAAGAGCGAACACAGAGAGTCCAGTTGCATGTGGGGCTGCGTAAAGGCTCCCCTGGGGAGTTCAGTTGTACCCAAAGGCTTCCTTTGGAGGCTATATTTGGTGGGTGAAAGGGGCTTTGTATGTGTTTTCTGGGTTCATATTTTAAATTCCTCTCACATTCCGGGAAGGGATGTATTTAGGGCTGTTCAGAAAGAGCGAACACAGAGAGTCCAGTTCCATGTGGGGCTGCGTAAAGGCTCCCCTGGGGAGTTCAGTTGTTCCAAAAAGGCTTCCTTTAAGGGAAATTTTTGATGGGTGAAAGGGGCTTTGTACACGATTTCCAGGGACCTATTTTAAATTCCTCTCAGATTCCGGGTAAGAAATATTTAGGTTTGTTCAGAAAGAGCGAACACAGAGAGTCCAGTTGCATGTGGGGCTGCGTAAAGGCTCCCCTGGGGAGTTCAGTTCTACCCAAAGGCATCCTTTGGGGGCAATTTTTGTTGGGTGAATGGGGCTCTGTACGTGATTTCTGGGGTCCTTTTTCAATTCCTCTCAGATTCCGGTTAGGCATGGATTTAGGGTTGTTCAAAAAGAGCGAACACAGAGAGTCCAGTTGCATGTGGGGCTGCGTAAAGGCTCCCCTGGGGAGTTCAGTTCTACCCAAAGGCTTCCTTTGGGGTCAATTTTTGATGGGTGAAAGGGGCTTTTTTTGTGTTTTCTTGGGTCCTATTTTAAATTCCTCTCAGATTCCTGGTAGGGAGATATTTAGGGTTGTTCAGAAAGAGCGAACACAGAGAGTCCAGTTGCATGTGGGGCTGCGTAAAGGCTCCCCTGGGGAGTTCAGTTGTACCCAAAGGCTTCCTTTGGAGGCTATATTTGGTGGGTGAAAGGGGCTTTGTATGTGTTTTCTGGGTTCATATTTTAAATTCCTCTCACATTCCGGGAAGGGATGTATTTAGGGCTGTTCAGAAAGAGCGAACACAGAGAGTCCAGTTCCATGTGGGGCTGCGTAAAGGCTCCCCTGGGGAGTTCAGTTGTTCCAAAAAGGCTTCCTTTAAGGGAAATTTTTGATGGGTGAAAGGGGCTTTGTACACGATTTCCAGGGACCTATTTTAAATTCCTCTCAGATTCCGGGTAAGAAATATTTAGGTTTGTTCAGAAAGAGCGAACACAGAGAGTCCAGTTGCATGTGGGGCTGCGTAAAGGCTCCCCTGGGGAGTTCAGTTCTACCCAAAGGCATCCTTTGGGGGCAATTTTTGTTGGGTGAATGGGGCTCTGTACGTGATTTCTGGGGTCCTTTTTCAATTCCTCTCAGATTCCGGTTAGGCATGGATTTAGGGTTGTTCAAAAAGAGCGAACACAGAGAGTCCAGTTGCATGTGGGGCTGCGTAAAGGCTCCCCTGGGGAGTTCAGTTCTACCCAAAGGCTTCCTTTGGGGTCAATTTTTGATGGGTGAAAGGGGCTTTTTTTGTGTTTTCTTGGGTCCTATTTTAAATTCCTCTCAGATTCCTGGTAGGGAGATATTTAGGGTTGTTCAGAAAGAGCGAACACAGAGAGTCCAGTTGCATGTGGGGCTGCGTAAAGGCTCCCCTGGGGAGTTCAGTTGTACCCAAAGGCTTCCTTTGGAGGCTATATTTGGTGGGTGAAAGGGGCTTTGTATGTGTTTTCTGGGTTCATATTTTAAATTCCTCTCACATTCCGGGAAGGGATGTATTTAGGGCTGTTCAGAAAGAGCGAACACAGAGAGTCCAGTTCCATGTGGGGCTGCGTAAAGGCTCCCCTGGGGAGTTCAGTTGTACCCAAAGGCTTCCTTTGGGGGCTATTTTTGATGTGTGAAAGGGGCTTTTTATGTGTTTTCTTAGGTCCTATTTTAAATTCCTCTCAGATTCCGGTTAGGGAGATATTTAGTGTTTTTAAGAAAGAGCGAACACAGAGAGTCCAGTTGCATGTGGGGCTGCGTAAAGGCTCCCCTGGGGAGTTAAGTTGTACCCAAAGGCTTAAGTGGGGGCAATTTTTGACGGGTGAAAGGGGTTCTGTACGTGATTTCTGGGGTCGTCTTTTCAATTACTCTGAGATTAAGGTTAGGCATGTATTAAGGGTTGTTCAGAAATAGCGAACACAGAGAGTCCAGTTGCATGTGGGGCTGCGTAAATGCTCCCCTGGGGAGTTCAGTTGTACCCAAAGGCTTCCTTTGGGGGCAATTTTTGATGGGCGAAAATGGCTCTGTACGCGGTTTCAATGCTCCTATTTTCAATTCCTCTCAGATTCCGGGTAGGGAGGTATTAAGGGTTGTTCAGAAAGAGCGAACACAGAGAGTCCAGTTGCATGTGGGGCTGCGTAAAGGCTCCCCTGGGGAGTTTAGTTCTACTAAAAGGCTTATGTGGGGGCAATTTTTAATTGGCGAAATTGGCTTTGTACGAGAGTTCTGGGGTCTTATTTTAAATTCCTCTCACATTTCGGTTAGGGATATATTTAGAATGGTTCAGTAAGAGCAAACACAGTGAGTCCAGTTGCATGTGGGGCTGCGTAAAGGCTCCCCTGGGGAGTTCAGTTGTACCCAAAGGCTTCCTTTCAGGGAAATTTTTGATGGGTGAAAGGGGCTCTGTACGTGATTTCTGGGGTCATATTTTCAATTCCTCTCAGATTCCGTTTAGGCATGTATTTAGGGTTGTTCAGAAAGAGCGAACACAGAGAGTCCAGTTGCATGTGGGGCTGCGTAAAGGCTCCCCTGGGGAGTTCAGTTGTACCCAAAGGCTTCCTTTGGGTGCAATTTTTGATGAGCGAAAGGGGCTCTGTACGCGGTTTCCGGGGTCCTCTTTTTAATTTCCCTCAGATTCCGGGTAGGTATATATTTAGGGTTGTTCAGAAAGAGCGAACACAGAGAGTCCAGTTGCATGTGGGGCTGTGTAAAGGCTCCCCTGGGGAGTTCAGTTTTTCCCAAAGGCTTCCTTTCAGGGCAATTTTTGATGGGTGAAAGGGTCTTTATATGCATTTCTGTTGTCCTATTTTAAATTCCTCTCACATTCCGGGACGAGATGTATTTAGGGTTGTTCAGAAAGAGCGAACACAGAGAGTCCAGTTGCATGTGGGGCTGCGTAAAGGCTCCCCTGCGGAGTTCAGTTCTACCCAAAGGCTTCCTTTTGGAGAAATTCTGGATGGGTGAAAGGGGCTCTGTACGTGATTTCTGGGGTCCTATTTTCAATTCCTCTCAGATTCCGGGAAGGGATGTATTTAGTGTTGTTCAGAAAGAGCGAACACAGAGGGTCCAGGTGCATGTGGGGCTGCGTAATGGCTCCCCTGGGGAGTTCAGTTGTACCCAAAAGCTTCCTGTCAGGGCATTTTTTGATGGGCGAAAGGGGTTTTTTACACGATTTCCAGGGTCCTATTTTAAATTCCTCTCAGATTCCTGGTAGGGAAATATTTAGGGTTGTTCAGAAAGAGCGAACACAGAGAGTCCAGTTGCATGTGGGGCTGCGTAAAGGCTCCCCTGGGGAGTTCAGTTGTACCCAAAGGCATCCTTTGGTGGCTATATTTGATGGGTGAAAGGGGCTTTGTATGCGTTTTCTGGGGTCATATTTTCAATTCCTCTCAGATTCGGGTTAGGGATGTATTTAAGGTTGTTCAGAAAGAGCGAACACAGAGAGTCCAGTTGCATGTGGGGCTGCGTAAATGCTCCCCTGGGGAGTTCAGTTGTACCAAAAGACTTCTTTTCAAGGAAATTTTTGATGGGTGAAAGGGGCTCTGTACGTGATTTCTGGGGTCATATTTTCACTTCCTCTCAGATTCTGGTTAGACATGTATTTAGGGTTGTTCAGAAAGAGCGAACACAGAGAGTCCAGTTGCATGTGGGGCTGCGTAAAGGCTACCCTGGGGAGTTCAGTTGTACCCAAAGGCTTCCTTTCAGGGCAATTTTTTACGGGTGAAAGGGGCTTTGTATGTGTTTTCTGGGGTCCTATTTTAAATTCCTCTCAGATTCCGGGAAGGGATGTATTTAGGGCTGTTCAGAAAGAGCGAACACAGAGAGTCCAGTTGCATGTGGGGCTGCGTAAAGGCTCCCCTGGGGAGTTCAGTTGTACCCAAAGGCTTCTTTTCAGGGATATTTTTGATGGGTGAAAGGGGCTCTGTACGTGATTTCTGGGGTCATATTTTCACTTCCTCTCAGATTCTGGTTAGACATGTATTTAGGGTTGTTCAGAAAGAGCGAACACAGAGAGTCCAGTTGCATGTGGGGCTGCGTAAAGGCTCCCCTGGGGAGTTCAGTTGTACCCAAAGGCTTCCTTTGGGGTCGATTTTTGATGGGTGAAAGGGGCTTTTTATGTGTTTTCTGGGATCCTATTTTAAATTCCTCTCAGATTCCGGGAAGGGATGTATTTAGGGTTGTTCAGAAAGAGCGAACACAGAGAGTCCAGTTGCATGTGGGGATGCGTAATGGCTCCCCTGGGGAGTTCAGTTGTACCCAAAGGCTTCCTTTTAGGGCGAATTTTGATGGGTGAAAGGGGCTCTGTACGTGATTTCTGGGGTCGTCTTTTCAATTCCTCTCAGATTCCGGGTAGGGAGATATTTAGTGTTTTTAAGAAAGAGCGAACACATAGAGTCCAGTTGCATGTGGGGCTGCGTAAAGGCTCCCCTGGGGAGTTCAGTTCTACCCAAAGGCTTCCTTTCAGGGCAATTTTTGACGGGTGAAAGGGGCTCTGTACGTGATTTCTTGGTCATATTTTCAATTCCTCTGAGATTAAGGTTAGGCATGTATTTAGGTTTGTTCAGAAAGAGCGAACACAGAGAGTCCAGTTGCATGTGGGGCTGCGTAAAGGCTCCCTTGCGGAGTTCAGTTATACCCAAAGGCTTCCTTTGGGGGCAATTTTTGATGGATGAAAGGGGCTCTATACGTGATTTCTGGGGTCATATTTTCAATTCCTCTCAGATTCCGGGTAGGGAGGTGTTAAGGGTTGTTCAGAAAGAGCGAACACAGAGAGTCCAGTTGCATGTGGGGCTGCGTAAAGGCTCCCCTGGGGAGTTCAGTTCTACCCAAAGGCTTCCTTTGGGGGCAATTTTTGATGGGTGAAAGGGGCTCTGTACACGTTTTCCAGGGTCCTATTTTCAATTCCTCTCAGATTCCGGGTAGGGATATATTTAGGGTTGTTCAGAAAGAGCGAACACAGAGAGTCCAGTTACACGTGGAGCTTCGTAAAGGCTCCCCTGGGGAGTTCAGTTCTTCCAAAAAGGCTTCCTTTGGGGGCAATTTTTGATGGGCGAAAGGGGCTTTGTACACGATTTCCAGGGACCTATTTTAAATTCCTCTCAGATTCCGGGTAAGAAATATTTATTGTTGTTCAGAAAGAGCGAACACAGAGAGTCCAGTTGCATGTGGGGCTGCGTAAAGGCTCCCCTGGGGAATTCAGTTGTTCCAAAAAGGCTTCCTTTCAGGGCAATTTTTGATGGGCGAAAGGGGCTTTCTACACGATTTACAGGGAGCTATTTTAAATTCCTCTCAGATTCCGGGTAAGAAATATTTAGGGTTGTTCAGAAAGAGCGAACACAGAGAGTCCAGTTGCATGTGGGGCTGCGTAAAGGCTCCACTGGGGAGTTCAGTTGTACCCAAAGTCTTCCTTTGGGGGCAATTTTTAATTGGCGAAATTGGCTTTGTACCCGATATCTGGGGTCCTATTTTAAATTCCTCTCACATTCCGGTTAGGGATATATTTAGGATGGTTCAGTAAGAGCAAACACAGTAAGTCCATTTGCATGTGGGGCTGCGTAAAGGCTCCCCTAGGGAGTTCAATTCTACCCAAAGGCTTCCTTTTAGGGCGATTTTTGATGGGTGAAAGGGGCTCTGTACGTGATTTCTGGGGATATATTTTAAATTCCTCTCACATTCCGGGAAGGGATGTATTTAGGGTTGTTCAGAAAGAGCGAACACAGAGAGTCCATTTCCATGTGGGGCTTCGTAAAGGCTCCCCTGGGGAGTTCAGTTGTACCCAAAGGCTTCCTTTGGGGGCTATATTTGATGGGTGAAAGGGGCTTTGTATGCGTTTTATGGGGTCATATTTTTAATTCCTCTCAGATTCCGGGAAGGGATGTACTTAGGGTTGTTCAGAAAGAGCGAACACAGAGAGTCCAGTTGCATGTGGGGCTGCGTAAAGGCTCCCCTGGGGAGTTCAGTTATACCCAAAGGCTTCCTTTGGGGGCAATTTTTGATGGATGAAAGGGGCTCTATACATGATTTCTGGGGTCATATTTTCAATTCCTCTCAGATTCCGGGTAGGGAGGTGTTAAGGGTTGTTCAGAAAGAGTGAACACAGAGAGTCCAGTTGCATGTGGGGCTGCGTAAAGGCTCCCCTGGGGAGTTCAGTTCTACCCAAAGGCTTCCTTTCAGGGCAATTTTTGATGGGTGAAAGGGGCTCTATACGTGATTTCTGGGGTCATATTTTCAATTCCTCTCAGATTCCGGGTAGGGATATATTTAGGGTTGTTCAGAAAGAGCGTACACAGAGAGTCCAGTTTCATGTGGGGCTGCGTAAAGGCTCCCCTGGGGAGTTCAGTTGTTCCAAAAAGGCTTCCTTTCAGGGCAATTTTTGATGGGCGAAAGGGGCTTTCTACACGATTTACAGGGACCTATTTTAAATTCCTCTCAGATTCCGGGTAAGAAATATTTAGGGTTGTTCAGAAAGAGCGAACACAGAGAGTCCAGTTGCATGTGGGGCTGCGTAAATGCTCCCCTGGGGAGTTCAGTTGTACCCAAAGGCTTATGTGGGGGCAATTTTTAATTGGCGAAATTGGCTTTGTACGCGATTTCTGGGGTCCTATTTTAAATTCCTCTCACATTCCGGTTAGGGATATATTTAGGATGTTTCAGTAAGAGCAAACACAGTGAGTCCAGTTGCATGTGGGACTGCGTAAAGGCTCCCCTGGGGAGTTCAGTTGTACCCAAAGGCTTCCTTTCAGGGAAATTTTTGATGAGTGAAAGGGGCTCTTTACGTGATTTCTGGGGTCATATTTTCACTTCCTCTCAGATTCTGGTTAGACATGTATTTAGGGTTGTTCAGAAAGAGCGAACACAGAGAGTCCAGTTGCATGTGTGGCTGCGTAAAGGCTCCCCTGGGGAGTTCAGTTGTACCCAAAGGCTTCCTTTGGGTGCAATTTTTGATGAGCGAAAGGGGCTCTGTACGCGGTTTCCGGGGTCCTCTTTTTAATTACCCTCAGATTCCGCGTAGGTATGTATTTAGGGTTGTTCAGAAAGAGCGAACACAGAGAGTCCAGTTGCATGTGGGGCTGCGTAAAGGCTCCCCTGGGGAGTTCAGTTGTACCCAAAGGCTTCCTTCGGGGCAATTTTTGACGGGTGAAAGGGGCTCTGTACACGTTTTCCAGGGTCCTATTTTCAATTCCTCTCACATTCCGTGAAGGGATGTATTTAGGGTTGTTCAGAAAGAGCGAACACAGAGAGTCCAGTTGCATGTGGGGCTGCGTAAAGGCTCCCCTGGGGAGTTCAGTTGTACCAAAAGGCTTCTTTTCAGGGAAATTTTTGATGGGTGAAAGGGGCTCTGTACGTGATTTCTGGGGTCATATTTTCACTTCCTCTCAGATTCTGGTTAGACATGTATTTAGGGTTGTTCAGAAAGAGCGAACACAGAGAGTCCAGTTGCATGTGGGGCCGCGTAAAGGCTCCCTTGCGGAGTTCAGTTATACCCAAAGGCTTCCTTTGGGGGCAATTTTTGATGGATGAAAGTGGCTCTATACGTGATTTCTGGGGTCATATTTTCAATTCCTCTCAGATTCCGGTTAGGGATATATTTAGGGTTGTTCAGAAAGAGCGAACACAGAGAGTCCAGTTACACGTGGGGCTTCGTAAAGGCTCCCCAGGGGAGTTCAGTTCTTCCAAAAAGGCTTCCTTTGGGGGCAATTTTTGATGGGCGAAAGGGGCTTTGTACACGATTTCCAGGGACCTATTTTAAATTCCTCTCAGATTCCGGGTAAGAAATATTTAGGGTTGTTCAGAAAGAGAGAACACAGAGAGTCCAGTTGCATGTGGGGCTGCGTAAATGCTCCCCTGGGGAGTTCAGTTGTACCCAAAGGCTTATGTGGGGGCAATTTTTAATTGGCGAAATTGGCTTTGTACGCGATTTCTGGGGTCCTAATTTAAATTCCTCTCACATTCCGGTTAGGGATATATTTAGGATGTTTCAGTAAGAGCAAACAGAGTGAGTCCAGTTGCATGTGGGGCTGCGTAAAGGCTCCCCTGGGGATTTCAGTTGTACCCAAAGGCTTCCTTTCAGGGAAATTTTTGATGGGTGAAAGGGGCTCTTTACGTGATTTCTGGGGTCATATTTTCAATTCCTCTCAGATTCCGGTTAGGCATGTATTTAGGGTTGTTCAGAAAGAGTGAACACAGAGAGTCCAGTTGCATGTGGGGCTGCGTAAAGGCTCCCCTGGGGAGTTCAGTTGTACCCAAAGGCTTCCTTTGGGTGCAATTTTTGATGAGCGAAAGGGGCTCTGTACGCGGTTTCCGGGGTCCTCTTTTTAATTACCCTCAGATTCCGCGTAGGTATGTATTTAGGGTTGTTCAGAAAGAGCGAACACAGAGAATCCAGTTGCATGTGGGGCTGCGTAAAGGCTCCCCTGGGGAGTTCAGTTGTACCCAAAGGCTTATTTGGGGGCAATTTTTGATGGGCGAAGGGGCTTTGTATGCATTTTCTGGGGTCCTAATTTAAAGTCCTCTCACATTCCGGGAAGGGATGTATTTAGGGTTGTTCAGAAAGAGCGAACACAGAGAGTCCAGTTGCATGTGGGGCTGCGTAAAGGCTCCCCTGGGGAGTTCAGTTGTACCCAAAGGCTTCCTTTGGGGTCGATTTTTGATGGGTGAAAGGGGCTTTTTATGTGTTTTCTGGGGTCCTATTTTAAATTCCTCTCAGATTCTGGGAAGGGATGTATTTAGGGTTGTTCAGAAAGAGCGAACACAGAGAGTCCAGTTGCATGTGGGGCTGCGTAATGGCTCCCCTGCGGAGTTCAGTTGTACCCAAAGGCTTCCTTTTAGGGCGAATTTTGATGGGTGAAAGGGGCTCTGTACGTGATTTCTGGGGTCGTCTTTTCAATTCCTCTCAGATTCCGGGTAGGGAGATATTTAGTGTTTTTAAGAAAGAGCGAACACAGAGAGTCCAGTTGCATGTGGGGCTGCGTAAAGGCTCCCCTAGGGAGTTCAATTCTACCCAAAGGCTTCCTTTTAGGGCGATTTTTGATGGGTGAAAGGGGCTCTATACGTGATTTCTGGGGTCATATTTTCAATTCCTCTCAGATTCCAGGTAGGGAGGTGTTAAGGGTTGTTCAGAAAGAGTGAACACAGAGAGTCCAGTTGCATGTGGGGCTGCGTAAAGGCTCCCCTGGGGAGTTCAGTTCTACCCAAAGGCTTCCTTTCAGGGCAATTTTTGATGGGTGAAAGGGGCTCTATACGTGATTTCTGGGGTCATATTTTCAATTCCTCTCAGATTCCGGGTAGGGATATATTTAGGGTTGTTCAGAAAGAGCGTACACAGAGAGTCCAGTTTCATGTGGGGCTGCGTAAAGGCTCCCCTGGGGAGTTCAGTTGTTCCAAAAAGACTTCCTTTCAGGGCAATTTTTGATGGGCGAAAGGGGCTTTCTACACTATTTACAGGGACCTATTTTAAATTCCTCTCAGATTCCGGGTAAGAAATATTTAGGGTTGTTCAGAAAGAGCGAACACAGAGAGTCCAGTTGCATGTGGGGCTGCGTAAAGGCTCCCCTGGGGAGTTCAGTTGTACCCAAAGGCTTATGTGGGGGCAATTTTTAATTGGCGAAATTGTCTTTGTACGCGATTTCTGGGGTCCTATTTTAAATTCCTCTCACATTCCGGTTAGGGATATATTTAGGATGTTTCAGTAAGAGCAAACACAGTGAGTCCAGTTCCATGTGGGGCTGCGTAAAGGCTCCCCTGGGGAGTTCAGTTGTACCCAAAGGCTTCCTTTGGGTGCAATTTTTGATGAGCGAAAGGGGCTCTGTACGCGGTTTCCGGGGTCCTCTTTTTAATTACCCTCAGATTCCGGGTAGGTATGTATTTAGGGTTGTTCAGAAAGAGCGAACACAGAGAGTCCAGTTGCATGTGGGGCTGCGTAAAGGCTCCCCTGGGGAGTTCAGTTGTACCCAAAGGCTTCCTTCGGGGCAATTTTTGACGGGTGAAAGGGGCTCTGTACACGTTTTCCAGGGTCCTATTTTCAATTCCTCTCACATTCCGGGAAGGGATGTATTTAGGGTTGTTCAGAAAGAGCGAACACAGAGAGTCCAGTTGCATGTGGGGCTGCGTAAAGGCTCCCCTGGGGAGTTCAGTTGTACCAAAAGGCTTCTTTTCAGGGAAATTTTTGATGGGTGAAAGGGGCTCTGTACGTGATTTCTGGGGTCATATTTTCACTTCCTCTCAGATTCTGGTTAGACATGTATTTAGGGTTGTTCAGAAAGAGCGAACACAGAGAGTCCAGTTGCATGTGGGGCCGCGTAAAGGCTCCCCTGGGGAGTTCAGTTGTACCCAAAGGCTTCCTTTGGGGTCGATTTTTGATGGGTGAAAGGGGCTTTTTATGTGTTTTCTGGGGTCCTATTTTAAATTCCTCTCAGATTCCGGGAAGGGATGTATTTAGGGTTGTTCAGAAAGAGCAAACACAGAGAGTCCAGTTGCATGTGGGGCTGCGTAAAGGCTCCCCTGGGGAGTTCAGTTGTACCCAAAGGCTTCCTTTTAGGGCGAATTTTGATGGGTGAAAGGGGCTCTGTACGTGATTTCTGGGGTCGTCTTTTCAATTCCTCTCAGATTCCGGGTAGGGAGATATTTAGTGTTTTTAAGAAAGAGCGAACACAGAGAGTCCTGTTGCATGTGGGGCTGCGTAGAGGCTCCCCTGGGGAGTTCAGTTGTACCCAAAGGCTTCCTTTCAGGGCAATTTTTGACGGGTGAAAGGGGCTCTGTACGTGATTTCTTGGTCATATTTTCAATTCCTCTGAGATTAAGGTTAGGCATGTATTTAGGGTTGTTCAGAAAGAGCGAACACGGAGAGTCCAGTTGCATGTGGGCCTGCGTAAAGGCTCCCTTGCGGAGTTCAGTTATACCCAAAGGCTTCCTTTGGGGGCAATTTTTGATGGATGAAAGGGGCTCTATACGTGATTTCTGGGGTCATAT
Organism: Mergus octosetaceus; assembly: GCA_036873955.1. Lineage (NCBI taxonomy): Eukaryota > Metazoa > Chordata > Aves > Anseriformes > Anatidae > Mergus > Mergus octosetaceus. The sequence goes on from CM072285.1 coordinate 115,667,293, forward strand.
TTTCAATTCCTCTCAGATTCTGGGTAGGGAGGTGTTAAGGGTTGTTCAGAAAGAGCGAACACAGAGAGTCCAGTTGCATGTGGGGCTGCGTAAAGGCTCCCCTGGGGAGTTCAGTTCTACCCAAAGGCTTCCTTTGGGGGCAATTTTTGATGGGTGAAAGGGGCTCTGTACACGTTTTCCAGGGTCCTACTTTCAATTCCTCTCAGATTCCGGGAAGGGATATATTTAGGGTTGTTCAGAAAGAGCGAACACAGAGAGTCCAGTTACACGTGGGGCTTCGTAAAGGCTCCCCAGGGGAGTTCAGTTCTTCCAAAAAGGCTTCCTTTGGGGGCAATTTTTGATGGGCGAAAGGGGCTTTGTACACGATTTCCAGGGACCTATTTTAAATTCCTCTCAGATTCCGTGTAAGAAATATTTAGGGTTGTTCAGAAAGAGCGAACACAGAGAGTCCAGTTGCATGTGGGGCTGCGTAAAGGCTCCCCTGGGGAGTTCAGTTGTTCCAAAAAGGCTTCCTTTCAGGGCTTTCTTTTGATGGGCGAAAGGGGCTTTCTACACGATTTACAGGGACCTATTTTAAATTCCTCTCAGATTCCTGGTAGGGAGATATTTAGGGTTGTTCAGAAAGAGCGAACACAGAGAGTCCAGTTGCATGTGGGGCTGCGTAAATGCTCCCCTGGGGAGTTCAGTTGTACCCAAAGGCTTATGTGGGGGCAATTTTTAATTGGCGAAATTGTGTTTGTACGCGATTTCTGGGGTCATATTTTCAATTCCTCTCAGATTCTGGTTAGGCATGTATTTAGGGTTGTTCAGAAAGAGCGAACACAGAGAGTCCAGTTGCATGTGGGGCTGCGTAAAGGCTCCCCTGGGGAGTTCAGTTGTACCCATAGGCTTATATGGGGGCAATTTTTGACGGGTGAAAGGGGCTCTGTACGCGTTTTCCAGGTTCCTATTTTCAATTCCTCTCAGATTCCGGGTAGGGATGTATTTAGGGTTGTTCAGAAAGAGCGAACACAGAGAGTCCAGTTGCATGTGGGGCTGCGTAAAGGCTCCCCTAGGGAGTTCAATTCTACCCAAAGGCTTCCTTTTAGGGCGATTTTTGATGGGTGAAAGGGGCTCTGTACGTGATTTCTGGGGTTATATTTTAAATTCCTCTCACATTCCGGGAAGGGATGTATTTAGGGTTGTTCAGAAAGAGCGAACACAGAGAGTCCAGTTGCATGTGGGGCTTCGTAAAGGCTCCCCTGGGGAGTTCAGTTGTACCAAAAGGCTTCCTTTGGGGGCTATATTTGATGGGTGAAAGGGGCTTTGTATGCGTTTTCTGGGGTCATATTTTAAATTCCTCTCACATTCCGGGAAGGGATGTATTTAGGGTTGTTCAGAAAGAGCGAACACAGAGAGTCCAGTTGCATGTGGGGCTGCGTAAAGGCTCCCCTGGGGAGTTCAGTTGTACCCAAAGGCTTCCTTTCAGGGCAATTTTTGATGGGTGAAAGGGGCTCTGTACGTGATTTCTGGGGTAATATTTTCAATTCCTCTCAAATTCGCGTTAGGGATGTATTTACGGTTGTTCAGAAAGAGCGAACACAGAGAATCCAGTTGCATGTGGGGCTGCGTAAAAGCTCCCCTGGGGAGTTCAGTTGTACCCAAAGGCTTCCTTTGGGGGCAATTTTTGATGGGTGAAAGGGGCTTTGTACGCGATTTCTTGGGTCCTATTTTCAATTCCTCTCAGATTTCCGGTAGGGATGTATTTAGGGTTGTTCAGAAAGAGCGAACACAGAGAGTCCAGTTGCATGTGGGGCTGCGTAAAGGCTCCCCTGGGGAGTTCAGTTGTACCCAAAGGCTTCCTTTTAGGGCGAATTTTTGATGGGTGAAAGGGGCTCTGTACGTGATTTCTGGGGTCATATTTTCACTTCCTCTCAGATTCTGGTTAGACATGTATTTAGGTTTGTTCAGAAAGAGCGAACACAGAGAGTCCAGTTGCATGTGGGGCCGCCTAAAGGCTCCCCTGGGGAGTTCAGTTGTACCCAAACGCTTCCTTTGGGGTCGATTTTTGATGGGTGAAAGGGGCTTTTTATGTGTTTTCTGGGGTCCTATTTTAAATTCCTCTCAGATTCCGGGAAGGGATGTATTTAGGGTTGTTCAGAAAGAGCGAACACAGAGAGTCCAGTTGCATGTGGGGCTGCGTAATGGCTCCCCTGGGGAGTTCAGTTGTACCCAAAGGCTTCCTTTTAGGGCGAATTTTGATGGGTGAAAGGGGCTCTGTACGTGATTTCTGGGGTCGTCTTTTCAATTCCTCTCAGATTCCGGGTAGGGAGATATTTAGTGTTTTTAAGAAAGAGCGAACACAGAGAGTCCAGTTGCATGGGGGGCTGCGTAGAGGCTCCCCTGGGGAGTTCAGTTGTACCCAAAGGCTTCCTTTCAGGGCAATTTTTGACGGGTGAAAGGGGCTCTGTACGTGATTTCTTGGTCATATTTTCAATTCCTCTGAGATTAAGGTTAGGCATGTATTTAGTGTTGTTCAGAAAGAGCGAACACAGAGAGTCCAGTTGCATGTGGGGCTGCGTAAAGGCTCCCTTGCGGAGTTCAGTTATACCCAAAGGCTTCCTTTGGGGGCAATTTTTGATGGATGAAAGGGGCTCTATACGTGATTTCTGGGGTCATATTTTCAATTCCTCTCAGATTCCGGGTAGGGAGGTGTTAAGGGTTGTTCAGAAAGAGCGAACACAGAGAGTCCAGTTGCATGTGGGGCTGCGTAAAGGCTCCCCTGGGGAGTTCAGTTCTACCCAAAGGCTTCCTTTGGGGGCAATTTTTGATGGGTGAAAGGGGCTCTGTACACGTTTTCCAGGGTCCTATTTTCAATTCCTCTCAGATTCCGGGTAGGGATATATTTAGGGTTGTTCAGAAAGAGCGAACACAGAGAGTCCAGTTACACGTGGGGCTTCGTAAAGGCTCCCCTGGGGAGTTCAGTTCTTCCAAAAAGGCTTCCTTTGGGGGCAATTTTTGATGGGCGAATGGGGCTTTGTACACGATTTCCAGGGACCTATTTTAAATTCCTCTCAGATTCCGGGTAAGAAATATTTAGGGTTGTTCAGAAAGAGAGAACACAGAGAGTCCAGTTGCATGTGGGGCTGCGTAAAGGCTCCCCTGGGGAGTTCAGTTGTTCCAAAAAGGCTTCCTTTCAGGGCAATTTTTGATGGGCGAAAGGGGCTTTCTACACGATTTACAGGGACCTATTTTAAATTCCTCTCAGATTCCGGGTAAGAAATATTTAGGGTTGTTCAGAAAGAGCGAACACAGAGAGTCCAGTTGCATGTGGGGCTGCGTAAATGCTCCCCTGGGGAGTTCAGTTGTACCCAAAGGCTTATGTGGGGGCAATTTTTAATTGGCGAAATTGGCTTTGTACGCGATTTCTGGGGTCCTATTTTAAATTCCTCTCACATTCCGGTTAGGGATATATTTAGGATGTTTCAGTAAGAGCAAACACAGTGAGTCCAGTTCCATGTGGGGCTGCGTAAAGGCTCCCCTGGGGAGTTCAGTTGTACCCGAAGCCTTATATGGGGCAATTTTTGACGGGTGAAAGGGGCTCTGTACGCGTTTTCCAGGTTCCTATTTTCAATTCCTCTCAGATTCCGGGTAGGGATGTTTTTAGGGTTGTTCAGAAAGAGCGAACACAGAGAGTCCAGTTGCATGTGGGGCTGCGTAAAGGCTCCCCTAGGGAGTTCAATTCTACCCAAAGGCTTCCTTTTAGGGCGATTTTTGATGGGTGAAAGGGGCTCTGTACGTGATTTCTGGGGTTATGTTTTAAATTCCTCTCACATTCCGGGAAGGGATGTATTTAGGGTTGTTCAGAAAAAGCGAACACAGAGAGTCCAGTTGCATGTGGGGCTTCGTAAAGGCTCCCCTGGGGAGTTCAGTTGTACCAAAAGGCTTCCTTTGGGGGCTATATTTGATGGGTGAAAGGGGCTCTGTACGTGATTTCTTTGTCATAATTTCAATTCCTCTGAGATTCCGGTTAGGCATGTATTTAGGGTTGTTCAGAAAGAGCGAACACAGAGAGTCCAGTTGCATGTGGGGCTGCGTAAACGCTCCCGTGGGGAGTTCAGTTGTACCCAAAGGCTTCCTTTGGGGGCAATTTTTGATGGGTGAAAGAGTCTCTGTACACGTTTTCCAGGGTCCTATTTTCAATTCCTCTCAGATTCCGGGTAAGAAATGTTTAGGGTTGTTCAGAAATAGCGAACACAGAGAGTCCAGTTGCATATGGTGCTGCGTAAAGGCTCCCCTGGGCAGTTAAGTTTTAACCAAAAGGCTTATGTGGGGGCAATTTTTAATTGGCGTAATTGGCTTTGTACGAGATTTCTGGGGTCCTATTTTCAATTCCTCTCAGATACCGGGCAGGGATATATTTAGGGTTGTTCAGAAAGAGCGAACACAGAGAGTCCAGTTACACGTGGGGTTGCGTAAAGGCTCCCCTGGGGAGTTCAGTTTTTCCAAAAAGGCTTCCTTTCAGCGAAATTTTTGATGGGTGAAAGGGGCTCTGTACGTGATTTCTTGGGTCATATCTTCAATTCCTCTCAGATTCCGGGTAGGGAGGTATTTAGGGTTGTTCAGAAAGAGCGAACACAGAGAGTCCAGTTGCATGTGGGGCTGCGTAAAGGCTCCCCTGGGGAGTTCAGTTGTACCCAAAGGCTTCCTTTGGGGGCAATTTTTGATGGGCAAAAGGGGCTCTGTACGTGATTTCTGGGGTCCTATTTTAAATTCCTCTCACATTCCGGGAAGGGTTGTATTTAGGGTTGTTCAGAAAGAGCGAACACTGAGAGTCCAGTTGCATGTGGGGCTGCATAAAGGATCCCCTGGGGAGTTCAGTTGTTCCCAAAGGCTTCCTTTCGGGGCAAATTTTGATGGTTGAATGGGGCTCTGTACGTGATTTCTGGGGTCCTATTTCAATAACTCTTAGATTCCGGTTAGGCATGTATTAGGGTTGTTCAGAAAGAGCGAAAACAGAGAGTCCATCTGCATGTGGGGCTGTGTAAAGGCTCCCCTGGGGAGTTCAGTTGTACCCAGAGGCTTATTTGGGGGCAATTTTGGATGGGCGAAAGTGGCTTTGTATGCATTATCCGGGGACATATTTTGAATTCCTCTCATATTCCAGGTAGGAATGTATTTAGGTTTGTTCAGAAAGAGCGAACACAGAGAGTCCAGTTCCATGTGGGGCTGCGTAAAGGCTCCCCTGGGGAGTTCAGTTGTACCCAAAGGCTTCCTTTCAGGGCAATTTTTGACGGGTGAAAGGGGCTCTGTACGTGATTTCTTGGGTCATATTTTCAATTCCTCTGAGATTCCGGTTAGGCATGTATTTCGGGTTGTTCTGAAAGAGCGAACACAGAGAGTCCAGTTGCATGTGAGGCTGCGTAAGGGCTCCCCTGGGGAGTTCAGTTGTACCCAAAGGCTTCCTTTGGGGGCAATTTTTGATGGGTGAATGGGGCTCTGTACGTGATTTCTGGGGTCCTATTTCAATTACTCTCAGATTCCGGTTAGGCATGTAATAGGGTTGTTCAGAAAGAGCGAACACAGAGAGTCCAGTTGCATGTGGGGCTGCGTAAAGGCTCCCCTGGGGAGTTCAGTTGTACCCAAAGGCTTATTTGGGGGCAATTTTGAATGGGCGAAAGTGGCTTTGTATGCATTATCCGGGGACATATTTTAAATTCCTCTCATATTCCAGGTAGGAATGTATTTAGGTTTGTTCAGAAAGAGAGAGCACAGAGACTCCAGTTCCATGTGGGGATGCGTAAAGGCTCCCCTGGGGAGTTCAGTTGTACCCAAAGGCTTCCTTGGGGCGCAATTTTTGATGAGCGAATGGGGCTCTGTACGCGGTTTCTGGGGTCCTATTTTCAATTCCTCTCAGATTCCGGGTAGGGAGGTATTTAGGGTTGTTCAGAAGGAGCGAACACAGAGAGTCCAGTTGCATGTGGGGCTGCGTAAAGGCTCCCCTGGGGAGTTCAGTTGTACCCAAAGGCTTCCTTTCAGGGCAATTTTTGATGGGTGAAAGGGGCTCTGTACGTGATTTCTGGGGTCATATTTACAATTCCTCTCAGATTCCGGTTAGGCATGTATTTAGGTTTCTTCAGAAAGAGCGAACACAGAGAGTCCAGTTGCATGTGGGGCTGCGTAAAGTCTCCCCTGGGGAGTTCAGTTGTACCCAAAGGCTAACTTTCAGGGAAATTTTTGATGGGTGAAAGGGGCTCTGTGTATGTTTTCCAGGGTCCTATTTTCAGTTCCTATCAGATTCCGGGTAGGGAGATATTTAGGGTTGTTCAGAAAGAGCGAACACAGAGAGTCCAGTTGCATGTGGGGCTGCGTAAAGGCTCCCCTGGGGAGTTCAGTTCTAACCAAAGGCTTACTTTGGGGGCAATTTTTGATGGGTGAAAGGGGCTCTGTACGTGATTTCTGGGGTCATATTTTCAATTCCTCTCATATTTCGGTTAGGGATGTATTTAGGATTGTTCAGAAAGAGCGAACACAGAGAGTCCAGTTGCATGTGGGGCTGCGTAAAGGCTCCCCTGGGGAATTAAGTTGTTCCCAAAGGCTTCCTTTGGGGGCTATTTTTGATGGGTGAAAGGGGCTTTGTATGCGTTTTCTGGGGTCCTATTTTAAATTCCTCTCACATTCCGGGAAGTGATGTATTTAGGGTTGTTCAGAAAGAGCGAACACAGAGAGTCCAGTTGCATGTGGGGCTGCGTAAAGGCTCCCCTGGGGAGTTCAGTTGTGCCCAAAGGCTTCCTTTGGGGGCAATTTTTGATGGCTGAAAGGGGTTCTGTACGTGGTTTCTGGGGTCATATTTTCAATTCCTCTGAGATTCCGGTTAGGCATGTATTTAGGGTTGTTCAAAAAGAGCGAACACAGAGAGTCCAGTTGCATGTGGGGATTCGTAAGGGCTCCCCTGGGGAGTTCAGTTGTACGCAAAGGCTTCCTTTGGGGGCAATTTTTGACGGGTGAAAGGGGCTCTGTACGTGATTTCTGGGGTCATATTTTCAATTCCTCTGAGATTCCGGTTAGGTATGTATTTAGGGTTGTTCAGAAAGAGCGAACACAGAGAGTCCAGTTGCATGTGGGGCTGCGTAAAGTCTCCCCTGGGGAGTTCAGTTCTACCCAAAGGCTTCCTTTTAGGGCGATTTTTGATGGGTGAAAGGGGCTCTGTACGTGATTTCTGGGGTCATATTTTCAATTCCTCTCAGATTCCAGGAAGGGATGTATTTAGGGTTGTTCAGAAAGAGCGAACACAGAGAGTCCAGTTGCATGTGGGGCTGCGTAAAGGCTCCCCTGGGGAGTTAAGTTGTGCCCAAAGGCTTCCTTTGGGGGCAATTTTTGATGGCTGAAAGGGGCTCTGTACGTGATTTCTGGGGTCATATTTTCAATTCCTCTGAGATTCCGGTTAGGCATGTATTTAGGGTTGTTCAGAAAGAGCGAACACAGAGAGTCCAGTTGCATGTGGGGATTCGTAAGGGCTCCCCTGGGGAGTTCAGTTGTACCCAAAGGCTTCCTTTGGGGGCAATTTTTGACGGGTGAAAGGGGGTCTGTACGTGATTTCTGGGGTCATATTTTCAATTCCTCTGAGATTCCGGTTAGGCATGTATATAGGGTTGTTCAGAAAGAGCGAACACAGAGAGTCCAGTTGCATGTGGGGCTGCGTAAAGTCTCCCCTAGGGAGTTCAGTTGTACCCAAAGGCTTCCTTTCGGGGCAATTTTTGATGGGTGAAAGGGGCTCTGTACGTGATTTCTGGGGTCATATTTTCAATTCCTCTCACATTCCGGGAAGGGATGTATTTAGGGATGTTCAGAAAGAGCGAACACAGAGAGTCCAGTTGCATGGGGGGCTGCGTAAAGTCTCCCCTAGGGAGTTCAATTCTACCCAAAGGCTTCCTTTTAGGGCGATTTTTGATGGGTGAAAGGGGCTCTGTACGTGATTTCTGGGGTCATATTTTCAATTCCTCTGATATTCAAGTTAGGCATGTATTTAGGGTTGTTCAGAAAGAGCGAACACAGAGAGTCCAGTTGCATGTGGGGCTGCGTAACGTCTCCCCTGGGGAGTTCAGTTGTACCCAAAGGCTAACTTTCAGGGAAATTTTTGATGGGTGAAAGGGGCTCTGTGCACGTTTTCCAGGGTCCTATTTTCAATTCCTCTCAGATTCCGGGAAGGGATGTACTTAGGGTTGTTCAGAAAGAGCGAACACAGAGAGTCCAGTTGCATGGGGGGCTGCGTAAAGGTTACCCTAGGGAGTTCTGTTGTACCCAAAGGCTTCCTTTGGGGGCGATTTTTAATGGGTGAAAGGGGCTTTGTATGCGTTTTCTGGGGTCCTATTTTCAATTCCTCTCACATTCCGGGAAGGGATGTATTTAGGGTTGCTCAGAAAGATCGAACACAGAGAGTCCAGTTGCATGTGGGGCTGCGTAAAGGCTCCCCTGGGGAGTTCAGTTCTACCCAAAGGCTTCCTTTGGGGGCTATTTTTGATGGGTGAAATGTGCTCTGTACGTGATTTCTGCGGTCATATTTTCAATTCCTCTCACATTCCGGAAAGGGATGTATTTAGGGTTGTTCAGAAAGAGCGAACACAGAGAGTCCAGTTGCATGTGGGGCTGCGTAAAGGCCCCCCTGGGGAGTTCAGTTGTACCCAAAGGCTTCCTTTGGGGGCGATTTTTGATGGGTGAAAGGGGCTCTGTACGTGATTTCTGGGGTCATATTTTCAATTCCTCTCAGATTCCAGGAAGGGATGTATTTAGGGTTGTTCAGGAAGAGCGAGCACAGAGAGTCCAGTTGCATGTGGGGCTGCGTAATTGCTCCCCTGGGGAGTTCAGTTGTACCCAAAGGCTTCCCTTGAGGTCTATTTTTGACGGGTGAAAGGGGCTCTGTACGCGTTTTCCAGGGTCCTATTTTCAATTCCTCTCAGATTCCAGGTAGGGATGTATTTAGGGTTGTTCAGAAAGAGCGAACACAGAGAGTCCAGTTGCATGTGGGGCTGCGTAAAGCCTCCCCTGGGGAGTTCTGTTGTACCCAAAGGCTTCCTTTGGGGGCTATTTTTGATGGGTGAAAGGGGCTCTGTACGTGATTTCTGGGGTCATATTTTCAATTCCTCTCAGATTCCAGGTAGGGATGTATTTAGGGTTGTTCAGAAAGAGCTAACACAGAGAGTCCAGTTGCATGTGGGGCTGCGTAATTGCTCCCCTGGGGAGTTCAGTTGTACCCAAAGGCTTCCTTTGGGGGCTATTTTTGATGGGTGAAAGGGGCTTTGTATGCGTTTTATGGGGTCATATTTTAAATTCCTCTCACATTCCGGGAAGGGATTTACTTAGGGTTGTTCAGAAAGAGCGAACACAGAGAGTCCAGTTGCATGTGGGGCTGCGTAAAGGCTACCCTGGGGAGTTCTGTTGTACCCAAAGGCTTCCTTTGGGGGCAATTTTTGACGGGTGAAAGGGGCTCTGTACGTGATTTCTGGGGTCATATTTTCAATTCCTCTGAGATTCCGGTTAGGCATGTATTTAGGGTTGTTCATAAAGAGCGAACACAGAGAGTCCAGTTGCATGTGGGGCTGCGTAATTGCTCCCCTGGGGAGTTCAGTTCTACCCAAAGGCTTCCTTTGGGGGCTATTTTTGATGGGTGAAAGGGGCTTTGTATGCCTTTTATGGGGTCATATTTTAAATTCCTCTCACATTCCGGGAAGGGATGTACTTAGGGTTGTTCAGAAAGAGCGAACACAGAGAGTCCAGTTGCATGTGGGGCTGCGTAAAGTCTCCCCTGGGGAGTTCTGTTGTACCCAAAGGCTTCCTTTCGGGGCAATTTTTGATGGGTGAAAGGGGCTCTGTACGTTATTTCTGGGGTCATATTTTCAATTCCTCTCACATTCCGGGAAGGGATGTATTTAGGGTTGTTCAGAAAGAGCGAACACAGAGAGTCCAGTTGCATGGGGGGCTGCGTAAAGTCTCCCCTAGGGAGTTCAATTCTACCCAAAGGCTTCCTTTTAGGGCGATTTTTGATGGGTGAAAGGGGCTCTGTACGTGATTTCTGGGGTCATATTTTCAATTCCTCTGATATTCAAGTTAGGCATGTATTTAGGGTTGTTCAGAAAGAGCGAACACAGAGAGTCCAGTTGCATGTGGGGCTGCGTAAAGGCTCCCCTGGGGAGTTCAGTTCTAACCAAAGGCTTACTTTGGGGGCAATTTTTGACGGGTGAAAGGGCCTCTGTACGTGATTTCTGGGGTCATATTTTCAATTCCTCTGAGATTCCGGTAAGGCATGTATTTAGGGTTGTTCAGAAAGAGCGAACACAGAGAGTCCAGTTGCATGTGGGGCTTCGTAACGTCTCCCCTGGGGAGTTCAGTTGTACCCAAAGGCTAACTTTCAGGGAAATTTATGATGGGTGAAAGGGGCTCTGTGCACGTTTTCCAGGGTCCTATTTTCAATTCCTCTCAGATTCCGGGAAGGGATGTACTTAGGGTTGTTCAGAAAGAGCGAACACAGAGAGTCCAGTTGCATGGGGGGCTGCGTAAAGGTTACCCTGGGGAGTTCTGTTGTACCCAAAGGCTTCCTTTGGGGGCGATTTTTGATGGGTGAAATGTGCTCTGTACGTGATTTCTGCGGTCATATTTTCAATTCCTCTCTGATTCCGGTTAGGGATGTATTTAGGGTTGTTCAGAAAGAGTGAACACAGAGAGTCCAGTTGCATGTGGGGCTGCGTAAAAGCTCCCCTGGGGAGTTCAGTTCTACCCAAAGGCTTCCTTTGGGGGCTACTTTGACGGGTGAAAGGGGCTCTGTACGCATTTTCCAGGGTCCTATTTTCAATTCCTCTCAGATTCCAGGTAGGGATGTATTTAGGGTTGTTCAGAAAGAGCGAACACAGAGAGTCCAGTTGCATGTGGGGCTGCGTAAAGGCTCCCCTGGGGAGTTCAGTTGTTCCTAAAGGCTTCCTTTGGGGGTATTTTTGATGGGTGAAAGGGGCTCTGTGCACGTTTTCCAGGGTCCTATTTTCAATTCCTCTCAGATTCCGGGAAGGGATGTACTTAGGGTTGTTCAGAAAGAGCGAACACAGAGAGTCCAGTTGCATGTGGGGCTGCGTAAAGGCTCCCCTGGGGAGTTCAGTTGTACCCAAAGGCTTCCTTTGGGGGCGATTTTTAATGGGTGAAAGGGGCTTTTTCTGTGTTTTATGGGGTCATATTTTAAATTCCTCTCACATTCCGGGAAGGGATGTACTTAGGGTTGTTCAGAAAGAGCGAACACAGAGAGTCCAGTTGCATGTGGGGCTGCGTAAAGGCTACCCTGGGGAGTTCTGTTGTACCCAAAGGCTTCCTTTGGGGCCGATTTTTAATGGGTGAAAGGGGCTTTTTCTGTGTTTTCTGGGGTCCTATTTTCAATTCCTCTCACATTCCGGGAAGGGATGTATTTAGGGTTGTTTCAGAAAGAGCGAACACAGAGAGTCCAGTTGCATGTGGGGCTGCGTAAAGGCTCCCATGGGGAGTTCAGTTGTACCCAAAGGCTAACTTTCAGGGAAATTTTTGATGGGTGAAAGCGGCTCTGTGCACGTTTTCCAGGGTCCTATTTTCAATTCCTCTCAGATTCCGGGAAGGGATGTACTTAGGGTTGTTCAGAAAGAGCGAACACAGAGAGTCCAGTTGCATGTGGGGCTGCGTAAATGCTCCCCTGGGGAGTTCAGTTGTACCCAAAGGCTAACTTTCAGGGGAATTTTTGATGGTTGAAAGGGTCTTTGTACGCCATTTCCTGGGTCCTATTTTCAATTCCTCTCAGATTCCCGACGGGATGTATTTAGGGTTGTTCAGAAAGAGCGAACACAGAGAGTCCAGTTGCATGTGGGGCTGCGTAAAGGCTCCCCTGGGGAGTTCAGTTTTACCCAAAGGCTTCCTTTGGGGGCGATTTTTGATGGGTGAAAGGGGCTTTGTATGCATTTTCTGGGGTCGTATTTTCAATTCCTCTCAGATTCTGGTTAGGGATATATTTAGGGTTGTTCAGGAAGAGCGAGCACAGAGAGTCCAGTTGCATGTGGGGCTGCGTAATTGCTCCCCTGGGGAGTTCAGTAGTACCCAAAGGCTTCCCTTGAGGTCTATTTTTGACGGGTGAAAGGGGCTCTGTACGCGTTTTCCAGGGTCCTATTTTCAATTCCTCTCAGATTCCAGGTAGGGATGTATTTAGGGTTGTTCAGAAAGAGCGAACACAGAGAGTCCAGTTGCATGTGGGGCTGCGTAATTGCTCCCCTGGGGAGTTCAGTTCTACCCAAAGGCTTCCTTTGGGGGCTATTTTTGATGGGTGAAAGGGGCTTTGTATGCCTTTTATGGGGTCATATTTTAAATTCCTCTCACATTCCGGGAAGGGATGTACTTAGGGTTGTTCAGAAAGAGCGAACACAGAGAGTCCAGTTGCATGTGGGGCTGCGTAAAGGCTACCCTGGGGAGTTCTGTTGTACCCAAAGGCTTCCTTTGGGGGCAATTTTTGATGGGTGAAAGGGGCTCTGTACGTGATTTCTGGGGTCATATTTTCAATTCCTCTCACATTCCGGGAAGGGATGTATTTAGGGTTGTTCAGAAAGAGCGAACACAGAGAGTCCAGTTGCATGTGGGGCTGCGTAAAGGCTCCCCTGGGGAGTTCAGTTGTACCCAAAGGCTTCCTTTGGGGGCGATTTTTGATGGGTGAAAGGGGCTCTGTACTTGATTTCTGGAGTCATATTTTCAATTCCTCTCAGATTCCGGTTAGGGATGTATTTAGGGTTGTTCAGAAAGAGCGAACACAGAGAGTCCAGTTGCATGTGGGGCTGCGTAAAGGCTCCCCTGGGGAGTTCAGTTGTACCCAAAGGCTTCCTTTGGGGGTATTTTTGATGGGTGAAAGGGGCTCTGTGTACGTTTTCCAGGGTCCTATTTTCAATTCCTCTCAGATTCCGGGAAGGGATGTACTTAGGGTTGTTCAGAAAGAGCGAACACAGAGAGTCCAGTTGCATGTGGGGCTGCGTAAAGGCTCCCCTGGGGAGTTCAGTTCTACCCAAAGGCTTCCTTTCGGGGCTATTTTTGATGGGTAAAATGGGCTTTGTATGCGTTTTCTGGGGTCCTATTTTCAATTCCTCTCACATTCCGGGAAGGGATGTATTTAGGGTTGCTCAGAAAGATCGAACACAGAGAGTCCAGTTGCATGTGGGGCTGCGTAAAGGCTCCCCTGGGGAGTTCAGTTGTACCCAAAAGCTTCCTTTCAGGGCAATTCTTGATGGGCGAAAGGGGCTCTGTGCACGTTTTCCAGGGTCCTATTTTCAATTCCTCTCAGATTCCGGGAAGGGATGTACTTAGGGTTGTTCAGAAAGAGCGAACACAGAGAGTCCAGTTGCATGTGGGGCTGCGTAAAGGCTCCCCTGGGGAGTTCAGTTGTACCCAAAGGCTTCCTTTGGGGGCTATGTTTGATGGGTGAAAGGGGCTCTGTACGCGTTTTCCAAGGTCCTATTTTCAATTCCTCTCAGATTACAGGTAGGGATGTATTTAGGGTTGTTCAGAAAGAGCGAACACAGAGAGTCCAGTTGCATGTGGGGCTGCGTAAAGGCTCCCCTGGGGAGTTCAGTTCTACCCAAAGGCTTCCTTTCGGGGCTATTTTTGATGGGTAAAATGGGCTTTGTATGCGTTTTCTGGGGTCCTATTTTCAATTCCTCTCACATTCCGGGAAGGGATGTATTTAGGGTTGCTCAGAAAGATCGAACACAGAGAGTCCAGTTGCATGTGGGGCTGCGTAAAGTCTCCCCTGGCGAGTTCAGTTGTACCCAAAGGCTAACTTTCAGGGAAATTTTTGATGGGTGAAAGGGGCTCTGTGCACGTTTTCCAGGGTCCTATTTTCAATTCCTCTCAGATTCCGGGAAGGGATGTACTTAGGGTTGTTCAGAAAGAGCGAACACAGAGAGTCCAGTTGCATGTGGGGCTGCGTAATTGCTCCCCTGGGGAGTTAAGTTGTTCCCAAAGGCTTCCTTTGGGGGCAATTTTTGATGGGTGAAAGGGGCTCTGTACGTGATTTCTGGGGTCATATTTTCAATTCCTCTGAGATTCCGGTTAGGCATGTATTTAGGGTTGTTCAGAAAGAGCGAACACAGAGAGTCCAGTTGCATGTGGGGCTGCGTAAAGGCTCCCCTGGGGAGTTCAGTTGTACCCAAAGGCTTCCTTTGGGGGCGATTTTTGATGGGTGAAACGGGCTCTGTACTTGATTTCTGGAGTCATATTTTCAATTCCTCTCAGATTCCGGTTAGGGATGTATTTAGGGTTGTTCAGAAAGAGCGAACACAGAGAGTCCAGTTGCATGTGGGGCTGCGTAAAGGCTCCCCTGGGGAGTTCAGTTGTACCCAAAGGCTTCCTTTGGGGGTATTTTTGATGGGTGAAAGGGGCTCTGTGTACGTTTTCCAGGGTCCTATTTTCAATTCCTCTCAGATTCCGGGAAGAAATGTACTTAGGGTTGTTCAGAAAGAGCGAACACAGAGAGTCCAGTTGCATGTGGGGCTGCGTAAAGGCTCCCCTGGGGAGTTCAGTTCTACCCAAAGGCTTCCTTTCGGGGCTATTTTTGATGGGTAAAATGGGCTTTGTATGCGTTTTCTGGGGTCCTATTTTCAATTCCTCTCACATTCCGGGAAGGGATGTATTTAGGGTTGCTCAGAAAGATCGAACACAGAGAGTCCAGTTGCATGTGGGGCTGCGTAAAGGCTCCCCTGGGGAGTTCAGTTGTACCCAAAAGCTTCCTTTCAGGGCAATTCTTGATGGGCGAAAGGGGCTCTGTGCACGTTTTCCAGGGTCCTATTTTCAATTCCTCTCAGATTCCGGGAAGGGATGTACTTAGGGTTGTTCAGAAAGAGCGAACACAGAGAGTCCAGTTGCATGTGGGGCTGCGTAAAGGCTCCCCTGGGGAGTTCAGTTGTACCCAAAGGCTTCCTTTGGGGGCTATGTTTGATGGGTGAAAGGGGCTCTGTACGCGTTTTCCAAGGTCCTATTTTCAATTCCTCTCAGATTCCAGGTAGGGATGTATTTAGGGTTGTTCAGAAAGAGCGAACACAGAGAGTCCAGTTGCATGTGGGGCTGCGTAAAGGCTCCCCTGGGGAGTTCAGTTCTACCCAAAGGCTTCCTTTGGGGGCTATTTTTGATGGGTAAAATGGGCTTTGTATGCGTTTTCTGCGGTCCTATTTTCAATTCCTCTCACATTCCGGGAAGGGATGTACTTAGGGTTGTTCAGAAAGATCGAACACAGAGAGTCCAGTTGCATGTGGGGCTGCGTAAAGTCTCCCCTGGCGAGTTCAGTTGTACCCAAAGGCTAACTTTCAGGGAAATTTTTGATGGGTGAAAGGGGCTCTGTGCACGTTTTCCAGGGTCCTATTTTCAATTCCTCTCAGATTCCGGGAAGGGATGTACTTAGGGTTGTTCAGAAAGAGCGAACACAGAGAGTCCAGTTGCATGTGGGGCTGCGTAATTGCTCCCCTGGGGAGTTAAGTTGTTCCCAAAGGCTTCCTTTGGGGGCTATTTTTGATGGGTGAAAGGGGCTTTTTATGCATTTTATGGGGTCATATTTTAAATTCCTCTCACATTCCGGGAAGGGATGTACTTAGGGTTGTTCAGAAAGAGCGAACACAGAGAGTCCAGTTGCATGGGGGGCTGCGTAAAGGTTACCCTGGGGAGTTCTGTTGTACCCAAAGGCTTCCTTTGGGGGCGATTTTTAATGGGTGAAAGGGGCTTTGTATGCGTTTTCTGGGGTCCTATTTTCAATTCCTCTCACATTCCGGGAAGGGATGTATTTAGGGTTGCTCAGAAAGATCGAACACAGAGAGTCCAGTTGCATGTGGGTCTGCGTAAAGGCTCCCCTGGGGAGTTCAGTTCTACCCAAAGGCTTCCTTTGGGGGCTATTTTTGATGGGTGAAATGTGCTCTGTACGTGATTTCTGCGGTCATATTTTCAATTCCTCTCTGATTCCGGTTAGGGATGTATATAGGGTTGTTCAGAAAAAGCGAACACAGAGAGTCCAGTTGCATGTGGGGCTGCGTAAAAGCTCCCCTGGGGACTTCAGTTGTACCCAAAGGCTTCCTTTGGGGGCTATTTTTGACGGGTGAAAGGGGCTCTGTACGCATTTTCCAGGGTCCTATTTTCAATTCCTCTCACATTCCAGGTAGGGATGTATTTAGGGTTGTTCAGAAAGAGCGAACACAGAGAGTCCAGTTGCATGTGGGGCTGCGTAAAGGCTCCCCTGGGGAGTTCAGTTGTTCCCAAAGGCTTCCTTTGGGGGTATTTTTGATGGGTGAAAGGGGCTCTGTGCACGTTTTCCAGGGTCCTATTTTCAATTCCTCTCAGATTCCGGGAAGGGATGTACTTAGGGTTGTTCAGAAAGAGCGAACACAGAGAGTCCAGTTGCATGTGGGGCTGCGTAAAGGCTCCCCTGGGGAGTTCAGTTGTACCCAAAGGCTTCCTTTGGGGGCGATTTTTAATGGGTGAAAGGGGCTTTTTCTGTGTTTTATGGGGTCATATTTTCAATTCCTCTGAGATTCCGGTTAGGCATGTATTTAGGGTTGTTCAGAAAGAGCGAACACAGAGAGTCCAGTTGCATGTGGGGCTGCGTAAAAGCTCCCCTGGGGACTTCAGTTGTACCCAAAGGCTTCCTTTGGGGGCTATTTTTGACGGGTGAAAGGGGCTCTGTACGCATTTTCCAGGGTCCTATTTTCAATTCCTCTCACATTCCAGGTAGGGATGTATTTAGGGTTGTTCAGAAAGAGCGAACACAGAGAGTCCAGTTGCATGTGGGGCTGCGTAAAGGCTCCCCTGGGGAGTTCAGTTGTTCCCAAAGGCTTCCTTTGGGGGTATTTTTGATGGGTGAAAGGGGCTCTGTGCACGTTTTCCAGGGTCCTATTTTCAATTCCTCTCAGATTCCGGGAAGGGATGTACTTAGGGTTGTTCAGAAAGAGCGAACACAGAGAGTCCAGTTGCATGTGGGGCTGCGTAAAGGCTCCCCTGGGGAGTTCAGTTGTACCCAAAGGCTTCCTTTGGGGGCGATTTTTAATGGGTGAAAGGGGCTTTTTCTGTGTTTTATGGGGTCATATTTTAAATTCCTCTCACATTCCGGGAAGGGATGTACTTAGGGTTGTTCAGAAAGAGCGAACACAGAGAGTCCAGTTGCATGTGGGGCTGCGTAAAGGCTACCCTGGGAGTTCTGTTGTACCCAAAGGCTTCCTTTGGGGCCGATTTTTAATGGGTGAAAGGGGCTTTTTCTGTGTTTTCTGGGGTCCTATTTTCAATTCCTCTCACATTCCGGGAAGGGATGTATTTAGGGTTGTTTCAGAAAGAGCGAACACAGAGAGTCCAGTTGCATGTGGGGCTGCGTAAAGGCTCCCCTGGGGAGTTCAGTTGTACCCAAAGGCTAACTTTCAGGGAAATTTTTGATGGGTGAAAGGGGCTCTGTGCACGTTTTCCAGGGTCCTATTTTCAATTCCTCTTAGATTCCGGGAAGGGATGTACTTAGGGTTGTTCAGAAAGAGCGAACACAGAGAGTCCAGTTGCATGTGGGGCTGCGTAAATGCTCCCCTGGGGAGTTCAGTTGTACCCAAAGGCTAACTTTCAGGGGAATTTTTGATGGTTGAAAGGGGCTTTGTACGCCATTTCCTGGGTCCTATTTTCAATTCCTCTCAGATTCCCGAAGGGATGTATTTAGGGTTGTTCAGAAAGAGCGAACACAGAGAGTCCAGTTGCATGTGGGGCTGCGTAAAGCTCCCCTGGGGAGTTCAGTTTTACCCAAAGGCTTCCTTTGGGGGCGATTTTTGATGGGTGAAAGGGGCTTTGTATGCATTTTCTGGGGTCCTATTTTAAATTCCTCTCACATTCCGGAAAGGGATGTATTTAGGGTTGTTCAGAAAGAGCGAACACAGAGAGTCCAGTTGCATGTGGGGCTGCGTAAAGGCTCCCCTGGGGAGTTCAGTTGTACCCAAAGGCTAACTTTCAGGGAAATTTTTGATGGGTGAAAGGGGCTCTGTACACGTTTTCCAGGGTCCTATTTTCAATTCCTCTCAGATTCTGGTTAGGGATATATTTAGGGTTGTTCAGGAAGAGCGAGCACAGAGAGTCCAGTTGCATGTGGGGCTGCGTAATTGCTCCCCTGGGGAGTTCAGTTGTACCCAAAGGCTTCCCTTGAGGTCTATTTTTGACGGGTGAAAGGGGCTCTGTACGCGTTTTCCAGGGTCCTATTTTCAATTCCTCTCAGATTCCAGGTAGGGACGTATTTAGGGTTGTTCAGAAAGAGCGAGCACAGAGAGTCCAGTTGCATGTGGGGCTGTGTAAAGCCTCCCCTGGGGAGTTCTGTTGTACCCAAAGGCTTCCTTTGGGGGCTATTTTTGATGGGTGAAAGGGGCTCTGTACGTGATTTCTGGGGTCATATTTTCAATTCCTCTCAGATTCCAGGTAGGGATGTATTTAGGGTTGTTCAGAAAGAGCAAACACAGAGAGTCCAGTTGCATGTGGGGCTGCGTAATTGCTCCCCTGGGGAGTTCAGTTGTACCCAAAGGCTTCCTTTGGGGGCTATTTTTGATGGGTGAATGGGGCTTTGTATGCGTTTTAGGGGTCATATTTTAAATTCCTCTCACATTCCGGGAAGGGATGTACTTAGGGTTGTTCAGAAAGAGCGAACACAGAGAGTCCAGTTGCCTGTGGGGCTGCGTAAAGGCTACCCTGGGGAGTTCTGTTGTACCCAAAGGCTTCCTTTGGGGGCAATTTTTGACGGGTGAAAGGGGCTCTGTACGTGATTTCTGGGGTCATATTTTCAATTCCTCTGAGATTCCGGTTAGGCATGTATTTAGGGTTGTTCAGAAAGAGCGAACACAGAGAGTCCAGTTGCATGTGGGGCTGCGTAAAGGCTCCCCTGGGGAGTTCAGTTGTACCCAAAGGCTTCATTTGGGGGCAATTTTTGATGGGTGAAAGGGGCTCTGTACTTGATTTCTGGAGTCATATTTTCAATTCCTCTCAGATTCCGGTTAGGGATGTATTTAGGGTTGTTCAGAAAGAGCGAACACAGAGAGTCCAGTTGCATGTGGGGCTGCGTAAAGGCTCCCCTGGGGAGTTCAGTTCTACCCAAAGGCTTCCTTTCGGGGCTATTTTTGATGGGTAAAATGGGCTTTGTATGCATTTTCTGGGGTCCTATTTTAAATTCCTCTCACATTCCGGGAAGGGATGTATTTAGGGTTGCTCAGAAAGATCGAACACAGAGAGTCCAGTTGCATGTGGGGCTGCGTAAAGTCTCCCCTGGCGAGTTCAGTTGTACCCAAAGGCTAACTTTCAGGGAAATTTTTGATGGGTGAAAGGGGCTCTGTGCACGTTTTCCAGGGTCCTATTTTCAATTCCTCTCAGATTCCGGGAAGGGATGTACTTAGGGTTGTTCAGAAAGAGCGAACACAGAGAGTCCAGTTGCATGTGGGGCTGCGTAATTGCTCCCCTGGGGAGTTAAGTTGTTCCCAAAGGCTTCCTTTGGGGGCTATTTTTGATGGGTGAAAGGGGCTTTGTATGCATTTTATGGGGTCATATTTTAAATTCCTCTCACATTCCGGGAAGGGATGTACTTAGGGTTGTTCAGAAAGAGCGAACACAGAGAGTCCAGTTGCATGTGGGGCTGCGTAAAGGCTCCCCTGGGGAGTTCAGTTGTACCCAAAGGCTTCCTTTGGGGGCTATGTTTGATGGGTGAAAGGGGCTCTGTACGCGTTTTCCAAGGTCCTATTTTCAATTCCTCTCAGATTCCAGGTAGGGATGTATTTAGGGTTGTTCAGAAAGAGCGAACACAGAGAGTCCAGTTGCATGTGGGGCTGCGTAAAGGCTCCCCTGGGGAGTTCAGTTCTACCCAAAGGCTTCCTTTGGGGGCTATTTTTGATGGGTAAAATGGGCTTTGTATGCGTTTTCTGCGGTCCTATTTTCAATTCCTCTCACATTCCGGGAAGGGATGTACTTAGGGTTGTTCAGAAAGATCGAACACAGAGAGTCCAGTTGCATGTGGGGCTGCGTAAAGTCTCCCCTGGCGAGTTCAGTTGTACCCAAAGGCTAACTTTCAGGGAAATTTTTGATGGGTGAAAGGGGCTCTGTGCACGTTTTCCAGGGTCCTATTTTCAATTCCTCTCAGATTCCGGGAAGGGATGTACTTAGGGTTGTTCAGAAAGAGCGAACACAGAGAGTCCAGTTGCATGTGGGGCTGCGTAATTGCTCCCCTGGGGAGTTAAGTTGTTCCCAAAGGCTTCCTTTGGGGGCTATTTTTGATGGGTGAAAGGGGCTTTTTATGCATTTTATGGGGTCATATTTTAAATTCCTCTCACATTCCGGGAAGGGATGTACTTAGGGTTATTCAGAAAGAGCGAACACAGAGAGTCCAGTTGCATGGGGGGCTGCGTAAAGGTTACCCTGGGGAGTTCTGTTGTACCCAAAGGCTTCCTTTGGGGGCGATTTTTAATGGGTGAAAGGGGCTTTGTATGCGTTTTCTGGGGTCCTATTTTCAATTCCTCTCACATTCCGGGAAGGGATGTATTTAGGGTTGCTCAGAAAGATCGAACACAGAGAGTCCAGTTGCATGTGGGTCTGCGTAAAGGCTCCCCTGGGGAGTTCAGTTCTACCCAAAGGCTTCCTTTGGGGGCTATTTTTGATGGGTGAAATGTGCTCTGTACGTGATTTCTGCGGTCATATTTTCAATTCCTCTCTGATTCCGGTTAGGGATGTATATAGGGTTGTTCAGAAAAAGCGAACACAGAGAGTCCAGTTGCATGTGGGGCTGCGTAAAAGCTCCCCTGGGGACTTCAGTTGTACCCAAAGGCTTCCTTTGGGGGCTATTTTTGACGGGTGAAAGGGGCTCTGTACGCATTTTCCAGGGTCCTATTTTCAATTCCTCTCACATTCCAGGTAGGGATGTATTTAGGGTTGTTCAGAAAGAGCGAACACAGAGAGTCCAGTTGCATGTGGGGCTGCGTAAAGGCTCCCATGGGGAGTTCAGTTGTTCCCAAAGGCTTCCTTTGGGGGTATTTTTGATGGGTGAAAGGGGCTCTGTGCACGTTTTCCAGGGTCCTATTTTCAATTCCTCTCAGATTCCGGGAAGGGATGTACTTAGGGTTGTTCAGAAAGAGCGAACACAGAGAGTCCAGTTGCATGTGGGGCTGCGTAAAGGCTCCCCTGGGGAGTTCAGTTGTACCCAAAGGCTTCCTTTGGGGGCGATTTTTAATGGGTGAAAGGGGCTTTTTCTGTGTTTTATGGGGTCATATTTTCAATTCCTCTGAGATTCCGGTTAGGCATGTATTTAGGGTTGTTCAGAAAGAGCGAACACAGAGAGTCCAGTTGCATGTGGGGCTGCGTAAAAGCTCCCCTGGGGACTTCAGTTGTACCCAAAGGCTTCCTTTGGGGGCTATTTTTGACGGGTGAAAGGGGCTCTGTACGCATTTTCCAGGGTCCTATTTTCAATTCCTCTCACATTCCAGGTAGGGATGTATTTAGGGTTGTTCAGAAAGAGCGAACACAGAGAGTCCAGTTGCATGTGGGGCTGCGTAAAGGCTCCCCTGGGGAGTTCAGTTGTTCCCAAAGGCTTCCTTTGGGGGTATTTTTGATGGGTGAAAGGGGCTCTGTGCACGTTTTCCAGGGTCCTATTTTCAATTCCTCTCAGATTCCGGGAAGGGATGTACTTAGGGTTGTTCAGAAAGAGCGAACACAGAGAGTCCAGTTGCATGTGGGGCTGCGTAAAGGCTCCCCTGGGGAGTTCAGTTGTACCCAAAGGCTTCCTTTGGGGGCGATTTTTAATGGGTGAAAGGGGCTTTTTCTGTGTTTTATGGGGTCATATTTTAAATTCCTCTCACATTCCGGGAAGGGATGTACTTAGGGTTGTTCAGAAAGAGCGAACACAGAGAGTCCAGTTGCATGTGGGGCTGCGTAAAGGCTACCCTGGGGAGTTCTGTTGTACCCAAAGGCTTCCTTTGGGGCCGATTTTTAATGGGTGAAAGGGGCTTTTTCTGTGTTTTCTGGGGTCCTATTTTCAATTCCTCTCACATTCCGGGAAGGGATGTATTTAGGGTTGTTTCAGAAAGAGCGAACACAGAGAGTCCAGTTGCATGTGGGGCTGCGTAAAGGCTCCCCTGGGGAGTTCAGTTGTACCCAAAGGCTAACTTTCAGGGAAATTTTTGATGGGTGAAAGGGGCTCTGTGCACGTTTTCCAGGGTCCTATTTTCAATTCCTCTTAGATTCCGGGAAGGGATGTACTTAGGTTTGTTCAGAAAGAGCGAACACAGAGAGTCCAGTTGCATGTGGGGCTGCGTAAATGCTCCCCTGGGGAGTTCAGTTGTACCCAAAGGCTAACTTTCAGGGGAATTTTTGATGGTTGAAAGGGGCTTTGTACGCCATTTCCTGGGTCCTATTTTCAATTCCTCTCAGATTCCCGAAGGGATGTATTTAGGGTTGTTCAGAAAGAGCGAACACAGAGAGTCCAGTTGCATGTGGGGCTGCGTAAAGCTCCCCTGGGGAGTTCAGTTTTACCCAAAGGCTTCCTTTGGGGGCGATTTTTGATGGGTGAAAGGGGCTTTGTATGCATTTTCTGGGGTCCTATTTTAAATTCCTCTCACATTCCGGAAAGGGATGTATTTAGGGTTGTTCAGAAAGAGCGAACACAGAGAGTCCAGTTGCATGTGGGGCTGCGTAAAGGCTCCCCTGGGGAGTTCAGTTGTACCCAAAGGCTAACTTTCAGGGAAATTTTTGATGGGTGAAAGGGGCTCTGTACACGTTTTCCAGGGTCCTATTTTCAATTCCTCTCAGATTCTGGTTAGGGATATATTTAGGGTTGTTCAGGAAGAGCGAGCACAGAGAGTCCAGTTGCATGTGGGGCTGCGTAATTGCTCCCCTGGGGAGTTCAGTTGTACCCAAAGGCTTCCCTTGAGGTCTATTTTTGACGGGTGAAAGGGGCTCTGTACGCGTTTTCCAGGGTCCTATTTTCAATTCCTCTCAGATTCCAGGTAGGGACGTATTTAGGGTTGTTCAGAAAGAGCGAACACAGAGAGTCCAGTTGCATGTGGGGCTGTGTAAAGCCTCCCCTGGGGAGTTCTGTTGTACCCAAAGGCTTCCTTTGGGGGCTATTTTTGATGGGTGAAAGGGGCTCTGTACGTGATTTCTGGGGTCATATTTTCAATTCCTCTCAGATTCCAGGTAGGGATGTATTTAGGGTTGTTCAGAAAGAGCAAACACAGAGAGTCCAGTTGCATGTGGGGCTGCGTAATTGCTCCCCTGGGGAGTTCAGTTGTACCCAAAGGCTTCCTTTGGGGGCTATTTTTGATGGGTGAATGGGGCTTTGTATGCGTTTTAGGGGTCATATTTTAAATTCCTCTCACATTCCGGGAAGGGATGTACTTAGGGTTGTTCAGAAAGAGCGAACACAGAGAGTCCAGTTGCCTGTGGGGCTGCGTAAAGGCTACCCTGGGGAGTTCTGTTGTACCCAAAGGCTTCCTTTGGGGGCAATTTTTGACGGGTGAAAGGGGCTCTGTACGTGATTTCTGGGGTCATATTTTCAATTCCTCTGAGATTCCGGTTAGGCATGTATTTAGGGTTGTTCAGAAAGAGCGAACACAGAGAGTCCAGTTGCATGTGGGGCTGCGTAAAGGCTCCCCTGGGGAGTTCAGTTGTACCCAAAGGCTTCATTTGGGGGCAATTTTTGATGGGTGAAAGGGGCTCTGTACTTGATTTCTGGAGTCATATTTTCAATTCCTCTCAGATTCCGGTTAGGGATGTATTTAGGGTTGTTCAGAAAGAGCGAACACAGAGAGTCCAGTTGCATGTGGGGCTGCGTAAAGGCTCCCCTGGGGAGTTCAGTTCTACCCAAAGGCTTCCTTTCGGGGCTATTTTTGATGGGTAAAATGGGCTTTGTATGCGTTTTCTGGGGTCCTATTTTCAATTCCTCTCACATTCCGGGAAGGGATGTATTTAGGGTTGCTCAGAAAGATCGAACACAGAGAGTCCAGTTGCATGTGGGGCTGCGTAAAGTCTCCCCTGGCGAGTTCAGTTGTACCCAAAGGCTAACTTTCAGGGAAATTTTTGATGGGTGAAAGGGGCTCTGTGCACGTTTTCCAGGGTCCTATTTTCAATTCCTCTCAGATTCCGGGAAGGGATGTACTTAGGGTTGTTCAGAAAGAGCGAACACAGAGAGTCCAGTTGCATGTGGGGCTGCGTAATTGCTCCCCTGGGGAGTTAAGTTGTTCCCAAAGGCTTCCTTTGGGGGCTATTTTTGATGGGTGAAAGGGGCTTTGTATGCATTTTATGGGGTCATATTTTAAATTCCTCTCACATTCCGGGAAGGGATGTACTTAGGGTTGTTCAGAAAGAGCGAACACAGAGAGTCCAGTTGCATGGGGGGCTGCGTAAAGGTTACCCTGGGGAGTTCTGTTGTACCCAAAGGCTTCCTTTGGGGGCGATTTTTAATGGGTGAAAGGGGCTTTGTATGCGTTTTCTGGGGTCCTATTTTCAATTCCTCTCACATTCCGGGAAGGGATGTATTTAGGGTTGCTCAGAAAGATCGAACACAGAGAGTCCAGGTGCATGTGGGGCTGCGTAAAGGCTCCCCTGGGGAGTTCAGTTCTACCCAAAGGCTTCCTTTGGGGGCTATTTTTGATGGGTGAAATGTGCTCTGTACGTGATTTCTGCGGTCATATTTTCAATTCCTCTCTGATTCCGGTTAGGGATGTATTTAGGGTTGTTCAGAAAGAGTGAACACAGAGAGTCCAGTTGCATGTGGGGCTGCGTAAAAGCTCCCCTGGGGACTTCAGTTGTACCCAAAGGCTTCCTTTGGGGGCTATTTTTGACGGGTGAAAGGGGCTCTGTACGCATTTTCTAGGGTCCTATTTTCAATTCCTCTCACATTCCAGGTAGGGATGTATTTAGGGTTGTTCAGAAAGAGCGAACACAGAGAGTCCAGTTGCATGTGGGGCTGCGTAAAGGCTCCCCTGGGGAGTTCAGTTGTACCCAAAGGCTTCCTTTGGGGGCGATTTTTAATGGGTGAAAGGGGCTTTTTCTGTGTTTTCCGGGGTCCTATTTTCAATTCCTCTCACATTCCGGGAAGGGATGTATTTAGCGTTGTTTCAGAAAGAGCGAACACAGAGAGTCCAGTTGCATGTGGGGCTGCGTAAAGGCTCCCCTGGGGAGTTCAGTTGTACCCAAAGGCTAACTTTCAGGGA
The DNA here is from genome assembly GCA_036873955.1 of Mergus octosetaceus. NCBI lineage: Eukaryota > Metazoa > Chordata > Aves > Anseriformes > Anatidae > Mergus > Mergus octosetaceus. The sequence goes on from CM072285.1 coordinate 115,692,492, forward strand.
AATTTTTGATGGGTGAAAGGGGCTCTGTGCACGTTTTCCAGGGTCCTATTTTCAATTCCTCTCAGATTCCGGGAAGGGATGTACTTAGGGTTGTTCAGAAAGAGCGAACACAGAGAGTCCAGTTGCATGTGGGGCTGCGTAAATGCTCCCCTGGGGAGTTCAGTTGTTCCCAAAGGCTTCCTTTGGGGGTATTTTTGATGGGTGAAAGGGGCTCTGTACACGTTTTCCAGGGTCCTATTTTCAATTCCTCTCAGATTCTGGTTAGGGATATATTTAGGGTTGTTCAGGAAGAGCGAGCACAGAGAGTCCAGTTGCATGTGGGGCTGCGTAAGGGATCCCCTGGGGAGTTCAGTTGTACCCAAAGGCTTCCTTTGGGGTCTATTTTTGACGGGTGAAAGGGGCTCTGTACGCGTTTTCCAGGGTCCTATTTTCAATTCCTCTCAGATTCCAGGTAGGGATGTATTTAGGGTTGTTCAGAAAGAGCGAACACAGAGAGTCCAGTTGCATGTGGGGCTGCGTAATTGCTCCCCTGGGGAGTTCAGTTCTACCCAAAGGCTTCCTTTCGGGGCTATTTTTGATGGGTGAAAGCGGCTCTGTACGCGTTTTCCAGGGTCCTATTTTCAATTCCTCTCAGATTCCGGGAAGGGATGTACTAAGGGTTGTTCAGAAAGAGCGAACACAGAGAGTCCAGTTGCATGTGGGGCTGCGTAAAGGCTCCCCTGGGGAGTTCAGTTGTACCCAAAGGCTTCCTTTGGGGGCTATTTTTGATGGGTGAAAGGGGCTCTGTACGTGATTTCTGGGGTCATATTTTCAATTCCTCTCAGATTCCAGGTAGGGATGTATTTAGGGTTGTTCAGAAAGAGCAAACACAGAGAGTCCAGTTGCATGTGGGGCTGCGTAAAGGCTCCCCTGGGGAGTTCAGTTGTACCCAAAGGCTTCCTTTGGGGGCTATTTTTGATGGGTGAAAGGGGCTTTGTATGCGTTTTATGGGGTCATATTTTAAATTCCTCTCACATTCCGGGAAGGGATATACTTAGGGTTGTTCAGAAAGAGCGAACACAGAGAGTCCAGTTGCATGTGGGGCTGCGTAAAGGCTACCCTGGGGAGTTCTGTTGTACCCAAAGGCTTCCTTTGGGGGCTATTTTTGATGGGTGAAAGGGTCTCTGTACGTGATTTCTGGGGTCATATTTTCAATTCCTCTGAGATTCCGGTTAGGCATGTATTTAGGGTTGTTCAGAAAGAGCGAACACAGAGAGTCCAGTTGCATGTGGGGCTCCGTAAAGGCTCCCCTGGGGAGTTCAGTTCTACCCAAAGGCTTCCTTTGGGGGCAATTTTTGATGGGCGAAAGGGGCTCTGTGCACGTTTTCCAGGGTCCTATTTTCAATTCCTCTCAGATTCCGGGAAGGGATGTACTTAGGGTTGTTCAGAAAGAGCGAACACAGAGAGTCCAGTTGCATGTGGGGCTGCGTAAAGGCTCCCCTGGGGAGTTCAGTTGTACCCAAAGGCTTCCTTTGGGGGCTATGTTTGATGGGTGAAAGGGGCTCTGTACGCGTTTTCCAAGGTCCTATTTTCAATTCCTCTCAGATTCCAGGTAGGGATGTATTTAGGGTTGTTCAGAAAGAGCGAACACAGAGAGTCCAGTTGCATGTGGGGCTGCGTAAAGGCTCCCCTGGGGAGTTCAGTTCTACCCAAAGGCTTCCTTTGGGGGCTATTTTTGACGGGTGAAAGGGGCTCTGTACGCATTTTCTAGGGTCCTATTTTCAATTCCTCTCACATTCCAGGTAGGGATGTATTTAGGGTTGTTCAGAAAGAGCGAACACAGAGAGTCCAGTTGCATGTGGGGCTGCGTAAAGGCTCCCCTGGGGAGTTCAGTTGTACCCAAAGGCTTCCTTTGGGGGCGATTTTTAATGGGTGAAAGGGGCTTTTTCTGTGTTTTATGGTGTCATATTTTCAATTCCTCTCACATTCCGGGAAGGGATGTACTTAGGGTTGTTCAGAAAGAGCGAACACAGAGAGTCCAGTTGCATGTGGGGCTGCGTAAAGGCTACCCTGGGGAGTTCTGTTGTACCCAAAGGCTTCCTTTGGGGCCGATTTTTAATGGGTGAAAGGGGCTTTTTCTGTGTTTTCCGGGGTCCTATTTTCAATTCCTCTCACATTCCGGAAAGGGATGTATTTAGCGTTGTTTCAGAAAGAGCGAACACAGAGAGTCCAGTTGCATGTGGGGCTGCGTAAAGGCTCCCCTGGGGAGTTCAGTTGTACCCAAAGGCTAACTTTCAGGGAAATTTTTGATGGGTGAAAGGGGCTCTGTGCACGTTTTCCAGGGTCCTATTTTCAATTCCTCTCAGATTCCGGGAAGGGATGTACTTAGGGTTGTTCAGAAAGAGCGAACACAGAGAGTCCAGTTGCATGTGGGGCTGCGTAAATGCTCCCCTGGGGAGTTCAGTTGTTCCCAAAGGCTTCCTTTGGGGGTATTTTTGATGGGTGAAAGGGGCTCTGTACACGTTTTCCAGGGTCCTATTTTCAATTCCTCTCAGATTCTGGTTAGGGATATATTTAGGGTTGTTCAGGAAGAGCGAGCACAGAGAGTCCAGTTGCATGTGGGGCTGCGTAAGGGATCCCCTGGGGAGTTCAGTTGTACCCAAAGGCTTCCTTTGGGGTCTATTTTTGACGGGTGAAAGGGGCTCTGTACGCGTTTTCCAGGGTCCTATTTTCAATTCCTCTCAGATTCCAGGTAGGGATGTATTTAGGGTTGTTCAGAAAGAGCGAACACAGAGAGTCCAGTTGCATGTGGGGCTGCGTAATTGCTCCCCTGGGGAGTTCAGTTCTACCCAAAGGCTTCCTTTCGGGGCTATTTTTGATGGGTGAAAGCGGCTCTGTACGCGTTTTCCAGGGTCCTATTTTCAATTCCTCTCAGATTCCGGGAAGGGATGTACTAAGGGTTGTTCAGAAAGAGCGAACACAGAGAGTCCAGTTGCATGTGGGGCTGCGTAAAGGCTCCCCTGGGGAGTTCAGTTGTACCCAAAGGCTTCCTTTGGGGGCTATTTTTGATGGGTGAAAGGGGCTCTGTACGTGATTTCTGGGGTCATATTTTCAATTCCTCTCAGATTCCAGGTAGGGATGTATTTAGGGTTGTTCAGAAAGAGCAAACACAGAGAGTCCAGTTGCATGTGGGGCTGCGTAAAGGTTCCCCTGGGGAGTTCAGTTGTACCCAAAGGCTTCCTTTGGGGGCTATTTTTGATGGGTGAAAGGGGCTTTGTATGCGTTTTATGGGGTCATATTTTAAATTCCTCTCACATTCCGGGAAGGGATATACTTAGGGTTGTTCAGAAAGAGCGAACACAGAGAGTCCAGTTGCATGTGGGGCTGCGTAAAGGCTACCCTGGGGAGTTCTGTTGTACCCAAAGGCTTCCTTTGGGGGCTATTTTTGATGGGTGAAAGGGTCTCTGTACGTGATTTCTGGGGTCATATTTTCAATTCCTCTGAGATTCCGGTTAGGCATGTATTTAGGGTTGTTCAGAAAGAGCGAACACAGAGAGTCCAGTTGCATGTGGGGCTCCGTAAAGGCTCCCCTGGGGAGTTCAGTTCTACCCAAAGGCTTCCTTTGGGGGCAATTTTTGATGGGCAAAAGGGGCTCTGTGCACGTTTTCCAGGGTCCTATTTTCAATTCCTCTCAGATTCCGGGAAGGGATGTACTTAGGGTTGTTCAGAAAGAGCGAACACAGAGAGTCCAGTTGCATGTGGGGCTGCGTAAAGGCTCCCCTGGGGAGTTCAGTTGTACCCAAAGGCTTCCTTTGGGGGCTATGTTTGATGGGTGAAAGGGGCTCTGTACGCGTTTTCCAAGGTCCTATTTTCAATTCCTCTCAGATTCCAGGTAGGGATGTATTTAGGGTTGTTCAGAAAGAGCGAACACAGAGAGTCCAGTTGCATGTGGGGCTGCGTAAAGGCTCCCCTGGGGAGTTCAGTTCTACCCAAAGGCTTCCTTTCGGGGCTATTTTTGATGGGTAAAATGGGCTTTGTATGCGTTTTCTGGGGTCCTATTTTCAATTCCTCTCACATTCCGGGAAGGGATGTATTTAGGGTTGCTCAGAAAGATCGAACACAGAGAGTCCAGTTGCATGTGGGGCTGCGTAAAGTCTCCCCTGGCGAGTTCAGTTGTACCCAAAGGCTAACTTTCAGGGAAATTTTTGATGGGTGAAAGGGGCTCTGTGCACGTTTTCCAGGGTCCTATTTTCAATTCCTCTCAGATTCCGGGAAGGGATGTACTTAGGGTTGTTCAGAAAGAGCGAACACAGAGAGTCCAGTTGCATGTGGGGCTGCGTAAATGCTCCCCTGGGGAGTTCAGTTGTTCCCAAAGGCTTCCTTTGGGGGTATTTTTGATGGGTGAAAGGGGCTCTGTACACGTTTTCCAGGGTCCTATTTTCAATTCCTCTCAGATTCTGGTTAGGGATATATTTAGGGTTGTTCAGGAAGAGCGAGCACAGAGAGTCCAGTTGCATGTGGGGCTGCGTAAGGGATCCCCTGGGGAGTTCAGTTGTACCCAAAGGCTTCCTTTGGGGTCTATTTTTGACGGGTGAAAGGGGCTCTGTACGTGTTTTCCAGGGTCCTATTTTCAATTCCTCTCAGATTCCAGGTAGGGATGTATTTAGGGTTGTTCAGAAAGAGCGAACACAGAGAGTCCAGTTGCATGTGGGGCTGCGTAATTGCTCCCCTGGGGAGTTCAGTTCTACCCAAAGGCTTCCTTTCGGGGCTATTTTTGATGGGTGAAAGGGGCTCTTTACGCGTTTTCCAGGGTCCTATTTTCAATTCCTCTCAGATTCCGGGAAGGGATGTACTAAGGGTTGTTCAGAAAGAGCGAACACAGAGAGTCCAGTTGCATGTGGGGCTGCGTAAAGGCTCCCCTGGGGAGTTCAGTTGTACCCAAAGGCTTCCTTTGGGGGCTATTTTTGATGGGTGAAAGGGGCTCTGTACGTGATTTCTGGGGTCATATTTTCAATTCCTCTCTAATTCCAGGTAGGGATGTATTTAGGGTTGTTCAGAAAGAGCAAACACAGAGAGTCCAGTTGCATGTGGGACTGCGTAAAGGCTCCCCTGGGGAGTTCAGTTGTACCCAAAGGCTTCCTTTGGGGGCTATTTTTGATGGGTGAAAGGGGCTTTGTATGCGTTTTATGGGGTCATATTTTAAATTCCTCTCACATTCCGGGAAGGGATATACTTAGGGTTGTTCAGAAAGAGCGAACACAGAGAGTCCAGTTGCATGTGGGGCTGCGTAAAGGCTCCCCTGGGGAGTTCTGTTGTACCCAAAGGCTTCCTTTGGGGGCTATTTTTGATGGGTGAAAGGGGCTCTGTACGTGATTTCTGGGGTCATATTTTCAATTCCTCTGAGATTCCGGTTAGGCATGTATTTAGGGTTGTTCAGAAAGAGCGAACACAGAGAGTCCAGTTGCATGTGGGGCTGCGTAAAGGCTCCCCTGGGGAGTTCAGTTCTACCCAAAGGCTTCCTTTGGGGGCAATTTTTGATGGGTGAAAGGGGCTCTGTACTTGATTTCTGGAGTCATATTTTCAATTCCTCTCAGATTCCGGTTAGGGATGTATTTAGGGTTGTTCAGAAAGAGCGAACACAGAGAGTCCAGTTGCATGTGGGGCTGCGTAAAGGCTCCCCTGGGGAGTTCAGTTGTACCCAAAGGCTTCCTTTGGGGTCTATTTTTGACGGGTGAAAGGGGCTCTGTACGCGTTTTCCAGGGTCCTATTTTCAATTCCTCTCAGATTCCAGGTAGGGATGTATTTAGGGTTGTTCAGAAAGAGCGAACACAGAGAGTCCAGTTGCATGTGGGGCTGCGTAATTGCTCCCCTGGGGAGTTCAGTTCTACCCAAAGGCTTCCTTTCGGGGCTATTTTTGATGGGTGAAAGGGGCTTTGTATGCGTTTTATGGGGTCATATTTTAAATTCCTCTCACATTCCGGGAAGGGATGTACTTAGGGTTGTTCAGAAAGAGCGAACACAGAGAGTCCAGTTGCATGTGGGGCTGCGTAAATGCTACCCTTGGGAGTTCTGTTGTACCCAAAGGCTTCCTTTGGGGGCAATTTTTGATGGGTGAAAGGGGCTCTGTACGTGATTTCTGGGGTCATATTTTCAATTCCTCTGAGATTCCGGTTAGGCATGTATTTAGGTTTGTTCAGAAAGAGCGAACACAGAGAGTCCAGTTGCATGTGGGGCTGCGTAAAGGCTCCCCTGGGGAGTTCAGTTGTACCCAAAGGCTTCCTTTGGGGTCTATTTTTGACAGGTGAAAGGGGCTCTGTACGCGTTTTCCAGGGTCCTATTTTCAATTCCTCTCAGATTCCAGGTAGGGATGTATTTAGGGTTGTTCAGAAAGAGCGAACACAGAGAGTCCAGTTGCATGTGGGGCTGCGTAATTGCTCCCCTGGGGAGTTCAGTTCTACCCAAAGGCTTCCTTTGGGGGCTATTTTTGATGGGTGAAAGGGGGTTTGTATGCGTTTTATGGGGTCATATTTTAAATTCCTCTCACATTCCGGGAAGGGATGTACTTAGGGTTGTTCAGAAAGAGCGAACACAGAGAGTTCAGTTGCATGTGGGGCTGCGTAAAGGCTCCCCTGGGGAGTTCTGTTGTACCCAAAGGCTTCCTTTGGGGGCGATTTTTAATGGGTGAAAGGGGCTTTTTCTGTGTTTTCTGGGGTACTATTTTAAATTCCTCTCACATTCCGGGAAGGGATGTATTTAGGGTTGTTCAGAAATAGCGAACACTGAGAGTCCAGTTGCATGTAGGGCTGCGTAAAGGCTCCCCTGGGGAGTTCAGTTCTACCCAAAGGCTTCCTTTCAGGGCAATTTTTGATGGGTGAATGGGGCTCTGTACGTGATTTCTGGGGTCATATTTTCAATTCCTCTGAGATTTTGGTTAGGCATCTATTTAGGGTTGTTCAGAAAGAGCGAACACAGAGAGTCCAGTTGCATGTGGGGCTGCGTAAAGGCTCCCCTGGGGAGTTCAGTTCTACCCAAAGGCTTTTTTTGGGGGCAATTTTTGATGGGTGAAAGGTGCTCTGTACGTGATTTCTGGGGTCATATTTTCAATTCCTCTCAGATTCCGGTAAGACAAGTATTTAGGGTTGTTCAGAAAGAGCGAACACAGAGAGTCCAGTTGCATGTGGGGCTGCGTAAAGGCTCCCCTGGGGAGTTCAGTTGTACCCAAAGGCTTCCTTTGGGGGCAATTTTTGATGGGTAAAAGAGGCTCTGTACGTGATTTCTGGGGTCATATTTTCAATTCCTCTCAGATTCCGGTTAGGGATATATTTAGGGTTATTCAGAAAGAGCGAACACAGAGAGTCCAGTTGCATGTGGGGCTGCGTAAAGGCTACCCTGGGGAGTTCTGTTGTACCCAAAGGCTTACTTTGAGGTCTATTTTTGACGGGTGAAAGGGGCTCTGTACGCGTTTTCCAGGGTCCTATTTTCAATTCCTCTCAGATTCCAGGTAGGGATGTATTTAGGTTTGTTCAGAAAGAGCGAACACAGAGAGTCCAGTTGCATGTGGGGCTGCGTAAAGGCTCCCCTGGGGAGTTCAGTTCTACCCAAAGGCTTCCTTTGGGGGCAATTTTTGATGGGTGAAAGTGCCTCTGTACTTGATTTCTGGAGTCATATTTTCAATTCCTCTCAGATTCCGGTTAGGGATATATTTAGGGTTGTTCAGAAAGAGCGAACACAGAGAGTCCAGTTGCATGTGGGGCTGCGTAAAGGCTACCCTGGGGAGTTCTGTTGTACCCAAAGGCTTACTTTGAGGTCTATTTTTGACGGGTGAAAGGGGCTCTGTACGCGTTTTCCAGGGTCCTATTTTCAATTCCTCTCAGATTCCAGGTAGGGATGTATTTAGGGTTGTTCAGAAAGAGCGAACACAGAGAGTCCAGTTGCATGTGGGGCTGCGTAAAGCCTCCGCTGGGGAGTTCTGTTGTACCCAAAGGCTTCCTTTGCGGGCGATTTTAAATGGGTGAAAGGGGCTCTGTACGCGTTTTCTGGTGTCCTATTTTAAATTCCTCTCACATTCCGGGAAGGGATGTATTTAGGGTTGTTCAGAAAGAGCGAACACAGAGTGTCCAGTTGCATGTGGGACTGGGTAAAGGCTCCCCTGGGGAGTTCAGTTCTACCCAAAGGCTTCCTTTCAGGGAAATATTTGATGGGTGAAAGGGGCTCTGTACGTGATTTCTGGGTCATATTTTCAATTCCTCTCTGATTCAGGTTAGGGATGTATTTAGGGTTGTTCAGAAAGAGCGAACACAGAGAGTCCAGTTGCATGTGGGGCTGCGTAAAGGCTCCCCTGGGGAGTTCAGTTGTACCCAAAGGCTAACATTCAGGGAAATTTTTGATGGGTGAAAGGGGCTCTGTGCACGTTTTCAAGGGTCCTATTTTCAAATCCTCTCAGATTCCGGGAAGGGATGTATTTAGGGTTGTTCAGAAAGAGCGAACACAGAGAGTCCAGTTGCATGTGGGGCTGCGTAAAGGCTCCCCTGGGGAGTTCAGTTATACCCAAAGGCTTCCTTTGGGGGCAATTTTTGATGGGTGAAAGGGGCTCTTTACGCGTTTTCCAGGGTCCTATTTTCAATTCCTCTCAGATTCCAGGTAGGGATGTATTTAGGGTTGTTCAGAAAGAGCGAACACAGAGAGTCCAGTTGCATGTGGGGCTGCGTAATTGCTCCCCTGGGGAGTTAAGTTGTTCCCAAAGGCTAACTTTCAGGGAAATTTTTGATGGGTGAAAGGGGCTCTGTACGTGATTTCTGGGGTCACATTTTCAATTCCTCTCACATTCCGGGAAGGGATGTATTTAGGGTTGTTCAGAAAGAGCGAACACAGGGAGTCCAGTTGCATGTGGGGCTGCGTAAAGGCTCCCCTGGGGAGTTCAGTTGTACCCAAAGGCTAACTTTCAGGGAAATTTCTGATGGGTGAAAGGGGCTCTGTGCACGTTTTCCAGGGTCCTATTTTCAAATCCTCTCAGATTCCGGGAAGGGATGTATTTAGGGTTGTTCAGAAAGAGCGAACACAGAGAGTCCAGTTGCATGTGGGGCTGCGTAAAGGCTCCCCTGGGGAGTTCAGTTGTACCCAAAGGCTTCCTTTGGGGGCTATTTTTGACGGGTGAAAGGGGCTCTGTACGCATTTTCTAGGGTCCTATTTTCAATTCCTCTCACATTCCAGGTAGGGATGTATTTAGGGTTGTTCAGAAAGAGCGAACACAGAGAGTCCAGTTGCATGTGGGGCTGCGTAATTGCTCTCCTGGGGAGTTAAGTTGTTCCCAAAGGCTTCCTTTGGGGGCTATTTTCGATGGGTGAAAGGGGCTTTGTATGCGTTTTATGGGGTCATATTTTCAATTCCTCTCACATTCCGGGAAGGGATGTACTTAGGGTTGTTCAGAAAGAGCGAACACAGAGAGTCCAGTTGCATGTGGGGCTGCGTAAAGGCTCCCCTGGGGAGTTCAGTTGTACCCAAAGGCTTCCTTTCAGGGAAATTTTTGATGGCTGAAAGGGGCTCTGTACGTGATTTCTGGGGTCACATTTTCAATTCCTCTCAGATTCCGGTTAGGGATGTATTTAGGGTTGTTCAGAACGAGCGAACACAGAGAGTCCAGTTGCATGTGGGGCTGCGTAAAGGCTCCCCTGGGGAGTTCAGTTCTACCCAAAGGCTTCCTTTGGGGGCAATTTTTGATGGGTGAAAGGGGCTCTGTATGTGATTTCTGGGGTCATATTTTCAATTCCTCTCTGATTCCGGTTAGGGATGTATTTAGGGTTGTTCAGAAAGAGTGAACACAGAGAGTCCAGTTGCATGTGGGGCTGCGTAAAAGCTCCCCGGGGGAGTTCAGTTGTACCCAAAGGCTTCCTTTGGGGGCTATTTTTCACGGGTGAAAGGGGCTCTGTACGCGTTTTCCAGGGTCCTATTTTCAATTCCTCTCAGATTCCAGGTAGGGATGTATTTAGGGTTGTTCAGAAAGAGCGAACACAGAGAGTCCAGTTGCATGTGGGGCTGCGTAAAGGCTCCCCTGGGGAGTTCAGTTGTTCCCAAAGGCTTCCTTTGGGGGTATTTTTGATGGGTGAAAGGGGTCTGTACACGTTTTCCAGGGTCCTATTTTCAATTCCTCTCAGATTCCGGGAAGGGATGTATTTAGGGTTGTTCAGAAAGAGCGAACACAGAGAGTCCAGTTGCATGTGGGGCTGCGTAAAGGCTCCCCTGGGGAGTTCAGTTGTTCCCAAAGGCTTCCTTCGGGGGCAATTTTTGATGGGTAAAATGGGCTTTGTATGCGTTTTCTGGGGTCCTATTTTCAATTCCTCTCACATTCCGGGAAGGGATGTATTTAGGGTTGCTCAGAAAGATCGAACACAGAGAGTCCAGTTGCATGTGGGGCTGCGTAAAGGCTCCCCTGGGGAGTTCAGTTGTACCCAAAGGCTAACTTTCAGGGAAATTTTTTATGGGTGAAAGGGGCTCTGTGCACCTTTTCCAGGGTCCTATTTTCAATTCCTCTCAGATTCCGGGAAGGGATGTACTTAGGGTTGTTCAGAAAGAGCGAACACAGAGAGTCCAGTTGCATGTGGGGCTGCGTAAAGGCTCCCCTGGGGAGTTCAGTTCTACCCAAATGCTTCCTTTCGGGGCAATTTTTGACGGGTGAAAGGGGCTCTGTACGTGATTTCTGGGGTCATATTTTCAATTCCTCTCAGATTCCAGTTAGCGATATATTTAGGGTTGTTCAGAAAGAGCGAACACAGAGAGTCCAGTTGCATGTGGGGCTGCGTAAAGGCTCCCCTGGGGAGTTCAGTTGTACCCAAAGGCTTCCTTTGGGGGCGATTTTTAATGGGTGAAAGGGGCTTTTTCTGTGTTTTCTGGGGTCCTATTTTCAATTCCTCTCACATTCCGGGAAGGGATGTATTTAGGGTTGTTTCAGAAAGAGCGAACACAGAGAGTCCAGTTGCATGTGGGGCTTCGTAAAGGCTCCCCTGGGGAGTTCAGTTGTACCCAAAGGCTAACTTTCAGGGAAATTTTTGATGGGTGAAAGGGGCTCTGTGCACGTTTTCCAGGGTCATATTTTCAATTCCTCTCAGATTCCGGGAAGGGATGTACTTAGGGTTGTTCAGAAAGAGCGAACACAGAGAGTCCAGTTGCATGTGGGGCATCGTAAAGGCTCCCCTGGGCAGTTCAGTTGTACCCAAAAGCTTCCTTTCAGGGCAATTCTTGTTGTGGGGAAAGGGGCTTTGTACGCCATTTCATGGGTCCTATTTTCAATTCCTCTCAGATTCCGGGTAGGGATGTATTTAGGGTTGTTCAGAAAGAGCGAACACAGAGAGTCCAGTTGCATGTGGGGCTGCGTAAAGGCTCCCCTGGGGAGTTCAGTTGTTCCCAAAGGCTTCCTTTGGGGGTATTTTTGATGGGTGAAAGGGGCTTTGTATGCGTTTTATGGGGTCATATTTTCAATTCCTCTCAGATTCCGGAAGGGATGTACTTAGCGTTGTTCAGAAAGAGCGAACACAGAGAGTCCAGTTGCATGTGGGGCTGCGTAAAGGCTCCCTGGGGAGTTCAGTTGTTCCCAAAGGCCTCCTTCGGGGGCAATTTTTGATGGGTAAAATGGGCTTTGTATGCGTTTTCTGGGGTCCTATTTTCAATTCCTCTCACATTCCGGGAAGGGATATATTTAGGGTTGTTCAGAAAGAGCGAACTCAGAGAGTCCTGTTGCATGTGGGGCTGCGTAAAGGCTCCCCTGGGGAGTTCAGTTGTTCCCAAAGGCTTCCTTTCGGGGCTATTTTTGATGGGTGAAAGGGGCTTTGTATGCATTTTCTGGGGTCCTATTTTCAATTCCTCTCACATTCCGGAAAGGGATGTATTTAGGGTTGTTCAGAAAGATCGAACACAGAGAGTCCAGTTGCATTTGGGGCTGCGTAAAGGCTCCCCTGGGGAGTTCAGTTGTACCCAAAAGCTTCCTTTCAGGGCAATTCTTGATGGGCAAAAGGGGCTTTCTACACGATTTCCAGGGTCCTATTTTAAATTCCTCTCAGATTCCGGGTAGGGCAAAATTTAGGGTTGTTCAGAAAGAGCGAACACAGAGAGTCCAGTTACATGTGGGGCTGCGTAAAGGCTCCCCTGGGGAGTTCAGTTGTACCCAAAGGCTTCCTTTGAGGGCAATTTTTGATTGGCGAAAGAGGCTCTGTACGCGGTTTCTGGAGTCATATTTTCAATTCCTCTCAGATTCCAGTTAGCGATATATTTAGGGTTGTTCAGAAAGAGCGAACACAGCGAGTCCAGTTGCATGTGGGGCTGCGTAAAGGCTCCCCTGGGGAGTTCAGTTCTACCCAAAGGCTTCCTTTGGGGGCTATTTTTGATGGGTGAAAGGGGCTTTGTATGCATTTTATGGGGTCATATTTTAAATTCCTCTCACATTCCGGAAGGTATGTACTTAGGGTTGTTCAGAAAGAGCGAACACAGAGAGTCCAGTTGCATGTGGGGCTGCGTAAAGGTTCCCCTGGGGAGTTCAGTTGTTCCCAAAGGCTTCCTTTGGGGGCGATTTTTGATGGGTGAAAGGGGCTTTGTATGCGTTTTCTGGGGTCCTATTTTAAATTCCTCTCACATTCCGGGAAGGGATGTATTTAGGATTGTTCAGAAAGAGCGAACACAGAGAGTCCAGTTGCATGTGGGGCTGCGTAAAGGCTCCCCTGGGGAGTTCAGTTGTACCCAAAGGCTTCCTTTCAGGGAAATTTTTGATGGGTGAAAGGGGCTCTGTACGTGATTTCTGGGGTCACATTTTCAATTCCTCTCAGATTCCGGTTAGGGATGTATTTAGGGTTGTTCAGAAAGAGCGAACACAGAGAGTCCAGTTGCATGTGGGGCTGCGTAAAGGCTCCCCTGGGGAGTTCAGTTGTTCCCAAAGGCTTCCTTTGGGGGTATTTTTGATGGGTGAAAGGGGCTTTGTATGCGTTTTATGGGGTCATATTTTCAATTCCTCTCACATTCCGGGAAGGGATGTACTTAGGGTTGTTCAGAAAGAGCGAACACAGAGAGTCCAGTTGCATGTGGGGCTGCGTAAAGGCTCCCCTGGGGAGTTCAGTTGTTCCCAAAGGCTTCCTTCGGGGGCAATTTTTGATGGGTAAAATGGGCTTTGTATGCGTTTTCTGGGGTCCTATTTTCAATTCCTCTCACATTCCGGGAAGGGATGTACTTAGGGTTGTTCAGAAAGAGCGAACACAGAGAGTCCAGTTGCATGTGGGGCTGCGTAATTGCTCTCCTGGGGAGTTAAGTTGTTCCCAAAGGCTTCCTTTGGGGGCTATTTTCGATGGGTGAAAGGGGCTTTGTATGCGTTTTATGGGGTCATATTTTCAATTCCTCTCACATTCCGGGAAGGGATGTACTTAGGGTTGTTCAGAAAGAGCGAACACAGAGAGTCCAGTTGCATGTGGGGCTGCGTAAAGGCTCCCCTGGGGAGTTCAGTTGTACCCAAAGGCTTCCTTTCAGGGAAATTTTTGATGGCTGAAAGGGGCTCTGTACGTGATTTCTGGGGTCACATTTTCAATTCCTCTCAGATTCCGGTTAGGGATGTATTTAGGGTTGTTCAGAACGAGCGAACACAGAGAGTCCAGTTGCATGTGGGGCTGCGTAAAGGCTCCCCTGGGGAGTTCAGTTCTACCCAAAGGCTTCCTTTGGGGGCAATTTTTGATGGGTGAAAGGGGCTCTGTATGTGATTTCTGGGGTCATATTTTCAATTCCTCTCTGATTCCGGTTAGGGATGTATTTAGGGTTGTTCAGAAAGAGTGAACACAGAGAGTCCAGTTGCATGTGGGGCTGCGTAAAAGCTCCCCGGGGGAGTTCAGTTGTACCCAAAGGCTTCCTTTGGGGGCTATTTTTCACGGGTGAAAGGGGCTCTGTACGCGTTTTCCAGGGTCCTATTTTCAATTCCTCTCAGATTCCAGGTAGGGATGTATTTAGGGTTGTTCAGAAAGAGCGAACACAGAGAGTCCAGTTGCATGTGGGGCTGCGTAAAGGCTCCCCTGGGGAGTTCAGTTGTTCCCAAAGGCTTCCTTTGGGGGTATTTTTGATGGGTGAAAGGGGTCTGTACACGTTTTCCAGGGTCCTATTTTCAATTCCTCTCAGATTCCGGGAAGGGATGTATTTAGGGTTGTTCAGAAAGAGCGAACACAGAGAGTCCAGTTGCATGTGGGGCTGCGTAAAGGCTCCCCTGGGGAGTTCAGTTGTTCCCAAAGGCTTCCTTCGGGGGCAATTTTTGATGGGTAAAATGGGCTTTGTATGCGTTTTCTGGGGTCCTATTTTCAATTCCTCTCACATTCCGGGAAGGGATGTATTTAGGGTTGCTCAGAAAGATCGAACACAGAGAGTCCAGTTGCATGTGGGGCTGCGTAAAGGCTCCCCTGGGGAGTTCAGTTGTACCCAAAGGCTAACTTTCAGGGAAATTTTTTATGGGTGAAAGGGGCTCTGTGCACCTTTTCCAGGGTCCTATTTTCAATTCCTCTCAGATTCCGGGAAGGGATGTACTTAGGGTTGTTCAGAAAGAGCGAACACAGAGAGTCCAGTTGCATGTGGGGCTGCGTAAAGGCTCCCCTGGGGAGTTCAGTTCTACCCAAATGCTTCCTTTCGGGGCAATTTTTGACGGGTGAAAGGGGCTCTGTACGTGATTTCTGGGGTCATATTTTCAATTCCTCTCAGATTCCAGTTAGCGATATATTTAGGGTTGTTCAGAAAGAGCGAACACAGAGAGTCCAGTTGCATGTGGGGCTGCGTAAAGGCTCCCCTGGGGAGTTCAGTTGTACCCAAAGGCTTCCTTTGGGGGCGATTTTTAATGGGTGAAAGGGGCTTTTTCTGTGTTTTCTGGGGTCCTATTTTCAATTCCTCTCACATTCCGGGAAGGGATGTATTTAGGGTTGTTTCAGAAAGAGCGAACACAGAGAGTCCAGTTGCATGTGGGGCTTCGTAAAGGCTCCCCTGGGGAGTTCAGTTGTACCCAAAGGCTAACTTTCAGGGAAATTTTTGATGGGTGAAAGGGGCTCTGTGCACGTTTTCCAGGGTCATATTTTCAATTCCTCTCAGATTCCGGGAAGGGATGTACTTAGGGTTGTTCAGAAAGAGCGAACACAGAGAGTCCAGTTGCATGTGGGGCATCGTAAAGGCTCCCCTGGGCAGTTCAGTTGTACCCAAAAGCTTCCTTTCAGGGCAATTCTTGTTGTGGGGAAAGGGGCTTTGTACGCCATTTCATGGGTCCTATTTTCAATTCCTCTCAGATTCCGGGTAGGGATGTATTTAGGGTTGTTCAGAAAGAGCGAACACAGAGAGTCCAGTTGCATGTGGGGCTGCGTAAAGGCTCCCCTGGGGAGTTCAGTTGTTCCCAAAGGCTTCCTTTGGGGGTATTTTTGATGGGTGAAAGGGGCTTTGTATGCGTTTTATGGGGTCATATTTTCAATTCCTCTCAGATTCCGGAAGGGATGTACTTAGCGTTGTTCAGAAAGAGCGAACACAGAGAGTCCAGTTGCATGTGGGGCTGCGTAAAGGCTCCCCTGGGGAGTTCAGTTGTTCCCAAAGGCCTCCTTCGGGGGCAATTTTTGATGGGTAAAATGGGCTTTGTATGCGTTTTCTGGGGTCCTATTTTCAATTCCTCTCACATTCCGGGAAGGGATATATTTAGGGTTGTTCAGAAAGAGCGAACTCAGAGAGTCCTGTTGCATGTGGGGCTGCATAAAGGCTCCCCTGGGGAGTTCAGTTGTTCCCAAAGGCTTCCTTTCGGGGCTATTTTTGATGGGTGAAAGGGGCTTTGTATGCATTTTCTGGGGTCCTATTTTCAATTCCTCTCACATTCCGGAAAGGGATGTATTTAGGGTTGTTCAGAAAGATCGAACACAGAGAGTCCAGTTGCATTTGGGGCTGCGTAAAGGCTCCCCTGGGGAGTTCAGTTGTACCCAAAAGCTTCCTTTCAGGGCAATTCTTGATGGGCAAAAGGGGCTTTCTACACGATTTCCAGGGTCCTATTTTAAATTCCTCTCAGATTCCGGGTAGGGCAAAATTTAGGGTTGTTCAGAAAGAGCGAACACAGAGAGTCCAGTTACATGTGGGGCTGCGTAAAGGCTCCCCTGGGGAGTTCAGTTGTACCCAAAGGCTTCCTTTGAGGGCAATTTTTGATTGGCGAAAGAGGCTCTGTACGCGGTTTCTGGAGTCATATTTTCAATTCCTCTCAGATTCCAGTTAGCGATATATTTAGGGTTGTTCAGAAAGAGCGAACACAGCGAGTCCAGTTGCATGTGGGGCTGCGTAAAGGCTCCCCTGGGGAGTTCAGTTCTACCCAAAGGCTTCCTTTGGGGGCTATTTTTGATGGGTGAAAGGGGCTTTGTATGCATTTTATGGGGTCATATTTTAAATTCCTCTCACATTCCGGAAGGTATGTACTTAGGGTTGTTCAGAAAGAGCGAACACAGAGAGTCCAGTTGCATGTGGGGCTGCGTAAAGGTTCCCCTGGGGAGTTCAGTTGTTCCCAAAGGCTTCCTTTGGGGGCGATTTTTGATGGGTGAAAGGGGCTTTGTATGCGTTTTCTGGGGTCCTATTTTAAATTCCTCTCACATTCCGGGAAGGGATGTATTTAGGATTGTTCAGAAAGAGCGAACACAGAGAGTCCAGTTGCATGTGGGGCTGCGTAAAGGCTCCCCTGGGGAGTTCAGTTGTACCCAAAGGCTTCCTTTCAGGGAAATTTTTGATGGGTGAAAGGGGCTCTGTACGTGATTTCTGGGGTCACATTTTCAATTCCTCTCAGATTCCGGTTAGGGATGTATTTAGGGTTGTTCAGAAAGAGCGAACACAGAGAGTCCAGTTGCATGTGGGGCTGCGTAAAGGCTCCCCTGGGGAGTTCAGTTGTTCCCAAAGGCTTCCTTTGGGGGTATTTTTGATGGGTGAAAGGGGCTTTGTATGCGTTTTATGGGGTCATATTTTCAATTCCTCTCACATTCCGGGAAGGGATGTACTTAGGGTTGTTCAGAAAGAGCGAACACAGAGAGTCCAGTTGCATGTGGGGCTGCGTAAAGGCTCCCCTGGGGAGTTCAGTTGTTCCCAAAGGCTTCCTTCGGGGGCAATTTTTGATGGGTAAAATGGGCTTTGTATGCGTTTTCTGGGGTCCTATTTTCAATTCCTCTCACATTCCGGGAAGGGATGTACTTAGGGTTGTTCAGAAAGAGCGAACACAGAGAGTCCAGTTGCATGTGGGGCTGCGTAAAGGCTCCCCTGGGGAGTTCAGTTCTACCCAAAGGCTTCCTTTCAGGGCAATTTTTGATGGTTGAAAGGGGCTCTGTACGCGGTTTCTGGGGTCCTATTTTCAATTCCTCTCAGACTCTGGGTAGGGAGATATTTAGGATTGTTCAGAAAGAGCGAACACAGCGAGTTCCGTTGCATGTGGGTCTCCGTAAAGGCTCCACTGGGGAGTTCAGTTGTACCCAAAGGCTTCCTTTGGGGCAATTTTTGATGGGCGAAAGGGGCTTTGTACGCCATTTCCTGGGTCCTACTTTCAATTCCTCTCAGATTCAGGTTAGGGATGTATTTAGTGTTGTTCAGAAATAGCGAACACAGAGTCCAGTTGCATGTGGGGCTGCGTTAAGGCTCCCCTGGGGAGTTCAGTTGTACCCAAAGGCTTCCTTTGGGGACGATTTTTAATGGGTGAAAGGGGTTTTGTATGCATTTTCTGGGGTCCTATTTTAAATTCCTCTCACATTCTGCTTAGGCATGTATTTAGGGTTGTTCAGAAAGAGCGAACACAGCGAGTCCAGTTGCATGTGGGGCTGTGTAAAGGCTCCCATGGGGCGTTCAGTTCTACCCAAAGGCTTCCTTTGGGGGCAATTTCTGATGGGTGAAAGTGGCTCTGTACACGTTTTCCCGGGTCCTATTTTCAACTCCTCTCAGATTCCGGGTAGGGTTATATTTAGGGTTGTTCAGGAAGAGCGAGCACAGAGAGTCCAGTTGCATGTGGGGCTGCGTAAGGGATCCCCTGGGGAGTTCAGTTGTTCCCAAAGGCTTCCTTTGGGGGCTATTTTTGACGGGTGAAAGGGGCTTTGTATACCTTTTCTGGGGTCCTATTTTCAATTCCTCTCACATTCCGGGAAGGGATGTATTTAGGGTTGTTTCAGAAAGAGCGAACACAGAGAGTCCAGTTGCATGTGGGGCTGCGTAAAGGCTCCCCTGGGGAGTTCAGTTGTACCCAAAAGCTTCCTTTCAGGGCAATTCTTGATGGGCGAAAGGGGCTTTCTACACGATTTCCAGGGTCCTTTTTTAAATTCTTCTCAGATTCCGGGTAGGGCAAAATTTAGGTTTGTTCAGAAAGAACGAACACAGAGAGACCAATTACATGTGGGGCTGCGTAAAGGCTTCCCTGGGGAGTTCAGTTGTACCCAAAGGCTTCCTTTCAGGGCAATTTTTGATGGTTGAAAGGGGCTTTTTATGTGTTTTCCGGGGTCCTATTTTAAATTCCTCTCAGATTCAGGGAAGGGATGTATTTAGGGTTGTTCAGAAAGAGCGAACACAGAGAGTCCAGTTGCATGTGGGGCTGCGTAAAGGCTCCCCTGGGGAATTCAGTTCTACCCAAAGGCTTCCTTTCAGGGCAATTTTTGATGGTTGAAAGGGGCTCTGTACGTGATTTCTGGGGTCATATTTTCAATTCCTCTCAGATTCCGGTTAGCGATATTTTTAGGGTTGTTCAGAAAGAGCGAACACAGAGAGTCCAGTTGCATGTGGGGCTGCGTAAAGGCTCCCCTGGGGAGTTCAGTTGTACCCAAAGGCTTCCTTTTTAGGACAATTTTTGATGGGCGAAAGAGGCTCTGTACGCGGTTTCTGGGGTCCTATTTTCAATTCCTCTCAGACTCTGGGTAGGGAGATATTTAGGGTTGTTCAGAAAGAGCGAACACAGCAAATTCCGTTGCATGTGGGTCTGCGTAAAGGCTCCACTGGGGAGTTCAGTTTTATACAAAGGCTTCCTTTGGGGAAATTTTTGATGGGTGAAAGGGGCCAGTCTGTACGTGATTTCTGGGGTCACATTTTCAATTCCTCTCAGATTCCGGTTAGGGATGTATTTAGGGTTGTTCAGAAAGAGCGAACACAGAGAGTCCAGTTGCATGTGGGGCTGCGTAAAGGCTCCCCTGGGGAGTTCAGTTGTTCCCAAAGGCTTCCTTTGGGGGTATTTTTGATGGGTGAAAGGGGCTTTGTATGCGTTTTATGGGGTCATATTTTCAATTCCTCTCACATTCCGGGAAGGGATGTACTTAGGGTTGTTCAGAAAGAGCGAACACAGAGAGTCCAGTTGCATGTGGGGCTGCGTAAAGGCTCCCCTGGGGAGTTCAGTTGTACCCAAAAGCTTCCTTTCAGGGCAATTTTTGATGGGCGAAAGGGGCTTTGTACGCCATTTCCTGGGTCCTATTTTCAATTCCTCTCAGATTCAGGTTAGGGATGTATTTAGTGTTGTTCAGAAACAGCGAACACAGAGAGTCCAGTTGCATGTGGGGCTGCGTAAAGGCTCCCCTGGGGAGTTCAGTTGTACCCAAAGGCTTCCTTTGGGGACGATTTTTGATGGGTGAAAGGGGCTTTGTATGCATTTTCTGGGGTCCTATTTTAAATTCCTCTCACATTCTGGTTAGGCATGTATTTAGGGTTGTTCAGAAAGAGCGAACACAGCGAGTCCAGTTGCATGTGGGGCTGTGTAAAGGCTCCCCTGCGGACTTCATTTGTACCCAAAGGCTTCCTTTGGGGGCAATTTTTGATGGGTGAAAGGGGCTCTGTACACGTTTTCCAGGGTCCTATTTTAAATTTTTCTCAGATTCCGGGAAGGGATGTATTTAGGGTTGTTCAGAAAGAGCGAACACAGAGAGTCCAGTTGCATGTGGGGCTGCGTAAAGGCTCCCCTGGGGAGTTCAGTTGTACCCAAAGGCTTCCTTTCAGGGCAAATTTTGATGGTTGAAAGGGGCTCTGTACGTGATTTCTGGGGTCCTCTTTTCAATTCCTCTCAGATTCCGGTTTGCGATATATTTAGGGTTGTTCAGAAAGAGCGAACACAGAGAGTCCAGTTGCATGTGGGGCTGCGTAAAGGCTCCCCTGCGGAGTTCAGTTGTACCCAAAGGCTTCCTTTGGGGGCTATTTTTGACGGGTGAAAGGGGCTTTGTATGCGTTTTCTGGGGTCCTATTTTCAATTCCTCTCACATTCCGGGAAGGGATGTATTTAGGGTTGTTTCAGAAAGAGCGAACACAGAGAGTCCAGTTGCATGTGGGGCTGCGTAAAGGCTCCCCTGGGGAGTTCAGTTGTACCCAAAAGCTTCCTTTCAGGGCAATTCTTGATGGGCGAAAGGGGCTTTCTACACGATTTCCAGGGTCCTTTTTTAAATTCCTCTCAGATTCCGGGTAGGGCAAAATTTAGGGTTGTTCAGAAAGAACGAACACAGAGAGTCCAGTTACATGTGGGGCTGCGTAAAGGATCCCCTGGGGAGTTCAGTTGTACCCGAAGGCTTCCTTTGGGGACGATTTTTGATGGGTGAAAGGGGCTTTTTATGTGTTTTCTGGGGTCCTATTTTAAATTCTTCTCAGATTCCGGGAAGGGATGTATTTAGGGTTGTTCAGAAAGAGCGAACACAGAGAGTCCAGTTGCATGTGGGGCTGCGTAAAGGCTCCCCTGGGGAGTTCAGTTGTACCCAAAGGCTTCCTTTGGGGACGATTTTTGATGGGTGAAACGGGCTTTGTATGCATTTTCTGGGGTCCTATTTTAAATTCCTCTCACATTCTGCTTAGGCATGTATTTAGGGTTGTTCAGAAAGAGCGAACACAGCGAGTCCAGTTGCATGTGGGGCTGTGTAAAGGCTCCCATGGGGCGTTCAGTTCTACCCAAAGGCTTCCTTTGGGGGCAATTTTTTATGGGTGAAAGGGGCTCTGTACACGTTTTCCAGGGTCCTGTTTTCAATTCCTCTCAGATTCCGGATAGGGATACATTTAGGGTTGTTCAGGAAGAGCGAGCACAGAGAGTCCAGTTGCATGTGGGGCTGCGTAAGGGATCCCCTGGGGAGTTCAGTTGTTCCCAAAGGCTTCCTTTGGGGGCTATTTTTGACGGGTGAAAGGGGCTTTGTATGCATTTTCTGGGGTCCTATTTTAAATTCCTCTCACATTCCGGGAAGGGATGTATTTAGGTTTGCTCAGAAATATCGAAAACAGAGAGTCCAGTTGCATTTGGGGCTGCGTAAAGGCTCCCCTGGGGAGTTCAGTTGTACCCAAAAGCTTCCTTTCAGGGCAATTCTTGATGGGCGAAAGGGGCTTTCTACACGATTTCCAGGGTCCTATTTTAAATTCCTCTCAGATTCCGGGTAGGGCAAAATTTAGGGTTGTTCAGAAAGAGCGAACACAGAGAGTCCAGTTACATGTGGGGCTGCGTAAAGGATCCCCTGGGGAGTTCAGTTGTACCCAAAGGCTTATTTGGGGGCAATTTTTGATGGGCGAAAGGGGCTTTGTATGCATTTTCTGGGGTCCTAATTTAAAGTCCTCTCACATTCCCGGAAGGAATGTATTTAGGGTTGTTCAGAAAGAGTGAACACAGAGAGTCCAGTTGCATGTGGGGCTGCGTAAAGGCTCCCCTGGGGAGTTCAGTTGTACCCAAAGGCTTCCTTTGAGGGCAATTTTTGATGGGCGAAAAGGGGCTCTGTACGCGGTTTCTGTGGTCCTATTTTCAATTCCTCTCAGATTCCGGGTAGGGAGATATTTAGGGTTATTCAGAAAGAGCGAACACAGAGAGTCCATTTGCATGTGAGGCTGCATAAAGCTCCCCTGGGGAGTTCAATTGTACCCAAAGGCTTCCTTTGGGTGCATTTTTTGATGAGCGAAAGGGGCCCTGTATGCGGTTTCTGGGGTCCTATTTTCAATTCCTCTCAGATTCCGGGTAGGGAGGTATTTACGGTTGTTCAGAAAGAGCGAACACAGAGAGTCCAGTTGCATTTGGGGCTGCGTAAAGGCTCCCCTGGGCAGTTCAGTTGTACCCAAAGGCTTCCTTTCAGGGCAATTCTTGTTGTGGGGAAAGTGGCTTTCTACACGATTTCCAGGGTCCTATTTTAAATTCCTCTCAGATTCCGTGTAGGGATGTATTTAGGGTTGTTCAGAAAGAGCGAACACAGAGAGTCCAGTTGCATGTGGGGCTGCGTAAAGGCTCCCCTGGGGAGTTCAGTTCTACCCAAAGGCTTCCTTTGGGGGCTATTTTTGATGGGTGAAAGGGGCTTTGTATGCATTTTATGGGGTCATATTGTAAATTCCTCTCACATTCCGGAAGGGATGTACTTAGGGTTGTTCAGAAAGAGCGAACACAGAGAGTCCAGTTGCATGTGGGGCTGCGTAAAGGCTACCCTGGGGAGTTCTGTTGTACCCAAAGGCTTCCTTTGGGGGCGATTTTTAATGGGTGAAAGGGGCTTTTTCAGTGTTTTCTGGGGTCCTATTTTCAATTCCTCTCACATTCCGGGAAGGGATGTTTTTAGGATTGTTCAGAAAGAGCGAACACAGAGAGTCCATTTGCATGTGGGGCTGCGTAAAGGCTCCCCTGGGGAGTTCAGTTGTACCCAAAGGCTTCCTTTCAGGGAAATTTTTGATGGGTGAAAGGGGCTCTGTACGTGATTTCTGGGGTCACATTTTCAATTCCTTTCATATTCCGGTTAGGGATGTATTTAGGGTTGTTCAGAAAGAGCGAACACAGAGAGTCCAGTTGCATGTGGGGCTGCGTAAAGGCTCCCCTGGGGAGTTCAGTTGTTCCCAAAGGCTTCCTTTGGGGGCTATTTTTGATGGGTGAAAGGGGCTTTGTACGTGATTTCTGGGGTCATATTTTCAATTCCTCTCAGATTCCGGTTAGGCATGTATTTAGGGTTGTTCAGAAAGAGCGAACACAGAGAGTCCAGTTGCATGTGGGGCTGCGTAAAGGCTCCCCTGGGGAGTTCTGTTTTACCCAAAGGCTTCGTTTGGGGACGATTTTTGATGGGTGAAAGGGGCTTTGTATGCATTTTCTGGGGTCCTATTTTAAATTCCTCTCACATTCCGGGAAGGGATGTATTTAGGGTTGTTCAGAAAGAGCGAACATAGAGAGTCCAGTTGCATGTGGGGCTGCGTAAAGGCTCCCCTGGGGAGTTCAGTTCTACCCAAAGGCTTCCTTTGGGGGCAATTTTTGATGGTTAAAAGGGGCTCTGTACATGATTTCTGGGGTCCTATTTTCAATTCCTCTCAGATTCAGGTTAGTGATATATTTAGGGTTGTTCAGAAAGAGCGAACACAGAGAGTCCAGTTGCATGTGGGGCTGCGTAAAGGCTCCACTGGGGAGTTCAGTTGTACCCAAAGGCTTCCTTTGGGGCAATTTTTGATGGGTGAATGGGGTTCTGTACCTGATTTCTGGGGTCCTATTTCAAATCCTCTCAGATTCCGGTTAGGCATGGATTTAGGGTTGTTCAGAAAGAGCGAACACAGAGAGTCCAGTTGCATGTGGGTCTGCGTAAAGGATCCCCTGGGGAGTTCAGTTGTACCCAAAGGCTTCCTTTCAGGGCAATTTTTGATGGGTGAAAAGGGCTCTGTACGTGATTTCTGGGGTCATATTTTCAATTCCTCTCAGATTCCGGTAAGACAAGTATTTAGGTTTGTTCAGAAAGAGCGAACTCAGAGAGTCCTGTTGCATGTGGGGCTGCGTAAAGGCTCCCCTGGGGAGTTCAGTTCTACCCAAAGGCTTCCATTGAGGGCAATTTTTGATGGGCGAAAAGGGGCTCTGTACGCGGTTTCTGGGGTCCTATTTTCAATTCCTCTCAGATTCCGGGTAGGGATATATTTAGGGTTATTCAGAAAGAGCGAACACAGAGAGTCCAGTTGCATGTGGGGCTGCATAAAGCTCCCCTGGGGAGTTCAATTGTACCCAAAGGCTTCCTTTGGGTGCATTTTTTGATGAGCGAAAGGGGCTCTGTATGCAGTTTCTGGGGTCCTATTTTCAATTCCTCTCAGATTCCGGGTAGGGAGGTATTTACGGTTGTTCAGAAAGAGCGAACACAGAGAGTCCAGTTGCATGTGGGGCTGCGTAAAGGCTCCCCTGGGGAGGTCAGTTCTACCCAAAAGCTTCCTTTCAGGGCAATTCTTGATGGGCGAAAGGGGCTTTCTACACGATTTCCAGGGTCCTATTTTAAATTCCTCTGAGATTCCGGGTGGGGATGTATTTAGGGTTGTTCAGAAAGAGCAAACACAGAGAGTCCAGTTGCATGTGGGACTGCGTAAATGCTCCCCTGGGGAGTTCAGTTGTACCCAAAAGCTTCCTTTCAGGGCAATTTTTGATGGGCGAAAGGGGCTTTGTACGTGATTTCTGGGGTCATATTTTCAATTCCTCTCAGATTCCGGTTAGGCATATATTTAGGGTTGTTCAGAAAGAGCGAACACAGAGAGTCCAGTTGCATGTGGGGCTGCGTAAAGGCTCCCCTGGGGAGTTCTGTTGTACCCAAAGGCTTCCTTTGGGGACGATTTTTGATGGGTGAAAGGGGCTTTGTATTCATTTTCTGTGGTCCTATTTTAAATTCCTCTCACATTCCGGGAAGGGATTTATTTAGGGTTGTTCAGAAAGAGCGAACACAGCGAGTCCAGTTGCATGTGGGGCTGTGTAAAGGCTCCCCTGGGGAGTTCAGTTGTACCGAAAGGCTTCCTTTGGGGCAATTTTTGATGGGTGAATGGGGCTCTGTACCTGATTTCTGGGGTCCTATTTCAAATCCCCTCAGATTCCGGTTAGGCATGGATTTAGGGTTGTTCAGAAAGAGCGAACACAGAGAGTCCAGTTGCATGTGGGTCTGCGTAAAGGCTTCCCTGGGGAGTTCAGTTGTACCCAAAGGCTTCCTTTCAGGGCAATTTTTGATGGGTGAAAAGGGCTCTGTACGTGATTTCTGGGGTCATATTTTCAATTCCTCTCAGATTCCGGGAAGGGATGTACTTAGGGTTGTTCAGAATGAGCGAACACAGAGAGTCCAGTTGCATGTGGGGCTGCGTAAAGTCTCCCCTGGGGAGTTCAGTTGTTCCCAAAAGCTTCCTTTCAGGGCAAATTTTGATGGGCGAAAGGGGCTTTGTATGTGATTTCTGGGGTCATATTTTCAATTCCTCTCAGATTCCGGTTAGGCATGTATTTAGGGTTGTTCAGAAAGAGCGAACACAGAGAGTCCAGTTGCATGTGGGGCTGCGTAAAGGCTCCCCTGGGGAGTTCAGTTGTACCCAAAGGCTTCCTTTGGGGACGATTTTTGATGGGTGAAAGGGGCTTTGTATGCATTTTCTGGGGTCCTATTTGAAATTCCTCTCACATTCCGGGAAGGGATGTATTTAGGGTTGTTCAGAAAGAGCGAACACGGCGAGTCCAGTTGCATGTGGGGCTGTGTAAAGTCTCCCCTGGGGAGTTCAGTTGTACCCAAAGGCTTCCTTTGCGGGCAATTTTTGATGGGTGAAAGGGGCTCTGTACACGTTTTCCAGGGTACTATTTTAAATTCCTCTCAGATTCCGGGTAGGGTAAAATTTAGGGTTGTTCAGAAAGAGCGAACACAGAGAGTCCAGTTACATGTGGGGCTGCGTAAAGGATCCCCTGGGGAGTTCAGTTGTACCAAAAGTCTTCCTTTGGGGACGATTTTTGATGGGTGAAAGGGGCTTTTTATGTTTTTTCTGGGGTCCTATTTTAAATTCCTCTCAGATTCCGGGAAGGGATGTATTTAGGGTTGTTCAGAAAGAGCGAACATAGAGAGTCCAGTTGCATGTGGGGCTGCGTAAAGGCTCCCCTGGGGAGTTCAGTTCTACCCAAAGGCTTCCTTTCAGGGCAATTTTTTATGGTTGAAAGGGGCTCTGTACATGATTTCTGGGGTCATATTTTCAATTCCTCTCAGATTCCGGTTAGTGATATATTTAGGGTTGTTCAGAAAGAGCGAACACAGAGAGTCCAGTTGCATGTGGGGCTGCGTAAAGGCTCCACTGGGGAGTTCAGTTGTACCCAAAGGCTTCCTTTGTGGCAATTTTTGATGGGTGAATGGGGCTCTGTACCTGATTTCTGGGGTCCTATTTCAAATCCTCTCAGATTCCGGTTAGGCATGGATTTAGGGTTGTTCAGAAAGAGCGAACACAGAGAGTCTAGTTGCATGTGGGTCTGCGTAAAGGATCCCCTGGGGAGTTCAGTTGTACCCAAAGGCTTCCTTTCAGGGCAATTTTTGATGGGTGAAAAGGGCTCTATACGTGATTTCTGGGGTCATATTTTCAATTCCTCTCAGATTCCGGTAAGACAAGTATTTAGGGTTGTTCAGAAAGAGCGAACTCAGAGAGTCCTGTTGCATGTGGGGCTGCGTAAAGGCTCCCCTGGGGAGGTCAGTTCTACCCAAAGGCTTCCATTGAGGGCAATTTTTGATGGGCGAAAAGGGGCTCTGTACGCGGTTTCTGGGGTCCTATTTTCAATTCCTCTCAGATTCCGGGTAGGGATATATTTAGGGTTATTCAGAAAGAGCGAACACAGAGAGTCCAGTTGCATGTGGGGCTGCATAAAGCTCCCCTGGGGAGTTCAATTGTACCCAAAGGCTTCCTTTGGGTGCATTTTTTGATGAGCGAAAGGGGCTCTGTATGCAGTTTCTGGGGTCCTATTTTCAATTCCTCTCAGATTCCGGGTAGGGAGGTATTTACGGTTGTTCAGAAAGAGCGAACACAGAGAGTCCAGTTGCATGTGGGGCTGCGTAAAGGCTCCCCTGGGGAGTTCAGTTGTATCCAAAAGCTTCCTGTCAGGGCAATACTTGATGGGCGAAAGGGGCTTTCTACACGATTTCCAGGGTCCTATTTTAAATTCCTCTGAGATTCCGGGTGGGGAAGTATTTAGGGTTGTTCAGAAAGAGCAAACACAGAGAGTCCAGTTGCATGTGGGACAGCGTAAATGCTCCCCTGGGGAGTTCAGTTGTACCCAAAGGCTAACTTTCAGGGGAATTTTTGATGGTTGAAAGGGGCTCTGTGCACGTTTTCCAGGGTCCTATTTTCAATTCCTCTCAGATTCCGGGAAGGGATGTACTTAGGGTTGTTCAGAAAGAGCGAACACAGAGAGTCCAGTTGCATGTGGGGCTGCGTAAAGGCTCCCCTGGGGTGTTCAGCTGTACCCAAAAGCTTCCTTTCAGGGCAATTCTTGATGGGAGAAAGGGGCTTTCTACACGATTTCCAGGGTCCTATTTTAAATTCCTCTCAGATTCCGAGTAAGGCCATATTTAGGGTTGTTCAGAAAGAGCGAACACAGAGAGTCCAGTTACATGTGGGGCTGCGTAAAGGATCCCCTGGGTAGTTCAATTGTACCCAAAAGCTTCCTTTCGGTGCATTTTTTGATGAGCGAAAGGGGCTCTGTATGCGGTTTCTGGGGTCCTATTTTCAATTCCTCTCAGATTCCGGGTAGGGAGGTATTTACGGTTGTTCAGAAAGAGCGACCACAGAGAGTCCAGTTGCATGTGGGGCTGCGTAAAGGCTCCCCTGGGGAGGTCAGTTCTACCCAAAGGCTTCCTTTCAGGGCAATTTTTTATGGTTGAAAGGGGCTCTGTACGCGGTTTCTGGGGTCCTATTTTCAATTCCTCTCAGAATCTGGGTAGGGAGATATTTAGGGTTGTTCAGAAAGAGCGAACACAGCGAGTTCCGTTGCATGTGGGTCTGCGTAAAGGCTCACCTGGGGAGTTCAGTTGTACCCAAAGGCTTCCTTTCAGGGCAATTTTTGATGGGTGAAAAGGGCTCTGTACGTGATTTCTGGGGTCATATTTTCAATTCCTCTCAGATTCCGGGAAGGGATGTACTTAGGGTTGTTCAGAAAGAGCGAACACAGAGAGTCCAGTTGCATGTGGGGCTGCGTAAAGGCTCCCCTGGGGAGTTCAGTTGTTCCCAAAGGCTTCCTTCGGGGGCAATTTTTGATGGGTAAAATGGGCTTTGTATGCGTTTTCTGGGGTCCTATTTTCAATTCCTCTCATATTCCAGGTAGGGATGTACTTAGGGTTGTTCAGAAAGAGCGAACACAGAGAGTCCAGTTGCATGTGGGGCTGCGTAAAGGCTCCCCTGGGGAGTTCAGTTG
This sequence comes from Mergus octosetaceus, assembly GCA_036873955.1. Lineage (NCBI taxonomy): Eukaryota > Metazoa > Chordata > Aves > Anseriformes > Anatidae > Mergus > Mergus octosetaceus. The sequence goes on from CM072285.1 coordinate 115,720,570, forward strand.
TACCCAAAAGCTTCCTTTCAGGGCAATTTTTGATGGGCGAAAGGGGCTTTGTACGCCATTTCCTGGGTCCTATTTTCAATTCCTCTCTGATTCCGGTTAGGGATGTATTTAGTGTTGTTCAGAAATAGCGAAAACAGAGAGTCCAGTTGCATGTGGGGCTGCGTAAAGGCTCCCCTGGGGAGTTAAGTTGTACCCAAAGGCTTCCTTTGGGGACGATTTTTGATGGGTAAAAGGGGCTTTGTATGCATTTTCTGGGGTCCTATTTTAAATTCCTCTCACATTCCGGTTAGGCATGTATTTAGGGTTGTTCAGAAAGAGCGAACACAGCGAGTCCAGTTGCATGTGGGGCTGTGTAAAGGCTCCCATGGGGCGTTCAGTTCTACCCAAAGGCTTCCTTTGGGGGCAATTTTTGATGGGTGAAAGGGGCTCTGTACACGTTTTCCAGGGTCCTATTTTCAATTCCTCTCAGATTCCTGGTAGGGCAAAATATAGGGTTGTTCAGAAAGAACGAACACAGAGAGTCCAGTTACATGTGGGGCTAAGTAAAGGATCCCCTGGGGAGTTCAGTTGTACCCGAAGGCTTCCTTTGGGGACGATTTTTGATGGGTGAAAGGGGCTTTTTATGTGTTTTCTGCGGACCTATTTTAAATTCCTCTCAGATTCCGGGAAGGGATGTATTTAGGATTGTTCAGAAAGAGCGAACACAGAGAGTCCAGTTGCATGTGGGGCTGCGTAAAGGCTCCCCTGGGGAGTTCAGTTGTACACAAAGGCTTCCTTTGGGGAAGATTTTTGATGGGTGAAAGGGGCTTTGTATGCATTTTCTGGGGTCCTATTTTAAATTCCTCTCACATTCCGGGAAGGGATGTATTTAGGGTTGTTCAGAAAGAGCGAACACGGCGAGTCCAGTTGCATGTGGGGCTGCGTAAAGGCTCCCCTGGGGAAGTCAGTTCTACCCAAAGGCTTCCTTTCAGGGCAATTTTTGATGGTTAAAAGGGGCTCTGTACGTGATTTCTGGGGTTATATTTTAAATTCCTCTCACATTCCGGGAAGGGATGTATTTAGGGTTGTTCAGAAAGAACGAACATAGAGAGTCCAGTTGCATGTGGGGCTGCGTAAAGGCTCCCCTGGGGAAGTCAGTTCTACCCAAAGGCTTCCTTTCAGGGCAATTTTTGATGGTTAAAAGGGGCTCTGTACGTGATTTCTGGGGTCATATTTTCAATTCCTCTCTGATTCCGGTTAGTGATATATTTAGGGTTGTTCAGAAAGAGCGAACACAGAGAGTCCAGTTGCATGTGGGGCTGCGTAAAGGCTCCACTGGGGAGTTCAGTTCTACCCAAAGGCTTCCTTTGGGGCAATTTTTGATGGGTGAATGGGGCTCTGTACCTGATTTCTGGGGTCCTATTTCAAATCCTCTCAGATTCCGGTTAGGCATGGATTTAGGGTTGTTCAGAAAGAGCGAACACAGAGAGTCCAGTTGCATGTGGGACTGCGTAAATGCTCCCCTGGGGAGTTCAGTTGTACCCAAAAGCTTCCTTTCAGGGCAATTTTTGATGGGCGAAAGGGGCTTTGTACGTGATTTCTGGGGTCATATTTTCAATTCCTCTCAGATTCCGGTTAGGCATATATTTAGGGTTGTTCAGAAAGAGCGAACACAGAGAGTCCAGTTGCATGTGGGGCTGCGTAAAGGCTCCCCTGGGGAGTTCTGTGGTACCCAAAGGCTTCCTTTGGGGACGATTTTTGATGGGTGAAAGGGGCTTTGTATTCATTTTCTGTGGTCCTATTTTAAATTCCTCTCACATTCCGGGAAGGGATTTATTTAGGGTTGTTCAGAAAGAGCGAACACAGCGAGTCCAGTTGCATGTGGGGCTGTGTAAAGGCTCCCCTGGGGAGTTCAGTTGTACCGAAAGGCTTCCTTTGGGGCAATTTTTGATGGGTGAATGGGGCTCTGTACCTGATTTCTGGGGTCCTATTTCAAATCCCCTCAGATTCCGGTTAGGCATGGATTTAGGGTTGTTCAGAAAGAGCGAACACAGAGAGTCCAGTTGCATGTGGGTCTGCGTAAAGGCTTCCCTGGGGAGTTCAGTTGTACCCAAAGGCTTCCTTTCAGGGCAATTTTTGATGGGTGAAAAGGGCTCTGTACGTGATTTCTGGGGTCATATTTTCAATTCCTCTCAGATTCCGGGAAGGGATGTACTTAGGGTTGTTCAGAATGAGCGAACACAGAGAGTCCAGTTGCATGTGGGGCTGCGTAAAGTCTCCCCTGGGGAGTTCAGTTGTTCCCAAAAGCTTCCTTTCAGGGCAAATTTTGATGGGCGAAAGGGGCTTTGTATGTGATTTCTGGGGTCATATTTTCAATTCCTCTCAGATTCCGGTTAGGCATGTATTTAGGGTTGTTCAGAAAGAGCGAACACAGAGAGTCCAGTTGCATGTGGGGCTGCGTAAAGGCTCCCCTGGGGAGTTCAGTTGTACCCAAAGGCTTCCTTTGGGGACGATTTTTGATGGGTGAAAGGGGCTTTGTATGCATTTTCTGGGGTCCTATTTGAAATTCCTCTCACATTCCGGGAAGGGATGTATTTAGGGTTGTTCAGAAAGAGCGAACACGGCGAGTCCAGTTGCATGTGGGGCTGTGTAAAGTCTCCCCTGGGGAGTTCAGTTGTACCCAAAGGCTTCCTTTGCGGGCAATTTTTGATGGGTGAAAGGGGCTCTGTACACGTTTTCCAGGGTACTATTTTAAATTCCTCTCAGATTCCGGGTAGGGTAAAATTTAGGGTTGTTCAGAAAGAGCGAACACAGAGAGTCCAGTTACATGTGGGGCTGCGTAAAGGATCCCCTGGGGAGTTCAGTTGTACCAAAAGTCTTCCTTTGGGGACGATTTTTGATGGGTGAAAGGGGCTTTTTATGTTTTTTCTGGGGTCCTATTTTAAATTCCTCTCAGATTCCGGGAAGGGATGTATTTAGGGTTGTTCAGAAAGAGCGAACATAGAGAGTCCAGTTGCATGTGGGGCTGCGTAAAGGCTCCCCTGGGGAGTTCAGTTCTACCCAAAGGCTTCCTTTCAGGGCAATTTTTTATGGTTGAAAGGGGCTCTGTACATGATTTCTGGGGTCATATTTTCAATTCCTCTCAGATTCCGGTTAGTGATATATTTAGGGTTGTTCAGAAAGAGCGAACACAGAGAGTCCAGTTGCATGTGGGGCTGCGTAAAGGCTCCACTGGGGAGTTCAGTTGTACCCAAAGGCTTCCTTTGTGGCAATTTTTGATGGGTGAATGGGGCTCTGTACCTGATTTCTGGGGTCCTATTTCAAATCCTCTCAGATTCCGGTTAGGCATGGATTTAGGGTTGTTCAGAAAGAGCGAACACAGAGAGTCTAGTTGCATGTGGGTCTGCGTAAAGGATCCCCTGGGGAGTTCAGTTGTACCCAAAGGCTTCCTTTCAGGGCAATTTTTGATGGGTGAAAAGGGCTCTATACGTGATTTCTGGGTCATATTTTCAATTCCTCTCAGATTCCGGTAAGACAAGTATTTAGGGTTGTTCAGAAAGAGCGAACTCAGAGAGTCCTGTTGCATGTGGGGCTGCGTAAAGGCTCCCCTGGGGAGGTCAGTTCTACCCAAAGGCTTCCATTGAGGGCAATTTTTGATGGGCGAAAAGGGGCTCTGTACGCGGTTTCTGGGGTCCTATTTTCAATTCCTCTCAGATTCTAGGTAGGGATATATTTAGGGTTATTCAGAAAGAGCGAACACAGAGAGTCCAGTTGCATGTGGGGCTGCATAAAGCTCCCCTGGGGAGTTCAATTGTACCCAAAGGCTTCCTTTGGGTGCATTTTTTGATGAGCGAAAGGGGCTCTGTATGCAGTTTCTGGGGTCCTATTTTCAATTCCTCTCAGATTCCGGGTAGGGAGGTATTTACGGTTGTTCAGAAAGAGCGACCACAGAGAGTCCAGTTGCATGTGGGGCTGCGTAAAGGCTCCCCTGGGGAGGTCAGTTCTACCCAAAGGCTTCCTTTCAGGGCAATTTTTTATGGTTGAAAGGGGCTCTGTACGCGGTTTCTGGGGTCCTATTTTCAATTCCTCTCAGAATCTGGGTAGGGAGATATTTAGGGTTGTTCAGAAAGAGCGAACACAGCGAGTTCCGTTGCATGTGGGTCTGCGTAAAGGCTCACCTGGGGAGTTCAGTTGTACCCAAAGGCTTCCTTTCAGGGCAATTTTTGATGGGTGAAAAGGGCTCTGTACGTGATTTCTGGGGTCATATTTTCAATTCCTCTCAGATTCCGGGAAGGGATGTACTTAGGGTTGTTCAGAAAGAGCGAACACAGAGAGTCCAGTTGCATGTGGGGATGCGTAAAGGCTCCCCTGGGGAGTTCAGTTGTTCCCAAAGGCTTCCTTCGGGGGCAATTTTTGATGGGTAAAATGGGCTTTGTATGCGTTTTCTGGGGTCCTATTTTCAATTCCTCTCATATTCCAGGTAGGGATGTACTTAGGGTTGTTCAGAAAGAGCGAACACAGAGAGTCCAGTTGCATGTGGGGCTGCGTAAAGGCTCCCCTGAGGAGTTCAGTTGTACCCAAAAGCTTCCTTTCAGGGCAATTTTTGATGGGCGAAAGGGGCTTTGTACGCCATTTCCTGGGTCCTATTTTCAATTCCTCTCAGATTCCGGTTAGGGATGTATTTAGTGTTGTTCAGAAATAGCGAACACAGAGAGTCCAGTTGCATGTGGGGCTGCGTAAAGGCTCCCCTGGGGAGTTAAGTTGTACCCAAAGGCTTCCTTTGGGGACGATTTTTGATGGGTAAAAGGGGCTTTGTATGCATTTTCTGGGGTCCTATTTTAAATTCCTCTCACATTCCGGTTAGGCATGTATTTAGGGTTGTTCAGAAAGAGCGAACACAGCGAGTCCAGTTGCATGTGGGGCTGTGTAAAGGCTCCCATGGGGCGTTCAGTTCTACCCAAAGGCTTCCTTTGGGGGCAATTTTTGATGGGTGAAAGGGGCTCTGTACACGTTTTCCAGGGTCCTATTTTCAATTCCTCTCAGATTCCTGGTAGGGCAAAATATAGTGTTGTTCAGAAAGAACGAACACAGAGAGTCCAGTTACATGTGGGGCTAAGTAAAGGATCCCCTGGGGAGTTCAGTTGTACCCGAAGGCTTCCTTTGGGGACGATTTTTGATGGGTGAAAGGGGCTTTTTATGTGTTTTCTGCGGACCTATTTTAAATTCCTCTCAGATTCCGGGAAGGGATGTATTTAGGATTGTTCAGAAAGAGCGAACACAGAGAGTCCAGTTGCATGTGGGGCTGCGTAAAGGCTCCCCTGGGGAGTTCAGTTGTACACAAAGGCTTCCTTTGGGGAAGATTTTTGATGGGTGAAAGGGGCTTTGTATGCATTTTCTGGGGTCCTATTTTAAATTCCTCTCACATTCCGGGAAGGGATGTATTTAGGGTTGTTCAGAAAGAGCGAACACGGCGAGTCCAGTTGCATGTGGGGCTGCGTAAAGGCTCCCCTGGGGAAGTCAGTTCTACCCAAAGGCTTCCTTTCAGGGCAATTTTTGATGGTTAAAAGGGGCTCTGTACGTGATTTCTGGGGTTATATTTTAAATTCCTCTCACATTCCGGGAAGGGATGTATTTAGGGTTGTTCAGAAAGAACGAACATAGAGAGTCCAGTTGCATGTGGGGCTGCGTAAAGGCTCCCCTGGGGAAGTCAGTTCTACCCAAAGGCTTCCTTTCAGGGCAATTTTTGATGGTTAAAAGGGGCTCTGTACGTGATTTCTGGGGTCATATTTTCAATTCCTCTCTGATTCCGGTTAGTGATATATTTAGGGTTGTTCAGAAAGAGCGAACACAGAGAGTCCAGTTGCATGTGGGGCTGCGTAAAGGCTCCACTGGGGAGTTCAGTTCTACCCAAAGGCTTCCTTTGGGGCAATTTTTGATGGGTGAATGGGGCTCTGTACCTGATTTCTGGGGTCCTATTTCAAATCCTCTCAGATTCCGGTTAGGCATGGATTTAGGGTTGTTCAGAAAGAGCGAACACAGAGAGTCCAGTTGCATGTGGGTCTGCGTAAAGGATCCCCTGGGGAGTTCAGTTGTACCCAAAGGCTTCCTTTCAGGGCAATTTTTGATGGGTGAAAACGGCTCTGTACGTGATTTGTGGGGTCATATTTTCAATTCCTCTCAGATTCCGGTAAGACAAGTATTTAGGGTTGTTTCAGAAAGAGCGAACTCAGAGAGTCCTGTTGCATGTGGGGCTGCGTAAAGGCTCCCCTGGGGAGTTCAGTTGTACCCAAAGGCTTCCATTGAGGACAATTTTTGATGGGCGAAAAGGGGCTCTGTACGCGGTTTCTGGGGTCCTATTTTCAATTCCTCTCAGATTCCGGGTAGGGATATATTTAGGGTTATTCAGAAAGAGCGAACACAGAGAGTCCAGTTGCATGTGGGGCTGCATAAAGCTCCCCTGGGGAGTTCAATTGTACCCAAAGGCTTCCTTTGGGTGCATTTTTTGATGAGCGAAAGGGGCTCTGTATGCGGTTTCTGGGGTCCTATTTTCAATTCCTCTCAGATTCCGGGTAGGGAGGTATTTAGGGTTGTTCAGAAAGAGCGAACACAGAGAGTCCAGTTGCATGTGGGGCTGCGTAAAGGCTCCCCTGGGGAGTTCAGTTGTACCCAAAGGCTTATTTGGAGGCAATTTTTGATGGGTGAAAGAGGCTTTGTATGCGTTTTCCGGGGACCTATTTTAAATTCCTCTCACATTCCTGGTAGGAATATATTTAGGGTTGTTCAGAAAGAGCGAACACAGAGAGTCCAGTTGCATGTGGGGCTGCGTAAAGGCTCCCCTGCGGAGTTCAGTTGTACCCAAAAGCTTCCTTTCAGGGCAAATTTGATGGGCGAAAGGGGCATTGTACGCCATTTCTAGGGTCCTATTTCAATTCCTCTCAGATTACCGATAGGGATGTATTTAGGGTTGTTCAGAAAGAGCGAACACAGAGAGTCAAGTTCCATGTGGGGCTGCGTAAAGGCTCCCCTGGGGAGTTCAGTTCTACCCAAAGCTTCCTTTGAGGGCAATTTTTGATGGGCGAAAGAGGCTCTGTACGCGGTTCCAGGGGTCCTATTTTCAATTCCTCTCAGATTCCTGGTACGGAGATATTTAGGGTTGTTCAGAAAGAGCGAACACAGCGAGTCCAATTGCATGTGGGTCTGCGTAAAGGCTCCACTGGGGAGTTCAGTTGTACCCAAAGGCTTCCTTTGGGGGCAATTTTTGATGGGTGAATGGGGCTCTGTACCTGATTTCTGGGGTCCTAATTTAAAGTCCTCTCACATTCCGGGAAGGGATGTATTTAGGGTTGTTCAGAAAGAGTGAACACAGAGAGTCCAGTTTCATGTGGGGCTGCGTAAAGGCTCCCCTGGGGAGTTCAGTTGTACCCAAAGGCTTCCTTTGGGGGCGATTTTTAATGGGTGAAAGGGGCTTTGTATGAGTTTTATGGGGTCCTATTTTAAATTCCTCTCACATTCCGGGAAGGGATGTATTTAGGGTTGTTCAGAAAGAGCAAACACAGCGAGTCCAGTTGCATGTGGGGCTGCGTAAAGGCTCCCCTGGGGAGTTCAGTCGTACCCAAAGGCTTCGTTTGGGGGCAATTTTTGTTGGGCGAAGGGGGCTCTGTACGTGATTTCTGGGGCTCTATTTTAAATTCCTCTCAGATTCCCGGTACGGATGTATTTAGGGTTCTTCAGAAAGAGCGAACATAGAGAGTCCAGTTGCATGTGGGGCTGCGTAAAGGCTCCCCTGGGGAGTTCAGTTCTACCCAAAGGCTTCCTTTGGGGGCGATTTTTGATGGGTAAAATGGGCTTAGTATGCATTTTCTGGGGTCCTATTTTCAATTCCTCTCACATTCCGGGAAGGGATGTATTTAGGGTTATTCAGAAAGAGCGAACACAGCGAGTCCAGTTGCATGTGGGGCTGCGTAAAGGCTCCCCTGGGGAGTTCAGTTGTACCCAAAGTCTTTTTTGGGGGCAATTTTTTACGGGTGAAAGGGGCTCTGTGCACGTTTTCCAGGGTCCTATTTTCAATTCCTCTCAGATTCTGTTTAGGCATGTATTTAGGGTTGTTCAGAAAGAGCGAACACAGAGAGTCCAGTTGCATGTGGGGCTGCGTAAAGGCTCCCCTCGGAGTTCAGTTCTACCCAAAGGCTTCCTTTGGGGGCTATTTTTGATGGGTGAAAGGTGCTCTATACGTGATTTCTGGGGTCATATTTTCAATTCCTCTGAGATTCCGGTTAGGCATGTATTTAGTGTTGTTCAGAAAGAGCGAACACAGAGAGTCCAGTTGCATGTGGGGCTGCGTAAACGCTCCCCTGGGGAGTATTGTATCCAAAGGCTTCCTTTGGGGGCGATTTTTAATGAGTGAAAGGGGCTTTTTATGTGTTTTCTGGGGTCCTATTTTAAATTCCTCTCACATTCCGGGAAGGGATGTATTTAGGGTTGTTCAGAAAGAGCGAACACAGAGAGTCCAGTTGCATGTGGGGCTGCGTAAAGGCTCCCCTGGGGAGGTCAGTTCTACCCAAAGGCTTATTTGGGGGCAATTTTTGATGGGCAAAAGGGGCTCTTTACGTGATTTATGGGGCTCTATTTTAAATTCCTCTCAGATTCCCGGTACGGATGTATTTAGGGTTGTTCAGAAAGAGCGAACACAGAGAGTCCAGTTGCATGTGGGGCTGCGTAAAGGCTCCCCTGGGGAGTTCAGTTGTACCCAAAGGCTTATTTGGGGGCAATTTTTGATGGGCGAAAGGGGCTCTGTACGTGATTTCTGGGGCTCTATTTTAAATTCCTCTCAGATTCCCGGTACGGATGTATTTAGGGTTGTTCAGAAAGAGCGAACACAGAGAGTCCAGTTGCATGTGGGGCTGCGTAAAGGCTCCCCTGGGGAGTTCAGTTGTACCCAAAGGCTTCCTTTCAGGGCAATTTTTGATGGGTAAAAGGGGCTTAGTATGCGTTTTCTGGGGTCCTATTTGAAATTACTCTCAGATTCCAGTTAGGGATGTATTTAGGGTTATTCAGAAAGAGCGAACACAGAGATTCCAGTTGCATGTGGGGCTGCATAAAGCTCCCCTGGGTAGTTCAATTGTACCCAAAGGCTTCCTTTGGGTGCATTTTTTGATGAGCGAAAGGGGCTCTGTATGCGGTTTCTGGGGTCCTATTTTCAATTCCTCTCATATTCCGGGTAGGGAGGTATTTAGGGTTGTTCAGAAACAGCGAACACAGAGAGTCCAGTTGCATGTGGGGCTGCGTAAAGGCTCCCCTGGGGAGTTCAGTTGTACCCAAAGGCTTATTTGGAGGCAATTTTTGATGGGCGAAAGAGGCTTTGTATGCGTTTTCCGGGGACCTATTTTAAATTCCTCTCACATTCCTGGTAGGAATATATTTAGGGTTGTTCAGAAAGAGCGAACACAGAGAGTCCAGTTGCATGTGGGGCTGCGTAAAGGCTCCCCTGGGGAGTTCAATTCTACCCAAAGGCTTCCTTTGGGGGCAATTTTTGACGGGTGAAAGGGGCTCTGTATGTGATTTCTGGGATCATATTTACAATTCCTCTCAGATTCCGGTTAGGGATGTATTTAGGGTTGTTCAGAAAGAGCGAACACAGAGAGTCCAGTTGCATGTGGTGTTGCGTGAAGTCTCCCCTGGGGAGTTCAATTGTACCCAAAGGCTTCATTGGGGGCGATATTTAATGAATGAAAGGGGCTTTGTATGCGTTTTCTGGGGTCCTATTTTAAATTCCTCTCACATTCCGGGAAGGGATGTACTTAGGGTTGTTCAGAAAGAGCGAACACAGAGAGTCCAGTTGCATGTGGGGCTGCGTAAAGGCTCCCCTGGGGAGTTCAGTTCTACCCAAAGGCTTCCTATCGGGGCAATTTTTTACGGGTGAAAGGGGCTCTGTGCACGTTTTCCAGGGTCCTATTTTCAATTCCTCTCAGATTCCGTTTAGGCATGTATTTAGGGTTGTTCAGAAAGAGCGAACACAGAGATTCCAGTTGCATGTGGGGCTGCGTAAAGGCTCCCCTGGGGAGTTCAGTTCTACCCAAAGGCTTCCTTTGGGGGCAATTTTTGACGGGTGAAAGGGGCTCTGTACGTGATTTCTGGGGTAATATTTACAATTCCTCTCAGATTCCGGTTAGGGATGTATTTAGGGTTGTTCAGAAAGAGCGAACACAGAGAGTCCAGTTGCATGTGGTGCTGCGTAAAGGCTCCCCTGGGGAGTTCAGTTGTACCCAAAGGCTTATTTGGGGGCAATTTTTGATGGGCGAAAGGGGCTCTGTACATGATTTCTGGGGCTCTATTTTAAATTCCCCTCAGATTCCCGGTACGGATGTGTTTAGGGTTGTTCAGAATGAGCGAACACAGAGAGTCCAGTTGCATGTGGGGCTGCGTAAAGGCTCCCCTGGGGAGTTCAGTTGTACCCAAAGGCTTCCTTTCAATGCGATTTTTGATGCGTAAAAGAGGCTTAGTATGCGTTTTCTGGGGTCCTAGTTTAAATTCCTCTCACATTCCGGGAAGGGATGTATTTAGGGTTATTCAGAAAGAGCGAACACAGAGAGTCCAGTTGCATGTGGGGCTGCATAAAGCTCCCCTGGGGAGTTCAATTGTACCCAAAGGCTTCCTTTGGGTGCATTTTTTGATGAGCGAAAGGGGCTCTGTATGCGGTTTCTGGGGTCCTATTTTCAATTCCGCTCAGATTCCGGGTAGGGAGATATTTACGGTTGTTCAGAAAGAGCGAACACAGAGAGTCCAGTTGCATGTGGGGCTGCGTAAAGTCTCCCCTGGGGAGTTCAGTTGTACCCAAAGGCTTATTTGGGGGCAATTTTTGATGGGCGAAAGGGGCTCTGTACGTGATTTCTGGGGCTCTATTTTAAATTCCTCTCAGATTCCCGGTACGGATGTATTTAGAGTTGTTCAGAAAGAGCGAACACAGAGAGTCCAGTTGCATGTGGGGCTGCGTAAAGGCTCCCCTGGGGAGTTCAGTTGTACCCAAAGGCATACTTTCAGGGAAACTTTTGATGGGTGAAAGGGGCTCTGTACGTGATTTCTGGGGTCCTATTTTAAATTCCTCTCACATTCCGGGAAGGGATGTATTTAGGGTTGTTCAGAAAGAGCGAACACGGCGAGTCCAGTTGCATGTGGGGCTGCGTAAAGGCTCCCCTGGGGAAGTCAGTTCTACCCAAAGGCTTCCTTTCAGGGCAATTTTTGATGGTTAAAAGGGGCTCTGTACGTGATTTCTGGGGTTATATTTTAAATTCCTCTCACATTCCGGGAAGGGATGTATTTAGGGTTGTTCAGAAAGAACGAACATAGAGAGTCCAGTTGCATGTGGGGCTGCGTAAAGGCTCCCCTGGGGAAGTCAGTTCTACCCAAAGGCTTCCTTTCAGGGCAATTTTTGATGGTTAAAAGGGGCTCTGTACGTGATTTCTGGGGTCATATTTTCAATTCCTCTCTGATTCCGGTTAGTGATATATTTAGGGTTGTTCAGAAAGAGCGAACACAGAGAGTCCAGTTGCATGTGGGGCTGCGTAAAGGCTCCCCTGGGGAGTTCAGTTGTACCCAAAGGCTTCCATTGAGGACAATTTTTGATGGGCGAAAAGGGGCTCTGTACGCGGTTTCTGGGGTCCTATTTTCAATTCCTCTCAGATTCCGGGTAGGGATATATTTAGGGTTATTCAGAAAGAGCGAACACAGAGAGTCCAGTTGCATGTGGGGCTGCATAAAGCTCCCCTGGGGAGTTCAATTGTACCCAAAGGCTTCCTTTGGGTGCATTTTTTGATGAGCGAAAGGGGCTCTGTATGCGGTTTCTGGGGTCCTATTTTCAATTCCTCTCAGATTCCGGGTAGGGAGGTATTTAGGGTTGTTCAGAAAGAGCGAACACAGAGAGTCCAGTTGCATGTGGGGCTGCGTAAAGGCTCCCCTGGGGAGTTCAGTTGTACCCAAAGGCTTATTTGGAGGCAATTTTTGATGGGTGAAAGAGGCTTTGTATGCGTTTTCCGGGGACCTATTTTAAATTCCTCTCACATTCCTGGTAGGAATATATTTAGGGTTGTTCAGAAAGAGCGAACACAGAGAGTCCAGTTGCATGTGGGGCTGCGTAAAGGCTCCCCTGCGGAGTTCAGTTGTACCCAAAAGCTTCCTTTCAGGGCAAATTTGATGGGCGAAAGGGGCATTGTACGCCATTTCTAGGGTCCTATTTCAATTCCTCTCAGATTACCGATAGGGATGTATTTAGGGTTGTTCAGAAAGAGCGAACACAGAGAGTCAAGTTCCATGTGGGGCTGCGTAAAGGCTCCCCTGGGGAGTTCAGTTCTACCCAAAGCTTCCTTTGAGGGCAATTTTTGATGGGCGAAAGAGGCTCTGTACGCGGTTCCAGGGGTCCTATTTTCAATTCCTCTCAGATTCCTGGTACGGAGATATTTAGGGTTGTTCAGAAAGAGCGAACACAGCGAGTCCAATTGCATGTGGGTCTGCGTAAAGGCTCCACTGGGGAGTTCAGTTGTACCCAAAGGCTTCCTTTGGGGGCAATTTTTGATGGGTGAATGGGGCTCTGTACCTGATTTCTGGGGTCCTAATTTAAAGTCCTCTCACATTCCGGGAAGGGATGTATTTAGGGTTGTTCAGAAAGAGTGAACACAGAGAGTCCAGTTTCATGTGGGGCTGCGTAAAGGCTCCCCTGGGGAGTTCAGTTGTACCCAAAGGCTTCCTTTGGGGGCGATTTTTAATGGGTGAAAGGGGCTTTGTATGAGTTTTATGGGGTCCTATTTTAAATTCCTCTCACATTCCGGGAAGGGATGTATTTAGGGTTGTTCAGAAAGAGCAAACACAGCGAGTCCAGTTGCATGTGGGGCTGCGTAAAGGCTCCCCTGGGGAGTTCAGTCGTACCCAAAGGCTTCGTTTGGGGGCAATTTTTGTTGGGCGAAGGGGGCTCTGTACGTGATTTCTGGGGCTCTATTTTAAATTCCTCTCAGATTCCCGGTACGGATGTATTTAGGGTTCTTCAGAAAGAGCGAACATAGAGAGTCCAGTTGCATGTGGGGCTGCGTAAAGGCTCCCCTGGGGAGTTCAGTTCTACCCAAAGGCTTCCTTTGGGGGCGATTTTTGATGGGTAAAATGGGCTTAGTATGCATTTTCTGGGGTCCTATTTTCAATTCCTCTCACATTCCGGGAAGGGATGTATTTAGGGTTATTCAGAAAGAGCGAACACAGCGAGTCCAGTTGCATGTGGGGCTGCGTAAAGGCTCCCCTGGGGAGTTCAGTTGTACCCAAAGTCTTTTTTGGGGGCAATTTTTTACGGGTGAAAGGGGCTCTGTGCACGTTTTCCAGGGTCCTATTTTCAATTCCTCTCAGATTCTGTTTAGGCATGTATTTAGGGTTGTTCAGAAAGAGCGAACACAGAGAGTCCAGTTGCATGTGGGGCTGCGTAAAGGCTCCCCTCGGAGTTCAGTTCTACCCAAAGGCTTCCTTTGGGGGCTATTTTTGATGGGTGAAAGGTGCTCTATACGTGATTTCTGGGGTCATATTTTCAATTCCTCTGAGATTCCGGTTAGGCATGTATTTAGTGTTGTTCAGAAAGAGCGAACACAGAGAGTCCAGTTGCATGTGGGGCTGCGTAAACGCTCCCCTGGGGAGTATTGTATCCAAAGGCTTCCTTTGGGGGCGATTTTTAATGAGTGAAAGGGGCTTTTTATGTGTTTTCTGGGGTCCTATTTTAAATTCCTCTCACATTCCGGGAAGGGATGTATTTAGGGTTGTTCAGAAAGAGCGAACACAGAGAGTCCAGTTGCATGTGGGGCTGCGTAAAGGCTCCCCTGGGGAGGTCAGTTCTACCCAAAGGCTTATTTGGGGGCAATTTTTGATGGGCAAAAGGGGCTCTTTACGTGATTTATGGGGCTCTATTTTAAATTCCTCTCAGATTCCCGGTACGGATGTATTTAGGGTTGTTCAGAAAGAGCGAACACAGAGAGTCCAGTTGCATGTGGGGCTGCGTAAAGGCTCCCCTGGGGAGTTCAGTTGTACCCAAAGGCTTATTTGGGGGCAATTTTTGATGGGCGAAAGGGGCTCTGTACGTGATTTCTGGGGCTCTATTTTAAATTCCTCTCAGATTCCCGGTACGGATGTATTTAGGGTTGTTCAGAAAGAGCGAACACAGAGAGTCCAGTTGCATGTGGGGCTGCGTAAAGGCTCCCCTGGGGAGTTCAGTTGTACCCAAAGGCTTCCTTTCAGGGCAATTTTTGATGGGTAAAAGGGGCTTAGTATGCGTTTTCTGGGGTCCTATTTGAAATTACTCTCAGATTCCAGTTAGGGATGTATTTAGGGTTATTCAGAAAGAGCGAACACAGAGATTCCAGTTGCATGTGGGGCTGCATAAAGCTCCCCTGGGTAGTTCAATTGTACCCAAAGGCTTCCTTTGGGTGCATTTTTTGATGAGCGAAAGGGGCTCTGTATGCGGTTTCTGGGGTCCTATTTTCAATTCCTCTCATATTCCGGGTAGGGAGGTATTTAGGGTTGTTCAGAAACAGCGAACACAGAGAGTCCAGTTGCATGTGGGGCTGCGTAAAGGCTCCCCTGGGGAGTTCAGTTGTACCCAAAGGCTTATTTGGAGGCAATTTTTGATGGGCGAAAGAGGCTTTGTATGCGTTTTCCGGGGACCTATTTTAAATTCCTCTCACATTCCTGGTAGGAATATATTTAGGGTTGTTCAGAAAGAGCGAACACAGAGAGTCCAGTTGCATGTGGGGCTGCGTAAAGGCTCCCCTGGGGAGTTCAATTCTACCCAAAGGCTTCCTTTGGGGGCAATTTTTGACGGGTGAAAGGGGCTCTGTATGTGATTTCTGGGATCATATTTACAATTCCTCTCAGATTCCGGTTAGGGATGTATTTAGGGTTGTTCAGAAAGAGCGAACACAGAGAGTCCAGTTGCATGTGGTGTTGCGTGAAGTCTCCCCTGGGGAGTTCAATTGTACCCAAAGGCTTCATTGGGGGCGATATTTAATGAATGAAAGGGGCTTTGTATGCGTTTTCTGGGGTCCTATTTTAAATTCCTCTCACATTCCGGGAAGGGATGTACTTAGGGTTGTTCAGAAAGAGCGAACACAGAGAGTCCAGTTGCATGTGGGGCTGCGTAAAGGCTCCCCTGGGGAGTTCAGTTCTACCCAAAGGCTTCCTATCGGGGCAATTTTTTACGGGTGAAAGGGGCTCTGTGCACGTTTTCCAGGGTCCTATTTTCAATTCCTCTCAGATTCCGTTTAGGCATGTATTTAGGGTTGTTCAGAAAGAGCGAACACAGAGATTCCAGTTGCATGTGGGGCTGCGTAAAGGCTCCCCTGGGGAGTTCAGTTCTACCCAAAGGCTTCCTTTGGGGGCAATTTTTGACGGGTGAAAGGGGCTCTGTACGTGATTTCTGGGGTAATATTTACAATTCCTCTCAGATTCCGGTTAGGGATGTATTTAGGGTTGTTCAGAAAGAGCGAACACAGAGAGTCCAGTTGCATGTGGTGCTGCGTAAAGGCTCCCCTGGGGAGTTCAGTTGTACCCAAAGGCTTATTTGGGGGCAATTTTTGATGGGCGAAAGGGGCTCTGTACATGATTTCTGGGGCTCTATTTTAAATTCCCCTCAGATTCCCGGTACGGATGTGTTTAGGGTTGTTCAGAATGAGCGAACACAGAGAGTCCAGTTGCATGTGGGGCTGCGTAAAGGCTCCCCTGGGGAGTTCAGTTGTACCCAAAGGCTTCCTTTCAATGCGATTTTTGATGCGTAAAAGAGGCTTAGTATGCGTTTTCTGGGGTCCTAGTTTAAATTCCTCTCACATTCCGGGAAGGGATGTATTTAGGGTTATTCAGAAAGAGCGAACACAGAGAGTCCAGTTGCATGTGGGGCTGCATAAAGCTCCCCTGGGGAGTTCAATTGTACCCAAAGGCTTCCTTTGGGTGCATTTTTTGATGAGCGAAAGGGGCTCTGTATGCGGTTTCTGGGGTCCTATTTTCAATTCCGCTCAGATTCCGGGTAGGGAGATATTTACGGTTGTTCAGAAAGAGCGAACACAGAGAGTCCAGTTGCATGTGGGGCTGCGTAAAGTCTCCCCTGGGGAGTTCAGTTGTACCCAAAGGCTTATTTGGGGGCAATTTTTGATGGGCGAAAGGGGCTCTGTACGTGATTTCTGGGGCTCTATTTTAAATTCCTCTCAGATTCCCGGTACGGATGTATTTAGAGTTGTTCAGAAAGAGCGAACACAGAGAGTCCAGTTGCATGTGGGGCTGCGTAAAGGCTCCCCTGGGGAGTTCAGTTGTACCCAAAGGCATACTTTCAGGGAAACTTTTGATGGGTGAAAGGGGCTCTGTACGTGATTTCTGGGGTCATATTTTCAAGTTCTCTTACATTCCGGTTAGGCATGTATTTAGGGTTGTTCTGAAAGAGCGAACACAGAGAGTCCAGTTCCATGTGGGGCTTCGTAAAGGCTCCCCTGGGGAGTTCAGTTCTACCCAAAGGCTTCCTTTGAGGGCAATTTTTGATGGGCGAAAGAGGCTCTGTACGCCGTTCCAGGGGTCCTATTTTCAATTCCTCTCAGATTCCTGGTACGGAGATATTTAGGGTTGTTCAGAAAGAGCGAACACAGCGAGTCCAGTTGCATGTGGGTCTGCGTAAAGGCTCCCCTGGGGAGTTCAGTTGTACCCAAAGTCTTCCTTTTGGGGCAATTTTTGATGGGTGAATGGGGCTCTGTACCTGATTTCTGGGATCCTATTTCAATTCCTCTCAGATTCCGGTACGGATGTATTTAGGGTTGTTCAGAAAGAGCGAACACAGAGAGTCCTGTTGCATGTGGGTCTGCGTAAAGGCTCCCCTGGGGAGTTCAGTTCTACCCAAAGGCTTCCTTTGGGGGCTATTTTTGATGGGTGAAAGATGCTCTGTACACGTTTTCCAGGGTCCTATTTTCAATTCCTCTCAGATTCCGTTTAGGCATGTATTTAGGGTTGTTCAGAAAGAGCGAACACAGAGAGTCCAGTTGCATGTGGGGCTGCGTAAAGGCTCCCCTGGGGAGTTCAGTTGTTCCCAAAGGCTTCCTTTGGGGGCGATTTTTGACGGGTGAAAGGGGCTTTGTATGCGTTTTCTGGGGTCCTATTTTAAATTCCTCTCACATTCCGGGAAGGGATGTATTTAGGGTTGTTCAGAAAGAGCGAACACAGAGAGTCCAGTTGCATGTGGGGCTGCGTAAAGGCTCCCCTGGGGAGTTCAGTTCTACCCAAAGGCTTCTTTTGAGGGCAATTTTTGATGGGCGAAAGGGGCTCTGTACGCGGTTTCTGGGGTCCTATTTTAAATTCCTCTCAGATTCTGGGTAGGGAGATATTTAGGGTTGTTCAGAAATAGCGAACACAGAGAGTCCAGTTGCATGTGGGGCTGCGTAAAGTCTCCCCTGGGGAGTTCAGTTGTACCCAAAGGCTTATTTGGGGGCAATTTTTGATGGGCGAAGGGGCTTTGTATGCATTTTCTGGGGTCCTAATTTAAAGTCCTCTCACATTCCGGGAAGGGATGTATTTAGGGTTGTTCAGAAAGAGTGAACACAGAGAGTCCAGTTGCATGTGGGGCTGCGTAAAGGCTCCCCTGGGGAGTTCAGTTGTACCCAAAGGCTTCCTTTGGGGGCGATTTTTAATGGGTAAAAGGGGCTTTGTATGAGTTTTCTGGGGTCCTATTTTAAATTCCTCTCACATTCCGGGAAGGGATGTATTTAGGGTTGTTCAGAAAGAGCGAACACAGCGAGTCCAGTTGCATGCGGGGCTGCGTAAAGGCTCCCCTGGGGAGTTCAGTTGTACCCAAAGGCTTATTTGGGGGCAATTTTTGATGGGCGAAGGGGGCTCTGTACGTGATTTCTGGGGCTCTATTTTAAATTCCTCTCAGATTCCCGGTACGGATGTATTTAGGGTTCTTCAGAAAGAGCGAACACAGAGAGTCCAGTTGCATGTGGGGCTGCGTAAAGGCTTCCCTGGGGAGTTCAGTTCTACCCAAAGCCTTCCTTTGGGGGCGATTTTTGATGGGTAAAATGGGCTTAGTATGCATTTTCTGGGGTCCTATTTTAAATTCCTCTCACATTCCGGGAAGGGATGTATTTAGGGTTGTTCAGAAAGAGCGAACACAGAGAGTCCATTTGCATGTGGGGCTGCGTAAAGGCTCCCCTGGGGAGTTCAGTTGTACCCAAAGGCTTATTTGGTGGCAATTTTTGATGGGCGAAAGAGGCTTTGTATGCGTTTTCCGGGGACCTATTTTAAATTCCTCTCAGATTCCGGTTAGGGATGTATTTAGGGTTGTTCAGAAAGAGCGAACACAGAGAGTCCAGTTGCATGTGGGGCTGCGTAAAGGCTCCCCTGGGGAGTTCAGTTGTACCCAAAGGCTTCCTTTGGCGGCAATTTTTGACGGGTGAAAGGGGCTCTGTACGTGATTTCTGGGGTCATATTTTCAATTCCTCTCAGATTCCGGTTAGGGATGTATTTAGCGTTGTTCAGAAAGAGCGAACACAGAGAGTCCAGTTGCATGTGGGGCTGCGTAAAGGCTCCCCTGGGGAGTTCAATTGTACCCAAAGGCTTCCTTTGGGGGCAATATTTAATGAATGAAAGGGGCTTTGTATGCGTTTTCTGGGGTCCTATTTTAAATTCCTCTCACATTCCGGGAAGGGATGTACTTAGGGTTGTTCAGAAAGAGCGAACACAGAGAGTCCAGTTGCATGTGGGGCTGCGTAAAGGCTCCCCTGGGGAGTTCAGTTGTACCCAAAAGCTTCCTTTCAGGGCAATTCTTGATGGGCGAAAGGGGCTTTCTAAACGATTTACAGGGTCCTATTTTAAATTCCTCTCAGATTCCGGGTAGGGATGTATTTAGGGTTGTTCAGAAAGAGCGAACACAGAGAGTCCAGTTGCATGTGGGGCTGCGTAAAGGCTCCCCTGGGGAGTTCAGTTGTACCCAAAAGCTTCCTTTCAGGGCAATTCTTGATGGGCGAAAGGGGCTTTCTAAACGATTTACAGGGTCCTATTTTAAATTCCTCTCAGATTCCGGGTAGGGATGTATTTAGGGTTGTTCAGAAAGAGCGAACACAGAGAGTCCAGTTGCATGTGGGGCTGCATAAAGGCTCCCCTGGGGAGTATTGTACCCAAAGGCTTCCTTTGGGGGCGATTTTTAATGGGTGAAAGGGGCTTTTTATGTGTTTTCTGGGGTCCTATTTTAAATTCCTCTCACATTCCGGGAAGGGATGTATTTAGGGTTGTTCAGAAAGAGCGAACACAGCGAGTCCAGTTGCATGTGGGGCTGCGTAAAGGCTCCCCTGGGGAGGTCAGTTCTACCCAAAGGCTTATTTGGGGGCAATTTTTGATGGGTGAAAGGGGCTCTGTACGTGATTTCTGGGGCTCTATTTTAAATTCCTCTCAGATTCCCGGTACGGATGTATTTAGGGTTGTTCAGAAAGAGCGAACACAGAGAGTCCAGTTGCATGTGGGGCTGCGTAAAGGCTCCCCTGGGGAGTTCAGTTGTACCCAAAGGCTTCCTTTCAATGCGATTTTTGATGGGTAAAAGGGGCTTAGTATGCGTTTTCTGGGGTCCTAGTTTAAATTCCTCTCACATTCCGGGAAGGGATGTATTTAGGGTTATTCAGAAAGAGCGAACACAGAGAGTCCAGTTGCATGTGGGGCTGCATAAAGCTCCCCTGGGGAGTTCAGTTGTACCCAAAGGCTTCCTTTGGGTGCATTTTTTGATGAGCGAAAGGGGCTCTGTATGCGGTTTCTGGGGTCCTATTTTCAATTCCTCTCAGATTCCGGGTAGGGAGGTATTTACGGTTGTTCAGAAAGAGCGAACACAGAGAGTCCAGTTGCATGTGGGGCTGCGTAACGGCTCCCCTGGGGAGTTCAGTTGTACCCAAAGGCTTATTTGGAGGCAATTTTTGATGGGCGAAAGAGGCTTTGTATGCGTTTTCCGGGGACCTATTTTCAATTCCTCTCACATTCCTGGTAGGAATATATTTAGGGTTGTTCAGAAAGAGCGAACACAGAGAGTCCAGTTGCATGTGGGGCTGCGTAAAGGCTCCCCTGGGGAGTTCAGTTGTACCCAAAGGCTTCCTTTGGGGGCAATTTTTGACGGGTGAAAGGGGCTCTGTACATGATTTCTGGGGTCATATTTACAATTCCTCTCAGATTCCGGTTAGGGATGTATTTAGGGTTGTTCAGAAAGAGCGAACACAGAGAGTCCAGTTGCATGTGGGGCTGCGTAAAGGCTCCCCTGGGGAGTTCAGTTGTACCCAAAAGCTTCCTTTCAGGGCAATTCTTGATGGGCGAAAGGGGCTTTCTAAACGATTTACAGGGTCCTATTTTAAATTCCTCTCAGATTCCGGGTAGGGATGTATTTAGGGTTGTTCAGAAAGAGCGAACACAGAGAGTCCAGTTGCATGTGGGGCTGCGTAAAGGCTCCCCTGGGGAGTTCAGTTGTACCCAAAAGCTTCCTTTCAGGGCAATTTTTGATGGGCGAAAGGGGCTTTGTACGCCATTTCCTGGGTCCTATTTTCAATTCCTCTCAGATTCCAGATAGGGATGTATTTAGGGTTGTTCAGAAATAGCAAACACAGAGAGTCCAGTTGCATGTGGGGCTGCGTAAAGGCTCCCCTGGGGAGTTCAGTTCTACCCAAAGGCTTCCTTTGGGGGCAATTTTTGATGGGTGAAAGGGGCTCTCTACACGTTTTCCAGGGTCCTATTTTCAATTCCTCTCAGATTCCGGGTAGGGATATATTTAGGGTTGTTGAGGAAGAGCGAGCACAGAGAGTCCAGTTGCATGTGGGGCTCCGTGAGGGATCGCCTGGGGAGTTCAGTTGTTCCCAAAGGCTTCCTTTGGGGGCAATTTTTGACGGGTGAAAGGGGCTTTGTATGCGTTTTCTGGGGTCCTATTTTAAATTCCTCTCACATTCCGGGAAGGGATATATTTAGGGTTGCTCAGAAAGAGCGAACACAGAGAGTCCAGTTGCATGTGGGGCTGCGTAAAGGCTCCCCTGGGGTGTTCAGTTGTACCCAAAAGCTTCCTTTCAGGGCAATTCTTGATGGGCGAAAGGGGCTTTCTACACGATTTACAGGGTCCTATTTTAAATTCCTCTCAGATTCCGGGTAGGGATGTATTTAGGGTTGTTCAGAAAGAGCGAACACAGAGAGTCCAGTTACATGTGGGGCTGCGTAAAGGATCCCCTGGGGAGTTCAGTTGTACCCAAAGGCTTCCTTTGGGGACGATTTTTGATGGGTGAAAGGGGCATTTATGTGTTTTCTGGTGTCCTATTTTAAATTGCTCTCAGATTCCGGGAAGGGATGTATTTAGGGTTGTTCAGAAAGAGCGAACACAGAGAGTCCAGTTGCATGTGGGGCTGCGTATAGGCTCCCCTGGGGAGTTCAGTTCTACCCAAAGGCTTCCTTTCAGGGCAATTTTTGATGGGTGAAAGGGGCTCTGTACGTGATTTCTTGGGTCATATTTTCAATTCCTCTCTGATTCCGGGTAGGCATGTATTTAGGGTTGTTCAGAAAGAGCGAACACAGCGAATCCAGTTACATGTGGGGCTGCGTAAAGGCTCCCCTGGGGAGTTCAGTTCTACCCAAAGGCTTCCTTTGGGGGCAATTTTTGATGGGTGAATGGGGCTCTGTACGTGATTTCTGGGGTCCTATTTCAATTCCTCTCAGATTCTGGTTAGGCATGTATTTAGGGTTGTTCAGAAAGAGCGAACACAGAGAGTCCAGTTGCATGCGGGGCTGCGTAAAGGCTCCCCTGCGGAGTTCAGTTGTACCCAAAAGCTTCCTTTCAAGGCAATTTTTGATGGGCGAAAGGGGCTTTGTACGCCATTTCCTGGGTCCTATTTTCAATTCCTCTCAGATTCCCGATAGGGATGTATTTAGGGTTGTTCAGAAATAGCGAACACAGAGAGTCCAGTTGCATGTGGGGCTGCGTAAAGGCTCCCCTGGGGAGTTCAGTTCTACCCAAAGGCTTCCTTTGGGGGCAATTTTTGATGGGTGAAAGGGGCTCTGTACACGTTTTCCAGGGTCCTATTTTCAATTCCTATCAGATTCCGGGTAGGGATATATTTAGGGTTGTTCAGGAAGAGCGAACACAGAGAGTCCAGTTGCATGTGGGGCTGCGTAAGGGATCCCCTGGGGAGTTCAGTTGTACCCAAAGGCTTCCTTTCAGGGCAATTTATGACGGGTGAAAAGGGCTTTGTATGCGTTTTCAGGGGTTCTATTTTAAATTCCTCTCACATTCCGGGAAGGGATGTATTTAGGGTTGCTCAGAAAGAGCGAACACAGAGAGTCCAGTTGCATGTGGGGCTGCGTAAAGGCTCCCCTGGGGAGTTCAGTTCTACCCAAAGGCTTCCTTTGGGGGCAATTTTTGATGGGTGAATGGGGCTCTGTACCTGATATCTGGGGTCCTATTTCAATTCCTCTTAGATTCCGGTTAGGCATGGATTTAGGGTTGTTCAGAAAGAGCGAACACAGAGAGTCCAGTTGCATGTGGGGCTGCGTAAAGGCTCCCCTGGGGAGTTCAGTTGTACCCAAAAGCTTCCTTTCAGGGCAATTCTTGATGGGCGAAAGGGGCTTTCTACACGATTTCTGGAGTTCTATTTTCAATTCCTCTCAGCTTCCGGGTAGGGCGAATTTAGGGTTGTTCAGAAAGAGCGAACACAGAGAGTCCAGTTACATGTGGGGCTGCGTAAAGGCTCCCCTGGGGAGTTCAGTTGTACCCAAAGGCTTCCTTTGGGGACGATTTTTGATGTGTGAAAGGGGATTTTTATGTGTTTTCTGGGGTCCTATTTTAAATTCCTCTCAGATTGCGGGAAGGGATGTATTTAGGGTTGTTCAGAAAGAGCGAACACAGAGAGTCCAGTTGCATGTGGGGCTGCGTAAAGGCTCCCCTGGGGAGTTCATTTCTACCCAAAGGCTTCCTTTCAGGGCAATTTTTGATGGTTGAAAGGGGCTCTGTACGTGATTTCTGGGGTCATATTTTCAATTCCTCTCAGGTTCTGGTTAGCGATATATTTAGGGTTGTTCAGAAAGAGCGAACACAGAGAGTCCAGTTGCATGTGGGGCTGTGTAAAGGCTCCCCTGGGGAGTTCAGTTGTACCCAAAGGCTTCCTTTGAGGGCAATTTTTGATGGGCGAAAGAGGCTCTGTACGCGGTTTCTGGGGTCCTATTTTTTAATTCCTCTCAGACTCTGGGTAGGGAGATATTTAGGGTTGTTCAGAAAGAGCGAACACAGCGAGTTCCGTTGCATGTGGGTCTGCGTAAAGGCTCCCCTGGGGAGTTCAGTTGTACCCAAAGGCTTCCTTTAGGGCAATTTTTGATGAGTGAATGGGGCTCTGTACCTGATTTCTGGGGTCCTATTTCAAATCCGCTCAGATTCCGGTTAGGCATGGATTTAGGGTTGTTCAGAAAGAGCGAACACAGAGAGTCCAGTTGCATGTGGGGCTGCGTAAAGGCTCCCCTGGGGAGTTCAGTTGTACCCAAAGGCTTCCTTTCAGGGCAATTTTTGATGGGCGAAAGGGGCTCTGTACGCGGTTTCTGGGGTCCTATTTTCAATTCCTCTCAGATTCCGGGTAGGGAGATAATTAGAATTATTCAGAAAGAGCGAACACAGAGAGTCCAGTTGCATGTGGGGCTGCGTAAAGGTTCCCCTGGGGAGTTCAATTGTACCCAAAGGTTTCCTTTCAGGGCAATTTTTGATGGGTGAAAGGGGCTCTGTACGTGATTTCTGGGGTCATATTTACAATTCCTCTCAGATTCCAGTTAGGGATGTATTTAGGTTTCTTCAGAAAAAGCGAACACAGAGAGTCCAGTTGCATGTGGGGCTGCGTAAAAGCTCCCCTAGAGAGTTCAGATGTACCCAAAGGCTAACTTTCAGGGAAATTTTTGATGGGTGAAAGGGGCTCTGTGCACGTTTTCCAGGGTCCTATTTTCAATTCCTCTCAGATTCCGGGAAGGGATGTACTTAGGGTTGTTCAGAAAGAGCGAACACAGAGAGTCCAGTTGCATGTGGGGCTGCGTAAAGGCTCCCCTGGGGAGTTCAGTTGTACCCAAAAGCTTCCTTTCAGGGCAATTTTTGATGGGCGAAAGGGGCTTTGTAAGCCATTTCCTGGGTCCTATTTTCAATTCCTCTCAGATTCCTGGTAGGGATGTATTTAGGGTTGTTCAGAAAGAGCGAACACAGAGAGTCCAGTTGCATTTGGGGCTGCGTAAAGGCTCCCCTGGGGAGTTCAGTTGTACCCAAAAGCTTCCTTTCAGGGCAATTCTTGATGGGCGAAAGGGGCTTTCTACACGATTTCTGGAGTTCTATTTTCAATTCCTCTCAGCTTCCGGGTAGGGCGAATTTAGGGTTGTTCAGAAAGAGCGAACACAGAGAGTCCAGTTACATGTGGGGCTGCGTAAAGGCTCCCCTGGGGAGTTCAGTTGTACCCAAAGGCTTCCTTTGGGGGCGATTTTTGATGTGTGAAAGGGGATTTTTATCTGTTTTCTGGGGTCCTATTTTAAATTCCTCTCAGATTGCGGGAAGGGATGTATTTAGGGTTGTTCAGAAAGAGCGAACACAGAGAGTCCAGTTGCATGTGGGGCTGCGTAAAGGCTCCCCTGGGGAGTTCATTTCTACCCAAAGGCTTCCTTTCAGGGCAATTTTTGATGGTTGAAAGGGGCTCTGTACGTGATTTCTGGGGTCATATTTTCAATTCCTCTCAGGTTCTGGTTAGCGATATATTTAGGGTTGTTCAGAAAGAGCGAACACAGAGAGTCCAGTTGCATGTGGGGCTGTGTAAAGGCTCCCCTGGGGAGTTCAGTTGTACCCAAAGGCTTCCTTTGAGGGCAATTTTTGATGGGCGAAAGAGGCTCTGTACGCGGTTTCTGGGGTCCTATTTTTTAATTCCTCTCAGACTCTGGGTAGGGAGATATTTAGGGTTGTTCAGAAAGAGCGAACACAGCGAGTTCCGTTGCATGTGGGTCTGCGTAAATGCTCCCCTGGGGAGTTCAGTTGTACCCAAAGGCTTCCTTTAGGGCAATTTTTGATGAGTGAATGGGGCTCTGTACCTGATTTCTGGGGTCCTATTTCAAATCCGCTCAGATTCCTGTTAGGCATGGATTTAGGGTTGTTCAGAAAGAGCGAACACAGAGAGTCCAGTTGCATGTGGGGCTGCGTAAAGGCTCCCCTGGGGAGTTCAGTTTTACCCAAAGGCTTCCTTTCAGGGCAATTTTTGATGGGCGAAAGGGGCTCTGTACGCGGTTTCTGGGGTCCTATTTTCAATTCCTCTCAGATTCCGGGTAGGGAGATAATTAGAATTATTCAGAAAGAGCGAACACAGAGAGTCCAGTTGCATGTGGGGCTGCGTAAAGGTTCCCCTGGGGAGTTCAATTGTACCCAAAGGTTTCCTTTCAGGGCAATTTTTGATGGGTGAAAGGGGCTCTGTACGTGATTTCTGGGGTCATATTTACAATTCCTCTCAGATTCCAGTTAGGGATGTATTTAGGTTTCTTCAGAAAAAGCGAACACAGAGAGTCCAGTTGCATGTGGGGCTGCGTAAAAGCTCCCCTAGAGAGTTCAGATGTACCCAAAGGCTAACTTTCAGGGAAATTTTTGATGGGTGAAAGGGGCTCTGTGCACGTTTTCCAGGGTCCTATTTTCAATTCCTCTCAGATTCCGGGAAGGGATGTACTTAGGGTTGTTCAGAAAGAGCGAACACAGAGAGTCCAGTTGCATGTGGGGCTGCGTAAAGGCTCCCCTGGGGAGTTCAGTTGTACCCAAAAGCTTCCTTTCAGGGCAATTTTTGATGGGCGAAAGGGGCTTTGTAAGCCATTTCCTGGGTCCTATTTTCAATTCCTCTCAGACTCCTGGTAGGGATGTATTTAGGGTTGTTCAGAAAGAGCGAACACAGAGAGTCCAGTTGCATGTGGGGCTGCGTAAAGGCTCCCCTGGGGAGTATTGTACCCAAAGGCTTCATTTGGGGGTGATTTTTGATGGGTGAAAGGGGCTCTGTACGTGATTTTTGGGATCATATTTTCAATTCCTCTCAGATTCCGGTTAGGGATGTATTTAGGGTTGTTCAGAAAGAGCGAACACAGAGAGTCCAGTTGCATGTGGGGCTGCGTAAAGGCTCCCCTGGGGAGTTAAGTTCTACCCAAAGGCTTCCTTTGGGGGCAATTTTTGATGGGTGAAAGGGGCTCTGTACGTGATTTCTGGGGTCATATTTTCAATTCCTCTCACATTCCGGGTAGGGATGTATTTAGGGTTGTTCAGAAAGAGCGAACACAGAGAGTCCAGTTGCATGTGGGGCTGCGTAAAGGCTCCCCTGGGGAGTATTGTACCCCAAGGCTTCCTTTGGGGGTAATTTTTAATGGGTGAAAGGGGCTTTGTATTCGTTTTCTGGGGTCCTGTTTTAAATTCCTCTCAGATTGCGGGAAGGGATGTATTTAGGGTTGTTCAGAAAGAGCGAACACAGAGAGTCCAGTTGCATGTGGGGCTGCGTAAAGGCTTTTCAGGGGAGTTCAGTTGTACCCAAAGGCTTCCTTTGGGGGCTATTTTTGATGGGTGAAAGGGGCTTTGTATGCGTTTTATGGGGTCATATTTTAAATTCCTCTCACATTCCGGGAAGGGATGTACTTAGGGTTGTTCAGAAAGAGCGAACAGAGAGAGTCCAGTTGCATGTCGGGCTGCGTAAAGGCTCCCATGGGGAGTTCAGTTCTACCCAAAGGCTTATATGGGGGCAATTTTTGATGGCTGAAAGGGGCTCTGTACGTGATTTCTGGGGTCATATTTTCAATTCCTCTGAGATTCCGGTTAGGCATGTATTTAGGGTTGTTCAGAAAGAGCGAACACAGAGAGTCCAGTTGCATGTGGGGCTGCGTAAAGGCTCCCCTGGGGAGTTCAGCTGTACCCAAAGGCTTCCTTTCAGGGCAATTTTTGATGAATGAAAGGGGCTCTGTACGTGATTTCTGGGGTCATATTTTCAATTCCTCTCACATTCATATTAGGGATGTATTTAGGGTTGTTCAGAAAGAGCGAACACAGAGAGTCCAGTTGCATGTGGGGCTGCGTAAAGGCTCCCCTGGGGAGTTCAGTTCTACCCAAAGGCTTCCTTTGGGGGCAATTTTTGATGGGTGAAAGGGGCTCTGTACGCGTTTTCTGGGGTCCTATTTTAAATTCCTCTCAGATTCCAGGTAGGGATGTATTTAGGGTTGTTCAGAAAGAGCGAACACAGAGAGTCCAGTTGCATGTGGGGCTGCGTAAAGGCTTCCCTGGGGAGTTCAGTTCTACCCAAAGGCTTCCTTTGGGGGATATTTTTCATGGGTGAAAGGGGCTCTGTACACGTTTTCCAGGGTCCTATTTTCAATTCCTCACAGATTCGGGGTAGGGATGTATTTAGGGTTGTTCAGAAAGAGTGAACACAGCGAGTCCAGTTGCATGTGGGGCTGCGTAAGGGATCCCCTGGGGAGTTCAGCTGTTCCCAAAGGCTTCCTTTGGGGGCTATTTTTGACGGGTGAAAGGGGCTTTGTATGCATTTTCTGGGGTCCTATTTTAAATTCCTCTCACATTCCGGGAAGGGATGTATTTAGGGTTGTTCAGAAAGAGCGAACACAGAGAGTCCAGTTGCATGTGGGGCTGCGTAAAGGTTCCCCTGGGGAGTTCAGTTGTACCCAAAAGCTTCCTTTCAGGGCAATTCTTGATGGGCGAAAGGGGCTTTCTACACGATTTCTAGAGTCCTATTTTCAATTCCTCTCAGCTTCCGGGTAGGGCGAATTTAGGGTTGTTCAGAAAGAGCGAACACAGAGAGTCCAGTTACATGTGGGGCTGCGTAAAGGATCCCTTGGGGAGTTCAGTTGTACCCAAAGGCTTCCTTTGGGGACGATTTTTGATGGTTGAAAGGGGCTCTGTACATGATTTCTGGGGTCATATTTTCAATTCCTCTCAGATTCCGGTTAGCGATATATTTAGGGGTGTTCAGAAAGAGCGAACACAGAGAGTCCAGTTGCATGTGGGGCTGTGTAAAGGCTCCCCTGGGGAGTTCACTTGTACCCAAAGGCTTCCTTTCAGGGCAATTTTTGATGGGCGAAAGGGGCTCTGTACGCGGTTTCTGGGGTCCTATTTTCAATTCCTCTCAGATTCCGGGTAGGGAGATAATTAGAATTATTCAGAAAGAGCGAACACAGAGAGTCCAGTTGCATGTGGGGCTGCATAAAGCTCCCCTGGGGAGTTCAATTGTACCCAAAGGCTTCCTTTGGGTGCATTTTTAGATGAGCGAAAGGGGCTCTGTACGCGGTTTCTGGGGTCCTATTTTCAATTCCTCTCTGATTCCGGGAAGGGATGTATTTAGGGTTGTTCAGAAAAAGCGAACACAGAGAGTCCAGTTGCATGTGGGGCTGCGTAAAGGTTCCCCTGGGGAGTTCAGTTGTACCCAAAGGTTTCCTTTCAGGGCAATTTTTGATGGGTGAAAGGGGCTCTGTACG
Organism: Mergus octosetaceus; assembly: GCA_036873955.1. Taxonomy (NCBI): domain Eukaryota; kingdom Metazoa; phylum Chordata; class Aves; order Anseriformes; family Anatidae; genus Mergus; species Mergus octosetaceus. The sequence goes on from CM072285.1 coordinate 115,749,055, forward strand.
TGATTTCTGGGGTCATATTAACAATTCCTCTCAGATTCCAGTTAGGGATGTATTTAGGTTTCTTCAGAAAGAGCAAACACAGAGAGTCCAGTTGCATGTGGGGCTGCGTAAAGGCTCCCCTAGAGAGATCAGTTGTACCCAAAGGCTAACTTCCAGGGAAATTTTTGATGGGTGAAAGGGGCTCTGTGCACGTTTTCCAGGGTCCTATTTTCAATTCCTCTCAGATTGCGGGAAGGGATGTACTTAGGGTTGTTCAGAAAGAGCGAACACAGAGAGTCCAGTTGCATGTGGGGCTGCGTAAAGGCTCCCCTGGGGAGTTCAGTTGTACCCAAAAGCTTCCTTTCAGGGCAATTTTTAATGGGCGAAAGGGGCTCTGTACACGTTTTCCAGGGTCCTATTTTCAATTCCTCTCAGATTCCCGGTAGGGATGTATTTAGGGTTGTTCAGAAAGAGCGAACACAGAGAGTCCAGTTGCATGTGGGGCTGCGTAAAGGCTCCCCTGGGGAGTTCAGTTCTACCCAAAGGCTTCCTTTGGGGGCAATTTTTGATGGGTGAAAGGGGCTCTGTACACGTTTTCCAGGGTCCTATTTTCAATACCTCTCAGATTCCGGGTAGGGATATATTTAGGGTTGTTCAGGAAGACCGAGCACAGAGAGTCCAGTTGCATGTGGGGCTGCGTAAAGGCTCCCCTGGGAGTATTGTACCCAAAGGCTTCCTTTGGGGGTGATTTTTAATGGGTGCAAGGGTCTTTGTATTCGTTTTCTAGGGTCCTGTTTTAAATTCCTCTCAGATTGCGGGAAGGGATATATTTAGGGTTGTTCAGAAAGAGCGAACACAGAGAGTCCAGTTGCATGTGGGGCTGCGTAAAGGCTCCCCTGGGGAGTTCAGTTCTACCCAAAGGCTTCCTTTCGGGGCAATTTTTGACGGGTGAAAGGGGCTTTCTACACGATTTCCAGGGTCCTATTTTAAATTCCTCTCAGATTCCGTTTAGGCATGTATTTAGGGTTGTTCAGAAAGAGCGAACACAGAGAGTCCAGTTGCATGTGGGGCTGCGTAAAGTCTCCCCTAGGGAGTTCAATTCTACCCAAAGGCTTCCTTTTAGGGCGATTTTTGATGGGTGAAAGGGGCTCTGTACGTGATTTCTGGGGTCATATTTTCAATTCCTCTGAAATTCCGGTTAGGCATGTATTTAGGGTTGTTCAGAAAGAGCGAACACAGAGAGTCCAGTTGCATGTGGGGCTGCGTAAATGCTCCCCTGGGGAGTTCAGTTGTTCCCAAAGGCTTCCTTTGGGGGCTATTTTTGATGGGTGAAAGGGGCTTTGTATGCGTTTTATGGGGTCATATTTCAAATTCCTCTCACATTCCGGGAAGGGATGTACTTAGGGTTGTTCAGAAACAGCGAACACAGAGAGTCCAGTTGCATGTGGGGCTGCGTAAAGGCTCCCCTGGGGAGTTCAGTTGTACCTAAAGGCTTCCTTTGAGGGCAATTTTTGATGGGCGAAAGAGGCTTTGTATGCGTTTTCCGGGGACCTATTTTAAATTCCTCTCACATTCCTGGTAGGAATATATTTAGGGTTGTTCAGAAAGAGCGAACACAGAGAGTCCAGTTGCATGTGGGGCTGCGTAAAGGCTCCCCTGGGGAGTTCAGTTCTACCCAAAGGCTTCCTTTGGGGGCAATTTTTGATGGGTGAAAGGGGCTCTGTACGTGATTTCTGGGGTCATATTTACAATTCCTCTCAGATTCCGGTTAGGGATGTATTTAGGGTTGTTCAGAAAGAGCGAACACAGAGAGTCCAGTTGCATGTGGGGCTGCGTAAAGGCTCCCCTGGGGAGTTCAATTGTACCCAAAGGCTTCCTTTGGGGGCGATATTTAATGAATGAAAGCGGCTTTGTATGCGTTTTCTGGGGTCCTATTTTAAATACCTCTCAGATTCCGGGTAGGGCGATATTTAGGGTTGTTCAGAAAGAGCGAACACAGAGAGTCCAGCTGCATGTGGGGCTGCGTAAAGTCTCCCCTAGGGAGTTCAATTCTACCCAAAGGCTTCCTTTGGGGGCAATTTTTGATGGGTGAAAGGGGCTCTGTACGTGATTTCTGGGGTCATATTTTCAATTCCTCTCAGATTCCGGTTAGGGATGTCTTTAGGGTTGTTCAGAAAGAGCGAACACAGAGAGTCCAGTTGCATGTGGGGCTGCGTAAAGGGTCGCCTGGGGAGTTCAGTTCTACCCAAAGGCTTCCTTTGGGGGAAATTTTTGATGGGTGAAAGGGGCTCTGTACGTGATTTCTGGGGTCATATTTTCAATTCCTCTCAGATTCCGTTTAGGCATGTATTTAGGGTTGTTCAGAAAGAGCGAACACAGAGAGTCCAGTTGCATGTGGGGCTGCGTAAATACTCCCCTGGGGAGTTCAGTTGTTCCCAAAGGCTTCCTTTGGGGGCTATTTTTGATGGGTGAAAGGGGCTTTGTTTGCGTTTTATGGGGTCATATTTTAAATTCCTCTCACATTCCGGGAAGGGATGTACTTAGGGTTGTTCAGAAAGAGCGAACACAGAGAGTCCAGTTGCATGTGGGGCTGCGTAAAGGTTCCCCTGGGGAGTTCAGTTCTACCCAAAGGCTTCCTTTGGGGGCAATTTTTGATGGGTGAAAGGGGCTCTGTACGTGATTTCTGGGGTCATATTTTCAATTCTTCTCAGATTCCGGTTAGGGATGTATTTAGGGTTGTTCAGAAAGAGCGAACACAGAGAGTCCAGTTGCATGTGGGGCTGCGTAAAGGATCCCTTGGGGAGTTCAGTTGTACCCAAAGGCTTCCTTTGGGGACGATTTTTGATGGTTGAAAGGGGCTCTGTACATGATTTCTGGGGTCATATTTTCAATACCTCTCAGATTCCGGTTAGCGATATATTTAGGGTTGTTCAGAAAGAGCGAACACAGAGAGTCCAGTTGCATGTGGGGCTGTGTAAAGGCTCCCCTTGGGAGTTCAGTTGTACCCAAAGGCTTCCTTTCAGGGCAATTTTTGATGGGCGAAAGGGGCTCTGTACGCGGTTTCTGGAGTCCTATTTTCAATTCCTCTCAGATTCCGGGTAGGGAGATAATTAGAATTATTCAGAAAGAGCGAACACAGAGAGTCCAGTTGCATGTGGGGTTGCATAAAGCTCCCCTGGGGAGTTCAATTGTACCCAAAGGCTTCCTTTGGGTGCAATTTTTGATGAGCGAAAGGGGCTCTGTACGCGGTTTCTGGGGTCCTATTTTCAATTCCTCTCAGATTGCGGGAAGGGATGTATTTAGGGTTGTTCAGAAAGAGCGAACACAGAGAGTCCAGTTGCATGTGGGGCTGCGTAAAGGCTCCCCTGGGGAGTTCAGTTCTACCCAAAGGCTTCCTTTCGGGGCAATTTTTGACGGGTGAAAGTGGCTTTCTACACGATTTCCAGGGTCCTATTTTAAATTCCTCTCAGATTCCGTTTAGGCATGTATTTAGGGTTGTTCAGAAAGAGCGAACACAGAGAGTCCAGTTGCATGTGGGGCTGCGTAAAGTCTCCCCTAGGGAGTTCAATTCTACCCAAAGGCTTCCTTTTAGGGCGATTTTTGATGGGTGAAAGGGGCTCTGTACGTGATTTCTGGGGTCATATTTTCAATTCCTCTGAAATTCCGGTTAGGCATGTATTTAGGGTTGTTCAGAAAGAGCGAACACAGAGAGTCCAGTTGCTTGTGGGGCTGCGTAAATGCTCCCCTGGGGAGTTCAGTTGTTCCCAAAGGCTTCCTTTGGGGGCTATTTTTGATGGGTGAAAGGGGCTTTGTATGCGTTTTATGGGGTCATATTTCAAATTCCTCTCACATTCCGGGAAGGGATGTACTTAGGGTTGTTCAGAAACAGCGAACACAGAGAGTCCAGTTGCATGTGGGGCTGCGTAAAGGCTCCCATGGGGAGTTCAGTTGTACCTAAAGGCTTCCTTTGAGGGCAATTTTTGATGGGCGAAAGAGGCTTTGTATGCGTTTTCCGGGGACCTATTTTAAATTGCTCTCACATTCCTGGTAGGAATATATTTAGGGTTGTTCAGAAAGAGCGAACACAGAGAGTCCAGTTGCATGTGGGGCTGCGTAAAGGCTCCCCTGGGGAGTTCAGTTGTACCCAAAAGCTTCCTTTCAGGGCAATTTTTGATGGGCGAAAGGGGCTTTGTAAGCCATTTCCTGGGTCCTATTTTCAATTCCTCTCAGATTCCCGGTAGGGATGTATTTAGGGTTGTTCAGAAAGAGCGAACACAGAGAGTCCAGTTGCATGTGGGGCTGCGTAAAGGCTCCCCTGGGGAGTTCAGTTCTACCCAAAGGCTTCCTTTGGGGGCAATTTTTGATGGGTGAAAGGGGCTCTGTACACGTTTTCCAGGGTCCTATTTTCAATTCCTCTCAGATTCCGGGTAGGGATATATTTAGGGTTGTTCAGGAAGACCGAGCACAGAGAGTCCAGTTGCATGTGGGGCTGCGTAAAGGCTCCCCTGGGGAGTATTGTACCCAAAGGCTTCCTTTGGGGAAGATTTTTAATGGGTGAAAGGGGCTTTGTATTCGTTTTCTGGGGTCCTGTTTTAAATTCCTCTCAGATTGCGGGAAGGGATGTATTTAGGGTTGTTCAGAAAGAGCGAACACAGAGAGTCCAGTTGCATGTGGGGCTGCGTAAAGGCTCCCCTGGGGAGTTCAGTTCTACCCAAAGGCTTCCTTTCGGGGCAATTTTTGACGGGTGAAAGGGGCTTTCTACACGATTTCCAGGGTCCTATTTTAAATTCCTCTCAGATTCCGTTTAGGCATGTATTTAGGGTTGTTCAGAAAGAGCGAACACAGAGAGTCCAGTTGCATGTGGGGCTGCGTAAAGTCTCCCCTAGGGAGTTCAATTCTACCCAAAGGCTTCCTTTTAGGGCGATTTTTGATGGGTGAAAGGGGCTCTGTACGTGATTTCTGGGGTCATATTTTCAATTCCTCTGAAATTCCGGTTAGGCATGTATTTAGGGTTGTTCAGAAAGAGCGAACACAGAGAGTCCAGTTGCTTGTGGGGCTGCGTAAATGCTCCCCTGGGGAGTTCAGTTTTTCCCAAAGGCTTCCTTTGGGGGCTATTTTTGATGGGTGAAAGGGGCTTTGTATGCGTTTTATGGGGTCATATTTCAAATTCCTCTCACATTCCGGGAAGGGATGTACTTAGGGTTGTTCAGAAACAGCGAACACAGAGAGTCCAGTTGCATGTGGGGCTGCGTAAAGGCTCCCATGGGGAGTTCAGTTGTACCTAAAGGCTTCCTTTGAGGGCAATTTTTGATGGGCGAAAGAGGCTTTGTATGCGTTTTCCGGGGACCTATTTTAAATTGCTCTCACATTCCTGGTAGGAATATATTTAGGGTTGTTCAGAAAGAGCGAACACAGAGAGTCCAGTTGCATGTGGGGCTGCGTAAAGGCTCCCCTGGGGAGTTCAGTTGTACCCAAAAGCTTCCTTTCAGGGCAATTTTTGATGGGCGAAAGGGGCTTTGTAAGCCATTTCCTGGGTCCTATTTTCAATTCCTCTCAGATTCCCGGTAGGGATGTATTTAGGGTTGTTCAGAAAGAGCGAACACAGAGAGTCCAGTTGCATGTGGGGCTGCGTAAAGGCTCCCCTGGGGAGTTCAGTTCTACCCAAAGGCTTCCTTTGGGGGCAATTTTTGATGGGTGAAAGGGGCTCTGTACACGTTTTCCAGGGTCCTATTTTCAATTCCTCTCAGATTCCGGGTAGGGATATATTTAGGGTTGTTCAGGAAGACCGAGCACAGAGAGTCCAGTTGCATGTGGGGCTGCGTAAAGGCTCCCCTGGGGAGTATTGTACCCAAAGGCTTCCTTTGGGGGTGATTTTTAATGGGTGAAAGGGGCTTTGTATTCGTTTTCTGGGGTCCTGTTTTAAATTCCTCTCAGATTGCGGGAAGGGATGTATTTAGGGTTGTTCAGAAAGAGCGAACACAGAGAGTCCAGTTGCATGTGGGGCTGCGTAAAGGCTCCCCTGGGGAGTTCAGTTCTACCCAAAGGCTTCCTTTCGGGGCAATTTTTGACGGGTGAAAGGGGCTTTCTACACGATTTCCAGGGTCCTATTTTAAATTCCTCTCAGATTCCGTTTAGGCATGTATTTAGGGTTGTTCAGAAAGAGCGAACACAGAGAGTCCAGTTGCATGTGGGGCTGCGTAAAGTCTCCCCTAGGGAGTTCAATTCTACCCAAAGGCTTCCTTTTAGGGCGATTTTTGATGGGTGAAAGGGGCTCTGTACGTGATTTCTGGGGTCATATTTTCAATTCCTCTGAAATTCCGGTTAGGCATGTATTTAGGGTTGTTCAGAAAGAGCGAACACAGAGAGTCCAGTTGCATGTGGGGCTGCGTAAAGGCTCCCCTGGGGAGTTCAGTTGTTCCCAAAGGCTTCCTTTGGGGGCTATTTTTGATGGGTGAAAGGGGCTTTGTATGCGTTTTATGGGGTCATATTTCAAATTCCTCTCACATTCCGGGAAGGGATGTACTTAGGGTTGTTCAGAAACAGCGAACACAGAGAGTCCAGTTGCATGTGGGGCTGCGTAAAGGCTCCCCTGGGGAGTTCAGTTGTACCTAAAGGCTTCCTTTGAGGGCAATTTTTGATGGGCGAAAGAGGCTTTGTATGCGTTTTCCGGGGACCTATTTTAAATTCCTCTCACATTCCTGGTAGGAATATATTTAGGGTTGTTCAGAAAGAGCGAACACAGAGAGTCCAGTTGCATGTGGGGCTGCGTAAAGGCTCCCCTGGGGAGTTCAGTTCTACCCAAAGGCTTCCTTTGGGGGCAATTTTTGATGGGTGAAAGGGGCTCTGTACGTGATTTCTGGGGTCATATTTTCAATTCCTCTCAGATTCCGGTTAGGGATGTATTTAGGGTTGTTCAGAAAGAGCGAACACAGAGAGTCCAGTTGCATGTGGGGCTGCGTAAAGGCTCCCCTGGGGAGTTCAGTTGTACCCAAAGGCTTCCTTTGGGGACGATTTTTGATGGGTGAAAGGGGCTCTGTACGTGATTTCTGGGGTCATATTTTCTATTCCTCTCACATTCCGGTTAGGCATGTATTTAGGGTTGTTCAGAAAGAGCGAACACAGAGAGTCCAGTTGCATGTGGGGCTGCGTAAAGGCTCCCCTGGGGAGTATTGTACTCAAAGGCTTCCTTTGGGGGTGATTTTTAATGGGTGAAAGGGGCTTTGTATTCGTTTTCTAGGGTCCTGTTTTAAATTCCTCTCAGATTGCGGGAAGGGATGTATTTAGGGTTGTTCAGAAAGAGCGAACACAGAGAGTCCAGTTGCATGTGGGGCTGCGTAAAGGCTCCCCTGGGGAGTTCAGTTCTACCCAAAGGCTTCCTTTCGGGGCAATTTTTGACGGGTGAAAGGGGCTTTCTACACGATTTCCAGGGTCCTATTTTAAATTCCTCTCAGATTCCGTTTAGGCATGTATTTAGGGTTGTTCAGAAAGAGCGAACACAGAGAGTCCAGTTGCATGTGGGGCTGCGTAAAGTCTCCCCTAGGGAGTTCAATTCTACCCAAAGGCTTCCTTTTAGGGCGATTTTTGATGGGTGAAAGGGGCTCTGTACGTGATTTCTGGGGTCATATTTTCAATTCCTCTGAAATTCCGGTTAGGCATGTATTTAGGGTTGTTCAGAAAGAGCGAACACAGAGAGTCCAGCTGCATGTGGGGCTGCGTAAATGCTCCCCTGGGGAGTTCAGTTGTTCCCAAAGGCTTCCTTTGGGGGCTATTTTTGATGGGTGAAAGGGGCTTTGTATGCGTTTTATGGGGTCATATTTCAAATTCCTCTCACATTCCGGGAAGGGATGTACTTAGGGTTGTTCAGAAACAGCGAACACAGAGAGTCCAGTTGCATGTGGGGCTGCGTAAAGGCTCCCCTGGGGAGTTCAGTTGTACCTAAAGGCTTCCTTTGAGGGCAATTTTTGATGGGCGAAAGAGGCTTTGTATGCGTTTTCCGGGGACCTATTTTAAATTCCTCTCACATTCCTGGTAGGAATATATTTAGGGTTGTTCAGAAAGAGCGAACACAGAGAGTCCAGTTGCATGTGGGGCTGCGTAAAGGCTCCCCTGGGGAGTTCAGTTCTACCCAAAGGCTTCCTTTGGGGGCTATTTTTGATGGGTGAAAGGGGCTCTGTACGTGATTTCTGGGGTCATATTTACAATTCCTCTCAGATTCCGGTTAGGGATGTATTTAGGGTTGTTCAGAAAGAGCGAACACAGAGAGTCCAGTTGCATGTGGGGCTGCGTAAAGGCTCCCCTGGGGAGTTCAATTGTACCCAAAGGCTTCCTTTGGGGGCGATATTTAATGAATGAAAGCGGCTTTGTATGCGTTTTCTGGGGTCCTATTTTAAATACCTCTCAGATTCCGGGTAGGGCGATATTTAGGGTTGTTCAGAAAGAGCGAACACAGAGAGTCCAGCTGCATGTGGGGCTGCGTAAAGTCTCCCCTAGGGAGTTCAATTCTACCCAAAGGCTTCCTTTGGGGGCAATTTTTGATGGGTGAAAGGGGCTCTGTACGTGATTTCTGGGGTCATATTTTCAATTCCTCTCAGATTCCGGTTAGGGATGTCTTTAGGGTTGTTCAGAAAGAGCGAACACAGAGAGTCCAGTTGCATGTGGGGCTGCGTAAAGGCTCCCCTGGGGAGTTCATTTCTACCCAAAGGCTTCCTTTGGGGGCGATTTTTGATGGGTGAAAGGGGCTCTGTACGTGATTTCTGGGGTCATATTTTCAATTCCTCTCAGATTCCGTTTAGGCATGTATTTAGGGTTGTTCAGAAAGAGCGAACACAGAGAGTCCAGTTGCATGTGGGGCTGCGTAAATGCTCCCCTGGGGAGTTCAGTTGTTCCCAAAGGCTTCCTTTGGGGGCTATTTTTGATGGGTGAAAGGGGCTTTGTATGCGTTTTATGGGGTCATATTTTAAATTCCTCTCACATTCCGGGAAGGGATGTATTTAGGGTTGTTCAGAAAGAGCGAACACAGAGAGTCCAGTTGCATGTGGGGCTGCGTAAAGGTTCCCCTGGGGAGTTCAGTTCTACCCAAAGGCTTCCTTTGGGGGCAATTTTTGATGGGTGAAAGGGGCTCTGTACGTGATTTCTCGGGTCATATTTTCAATTCTTCTCAGATTCCGGTTAGGGATGTATTTAGGGTTGTTCAGAAAGAGCGAACACAGAGAGTCCAGTTGCATGTGGGGCTGCGTAAAGGATCCCTTGGGGAGTTCAGTTGTACCCAAAGGCTTCCTTTGGGGACGATTTTTGATGGTTGAAAGGGGCTCTGTACATGATTTCTGGGGTCATATTTTCAATACCTCTCAGATTCCGGTTAGCGATATATTTAGGGTTGTTCAGAAAGAGCGAACACAGAGAGTCCAGTTGCATGTGGGGCTGTGTAAAGGCTCCCCTTGGGAGTTCAGTTGTACCCAAAGGCTTCCTTTCAGGGCAATTTTTTCATGGGCGAAAGGGGCTCTGTACGCGGTTTCTGGAGTCCTATTTTCAATTCCTCTCAGATTCCGGGTAGGGAGATAATTAGAATTATTCAGAAAGAGCGAACACAGAGAGTCCAGTTGCATGTGGGGTTGCATAAAGCTCCCCTGGGGAGTTCAATTGTACCCAAAGGCTTCCTTTGGGTGCAATTTTTGATGAGCGAAAGGGGCTCTGTACGCGGTTTCTGGGGTCCTATTTTCAATTCCTCTCAGATTCCGGAAAGGGATGTATTTAGGGTTGTTCAGAAAAAGCGAACACAGAGAGTCCAGTTGCATGTGGGGCTGCGTAAAGGCTCCCCTGGGGAGTATTGTACCCAAAGGCTTCCTTTGGGGGTGATTTTTAATGGGTGAAAGGGTCTTTGTATTCGTTTTCTGGGGTCCTGTTTTAAATTCCTCTCAGATTGCGGGAAGGGATGTTTTTAGGGTTGTTCAGAAAGAGCGAACACAGAGAGTCCAGTTGCATGTGGGGCTGCGTAAAGTCTCCCCTAGGGAGTTCAATTCTACCCAAAGGCTTCCTTTTAGGGCGATTTTTGATGGGTGAAAGGGGCTCTGTACGTGATTTCTGGGGTCATATTTTCAATTCCTCTGAAATTCCGGTTAGGCATGTATTTAGGGTTGTTCAGAAAGAGCGAACACAGAGAGTCCAGTTGCATGTGGGGCTGCGTAAATGCTCCCCTGGGGAGTTCAGTTGTTCCCAAAGGCTTCCTTTGGGGGCTATTTTTGATGGGTGAAAGGGGCTTTGTATGCGTTTTATGGGGTCATATTTCAAATTCCTCTCAAATTCCGGGAAGGGATGTACTTAGGGTTGTTCAGAAACAGCGAACACAGAGAGTCCAGTTGCATGTGGGGCTGCGTAAAGGCTCCCCTGGGGAGTTCAGTTGTACCTAAAGGCTTCCTTTGAGGGCAATTTTTGATGGGCGAAAGAGGCTTTGTATGCGTTTTCCGGGGACCTATTTTAAATTGCTCTCACATTCCTGGTAGGAATATATTTAGGGTTGTTCAGAAAGAGCGAACACAGAGAGTCCAGTTGCATGTGGGGCTTTGTAAAGGCTCCCCTGGGGAGTTCAGTTGTACCCAAAAGCTTCCTTTCAGGGCAATTTTTGATGGGCGAAAGGGGCTTTGTAAGCCATTTCCTGGGTCCTATTTTCAATTCCTCTCAGATTCCCGGTAGGGATGTATTTAGGGTTGTTCAGAAAGAGCGAACACAGAGAGTCCAGTTGCATGTGGGGCTGCGTAAAGGCTCCCCTGGGGAGTTCAGTTCTACCCAAAGGCTTCCTTTGGGGGCAATTTTTGATGGGTGAAAGGGGCTCTGTACACGTTTTCCAGGGTCCTATTTTCAATTCCTCTCAGATTCCGGGTAGGGATATATTTAGGGTTGTTCAGGAAGACCGAGCACAGAGAGTCCAGTTGCATGTGGGGCTGCGTAAAGGCTCCCCTGGGGTGTATTGTACCCAAAGGCTTCCTTTGGGGGTGATTTTTAATGGGTGAAAGGGGCTTTGTATTCGTTTTCTGGGGTCCTGTTTTAAATTCCTCTCAGATTGCGGGAAGGGATGTATTTAGGGTTGTTCAGAAAGAGCGAACACAGAGAGTCCAGTTGCATGTGGGGCTGCGTAAAGGCTCCCCTGGGGAGTTCAGTTCTACCCAAAGGCTTCCTTTCGGGGCAATTTTTGACGGGTGAAAGGGGCTTTCTACACGATTTCCAGGGTCCTATTTTAAATTCCTCTCAGATTCCGTTTAGGCATGTATTTAGGGTTGTTCAGAAAGAGCGAACACAGAGAGTCCAGTTGCATGTGGGGCTGCGTAAAGTCTCCCCTAGGGAGTTCAATTCTACCCAAAGGCTTCCTTTTAGGGCGATTTTTGATGGGTGAAAGGGGCTCTGTACGTGATTTCTGGGGTCATATTTTCAATTCCTCTGAAATTCCGGTTAGGCATGTATTTAGGGTTGTTCAGAAAGAGCGAACACAGAGAGTCCAGTTGCATGTGGGGCTGCGTAAATGCTCCCCTGGGGAGTTCAGTTGTTCCCAAAGGCTTCCTTTGGGGGCTATTTTTGATGGGTGAAAGGGGCTTTGTATGCGTTTTATGGGGTCATATTTCAAATTCCTCTCACATTCCGGGAAGGGATGTACTTAGGGTTGTTCAGAAACAGCGAACACAGAGAGTCCAGTTGCATGTGGGGCTGCGTAAAGGCTCCCCTGGGGAGTTCAGTTGTACCTAAAGGCTTCCTTTGAGGGCAATTTTTGATGGGCGAAAGAGGCTTTGTATGCGTTTTCCGGGGACGTATTTTAAATTCCTCTCACATTCCTGGTAGGAATATATTTAGGGTTGTTCAGAAAGAGCGAACACAGAGAGTCCAGTTGCATGTGGGGCTGCGTAAAGGCTCCCCTGGGGAGTTCAGTTCTACCCAAAGGCTTCCTTTGGGGGCAATTTTTGATGGGTGAAAGGGGCTCTGTACGTTATTTCTGGGGTCATATTTACAATTCCTCTCAGATTCCGGTTAGGGATGTATTTAGGGTTGTTCAGAAAGAGCGAACTCAGAGAGTCCAGTTGCATGTGGGGCTGCGTAAAGGCTCCCCTCGGGAGTTCATTTCTACCCAAAGGCTTCCTTTCGGGGCAATTTTTGATGGGTGAAAGGGGCTCTGTACGTGATTTCTGGGGTCATATTTTCAATTCCTCTCAGATTCCGGTTAGACATGTATTTAGGGTTGTTCAGAAAGAGCGAACACAGAGAGTCCAGCTGCATGTGGGGCTGCGTAAAGTCTCCCCTAGGGAGTTCAATTCTACCCAAAGGCTTCCTTTGGGGGCAATTTTTGATGGGTGAAAGGGGCTCTGTACGTGATTTCTGGGGTCATATTTTCAATTCCTCTCAGATTCCGGTTAGGGATGTCTTTAGGGTTGTTCAGAAAGAGCGAACACAGAGAGTCCAGTTGCATGTGGGGCTGCGTAAAGGCTCCCCTGGGGAGTTCATTTCTACCCAAAGGCTTCCTTTGGGGGCTATTTTTGATGGGTGAAAGGGGCTCTGTACGTGATTTCTGGGGTCATATTTTCAATTCCTCTCAGATTCCGTTTAGGCATGTATTTAGGGTTGTTCAGAAAGAGCGAACACAGAGAGTCCAGTTGCATGTGGGGCTGCGTAAATGCTCCCCTGGGGAGTTCAGTTGTTCCCAAAGGCTTCCTTTGGGGGCTATTTTTGATGGGCGAAAGGGGCTCTGTACGCGGTTTCTGGGGTCCTATTTTCAATTCCTCTCAGATTCCGGGTAGGGAGATAATTAGAATTATTCAGAAAGAGCGAACACAGAGAGTCCAGTTGCATGTGGGGCTGCATAAAGCTCCCCTGGGGAGTTCAATTGTACCCAAAGGCTTCCTTTGGGTGCATTTTTTGAAGAGCGAAAGGGGCTCTGTACGCGGTTTCTGGGGTCCTATTTTCAATTCCTCTCAGATTCCGGGAAGGGATGTATTTAGGGTTGTTCAGAAAAAGCGAACACAGAGAGTCCAGTTGCATGTGGGGCTGCGTAAAGGTTCCCCTGGGGAGTTCAGTTGTAACCAAAGGTTTCCTTTCAGGGCAATTTTTGATGGGTGAAAGGGGCTCTGTACGTGATTTCTGGGGTCATATTTACAATTCCTCTCAGATTCCAGTTAGGGATGTATTTAGGTTTCTTCAGAAAGAGCGAACACAGAGAGTCCAGTTGCATGTGGGGCTGCGTAAAGGCTCCCCTGGGGAGTTCAGTTCTACCCAAAGGCTTCCTTTCGGGGCAATTTTTGACGGGTGAAAGGGGCTTTCTACACGATTTCCAGGGTCCTATTTTAAATTCCTCTCAGATTCCGTTTAGGCATGTATTTAGGGTTGTTCAGAAAGAGCGAACACAGAGAGTCCAGCTGCATGTGGGGCTGCGTAAAGTCTCCCCTAGGGAGTTCAATTCTACCCAAAGGCTTCCTTTTAGGGCGATTTTTGATGGGTGAAAGGGGCTCTGTACGTGATTTCTGGGGTCATATTTTCAATTCCTCTCAGATTCCGGTTAGGGATGTATTTAGGGTTGTTCAGAAAGAGCGAACACAGAGAGTCCAGTTGCATGTGGGGCTGCGTAAAGGCTCCCCTGGGGAGTTCAGTTGTACCCAAAGGCTTCCTTTGGGGGCAATTTTTGATGGGTGAAAGGGGCTCTGTACGTGATTTCTGGGGTCATATTTTCAATTCCTCTCACATTCCGGTTAGGCATGTATTTAGTGTTGTTCAGAAAGAGCGAACACAGAGAGTCCAGTTGCATGTGGGGCTGCGTAAAGGCTCCCCTGGGGAGTATTGTACCCAAAGGCTTCCTTTGGGGGTGATTTTTAATGGGTGAAAGGGGCTCTGTACGTGATTTCTGGGGTCATATTTACAATTCCTCTCAGATTGCGGGAAGGGATGTATTTAGGGTTGTTCAGAAAGAGCGAACACAGAGAGTCCAGTTGCATGTGGGGCTGCGTAAAGGCTCCCCTGGGGAGTTCAGTTCTACCCAAAGGCTTCCTTTCGGGGCAATTTTTGACGGGTGAAAGGGGCTTTCTACACGATTTCCAGGGTCCTATTTTAAATTCCTCTCAGATTCCGTTTAGGCATGTATTTAGGGTTGTTCAGAAAGAGCGAACACAGAGAGTCCAGTTGCATGTGGGGCTGCGTAAAGGCTCCCCTGGGGAGTTCAATTCTACCCAAAGGCTTCCTTTTAGGGCGATTTTTGATGGGTGAAAGGGGTTCTGTACGTGATTTCTGGGGTCATATTTTCAATTCCTCTGAAATTCCGGTTAGGCATGTATTTAGGGTTGTTCAGAAAGAGCGAACACAGAGAGTCCAGTTGCATGTGGGGCTGCGTAAAGGCTCCCCTGGGGAGTTCAGTTCTACCCAAAGGCTTCCTTTGGGGGAAATTTTTGATGGGTGAAAGGGGCTCTGTACGTGATTTCTAGGGTCATATTTACAATTCCTCTCAGATTCCGGTTAGGGATGTATTTAGGGTTGTTCAGAAAGAGCGAACACAGAGAGTCCAGTTGCATGTGGGGCTGCGTAAAGGCTCCCCTGGGGAGTTCAGTTGTACCCAAAGGCTTCCTTTGGGGGCGATATTTAATGAATGAAAGCGGCTTTGTATGCGTTTTCTGGGGTCCTATTTTAAATTCCTCTCAGATTCCGGGTAGGGCGATATTTAGGGTTGTTCAGAAAGAGCGAACACAGAGAGTCCAATTGCATGTGGGGCTGCGTAAAGGCTCCCCTCGGGAGATCATTTCTACCCAAAGGCTTCCTTTCGGGGCAATTTTTGATGGGTGAAAGGGGCTCTGTACGTGATTTCTGGGGTCATATTTTCAATTCCTCTCAGATTCCGGTTAGACATGTATTTACGGTTGTTCAGAAAGAGCGAACACAGAGAGTCCAGCTGCATGTGGGGCTGCGTAAAGTCTCCCCTAGGGAGTTCAATTCTACCCAAAGGCTTCCTTTGGGGGCAATTTTTGATGGGTGAAAGGGGCTCTGTACGTGATTTCTGGGGTCATATTTACAATTCCTCTCAGATTCCGGTTAGGGATGTCTTTAGGGTTGTTCAGAAAGAGCGAACACATAGAGTCCAGTTGCATGTGGGGCTGCGTAAAGGCTCCCCTGGGGAGTTCAGTTCTACCCAAAGGCTTCCTTTGGGGGCTATTTTTGATGGGTGAAAGGGGCTCTGTACGTGATTTCTGGGGTCATATTTTCAATTCCTCTCAGATTCCGTTTAGGCATGTATTTAGGGTTGTTCAGAAAGAGCGAACACAGAGAGTCCAGTTGCATGTGGGGCTGCGTAAAGGATCCCCTGGGGAGTTCAGTTGTTCCCAAAGGCTTCCTTTGGGGGCTATTTTTGATGGGTGAAAGGGGCTTTGTATGCGTTTTATGGGGTCATATTTTAAATTCCTCTCACATTCCGGGAAGGGATGTACTTAGGGTTGTTCAGAAAGAGCGAACAGAGAGAGTCCAGTTGCATGTGGGGCTGCGTAAAGGCTCCCCTGGGGAGTTCAGTTCTACCCAAAGGCTTCCTTTGGGGGCAATTTTTGATGGGTGAAAGGGGCTCTGTACGTGATTTCTGGGGTCATATTTTCAATTCCTCTCAGATTCCGGTTAGGGATGTATTTAGGGTTGTTCAGAAAGAGCGAACACAGAGAGTCCAGTTGCATGTGGGGCTGCGTAAAGGCTCCCCTGGGGAGTTCAATTGTACCCAAAGGCTTCCTTTGGGAGCGATATTTTATGAATGAAAGGGGCTTTGTATGCGTTTTCTGGGGTCCTATTTTAAATTCCTCTCACATTTCGGGAAGGGATGTATTTAGGGTTGTTCAGAAAGAGCGAACACAGAGAGTCCAGTTGCATGTGGGGCTGCGTAAAGGCTCCCCTGGGGAGTTCAGTTCTACCCAAAGGCTTCCTTTCGGGGCAATTTTTTACGGGTGAAAGGGGCTCTGTACACGTTTTCCGGGGTCCTATTTTCAATTCCTCTCAGATTCCGTTTAGGCATGTATTTAGGGTTGTTCAGAAAGAGCGAACACAGAGAGTCCAGTTGCATGTGGGGCTGCATAAAGGCTCCCCTGGGGAGTTCAGTTCTACCCAAAGGCTTATATGGGGGCAATTTTTGATGGCTGAAAGGGGCTCTGTACGTGATTTCTGGGGTCATATTTTCAATTCCTCTGAGATTCCGGTTAGGCATGTATTTAGGGTTGTTCAGAAAGAGCGAACACAGAGAGTCCAGTTGCATGTGGGGCTGCGTAAAGGCTCCCCTGGGGAGTTCAGTTCTACCCAAAGGCTTCCTTTGGTGGCAATTTTTGATGAATGAAAGGGGCTCTGTACGTGATTTCTGGGGTCATATTTTCAATTCCTCTCACATTCCGGTTAGGGATGTATTTCGGGTTGTTTAGAAAAAGCGAACCCAGAGAGTCCAGTTGCATGTGGGGCTGCGTAAAGGCTCCCCTCGGGAGTTCCATTGTACCCAAAGGCTTCCTTTGGGGGCGATATTTAATGAATGAAAGGGGCTTTGTATGCGTTTTCTGGGGTCCTATTTTAAATTCCTCTCACTTTCCGGGAAGGGATGTATTTAGGGTTGTTCAGAAAGAGCGAACACAGAGAGTCCAGTTGCATGTGGGGCTGCGTAAAGTCTCCCCTGGGGAGTTCTGTTCTACCCAAAGGCTTCCTTTGGGGGCAATATTTGATGGGTGAAAGGGGCTCTGTACGCGTTTTCTGGGGTCCTATTTTAAATTCCTCTAAGATTCCAGTTAGGGATGTATTTAGGGTTGTTCAGAAAGAACGAACACAGAGAGTCCAGTTGCATGTGGGGCTGTGTAAAGGCTCCCCTGGGGAGTTCATTTGTACCCAAAGGCTTATTTCCGGGCAATTTTTGATGGCTGAAAGGGGCTCTGTACGTGATTTCTGGGGTCATATTTTCAATTCCTCGGAGATTTCGGTTAGGCATGTATTTAGGGTTGTTCAGAAAGAGCGAACACAGAGAGTCCAGTTGCATGTGGGGCTGCGTAAAGGCTCGCCTGGGGAGTTCAGTTCTACCCAAAGGCTTCCTTTGGGGGAAATTTTTGATGGGTGAAAGGGGCTCTGTATGCGTTTTCTGGGGTCCTATTTTAAATTCCTCTCAAATTCCGGGAAGGGATGTATTTAGGGTTGTTCAGAAAGAGCGAACACAGAGAGTCCAGTTGCATGTGGGGCTGCGTAAAGGCTCCCCTGGGGAGTTCAGTTGTACCCAAAGGCTTCCTTTGGGGGCTATTTTTGATGGGTGAAAGGGGCTCTGTACGCGTTTTCTGGGGTCCTATTTTAAATTCCTCTCAGATTCCAGGTAGGGATGTATTTAGGGTTGTTCAGAAAGAGCGAACACAGAGAGTCCAGTTGCATGTGGGGCTGCGTAAAGGCTCCCCTGGGGAGTTCAGTTGTACCCAAAAGCTTCCTTTCAGGGCAATTTTTGATGGGCGAAAGGGGCTTTGTAAGCCATTTCCTGGGTCCTATTTTCAATTCCTCTCAGATTCCCGGTAGGGATGTATTTAGGGTTGTTCAGAAAGAGCGAACACAGAGAGTCCAGTTGCATGTGGGGCTGCGTAAAGGCTCCCCTGGGGAGTTCAGTTCTACCCAAAGGCTTCCTTTGGGGGCAATTTTTGATGGGTGAAAGGGGCTCTGTACACGTTTTCCAGGGTCCTATTTTCAATTCCTCTCAGATTCCGGGTAGGGATATATTTAGGGTTGTTCAGGAAGACCGAGCACAGAGAGTCCAGTTGCATGTGGGGCTGCGTAAAGGCTCCCCTGGGGAGTATTGTACCCAAAGGCTTCCTTTGGGGGTGATTTTTAATGGGTGAAAGGGGCTTTGTATTCGTTTTCTGGGGTCCTGTTTTAAATTCCTCTCAGATTGCGGGAAGGGATGTATTTAGGGTTGTTCAGAAAGAGCGAACACAGAGAGTCCAGTTGCATGTGGGGCTGCGTAAAGGCTCCCCTGGGGAGTTCAGTTCTACCCAAAGGCTTCCTTTCGGGGCAATTTTTGACGGGTGAAAGGGGCTTTCTACACGATTTCCAGGGTCCTATTTTAAATTCCTCTCAGATTCCGTTTAGGCATGTATTTAGGGTTGTTCAGAAAGAGCGAACACAGAGAGTCCAGTTGCATGTGGGGCTGCGTAAAGTCTCCCCTAGGGAGTTCAATTCTACCCAAAGGCTTCCTTTTAGGGCGATTTTTGATGGGTGAAAGGGGCTCTGTACGTGATTTCTGGGGTCATATTTTCAATTCCTCTCAGATTCCGGTTAGGGATGTATTTAGGGTTGTTCAGAAAGAGCGAACACAGAGAGTCCAGTTGCATGTGGGGCTGCGTAAAGGCTCCCCTGGGGAGTTCAGTTGTACCCAAAGGCTTCCTTTGGGGGCAATTTTTGATGGGTGAAAGGGGCTCTGTACGTGATTTCTGGGGTCATATTTTCTATTCCTCTCACATTCCGGTTAGGCATGTATTTAGGGTTGTTCAGAAAGAGCGAACACAGAGAGTCCAGTTGCATGTGGGGCTGCGTAAAGGCTCCCCTGGGGAGTATTGTACCCAAAGGCTTCCTCTGGGGGTTATTTTTAATGGGTGAAAGGGGCTTTGTATTCGTTTTCTGGGGTCCTATTTTAAATTCCTCTCAGTTTCCGTTTAGGCATGTATTTAGGGTTGTTCAGAAAGAGCGAACACAGAGAGTCCACTTGCATGTGGGGCTGCGTAAAGTCTCCCCTAGGGAGTTCAATTCTACCCAAAGGCTTCCTTTTAGGGCGATTTTTGATGGGTGAAAGGGGCTCTGTACGTGATTTCTGGGGTCATATTTTCAATTCCTCTGAAATTCCGGTTAGGCATGTACTTAGGGTTGTTCAGAAAGAGCGAACACAGAGAGTCCAGTTGCATGTGGGGCTGCGTAAATGCTCCCCTGGGGAGTTCAGTTGTTCCCAAAGGCTTCCTTTGGGGGCTATTTTTGATGGGTGAAAGGGGCTTTGTATGCGTTTTATGGGGTCATATTTCAAATTCCTCTCACATTGCGGGAAGGGATGTACTTAGGGTTGTTCAGAAACAGCGAACACAGAGAGTCCAGTTGCATGTGGGGCTGCGTAACGGCTCCCCTGGGGAGTTCAGTTGTACCTAAAGGCTTCCTTTGAGGGCAATTTTTGATGGGCGAAAGAGGCTTTGTATGCGTTTTCCGGGGACCTATTTTAAATTCCTCTCACATTCCTGGTAGGAATATATTTAGGGTTGTTCAGAAAGAGCGAACACAGAGAGTCCAGTTGCATGTGGGGCTGCGTAAAGGCTCCCCTGGGGAGTTCAGTTCTACCCAAAGGCTTCCTTTGGGGGCAATTTTTGATGGGTGAAAGGGGCTCTGTCCGTGATTTCTGGGGTCATATTTACAATTCCTCTCAGATTCCGGTTAGGGATGTATTTAGGGTTGTTCAGAAAGAGCAAACACAGAGAGTCCAGTTGCATGTGGGGCTGCGTAAAGGCTCCCCTGGGGAGTTCAATTGTACCCAAAGGCTTCCTTTGGGGGCGATATTTAATGAATGAAAGCGGCTTTGTATGCGTTTTCTGGGGTCCTATTTTAAATTCCTCTCAGATTCCGGGTAGGGCGATATTTAGGGTTGTTCAGAAAGAGCGAACACAGAGAGTCCAGTTGCATGTGGGGCTGCGTAAAGGCTCCCCTCGGGAGTTCATTTCTACCCAAAGGCTTCCTTTCGGGGCAATTTTTGATGGGTGAAAGGGGCTCTGTACGTGATTTCTGGGGTCATATTTTCAATTCCTCTCAGATTCCGGTTAGGGATGTCTTTAGGGTTGTTCAGAAAGAGCGAACACAGAGAGTCCAGTTGCATGTGGGGCTGCGTAAAGGCTCCCCTGGGGAGTTCATTTCTACCCAAAGGCTTCCTTTGGGGGCTATTTTTGATGGGTGAAAGGGGCTCTGTACGTGATTTCTGGGGTCATATTTTCAATTCCTCTCAGATTCCGTTTAGGCATGTATTTAGGGTTGTTCAGAAAGAGCGAACACAGAGAGTCCAGTTGCATGTGGGGCTGCGTAAATGCTCCCCTGGGGAGTTCAGTTGTTCCCAAAGGCTTCCTTTGGGGGCTATTTTTGATGGGTGAAAGGGGCTTTGTATGCGTTTTATGGGGTCATATTTTAAATTCCTCTCACATTCCGGGAAGGGATGTACTTAGGGTTGTTCAGAAATAGCGAACACAGAGAGTCCAGTTGCATGTGGGGCTGCGTAAAGGCTCCCCTGGGGAGTTCAGTTCTACCCAAAGGCTTCCTTTGGGGGCAATTTTTGATGGGTGAAAGGGGCTCTGTACGTGATTTCTGGGGTCATATTTTCAATTCCTCTCAGATTCCGGTTAGGGATGTATTTAGGGTTGTTCAGAAAGAGCGAACACAGAGAGTCCAGTTGCATGTGGGGCTGCGTAAAGGATCCCTTGGGGAGTTCAGTTGTACCCAAAGGCTTCCTTTGGGGACGATTTTTGATGGTTGAAAGGGGCTCTGTACATGATTTCTGGGGTCATATTTTCAATTCCTCTCAGATTCCGGTTAGCGATATATTTAGGGTTGTTCAGAAAGAGCGAACACAGAGAGTCCAGTTGCATGTGGGGCTGTGTATAGGCTCCCCTTGGGAGTTCAGTTGTACCCAAAGGCTTCCTTTCAGGGTAATTTTTGATGGGCGAAAGGGGCTCTGTACGCGGTTTCTGGGGTCCTATTTTCAATTCCTCTCAGATTCCGGGTAGGGAGATAATTAGAATTATTCAGAAAGAGCGAACACAGAGAGTCCAGTTGCATGTGGGGCTGCATAAAGCTCCCCTGGGGAGTTCAATTGTACCCAAAGGCTTCCTTTGGGTGCATTTTTTGATGAGCGAAAGGGGCTCTGTACGCGGTTTCTGGGATCCTATTTTCAATTCCTCTCAGATTCCGGGAAGGGATGTATTTAGGGTTGTTCAGAAAAAGCGAACACAGAGAGTCCAGTTGCATGTGGGGCTGCGTAAACGTTCCCCTGGGGAGTTCAGTTGTACCCAAAGGTTTCCTTTCAGGGCAATTTTTGATGGGTGAAAGGGGCTCTGTACGTGATTTCTGGGGTCCTATTTACAATTCCTCTCAGATTCCAGTTAGGGATGTATTTAGGTTTCTTCAGAAAGAGCGAACACAGAGAGTCCAGTTGCATGTGGGGCTGCGTAAAGGCTCCCCTGGGGAGTTCAGTTGTACCCAAAGGCTAACTTTGGGGGAAATTTTTGATGGGCGAAAGGGGCTTTGTAAGCCATTTCCTGGGTCCTATTTTCAATTCCTCTCAGATTCCCGGTAGGGATGTATTTAGGGTTGTTCAGAAAGAGCGAACACAGAGAGTCCAGTTGCATGTGGGGCTGCGTAAAGGCTCCCCTGGGGAGTTCAGTTGTACCCAAAGGCTTCCTTTGGGGGCAATTTTTGATGGGTGAAAGGGGCTCTGTACACGTTTTCCAGGGTCCTATTTTCAATTCCTCTCAGATTCCGGGTAGGGATATATTTAGGGTTGTTCAGGGAGACCGAGCACAGAGAGTCCAGTTGCATGTGGGGCTGCGTAAAGGCTCCCCTGGGGAGTATTGTACCCAAAGGCTTCCTTTGGGGGTGATTTTTAATGGGTGAAAGGGGCTTTGTATTCGTTTTCTGGGGTCCTGTTTTAAATTCCTCTCAGATTGCGGGAAGGGATGTATTTAGGGTTGTTCAGAAAGAGCGAACACAGAGAGTCCAGTTGCATGTGGGGCTGCGTAAAGGCTCCCCTGGGGAGTTCAGTTCTACCCAAAGGCTTCCTTTCGGGGCAATTTTTGACGGGTGAAAGGGGCTTTCTACACGATTTCCAGGGTCCTATTTTAAATTCCTCTCAGATTCCGTTTAGGCATGTATTTAGGGTTGTTCAGAAAGAGCGAACACAGAGAGTCCAGTTGCATGTGGGGCTGCGTAAAGGCTCCCCTAGGGAGTTCAATTCTACCCAAAGGCTTCCTTTTAGGGCGATTTTTGATGGGTGAAAGGGGCTCTGTACGTGATTTCTGGGGTCATATTTTCAATTCCTCTCAGATTCCGGTTAGGGATGTATTTAGGGTTGTTCAGAAAGAGCGAACACAGAGAGTCCAGTTGCATGTGGGGCTGCGTAAAGGCTCCCCTGGGGAGTTCAGTTGTACCCAAAGGCTTCCTTTGGGGGCAATTTTTGATGGGTGAAAGGGGCTCTGTACGTGATTTCTGGGGTCATATTTTCTATTCCTCTCACATTCCGGTTAGGCATGTATTTAGGGTTGTTCAGAAAGAGCGAACACAGAGAGTCCAGTTGCATGTGGGGCTGCGTAAATGCTCCCCTGGGGAGTATTGTACCCAAAGGCTTCCTCTGGGGGTTATTTTTAATGGGTGAAAGGGGCTTTGTATTCGTTTTCTGGGGTCCTATTTTAAATTCCTCTCAGTTTCCGTTTAGGCATGTATTTAGGGTTGTTCAGAAAGAGCGAACACAGAGAGTCCACTTGCATGTGGGGCTGCGTAAAGTCTCCCCTAGGGAGTTCAATTCTACCCAAAGGCTTCCTTTTAGGGCGATTTTTGATGGGTGAAAGGGGCTCTGTACGTGATTTCTGGGGTCATATTTTCAATTCCTCTGAAATTCCGGTTAGGCATGTATTTAGGGTTGTTCAGAAAGAGCGAACACAGAGAGTCCAGTTGCATGTGGGGCTGCGTAAATGCTCCCCTGGGGAGTTCAGTTGTTCCCAAAGGCTTCCTTTGGGGGCTATTTTTGATGGGTGAAAGGGGCTTTGTATGCGTTTTATGGGGTCATATTTCAAATTCCTCTCACATTGCGGGAAGGGATGTACTTAGGGTTGTTCAGAAACAGCGAACACAGAGAGTCCAGTTGCATGTGGGGCTGCGTAAAGGCTCCCCTGGGGAGTTCAGTTATACCTAAAGGCTTCCTTTGAGGGCAATTTTTGATGGGCGAAAGAGGCTTTGTATGCGTTTTCCGGGGACCTATTTTAAATTCCTCTCACATTCCTGGTAGGAATATATTTAGGGTTGTTCAGAAAGAGCGAACACAGAGAGTCCAGTTGCATGTGGGGCTGCGTAAAGGCTCCCCTGGGGAGTTCAGTTCTACCCAAAGGCTTCCTTTGGGGGCAATTTTTGATGGGTGAAAGGGGCTCTGTCCGTGATTTCTGGGGTCATATTTACAATTCCTCTCAGATTCCGGTTAGGGATGTATTTAGGGTTGTTCAGAAAGAGCAAACACAGAGAGTCCAGTTGCATGTGGGGCTGCGTAAAGGCTCCCCTGGGGAGTTCAATTGTACCCAAAGGCTTCCTCCTGGGGAGTTCAATTGTACCCAAAGGCTTCCTTTGGGGGCGATATTTAATGAATGAAAGCGGCTTTGTATGCGTTTTCTGGGGTCCTATTTTAAATTCCTCTCAGATTCCGGGTAGGGCGATATTTAGGGTTGTTCAGAAAGAGCGAACACAGAGAGTCCAGTTGCATGTGGGGCTGCGTAAAGGCTCCCCTCGGGAGTTCATTTCTACCCAAAGGCTTCCTTTCGGGGCAATTTTTGATGGGTGAAAGGGGCTCTGTACGTGATTTCTGGGGTCATATTTTCAATTCCTCTCAGATTCCGGTTAGGGATGTCTTTAGGGTTGTTCAGAAAGAGCGAACACAGAGAGTCCAGTTGCATGTGGGGCTGCGTAAAGGCTCCCCTGGGGAGTTCATTTCTACCCAAAGGCTTCCTTTGGGGGCTATTTTTGATGGGTGAAAGGGGCTCTGTACGTGATTTCTGGGGTCATATTTTCAATTCCTCTCAGATTCCGTTTAGGCATGTATTTAGGGTTGTTCAGAAAGAGCGAACACAGAGAGTCCAGTTGCATGTGGGGCTGCGTAAATGCTCCCCTGGGGAGTTCAGTTGTTCCCAAAGGCTTCCTTTGGGGGCTATTTTTGATGGGTGAAAGGGGCTTTGTATGCGTTTTATGGGGTCATATTTTAAATTCCTCTCACATTCCGGGAAGGGATGTACTTAGGGTTGTTCAGAAATAGCGAACACAGAGAGTCCAGTTGCATGTGGGGCTGCGTAAAGGCTCCCCTGGGGAGTTCAGTTCTACCCAAAGGCTTCCTTTGGGGGCAATTTTTGATGGGTGAAAGGGGCTCTGTACGTGATTTCTGGGGTCATATTTTCAATTCCTCTCAGATTCCGGTTAGGGATGTATTTAGGGTTGTTCAGAAAGAGCGAACACAGAGAGTCCAGTTGCATGTGGGGCTGCGTAAAGGATCCCTTGGGGAGTTCAGTTGTACCCAAAGGCTTCCTTTCAGGGTAATTTTTGATGGGCGAAAGGGGCTCTGTACGCGGTTTCTGGGGTCCTATTTTCAATTCCTCTCAGATTCCGGGTAGGGAGATAATTAGAATTATTCAGAAAGAGCGAACACAGAGAGTCCAGTTGCATGTGGGGCTGCATAAAGCTCCCCTGGGGAGTTCAATTGTACCCAAAGGCTTCCTTTGGGTGCATTTTTTGATGAGCGAAAGGGGCTCTGTACGCGGTTTCTGGGATCCTATTTTCAATTCCTCTCAGATTCCGGGAAGGGATGTATTTAGGGTTGTTCAGAAAAAGCGAACACAGAGAGTCCAGTTGCATGTGGGGCTGCGTAAACGTTCCCCTGGGGAGTTCAGTTGTACCCAAAGGTTTCCTTTCAGGGCAATTTTTGATGGGTGAAAGGGGCTCTGTACGTGATTTCTGGGGTCCTATTTACAATTCCTCTCAGATTCCAGTTAGGGATGTATTTAGGTTTCTTCAGAAAGAGCGAACACAGAGAGTCCAGTTGCATGTGGGGCTGCGTAAAGGCTCCCCTGGGGAGTTCAGTTGTACCCAAAGGCTAACTTTGGGGGAAATTTTTGATGGGCGAAAGGGGCTCTGTGCACGTTTTCCAGGGTCCTATTTTCAATTCCTCTCAGATTCCGGGAAGGGATGTACTTAGGGTTGTTCAGAAAGAGCGAACACAGAGAGTCCAGTTGCATGTGGGGCTGCGTAAAGGCTCCCCTGGGGAGTTCAGTTGTACCCAAAAGCTTCCTTTCAGGGCAATTTTTGATGGGCGAAAGGGGCTTTGTAAGCCATTTCCTGGGTCCTATTTTCAATTCCTCTCATATTCCCGGTAGGGATGTATTTAGGGTTGTTCAGAAAGAGCGAACACAGAGAGTCCAGTTGCATGTGGGGCTGCGTAAAGGCTCCCCTGGGGAGTTCAGTTCTACCCAAAGGCTTCCTTTGGGGGCAATTTTTGATGGGTGAAAGGGGCTCTGTACACGTTTTCCAGGGTCCTATTTTCAATTCCTCTCAGATTCCGGGTAGGGATATATTTAGGGTTGTTCAGGAAGACCGAGCACAGAGAGTCCAGTTGCATGTGGGGCTGCGTAAAGGCTCCCCTGGGGAGTATTGTACCCAAAGGCTTCCTTTGGGGGTGATTTTTAATGGGTGAAAGGGGCTTTGTATGCGTTTTCTGGGGTCCTGTTTTAAATTGCTCTCACATTCCGGGAAGGCATGTATTTAGGGTTGTTCAGAAAGAGCGAACACAGAGAGTCCAGTTGCATGTGGGGCTGCGTAAAGGCTCCCCTGGGGAGTTCAGTTCTACCCAAAGGCTTCCTTTCGGGGCAATTTTTGACGGGTGAAATGGGCTTTCTACACGATTTCCAGGGTCCTATTTTAAATTCCTCTCAGATTCCGTTTAGGCATGTATTTAGGGTTGTTCAGAAAGAGCGAACACAGAGAGTCCAGTTGCATGTGGGGCTGCGTAAAGGCTCCCCTGGGGAGTTCAGTTGTACCCAAAGGCTTCCTTTGGGGGCAATTTTTGATGGGTGAAAGGGGCTCTGTACGTGATTTCTGGGGTCATATTTTCAATTCCTCTCACATTCCGGTTAGGCATGTATTTAGTGTTGTTCAGAAAGAGCGAACACAGAGAGTCCAGTTGCATGTGGGGCTGCGTAAAGGCTCCCCTGGGGAGTATTGTACCCAAAGGCTTCCTTTGGGGGTGATTTTTAATGGGTGAAAGGGGCTTTGTATTCGTTTTCTGGGGTCCTGTTTTAAATTCCTCTCAGATTCCGTTTAGGCATGTATTTAGGGTTGTTCAGAAAGAGCGAACACAGAGAGTCCAGTTGCATGTGGGGCTGCGTAAAGTCTCCCCAAGGGAGTTCAATTCTACCCAAAGGCTTCCTTTTAGGGCGATTTTTGATGGGTGAAAGTGGTTCTGTACGTGATTTCTGGGGTCATATTTTCAATTCCTCTGAAATTCCGGTTAGGCATGTATTTAGGGTTGTTCAGAAAGAGCGAACACAGAGAGTCCAGTTGCATGTGGGGCTGCGTAAATGCTCCCCTGGGGAGTTCAGTTGTTCCCAAAGGCTTCCTTTGGGGGCTATTTTTGATGGGTGAAAGGGGCTTTGTATGCGTTTTATGGGGTCATATTTCAAATTCCTCTCACATTCCGGGAAGGGATGTACTTAGGGTTGTTCAGAAAGAGCGAACACAGAGAGTCCAGTTGCATGTGGGGCTGCGTAAAGGCTCCCCTGGGGAGTTCAATTGTACCCAAAGGCTTCCTTTGGGGGCGATATTTAATGAATGAAAGCGGCTTTGTATGCGTTTTCTGGGGTCCAAATTTAAATTCCTCTCATATTCCGGGTAGGGCGATATTTAGGGTTGTTCAGAAAGAGGGAACACAGAGAGTCCAGTTGCATGTGGGGCTGCGTAAAGGCTCCCCTCGGGAGTTCAGTTGTACCCAAAGGCTTCCTTTGGGGGCAATTTTTGATGGGTGAAAGGGGCTCTGTATGTGATTTCTGGGGTCATATTTTCAATTCCTCTCAGATTCCGGTTAGGGATGTATTTAGGGTTGTTCAGAAAGAGCGAACACAGAGAGTCCAGTTGCATGTGGGGCTGCGTAAAGGCTCCCCTGGGGAGTTCATTTCTACCCAAAGGCTTCCTTTCGGGGCAATTTTTGATGGGTGAAAGGGGCTCTGTACGTGATTTCTGGGGTCATATTTTCAATTCCTCTCAGATTCCAGTTAGACATGTATTTAGGGTTGTTCAGAAAGAGCGAACACAGAGAGTCCAGCTGCATGTGGGGCTGCGTAAAGTCTCCCCTAGGGAGTTCAATTCTACCCAAAGGCTTCCTTTGGGGGCAATTTTTGATGGGTGAAAGGGGCTCTGTACGTGATTTCTGGGGTCATATTTTCAATTCCTCTCAGATTCCGGTTAGGGATGTCTTTAGGGTTGTTCAGAAAGAGCGAACACAGAGAGTCCAGTTGCATGTGGGGCTGCGTAAAGGCTCCCCTGGGGAGTTCATTTCTACCCAAAGGCTTCCTTTGGGGGCTATTTTTGATGGGTGAAAGGGGCTCTGTACGTGATTTCTGGGGTCATATTTTCAATTCCTCTCAGATTCCGTTTAGGCATGTATTTAGGGTTGTTCAGAAAGAGCGAACACAGAGAGTCCAGTTGCATGTGGGGCTGCGTAAAGGCTCCCCTGGGGAGTTCAGTTCTACCCAAAGGCTTCCTTTGGGGGCAATTTTTGATGGGTGAAAGGTGCTCTGTACGTGATTTCTGGGGTCATATTTTCAATTCCTCTCAGATTCCGGTTAGGGATGTATTTAGGGTTGTTCAGAAAGAGCGAACACAGAGAGTCCAGTTGCATGTGGGGCTGCGTAAAGGCTCCCCTGGGGAGTTCAATTGTACCCAAAGGCTTCCTTTGGGGGCGATATTTAATGAATGAAAGGGGCTTTGTATGCGTTTTCTGGGGTCCTATTTTAAATTCCTCTCACATTCCGGGAAGGGATGTATTTAGGGTTGTTCAGAAAGAGCGAACACAGAGAGTCCAGTTGCATGTGGGGCTGCGTAAAGGCTCCCCTGGGGAGTTCAGTTCTACCCAAAGGCTTCCTTTCGGGGCAATTTTTGACGGGTGAAAGGGGCTCTGTACACGTTTTCCAGGGTCCTATTTTCAATTCCTCTCAGATTCCGTTTAGGCATGTATTTAGGGTTGTTCAGAAAGAGCGAACACAGAGAGTC
This sequence comes from Mergus octosetaceus, assembly GCA_036873955.1. Classification (NCBI taxonomy): domain Eukaryota; kingdom Metazoa; phylum Chordata; class Aves; order Anseriformes; family Anatidae; genus Mergus; species Mergus octosetaceus. The sequence continues at coordinate 115,777,060 of CM072285.1, forward strand.
CAGTTGCATGTGGGGCTGCATAAAGGCTCCCCTGGGGAGGTCAGTTGTACCCAAAGGCTTATATGGGGGCAATTTTTGATGGCTGAAAGGGGCTCTGTACGTGATTTCTGGGGTCATATTTTCAATTCCTCTGAGATTCCGGTTAGGCATGTATTTAGGGTTGTTCAGAAAGAGCGAACACAGAGAGTCCAGTTGCATGTGGGGCTGCGTAAAGGCTACCCTGGGGAGTTCAGTTCTACCCAAAGGCTTCCTTTGGGGGCAATTTTTGATGAATGAAAGGGGCTCTGTACGTGATTTCTGGGGTCATATTTTCAATTCCTCTCACATTCCGGTTAGGGATGTATTTCGGGTTGTTTAGAAAGAGCGAACACAGAGAGTCCAGTTGCATGTGGGGCTGCGTAAAGGCTCCCCTTGGGAGTTCCATTGTACCCAAAGGCTTCCTTTGGGGGCGATATTTAATGAATGAAAGGGGCTTTGTATGCGTTTTCTGGGGTCCTATTTTAAATTCCTCTCACATTCCGGGAAGGGATGTATTTAGGGTTGTTCAGAAAGAGCGAACACAGAGAGTCCAGTTGCATGTGGGGCTGCGTAAAGTCTCCCCTGGGGAGTTCTGTTCTACCCAAAGGCTTCCTTTGGGGGCAATATTTGATGGGTGAAAGGGGCTCTGTACGCGTTTTCTGGGGTCCTATTTTAAATTCCTCTCAGATTCCAGTTAGGGATGTATTTAGGGTTGTTCAGAAAGAACGAACACAGAGAGTCCAGTTGCATGTGGGGCTGCGTAAAGGCTCCCCTGGGGAGTTCAGTTCTACCCAAAGGCTTATTTCCGGGCAATTTTTGATGGCTGAAAGGGGCTCTGTACGTGATTTCTGGGGTCATATTTTCAATTCCTCTGAGATTTCTGTTAGGCATGTATTTAGGGTTGTTCAGAAAGAGCGAACACAGAGAGTCCAGTTGCATGTGGGGCTGCGTAAAGGGTCGCCTGGGGAGTTCAGTTCTACCCAAAGGCTTCCTTTGGGGGAAATTTTTGATGGGTGAAAGGGGCTCTGTATGCGTTTTCTGGGGTCCTATTTTAAATTCCTCTCAAATTCCGGGAAGGGATGTATTTAGGGTTGTTCAGAAAGAGCGAACACAGAGAGTCCAGTTGCATGTGGGGCTGCGTAAAGGCTCCCCTGGGGAGTTCAGTTGTACCCAAAGGCTTCCTTTGGGGGCTATTTTTGATGGGTGAAAGGGGCTCTGTACGCGTTTTCTGGGGTCCTATTTTAAATTCCTCTCAGATTCCAGGTAGGGATGTATTTAGGGTTGTTCAGAAAGAGCGAACACAGAGAGTCCAGTTGCATGTGGGTCTGCTTAATGGTTCCCCTGTGGAGTTCAGTTGCACCCAAAAGCTTCCTTTCAGGGCAATTTTTGATGGGCGAAAGGGGCTTTCTACACGATTTCCAGGGTCCTATTTTAAATACCTCTCAGATTCCGGGTAGGGAGATATTTAGGGTTGTTCAGAAAGAGCGAACACAGAGAGTCCAGTTGCATGTGGGGCTGCGTAAAGGCTCCCCTGGGGAGTTCAGTTCTACCCATAGGCTTATCTGGGTGCAATTTTTGATGGCTGAAAGGGGCTCTCTACGTGATTTCTGGGGTCATATTTTCAATTCCTCTGAGATTCCGGTTAGGCATGTATTTAGGGTTGTTCAGAAAGAGCGAACACAGAGAGTCCAGTTGCATGTGGGGCTGCGTAAAGGCTCCCCTGGGGAGTTCAGTTCTACCCAAAGGCTTCCTTTGGGGGCAATTTTTGATGAGTGAAAGGGGCTCTGTACGTGATTTCTGGGGTCATATTTTCAATTCCTCTCACATTCCGGTTAGGGATGTATTTCGGGTTCTTCAGAAAGAGCGAACACAGAGAGTCCAGTTGCATGTGGGGCTGCGTAAAGGCTCCCCTGGGGAGTTCAATTGTACCCAAAGGCTTCCTTTGGGGGCGATATTTAATGAATGAAAGGGGCTTTGTATGCGTTTTCTGGTGTCCTATTTTAAATTGCTCTCACATTCCGGGAAGGGATGTATTTAAGGTTGTTCAGAAAGAGCGAACACAGAGAGTCCAGTTGCATGTGGGGCTGCGTAAAGGCTCCACTGGGGAGTTCAATTGTACCCAAAGGCTTCCTTTGGGGGCGATATTTAATGAATGAAAGGGGCTTTGTATGCCTTTTCTGGGGTCCTATTTTAAATTCCTCTCACATTCCTGGAAGGGATGTATTTAATGTTGTTCAGAAAGAGCGAACACAGAGAGTCCAGTTGCATGTGGGGCTGCGTAAAGTCTCCCCTGGGGAGTTCTGTTCTACCCAAAGGCTTCCTTTTAGGGCAATTTTTGATGGGTGAAAGGGGCTCTGTACGCGTTTTCTGGGGTCCTATTTTAAATTCCTCTCAGATTCCAGGTAGGGATGTATTTAGGGTTGTTCAGAAAGAACGAACACAGAGAGTCCAGTTGCATGTGGGGCTGCGTAAAGGCTCCCCTGGGGAGTTCAGTTCTACCCAAAGGCTTATTTGCGGGCAATTTTTGATGGCTGAAAGGGGCTCTGTACGTGATTTCTGGGGTCATATTTTCAATTCCTCTGAGATTTCGGTTAGGCATGTATTTAGGGTTGTTCAGAAAGAGCGAACACAGAGAGTCCAGTTGCATGTGGGGCTGCGTAAAGGCTCCCCTGGGGAGTTCAGTTCTACCCAAAGGCTTCCTTTGGGGGCAATTTTTGATGGGTGAAAAAGGCTCTGTACATGATTCCTGGGGTCATATTTTCAATTCCTCTCAGATTCCGGGTAGGGATGTATTTAGGGTTGTTCAGAAAGAGCGAACACAGAGAGTCCAGTTGCATGTGGGGCTGCGTAAAGGCTCCCCTGGGGAGTTCAGTTCTACCCAAAGGCTTCCTTTGGGGGAAATTTTTGATGGGTGAAAAAGGCTCTGTACGTGATTCCTGGGGTCATATTTTCAATTCCTCTCAGATTCCGGGTAGGGATGTATTTAGGGTTGTTCAGAAAGAGCGAACACAGAGAGTCCAGTTGCATGTGGGGCTGCGTAAAGGCTCCCCTGGGGAGTTCAATTGTACCCAAAGGCTTCCTTTGGGGTTGATATTTAATGAATGAAAGGGCTTTGTATGCGTTTTCTGGGGTCCTATTTTAAATTCCTCTCACATTCCGGGAAGGGATGTATTTAGGGTTGTTCAGAAAGAGCGAACACAGAGAGTCCAGTTGCATGTGGGTCTGCGTAAAGGCTCCCCTGGGGAGTTCTGTTCTACCCAAAGGCTTCCTTTGGGGGCTATTTTTGATGGGTGAAAGGGGCTCTGTACGTAATTTCTGGGGTCATATTTTCAATTCCTCTGAGATTCCGGTTAGGCATGTATTTAAGGTTGTTCAGAAAGAGTGAACACAGAGAGTCCAGTTGCATGTGGGGCTGCGTAAAGGCTCCCCTGGGGAGTTCAGCTGTACCCAAAGGCTTCCTTTCAGGGCAATTTTTGATGGGTGAAAGGGGCTCTGTACGCCTTTTCTGGGGTCTTATTTTAAATTCCTTCAGATTCCGGTTAGGGAGATATTTAGCATTGTTCAGAAAGAGCGAACACAGAGAGTCCAGTTGCATGTGGGTCTGCGTAAAGTCTCCCCTGGGGAGTTCAGTTCTACCCAAAGGCTTCCTTTGGGGGCAATTTTTGATGGGTGAAAGGGGCTCTGTACGTAATTTCTGGGGTCATATTTTCAATTCCTCTGAGATTCCGGTTAGGCATGTATTTAAGGTTGTTCAGAAAGAGCGAACACAGAGAGTCCAGTTGCATGTGGGGCTGCGTAAAGGCTCCCCTGGGGAGTTCAGCTGTACCCAAAGGCTTCCTTTCAGGGCAATTTTTGATGGGTGAAAGGGGCTCTGTACGCCTTTTCTGGGGTCTTATTTTAAATTCCTTCAGATTCCGGTTAGGGAGATATTTAGCATTGTTCAGAAAGAGCGAACACAGAGAGTCCAGTTGCATGTGGGTCTGCGTAAAGGCTCCCCTGGGGAGTTCTGTTCTACCCAAAGGCTTCCTTTGAGGGCTATTTTTGACGGGTGAAAGGGGCTCGGTACGCGTTTTCCAAGGTCCTATTTTCAATTCCTCTCAGATTCCAGGTAGGGATGTATTTAGGGTTGTTCAGAAAGAGCGAACACAGAGAGTCCAGTTGCATGTGGGGCTGCGTAAAGGCTCCCCTGGGGAGTTCAGTTCTACCCAAAGGCTTCCTTTGGGGGCAATTTTTGATGGGTGAAAGGGGCTCTGTACGTAATTTCTGGGGTCATATTTTCAATTCCTCTGAGATTCCGGTTAGGCATGTATTTAAGGTTGTTCAGAAAGAGCGAACACAGAGAGTCCAGTTGCATGTGGGGCTGCGTAAAGGCTCCCCTGGGGAGTTCAGCTGTACCCAAAGGCTTCCTTTCAGGGCAATTTTTGATGGGTGAAAGGGGCTCTGTACGCCTTTTCTGGGGTCTTATTTTAAATTCCTTCAGATTCCGGTTAGGGAGATATTTAGCATTGTTCAGAAAGAGCGAACACAGAGAGTCCAGTTGCATGTGGGTCTGCGTAAAGTCTCCCCTGGGGAGTTCAGTTCTACCCAAAGGCTTCCTTTGGGGGCAATTTTTGATGGGTGAAAGGGGCTCTGTACGTAATTTCTGGGGTCATATTTTCAATTCCTCTGAGATTCCGGTTAGGCATGTATTTAAGGTTGTTCAGAAAGAGCGAACACAGAGAGTCCAGTTGCATGTGGGGCTGCGTAAAGGCTCCCCTGGGGAGTTCAGCTGTACCCAAAGGCTTCCTTTCAGGGCAATTTTTGATGGGTGAAAGGGGCTCTGTACGCCTTTTCTGGGGTCTTATTTTAAATTCCTTCAGATTCCGGTTAGGGAGATATTTAGCATTGTTCAGAAAGAGCGAACACAGAGAGTCCAGTTGCATGTGGGTCTGCGTAAAGGCTCCCCTGGGGAGTTCTGTTCTACCCAAAGGCTTCCTTTGAGGGCTATTTTTGACGGGTGAAAGGGGCTCGGTACGCGTTTTCCAAGGTCCTATTTTCAATTCCTCTCAGATTCCAGGTAGGGATGTATTTAGGGTTGTTCAGAAAGAGCGAACACAGAGAGTCCAGTTGCATGTGGGGCTGCGTAAAGGCTCCCCTGGGGAGTTCATTTCTACCCAAAGGCTTCCTTTGGGGGCAATTTTTGATGGGTGAAAGGGGCTCTGTACGTAATTTCTGGGGTCATATTTTCAATTCCTCTGAGATTCCGGTTAGGCATGTATTTAAGGTTGTTCAGAAAGAGCGAACACAGAGAGTCCAGTTGCATGTGGGGCTGCGTAAAGGCTCCCCTGGGGAGTTCAGCTGTACCCAAAGGCTTCCTTTCAGGGCAATTTTTGATGGGTGAAAGGGGCTCTGTACGCCTTTTCTGGGGTCTTATTTTAAATTCCATCAGATTCCGGTTAGGGAGATATTTAGCATTGTTCAGAAAGAACGAACACAGAGAGTCCAGTTGCATGTGGGTCTGCGTAAAGTCTCCCCTGGGGAGTTCTGTTCTACCCAAAGGCTTCCTTTGGGGGCTATTTTTGACGGGTGAAAGGGGCTCGGTACGCGTTTTCCAAGGTCCTATTTTCAATTCCTCTCAGATTCCAGGTAGAGATGTATTTAGGGTTGTTCAGAAAGAGCGAACACAGAGAGTCCAGTTGCATGTGGGGCTGCGTAAAGGCTCCCCTGGGGAGTTCAGTTCTACCCAAAGGCTTCCTTTGGGGGCAATTTTTGATGGGTGAAAGGGGCTCTGTACGTAATTTCTGGGGTCATATTTTCAATTCCTCTGAGATTCCGGTTAGGCATGTATTTAAGGTTGTTCAGAAAGAGCGAACACAGAGAGTCCAGTTGCATGTGGGGCTGCGTAAAGGCTCCCCTGGGGAGTTCAGCTGTACCCAAAGGCTTCCTTTCAGGGCAATTTTTGATGGGTGAAAGGGGCTCTGTACGCCTTTTCTGGGGTCTTATTTTAAATTCCTTCAGATTCCGGTTAGGGAGATATTTAGCATTGTTCAGAAAGAGCGAACACAGAGAGTCCAGTTGCATGTGGGGCTGCGTAAAGTCTCCCCTGGGGAGTTCAGTTGTACCCATAGACTTCCTTTGGGGCATTTTTTGATGGTTGAATTGGGCTCTGTACGCGTTTTCTGGGTCTTATTTTAAATTCCTTCAGATTCGGTGTAGGGAGATATTTAGCATTCTTCAGAAAGAGCGAACACAGAAAGTCCAGCTGCACGTGGGTCTACGTGAAGGCTCCCCTGGAGAGTTCAGTTCTACCCAAAGGCTTCCTCTGGAGGCAATTTTTGATTGGCAAAAAAGCGCCTTGTACATATTTTCTGGGGTCCTATTTTCATTTCCTCTCAGATTCCAGGTAGGGCTGTATCTAGGGCTGTTCAGAAAGAGCGAACATAGAGAGTCCAGTTGCATGTCGAGATGCGTAAAGGCTCCCCTGGGGAGTTCAGTTGTACCCAAAGGCTTCCTTTGGGGGCAAGTTTTGATGGGCAAAATGGGCCTTGTACAAGTTTTCTGTGGTCCTATTTTCAATTCCTCTCAGATTCCAGGTAGGGCTGTATTTAGCGTTGTTCAGAAAAATCGAACACAGAGAGTCCAGTTGCATGTGGGGCTGCGTAAAGTCTCCCCTGGGGAGTTCAGTTTTACCAAAAGACTTCCTTTGGGGGCAATTTTTGATGGTTGAAAGGGGCTCTGTAAGCATTTTCTGGGGTCTTATTTTAAATTCCTACAGATTGCGGATAGGGAGATATTTAGCATTGTTCAGAAAGAGCGAACACAGAGAGTCCAGCTGCATGTGGGGCTGCGTGACGGCTCCCCTTTGGAGTACAGTTTTACCCAAAGGCTTCCTTTGGGGGCAATTTTTGACGGGTGAAAGGGGCTTTGTACGCGATTTCTGGGGTCTTATTTTAAATTCCTCTCAGATTCCGGATAGGGATGTCTTTAGGGTTGTTCAGAAAGAGCGAACACAGAGAGTCCAGTTGTATGTGGGGCTGCTTAAAGGTTCCCCTGGGGAGTTCAGTTGTACCCAAAGGCTTCCTTTGGGGGCAATTTTTGATGGGTGAAAGGGGCTCTGTACGCCTTTTCTAGAGTCTTATTTTAAATTCCTTCTGATTCCGGTTAGAGAGATATTTAGCATTGTTCAGAAAGACCAAACACAGAGAGTCCAGTTGCATGTGGGGCTGCGTAAAAGCTCCCCTGGGGAGTTCAGTTGTACCCAAAGGCTTCCTTTGGGGGCAATTTTTGATGGGCGAAAGGGGTCTTGTATGCGTTTTCTGGGGTCCTATTTTAAATTCCTCTCACATTCCGGGAAGGGATGTATTTAGGGTTGTTCTGAAAGAGCGAACACAGAGAGTCCAGTTGCATGTGCGGATGCGTAAAGTCTCCCCTGGGGAGTTCAGTTGTACCCATAGACTTCCTTTGGGGCATTTTTTGATGGTTGAATTGGGCTCTGTACGCGTTTTCTTGGGTCCTATTTTAAATTCCTCTCAGATTCCGGGTAGGGCGATATTTAGGGTTGTTCAGAAAGAGCGAACACAGAGAGTCCATCTGCACGTGGGGCTGCGTGAAGGCTCCCCTGGGGAGTTCAGTTGTACCCAAAGGCTTCCTTTGGAGGCAATTTTTGATTGGCAAAAAAGCGCCTTGTATACATTTTCTGGGGTCCTATTTTCAATTCCTCTCAGATTCCGGGTAGGGATGTATTTAGGGTTGTTCAGAAATAGCGAACACAGAGAATCCAGTTGCATGTCGGGCTGCGTAAGGCTGCCCTGGGTAGTTCAGCTGTACCCAAAGGCTTACTTTGGGGGCAATTTTTGATGGGCAAAATGGGCCTTGTACACATTTTCTGCGGTCCTATTTTCAATTCCTCTCAGATTCCGGGTAGAGCTGTATTTAGGGTTATTCAGAAAGAGCGAACACAGAGAGTCCAGTTGCATGTGAGGCTGCAGAAAGGCTCCCCTGGGGAGTTCAGTTGTACCCGAAGGCTTGCTTTTGGGGCAATTTTTGATGGTTGAAAGGTGCTCTGTACGCGTTTTCTGGGGTCCTATTTTCAATTCCTCTCAGATTCCGGGTAGGGATGTACTTTTTTGTTTTTAAGAGAGTTAACACTGAGGGTCCAGTTGCATGACGAGCTGCGTAAAGGCTCCCCTGGGGAATTCAGTTGTACCCAAAGGCTTCCTTTGGGGGCATTTTTTGATGGGCGAAAGGGGCTCTGTACGTGATTTCTGGGGCTCTATTTTAAATTCCTCTCAGATTCCCGGTACGGATGTATTTAGGGTACTTCAGAAAGAGCGAACACAGAGAGTCTAGTTGCATGTGGGGCTGCGTAAAGGCTCCCCTGGGGAGTTCAGTTGTACCCAAAGGCTTCCTTTCAGGGCAATTTTTGACAGGTGAAAGGGGCTTTGTACGTGATTTCTCGGGTCATATTTTCAATTCCTCTGAGAATCCGGTTAGGCATGTATTTAAGGTTGTTCAGAAAGAGCGAACACAGAGAGTCCAGTTGCATGTGGGGCTGCGTAAAGGCTCCCCTGGGGAGTTCAGTTGTACCCAAAGGCTTCCTTTGGGGGCGATATTTAATGAATGAAAGGGGCTTTGTATGCGTTTTCTGGGGTCCTATTTTAAATTCCTCTCACATTCCGGGAAGGGATGTACTTAGGGTTGTTCTGAAAGAGCGAACACAGAGAGTCCAGTTGCATGTGGGGCTGCGTAAAGGCTCCCCTGGGGAGTTCAGTTCTACCCAAAGGCTTCCTTTCGGGGCAATTTTTGACGGGTGAAAGGGGCTCTGTACACGTTTTCCAGGGTCCTATTTTAAATTCCTCTCAGATTCCGGTTAGGGATATATTTAGGGTTGTTCAGAAAGAGCGAACACAGAGAGTCCAGTTGCATGTGGGGCTGCGTAAAGGCTCCCATGGGGAGTTCAGTTCTACCCAAATGCTAACTTTCAGGGCAATTTTTGATGGGTGAAAGGGGCTTTGTACGCGATTACCTGGGTTCTATTTTCAATTCCTCTCAGATTCCGGGTATGAATATATTTAGGGTTGTTCAGAAATAGCGAACACAGAGAGTCCAGTTGCATGTGGGGCTGCGTAAAGGCTCCCCTGGGGAGTTCAGTTCTACCCAAAGGCTTCCTTTGGGGGCGATATTTAATGAATGAAAGGGGCTTTGTATGCGTTTTCTGGGGTCCTATTTTAAATTACTCTCACATTCCGGGAAGGGATGTATTTATGGTTGTTCAGAAAGAGCGAACACAGAGAGTCCAGTTGCATGTGGGGCTGTGTAAAGTCTCCCCTAGGGAGTTCACTTGTTCCCAAAGGCTTCCTTAGGGGGCTATTTTTGATGGCTGAAAGGGGCTTTGTATGCATTTTCTGGGGTCCTAGTTTAAATTCCTCTCAGATTCCGGTTAGGGATGTATTTAAGGTTGTTCAGAAAGAGCGAACACAGAGAGTCCAGTTGCATGTGGGGCTGCGTAAAGGCTCCCCTGGGGAGTTCAGTTGTACCCAAAGGCTTCCTTTGGGGGCAATTTTTGATGGGCGAAAGGGGCTCTGTACGTGATTTCTGGGGCTCTATTTTAAATTCCTCTCAGATTCCCGGTACGGATGTATTTAGGGTTCTTCAGAAAGAGCGAACACAGAGAGTCCAGTTGCATGTGGGGCTGCGTAAAGGCTCCCCTGGGGAGTTCAGATGTACCGAAAGGCTTCCTTTCAGGGCAACTTTTGATGGTTCAAAGGGGCTTTGTACGTGATTTCTCGGGTCATATTTTCAATTCCTCTGAGATTCCGGTTAGGCATGTATTTAGGGTTGTTCAGAAAGAGCGAACACAGAGAGTCCAGTTGCATGTGGGGCTGCGTAAAGGCTCCCATGGGGAGTTCAGTTGTACCCAAAGGCTTCCTTTGGGGGCGATATTTAATGAATGAAAGGGGCTTTGTATGCGTTTTCTGGGGTCCTATTTTAAATTCCTCTCACATTCCAGGTAGGGATATATTTAGGGTAGTTCAGAAAGAGCGAACACAGAGAGTCCAGTTGCATGTGGGGCTGCGTAAATACTCCCTGGGGAGTTCAGTTGTTCCCAAAGGCTTCCTTTGGGGGCTAGTTTTGATGGGTGAAAGGGGCTCTGTACGTGATTTCTGGGGTCATATTTTCAATTCCTCTCAGATTCCAGATAGGGATGTATTTAGGGTTGTTCAGAAAGAGCGAACACAGAGAGTCCAGTTGCATGTGGGGCTGCGTAAAGGCTCCCCTGGGGAGTTCAGTTCTACCCAAAGGCTTCCTTTGGGGCTATTTTTGATGGGTGAAAGGGGATTTCTATGCGTTTTCTGGGGTCCTATTTTAAATTCCTCTCACATTCCGGTTAGGGATGTATTTAGGGTTGTTCAGAAAGAGCGAACACAGAGAGTCCAGTTGCATGTGGGGCTGCGTAAAGGCTCCCCTGGGGAGTTCAGTTCTACCCAAAGGCTTACTTTGGGGGCGATATTTAATGAATGAAAGGGGCTTTGTATGCGTTTTCTGGGGTCCTATTTTAAATTACTCTCACATTCCGGGAAGTGATGTATTTAGGGTTGTTCAGAAAGAGCGAACACAGAGAGTCCAGTTGCATGTGGGGCTGTGTAAAGTCTCCCCTAGGGAGTTCAATTCTATCCAAAGGCTTCCTTTTAGGGCGATTTTTGATGGGTGAAAGGGGCTCTGTACGTGATTTCTGGGGTCATATTTTCAATTCCTCTCAGATTCCGGTTAGGGATGTATTTAGGGTTGTTCAGAAAGAGCGAACACAGAGAGTCCAGTTGCATGTGGGGCTGTGTAAATTCTCCGCTAGGGAGTTCAATTCTACCCAAAGGCTTCCTTTCGGGGAAATTTTTGACGGGTGAAAGGGGCTCTGTACGGGTTTTCCAGGATCCAATTTTCAATTCCTCTCAGATTCCAGGTAGGTATGTATTTAGGGTTGTTCAGAAAGAGCGAACACAGAGAGTCCAGTTGCATGTGGGGCTGCGTAAATGCTCCCCTGTGGAGTTAAGTTGTTCCCAAAGGCTTCCTTTGGGGGCTATTTTTGATGGCTGAAAGGGGCATTGTATGCATTTTCTGGGGTCCTATTTTAAATTCCTCTCAGATTCCGGTTAGGGATGTATTTAGGGTTGTTCAGAAAGAGCGAACACAGAGAGTCCAGTTGCATGTGGGGCTGCGTAAAGGCTCCCCTGGGGAGTTCAGTTGTACCCAAAGGCTTCCTTTGGGGGCAATTTTTGATGGGCGAAAGGGGCTCTGTACGTGATTTCTGGGGCTCTATTTTAAATTCCTCTCAGATTCCCGGTACGGATGTATTTAGGGTTGTTCAGAAAGAGCGAACACAGAGAGTCCAGTTGCATGTGGGGCTGCGTAATTGCTCCCCTGGGGAGTTCAGTTGTTCCCAAAGGCTTCCTTTGGGGGCGATATTTAATGAATGAAAGGGGCTTTGTATGCGTTTTCTGGGGTCCTATTTTAAATTCCTCTCACATTCCGGGAAGGGATGTACTTAGGGTTGTTCAGAAAGAGCGAACACAGAGAGTCCAGTTGCATGTAGGGCTGCGTAAAGGCTCCCCTGGGGAGTTCAGTTGTACCCAAAGGCTTCCTTTGGGGGCAATTTTTGACGGGTGAAAGGGGCTCTGTACACGTTTTCCAGGGTCCTATTTTAAATTCCTCTCAGATTCCGGTTAGGGATATATTTAGGGTTGTTCAGAAAGAGCGAACACAGAGAGTCCAGTTGCATGTGGGGCTGCGTAAAGGCTCCCCTGGGGAGTTCAGTTGTTCCCAAAGGCTTCCTTTGGGGGCTATTTTTGATGGGTGAAAGGGGCTCTGTACGTGATTTCTGGGGTCATATTTTCAATTCCTCTGAGATTCCGGATAGGGATGTATTTAGGGTTGTTCAGAAAGAGCGAACACAGAGAGTCCAGTTGCATGTGGGGCTGCGTAAAGGCTCCCCTGGGGAGTTCAGTTCTACCCAAAGGCTTCCTTTGGAGGCAATTTGTTATGGGTGAATGCGGCTTTGTATGCGTTTTCTGGGGTCCTATTTTAAATTCCTCTCACATTCCGGGAAGGGATGCACTTAGGGTTGATCAGAAAGAGCGAACACAGAGAGTCCAGTTGCATGTGGGGCTGCGTAAAGGCTCCCCTGGGGAGGTCAGTTCTACCCAAAGGCTTCCTTTCAGGGCAATTTTTGATGGTTGAAAGGGGCTCTGTACGCGGTTTCTGGGGTCCTATTTCAAATCCCCTCAGATTCCGGTTAGGCATGGATTTAGGGTTGTTCAGAAAGAGCGAACACAGAGAGTCCAGTTGCATGTGGGTCTGCGTAAAGGCTCCCCTGGGGAGTTCAGTTGTACCCAAAGGCTTCCTTTCAGGGCAATTTTTGATGGGTGAAAAGGGCTCTGTACGTGATTTCTGGGGTCATATTTTCAATTCCTCTCAGATTCCGGGAAGGGATGTACTTAGGGTTGTTCAGAATGAGCGAACACAGAGAGTCCAGTTGCATGTGGGGCTGCGTAAAGGCTCCCCTGGGGAGTTCAGTTGTTCCCAAAGGCTTCCTTCGGGGGCTATTTTTGATGGGTGAAAGGGGCTCTGTACGTAATTTCTGGGGTCATATTTTCAATTCCTCTGAGATTCCGGTTAGGCATGTATTTAAGGTTGTTCAGAAAGAGCGAACACAGAGAGTCCAGTTGCATGTGGGGCTGCGTAAAGGCTCCCCTGGGGAGTTCAGCTGTACCCAAAGGCTTCCTTTCAGGGCAATTTTTGATGGGTGAAAGGGGCTCTGTACGCCTTTTCTGGGGTCTTATTTTAAATTCCTTCAGATTCCGGTTAGGGAGATATTTAGCATTGTTCAGAAAGAGCGAACACAGAGAGTCCAGTTGCATGTGGGTCTGCGTAAAGTCTCCCCTGGGGAGTTCAGTTCTACCCAAAGGCTTCCTTTGGGGGCAATTTTTGATGGGTGAAAGGGGCTTTGTACGTAATTTCTGGGGTCATATTTTCAATTCCTCTGAGATTCCGGTTAGGCATGTATTTAAGGTTGTTCAGAAAGAGCGAACACAGAGAGTCCAGTTGCATGTGGGGCTGCGTAAAGGCTCCCCTGGGGAGTTCAGCTGTACCCAAAGGCTTCCTTTCAGGGCAATTTTTGATGGGTGAAAGGGGCTCTGTACGCCTTTTCTGGGGTCTTATTTTAAATTCCTTCAGATTCCGGTTAGGGAGATATTTAGCATTGTTCAGAAAGAGCGAACACAGAGAGTCCAGTTGCATGTGGGTCTGCGTAAAGGCTCCCCTGGGGAGTTCTGTTCTACCCAAAGGCTTCCTTTGGGGGCTATTTTTGACGGGTGAAAGGGGCTCGGTACGCGTTTTCCAAGGTCCTATTTTCAATTCCTCTCAGATTCCAGGTAGAGATGTATTTAGGGTTGTTCAGAAAGAACGAACACAGAGAGTCCAGTTGCATGTGGGGCTGCGTAAAGGCTCCCCTGGGGAGTTCAGTTCTACCCAAAGGCTTCCTTTGGGGGCAATTTTTGATGGGTGAAAGGGGCTCTGTACGTAATTTCTGGGGTCATATTTTCAATTCCTATGAGATTCCGGTTAGGCATGTATTTAAGGTTGTTCAGAAAGAGCGAACACAGAGAGTCCAGTTGCATGGGGGGCTGCGTAAAGGCTCCCCTGGGGAGTTCAGCTGTACCCAAAGGCTTCCTTTCAGGGCAATTTTTGATGGGTGAAAGGGGCTCTGTACGCCTTTTCTGGGGTCTTATTTTAAATTCCTTCAGATTCCGGTTAGGGAGATATTTAGCATTGTTCAGAAAGAGCGAACACAGAGAGTCCAGTTGCATGTGGGGCTGCGTAAAGTCTCCCCTGGGGAGTTCAGTTGTACCCATAGACTTCCTTTGGGGCATTTTTTGATGGTTGAATTGGGCTCTGTACGCGTTTTCTGGGTCTTATTTTAAATTCCTTCAGATTCGGTGTAGGGAGATATTTAGCATTCTTCAGAAAGAGCGAACACAGAAAGTCCAGCTGCACGTGGGTCTACGTGAAGGCTCCCCTGGAGAGTTCAGTTCTACCCAAAGGCTTCCTCTGGAGGCAATTTTTGATTGGCAAAAAAGCGCCTTGTACATATTTTCTGGGGTCCTATTTTCATTTCCTCTCAGATTCCAGGTAGGGCTGTATCTAGGGCTGTTCAGAAAGAGCGAACATAGAGAGTCCAGTTGCATGTCGAGATGCGTAAAGGCTCCCCTGGGGAGTTCAGTTGTACCCAAAGGCTTCCTTTGGGGGAGAGTTTTGATGGGCAAAATGGGCCTTGTACAAGTTTTCTGTGGTCCTATTTTCAATTCCTCTCAGATTCCAGGTAGGGCTGTATTTAGCGTTGTTCAGAAAAATCGAACACAGAGAGTCCAGTTGCATGTGGGGCTGCGTAAAGTCTCCCCTGGGGAGTTCAGTTTTACCAAAAGACTTCCTTTGGGGGCAATTTTTGATGGTTGAAAGGGGCTCTGTAAGCATTTTCTGGGGTCTTATTTTAAATTCCTACAGATTGCGGATAGGGAGATATTTAGCATTGTTCAGAAAGAGCGAACACAGAGAGTCCAGCTGCATGTGGGGCTGCGTGACGGCTCCCCTTTGGAGTACAGTTTTACCCAAAGGCTTCCTTTGGGGGCAATTTTTGACGGGTGAAAGGGGCTTTGTACGCGATTTCTGGGGTCTTATTTTAAATTCCTCTCAGATTCCGGATAGGGATGTCTTTAGGGTTGTTCAGAAAGAGCGAACACAGAGAGTCCAGTTGTATGTGGGGCTGCTTAAAGGTTCCCCTGGGGAGTTCAGTTGTACCCAAAGGCTTCCTTTGGGGGCAATTTTTGATGGGTGAAAGGGGCTCTGTACGCCTTTTCTAGAGTCTTATTTTAAATTCCTTCTGATTCCGGTTAGAGAGATATTTAGCATTGTTCAGAAAGACCAAACACAGAGAGTCCAGTTGCATGTGGGGCTGCGTAAAAGCTCCCCTGGGGAGTTCAGTTGTACCCAAAGGCTTCCTTTGGGGGCAATTTTTGATGGGCGAAAGGGGTCTTGTATGCGTTTTCTGGGGTCCTATTTTAAATTCCTCTCACATTCCGGGAAGGGATGTATTTAGGGTTGTTCTGAAAGAGCGAACACAGAGAGTCCAGTTGCATGTGCGGATGCGTAAAGTCTCCCCTGGGGAGTTCAGTTGTACCCATAGACTTCCTTTGGGGCATTTTTTGATGGTTGAATTGGGCTCTGTACGCGTTTTCTTGGGTCCTATTTTAAATTCCTCTCAGATTCCGGGTAGGGCGATATTTAGGGTTGTTCAGAAAGAGCGAACACAGAGAGTCCATCTGCACGTGGGGCTGCGTGAAGGCTCCCCTGGGGAGTTCAGTTGTACCCAAAGGCTTCCTTTGGAGGCAATTTTTGATTGGCAAAAAAGCGCCTTGTATACATTTTCTGGGGTCCTATTTTCAATTCCTCTCAGATTCCGGGTAGGGATGTATTTAGGGTTGTTCAGAAATAGCGAACACAGAGAATCCAGTTGCATGTCGGGCTGCGTAAGGCTGCCCTGGGTAGTTCAGCTGTACCCAAAGGCTTACTTTGGGGGCAATTTTTGATGGGCAAAATGGGCCTTGTACACATTTTCTGCGGTCCTATTTTCAATTCCTCTCAGATTCCGGGTAGAGCTGTATTTAGGGTTATTCAGAAAGAGCGAACACAGAGAGTCCAGTTGCATGTGAGGCTGCAGAAAGCCTCCCCTGGGGAGTTCAGTTGTACCCGAAGGCTTGCTTTTGGGGCAATTTTTGATGGTTGAAAGGTGCTCTGTACGCGTTTTCTGGGGTCCTATTTTCAATTCCTCTCAGATTCCGGGTAGGGATGTACTTTTTTGTTTTTAAGAGAGTTAACACTGAGGGTCCAGTTGCATGACGAGCTGCGTAAAGGCTCCCCTGGGGAATTCAGTTGTACCCAAAGGCTTCCTTTGGGGGCATTTTTTGATGGGCGAAAGGGGCTCTGTACGTGATTTCTGGGGCTCTATTTTAAATTCCTCTCAGATTCCCGGTACGGATGTATTTAGGGTACTTCAGAAAGAGCGAACACAGAGAGTCTAGTTGCATGTGGGGCTGCGTAAATGCTCCCCTGGGGAGTTCAGTTCTACCCAAAGGCTTCCTTTCAGGGCAATTTTTGACAGGTGAAAGGGGCTTTGTACGTGATTTCTCGGGTCATATTTTCAATTCCTCTGAGAATCCGGTTAGGCATGTATTTAAGGTTGTTCAGAAAGAGCGAACACAGAGAGTCCAGTTGCATGTGGGGCTGCGTAAAGGCTCCCCTGGGGAGTGCAGTTGTACCCAAAGGCTTCCTTTGGGGGCGATATTTAATGAATGAAAGGGGCTTTGTATGCGTTTTCTGGGGTCCTATTTTAAATTCCTCTCAAATTCCGGGAAGGGATGTACTTAGGGTTGTTCTGAAAGAGCGAACACAGAGAGTCCAGTTGCATGTGGGGCTGCGTATAGGCTCCCCTGGGTAGTTCAGTTCTACCCAAAGGCTTCCTTTCGGGGCAATTTTTGACGGGTGAAAGGGGCTCTGTACACGTTTTCCAGGGTCCTATTTTAAATTCCTCTCAGATTCCGGTTAGGGATATATTTAGGGTTGTTCAGAAAGAGCGAACACAGAGAGTCCAGTTGCATGTGGGGCTGCGTAAAGGCTCCCATGGGGAGTTCAGTTCTACCCAAATGCTAACTTTCAGGGCAATTTTTGATGGGTGAAAGGGGCTTTGTACGCGATTACCTGGGTTCTATTTTCAATTCCTCTCAGATTCCGGGTATGAATATATTTAGGGTTGTTCAGAAATAGCGAACACAGAGAGTCCAGTTGCATGTGGGGCTGCGTAAAGGCTCCCCTGGGGAGTTCAGTTCTACCCAAAGGCTTACTTTGGGGGCGATATTTAATGAATGAAAGGGGCTTTGTATGCGTTTTCTGGGGTCCTATTTTAAATTACTCTCACATTCCGGGAAGGGATGTATTTATGGTTGTTCAGAAAGAGCGAACACAGAGAGTCCAGTTGCATGTGGGGCTGTGTAAAGTCTCCCCTAGGGAGTTCACTTGTTCCCAAAGGCTTCCTTAGGGGGCTATTTTTGATGGCTGAAAGGGGCTTTGTATGCATTTTCTGGGGTCCTATTTTAAATTCCTCTCAGATTCCGGTTAGGGATGTATTTAGGGTTGTTCAGAAAGAGCGAACACAGAGAGTCCAGTTGCATGTGGGGCTGCGTAAAGGCTCCCCTGGGGAGTTCAGTTGTACCCAAAGGCTTCCTTTGGGGGCAATTTTTGATGGGTGAAAGGGGCTCTGTACATGATTTCTGGGGCTCTATTTTAAATTCCTCTCAGATTCCCGGTACGGATGTATTTAGGGTTCTTCAGAAAGAGCGAACACAGAGAGTCCAGTTGCATGTGGGGCTGCGTAAAGGCTCCCCTGGGGAGTTCAGATGTACCGAAAGGCTTCCTTTCAGGGCAACTTTTGATGGTTCAAAGGGGCTTTGTACGTGATTTCTCGGGTCATATTTTCAATTCCTCTGAGATTCCGGTTAGGCATGTATTTAGGGTTGTTCAGAAAGAGCGAACACAGAGAGTCCAGTTGCATGTGGGGCTGCGTAAAGGCTCCCATGGGGAGTTCAGTTGTACCCAAAGGCTTCCTTTGGGGGCGATATTTAATGAATGAAAGGGGCTTTGTATGCGTTTTCTGGGGTCCTATTTTAAATTCCTCTCACATTCCAGGTAGGGATATATTTAGGGTAGTTCAGAAAGAGCGAACACAGAGAGTCCAGTTGCATGTGGGGCTGCGTAAATACTACCTGGGGAGTTCAGTTGTTCCCAAAGGCTTCCTTTGGGGGCTAGTTTTGATGGGTGAAAGGGGCTCTGTACGTGATTTCTGGGGTCATATTTTCAATTCCTCTCAGATTCCAGATAGGGATGTATTTAGGGTTGTTCAGAAAGAGCGAACACAGAGAGTCCAGTTGCATGTGGGGCTGCGTAAATGCTCCCCTGGGGAGTTCAGTTCTACCCAAAGGCTTCCTTTGGGGCTATTTTTGATGGGTGAAAGGGGATTTCTATGCGTTTTCTGGGGTCCTATTTTAAATTCCTCTCACATTCCGGTTAGGGATGTATTTAGGGTTGTTCAGAAAGAGCGAACACAGAGAGTCCAGTTGCATGTGAGGCTGCGTAAAGGCTCCCCTGGGGAGTTCAGTTCTACCCAAAGGCTTACTTTGGGGGCGATATTTAATGAATGAAAGGGGCATTGTATGCGTTTTCTGGGGTCCTATTTTAAATTACTCTCACATTCCGGGAAGTGATGTATTTAGGGTTGTTCAGAAAGAGCGAACACAGAGAGTCCAGTTGCATGTGGGGCTGTGTAAAGTCTCCCCTAGGGAGTTCAATTCTATCCAAAGGCTTCCTTTTAGCGCGATTTTTGATGGGTGAAAGGGGCTCTGTACGTGATTTCTGGGGTCATATTTTCAATTCCTCTCAGATTCCGGTTAGGGATGTATTTAGGGTTGTTCAGAAAGAGCGAACACAGAGAGTCCAGTTGCATGTGGGGCTGTGTAAATTCTCCCCTAGGGAGTTCAATTCTACCCAAAGGCTTCCTTTCGGGGAAATTTTTGACGGGTGAAAGGGGCTCTGTACGCGTTTTCCAGGATCCAATTTTCAATTCCTCTCAGATTCCAGGTAGGTATGTATTTAGGGTTGTTCAGAAAGAGCGAACACAGAGAGTCCAGTTGCATGTGGGGCTGCGTAAATGCTCCCCTGTGGAGTTAAGTTGTTCCCAAAGGCTTCCTTTGGGGGCTATTTTTGATGGCTGAAAGGGGCATTGTATGCATTTTCTGGGGTCCTATTTTAAATTCCTCTCAGATTCCGGTTAGGGATGTATTTAGGGTTGTTCAGAAAGAGCGAACACAGAGAGTCCAGTTGCATGTGGGGCTGCGTAAAGGCTCCCCTGGGGAGTTCAGTTGTACCCAAAGGCTTCCTTTGGGGGCAATTTTTGATGGGCGAAAGGGGCTCTGTACGTGATTTCTGGGGCTCTATTTTAAATTCCTCTCAGATTCCCGGTACGGATGTATTTAGGGTTGTTCAGAAAGAGCGAACACAGAGAGTCCAGTTGCATGTGGGGCTGCGTAATTGCTCCCCTGGGGAGTTCAGTTGTTCCCAAAGGCTTCCTTTCAGGGCAACTTTTGATGGTTGAAAGGGGCTTTGTACGTGATTTCTCGGTCATATTTTCAATTCCTCTGAGATTCTGGTTAGGCATGTATTTAGGGTTGTTCAGAAAGAGCGAACACAGAGAGTCCAGTTGCATGTGGGGCTGCGTAAAGGCTCCCCTGGGGAGTTCAGTTGTACCCAAAGGCTTCCTTTGGGGGCGATATTTAATGAATGAAAGGGGCTTTGTATGCGTTTTCTGGGGTCCTATTTTAAATTCCTCTCACATTCCGGGAAGGGATGTACTTAGGGTTGTTCAGAAAGAGCGAACACAGAGAGTCCAGTTGCATGTAGGGCTGCGTAAAGGCTCCCCTGGGGAGTTCAGTTGTACCCAAAGGCTTCCTTTGGGGGCAATTTTTGACGGGTGAAAGGGGCTCTGTACACGTTTTCCAGGGTCCTATTTTAAATTCCTCTCAGATTCCGGTTAGGGATATATTTAGGGTTGTTCAGAAAGAGCGAACACAGAGAGTCCAGTTGCATGTGGGGCTGCGTAAAGGCTCCCCTGGGGAGTTCAGTTGTTCCCAAAGTCTTCCTTTGGGGGCTATTTTTGATGGGTGAAAGGGGCTCTGTACGTGATTTCTGGGGTCATATTTTCAATTCCTCTGAGATTCCGGATAGGGATGTATTTAGGGTTGTTCAGAAAGAGCGAACACAGAGAGTCCAGTTGCATGTGGGGCTGCGTAAAGGTTCCCCTGGGGAGTTCAGTTCTACCCAAAGGCTTCCTTTGGAGGCAATTTGTTATGGGTGAATGCGGCTTTGTATGCGTTTTCTGGGGTCCTATTTTAAATTCCTCTCACATTCCGGGAAGGGATGCACTTAGGGTTGATCAGAAAGAGCGAACACAGAGAGTCCAGTTGCATGTGGGGCTGCGTAAAGGCTCCCCTGGGGAGGTCAGTTCTACCCAAAGGCTTCCTTTCAGGGCAATTTTTGATGGTTGAAAGGGGCTCTGTACGCGGTTTCTGGGGTCCTATTTTCAATTCCTCTCAGACTCTGGGTAGGGAGATATTTAGGGTTGTTCAGAAAGAGCGAACACAGCGAGTTCCGTTGCATGTGGGTCTGCGTAAAGGCTCCCCTGGGGAGTTCAGTTGTACCCAAAGGCTTCCTTTGGGGCAATTTTTGATGGGTGAATGGGGCTCTGTACCTGCTTTCTGGGGTCCTATTTCAAATCCCCTCAGATTCCGGTTAGGCATGGATTTAGGGTTGTTCAGAAAGAGCGAACACAGAGAGTCCAGTTGCATGTGGGTCTGCGTAAAGGCTCCCCTGGGGAGTTCAGTTGTACCCAAAGGCTTCCTTTGGGGGCAATTTTTGATGGGTGAAAGGGGCTCTGTACGTGATTTCTGGGGTCATATTTTCAATTCCTCTCAGATTCCGGGAAGGGATGTACTTAGGGTTGTTCAGAATGAGCGAACACAGAGAGTCCAGTTGCATGTGGGGCTGCGTAAAGGCTCCCCTGGGGAGTTCAGTTGTTCCCAAAGGCTTCCTTCGGGGGCAATTTTTGATGGGTAAAATGGGCTTTGTATGCGTTTTCTGGGGTCCTATTTTCAATTCCTCTCATATTCCAGGTAGGGATGTACTTAGGGTTGTTCAGAAAGAGCGAACACAGAGAGTCCAGTTGCATGTGGGGCTGTGTAAAGTCTCCCCTAGGGAGTTCAATTCTATCTAAAGGCTTCCTTTTATGGTGATTTTTGATGGGTGAAAGGGGCTCTGTACGTGATTTCTGGGGTCATATTTTCAATTCCTCTCAGATTCCGGTTAGGGATGTATTTAGGGTTGTTCAGAAAGAGCGAACACAGAGAGTCCAGTTGCATGTGGGGCTGTGTAAAGTCTCCCCTAGGGAGTTCAATTCTACCCAAAGGCTTCCTTTCGGGGAAATTTTTGACGGGTGAAAGGGGCTCTGTACGCGTTTTCCAGGATCCAATTTTCAATTCCTCTCAGGTTCCAGGTAGGTATGTATTTAGGGTTGTTCAGAAAGAGCGAACACAGAGAGTCCAGTTGCATGTGGGGCTGCGTAAATGCTCCCCTGGGGAGTTAAGTTGTTCCCAAAGGCTTCCTTTGGGGGCTATTTTTGATGGCTGAAAGGGGCTTTGTATGCATTTTCTGGGGTCCTATTTTAAATTCCTCTCAGATTCCGGTTAGGGATGTATTTAGGGTTGTTCAGAAAGAGCGAACACAGAGAGTCCAGTTGCATGGGGGGCTGCGTAATTGCTCCCCTGGGGAGTTCAGTAGTTCCCAAAGGCTTCCTTTCAGGGCAACTTTTGATGGTTGAAAGGGGCTTTGTACCTGATTTCTCGGGTCATATTTTCAATTCCTCTGAGATTCCGGTTAGGCATGTATTTAGGGTTGTTCAGAAAGAGCGAACACAGAGAGTCCAGTTGCATGTGGGGCTGCGTAAAGGCTCCCCTGGGGAGTTCAGTTGTACCCAAAGGCTTCCTTTGGGGGCGATATTTAATGAATGAAAGGTGCTTTGTATGCGTTTTCTGGGGTCCTATTTTAAATTCCTCTCACATTCCGGGAAGGGATGTATTTAGGGTTGTTCAGAAAGAGCGAACACAGAGAGTCCAGTTGCATGTGGGGCTGCGTAAAGGCTCCCCTGGGGAGTTCAGTTCTACCCAAAGGCTTCCTTTGGGGGCTATTTTTGATGGGTGAACGGGCTCTGTACGTGATTTCTGGGGTCATATTTTCAATTCCTCTCAGATTCCGGTTAGGGATGTATTTAGGGTTGTTCAGAAAGAGCGAACACAGAGAGTCCAGTTGCATGTGGGGCTGCGTAAAGGCTCCCCTGGGGAGTTCAGTTCTACCCAAAGGCTTCCTTTGGGGGCAATTTTTGATGGCTGAAAGGGGGTCTGTACGTGATTTCTGGGGTCATATTTTCAATTCCTCTGAGATTCCGGTTAGGGATGTATTTAGGGTTGTTCAGAAAGAGCGAACACAGAGAGTCCAGTTGCATGTGGGGCTGCGTAAAGGCTACCCTGGGGAGTTCAGTTGTACCCAAAGGCTTCCTTTCAGGGCAATTTTTGATGGGTGAAAGGGGCTCTGTACGTGATTCCTGGGGTCATATTTTCAATTCCTCTCAGATTCCGGTTAGGCATGTATTTAGGGTTGTTCAGAAAGAGCGAACACAGAGAGTCCAGTTGCATGTGGGGCTGCGTAAAGGCTCCCCTGGGGAGTTCAGTTGTACCGAAAGGCTTCCTTTCAGGGCAACTTTTGATGGTTGAAAGGGGCTCTGTACGTGATTTCTGGGGTCATATTTTCAATTCCTCTGAGATTCCGGTTAGAAATGTATTTAGGGTTGTTCAGAAAGAGCGAACACAGAGAGTCCAGTTGCATGTGGGGCTGCGTAAAGGCTCCCCTGGGGAGTTCAGTTCTACCCAAAGGCTTCCTTTGGGGGCGATATTTAATGAATGAAAGGGGCTTTGTATGCCTTTTCTGGGGTCATATTTTCAATTCCTCTCACATTCCTGGAAGGGATGTATTTAGGGTTGTTCAGAAAGTGCGAACACAGAGAGTCCAGTTGCATGTGGGGCTGCGTAAAGTCTCCCCTGGGGAGTTCTGTTCTACCCAAAGGCTTCCTTTTAGGGCAATTTTTGATGGGTGAAAGGGGCTCTGTACGCGTTTTCTGGGGTCCTATTTTAAATTCCTCTCAGATTCCAGGTAGGGATGTATTTAGGGTTGTTCAGAAGGAGCGAACACAGAGAGTCCAGTTGCATGTGGGGCTGCGTAAAGGCTCCCCTGGGGAGTTCAGTTGTACCCAAAGGCTTATTTGCGGGAAATTTTTGATGGCAGAAAGGGGCTCTGTACGTGATTTCTGGGGTCATATTTTTAATTCCTCTGAGATTTCGGTTAGGCATGTATTTAGGGTTGTTCAGAAAGAGCGAACACAGAGAGTCCAGTTGCATGTGGGGCTGCGTAAAGGCTCCCCTGGGGAGTTCAGTTCTACCCAAAGGCTTCCTTTCAGGGCAATTTTTGATGGGTGAAAAAGGCTCTGTACATGATTCCTGGGGTCATATTTTCAATTCCTCTCAGATTCCGGGTAGGGATGTATTTAGGGTTGTTCAGAAAGAACGAACACAGAGAGTCCAGTTGCATGTGGGGCTGCGTAAAGGCTCCCCTGGGGAGTTCAGTTCTACCCAAAGGCTTCCTTTGGGGGAATTTTTTGATGGGTGAAAAAGGCTCTGTACGTGATTCCTGGGGTCATATTTTCAATTCCTCTCAGATTCCGGGTAGGGATGTATTTAGGGTTGTTCAGAAAGAGCGAACACAGAGAGTCCAGTTGCATGTGGGGCTGCGTAAAGGCTCCACTGGGGAGTTCAATTGTACCCAAAGGCTTCCTTTGGGGGCGATATTTAATGAATGAAAGGGGCTTTGTATGCATTTTATGGGGTCATATTTTAAATTCCTCTCACATTCCTGGAAGGGATGTATTTAGTGTTGTTCAGAAAGAGCGAACACAGAGAGTCCAGTTGCATGTGGGGCTGCGTAAAGTCTCCCCTGGGGAGTTCTGTTCTACCCAAAGGCTTCCTTTTAGGGCAATTTTTGATGGGTGAAAGGGGCTCTGTACGTGATTTCTGGGGTCATATTTTCAATTCCTCTCAGATTCCAGATAGGGATGTATTTAGGGTTGTTCAGAAAGAGCGAACACAGAGAGTCCAGTTGCATGTGGGGCTGCGTAAAGGCTCCCCTGGGGAGTTCAGTTGTACCCAAAGGCTTATTTGCGGGCAATTTTTGATGGCTGAAAGGGGCTCTGTACGTGATTTCTGGGGTCATATTTTCAATTCCTCTGAGATTTCGGTTAGGCATGTATTTAGGGTTGTTCAGAAAGAGCGAACACAGAGAGTCCAGTTGCATGTGGGGCTGCGTAAAGGCTCCCCTGGGGAGTTCAGTTCTACCCAAAGGCTTCCTTTCAGGGCAATTTTTGATGGGTGAAAAAGGCTCTGTACATGATTCCTGGGGTCATATTTTCAATTCCTCTCAGATTCCGGGTAGGGATGTATTTAGGGTTGTTCAGAAAGAGCGAACACAGAGAGTCCAGTTGCATGTGGGGCTGCGTAAAGGCTCCCCTGGGGAGTTCAGTTCTACCCAAAGGCTTCCTTTGGGGGAATTTTTTGATGGGTGAAAAAGGCTCTGTACGTGATTCCTGGGGTCATATTTTCAATTCCTCTCAGATTCCGGGTAGGGATGTATTTAGGGTTGTTCAGAAAGAGCGAACACAGAGAGTCCAGTTGCATGTGGGGCTGCGTAAAGGCTCCCCTGGGGAGTTCAATTGTACCCAAAGGCTTCCTTTGGGGGTGATATTTAATGAATGAAAGGGGCTTTTTATGCGTTTTCTGGGGTCCTATTTTAAATTCCTCTCACATTCCGGGAAGGGATGTATTTAGGGTTGTTCAGAAAGAGCGAACACAGAGAGTCCAGTTGCATGTGGGTCTGCGTAAAGTCTCCCCTGGGGAGTTCTGTTCTACCCAAAGGCTTCCTTTGGGGGCTATTTTTGACGGGTGAAAGGGGCTCGGTACGCGTTTTCCAAGGTCCTATTTTCAATTCCTCTCAGATTCCCGGTACGGATGTATTTAGGGTTGTTCAGAAAGAGCGAACACAGAGAGTCCAGTTGCATGTGGGGCTGCGTAAAGGCTCCCCTGGGGAGTTCAGTTCTACCCAAAGGCTTCCTTTGGGGGCAATTTTTGATGGGTGAAAGGGGCTCTGTACGTAATTTCTGGGGTCCTATTTTCAATTCCTCTGAGATTCCGGTTAGGCATGTATTTAAGGTTGTTCAGAAAGAGCGAACACAGAGAGTCCAGTTGCATGTGGGGCTGCGTAAAGGCTCCCCTGGGGAGTTCACCTGTACCCAAAGGCTTCCTTTCAGGGCAATTTTTGATGGGTGAAAGGGGCTCTGTACGCCTTTTCCTGGGTCTTATTTTAAATTCCTTCTGATTCCGGTTAGGGAGATATTTAGCATTGTTCAGAAAGAGCGAACACAGAGAGTCCAGTTACATGTGGGGCTGCGTAAAGTCTCCCCTGGGGAGTTCAGTTGTACCCATAGACTTCCTTTGGGGCATTTTTTGATGGTTGAATTGGGCTCTGTACGCGTTTTCTGGGTCTTATTTTAAATTCCTTCAGATTCGGTGTAGGGAGATATTTAGCATTCTTCAGAAAGAGCGAACACAGAAAGTCCAGCTGCACGTGGGTCTACGTGAAGGCTCCCCTGGAGAGTTCAGTTCTACCCAAAGGCTTCCTCTGGAGGCAATTTTTGATTGGCAAAAAAGCGCCTTGTACATATTTTCTGGGGTCCTATTTTCATTTCCTCTCAGATTCCAGGTAGGGCTGTATCTAGGGCTGTTCAGAAAGAGCGAGCACAGAGAGTCCAGTTGCATGTGGGGCTGCGTAAAGGCTCCCCTGGGGAGTTCAGTTTTACCCAAAGGCTTCCTTTGGGGGCAAGTTTTGATGGGCAAAATGGGCCTTGTACAAGTTTTCTGTGGTCCTATTTTCAATTCCTCTCAGATTCCAGGTAGGGCTGTATTTAGCGTTGTTCAGAAAAATCGAACACAGAGAGTCCAGTTGCATGTGGGGCTGCGTAAAGTCTCCCCTGGGGAGTTCAGTTTTACCAAAAGACTTCCTTTGGGGGCAATTTTTGATGGTTGAAAGGGGCTCTGTAAGCATTTTCTGGGGTCTTATTTTAAATTCCTACAGATTGCGGATAGGGAGATATTTAGCATTGTTCAGAAAGAGCGAACACAGAGAGTCCAGCTGCATGTGGGGCTGCGTGACGGCTCCCCTTTG
Source organism: Mergus octosetaceus (assembly GCA_036873955.1). Lineage (NCBI taxonomy): Eukaryota > Metazoa > Chordata > Aves > Anseriformes > Anatidae > Mergus > Mergus octosetaceus. The sequence goes on from CM072285.1 coordinate 115,803,085, forward strand.
GAGTACAGTTTTACCCAAAGGCTTCCTTTGGGGGCAATTTTTGACGGGTGAAAGGGGCTCTGTACGCGATTTCTGGGGTCTTATTTTAAATTCCTCTCAGATTCCGGATAGGGATGTCTTTAGGGTTGTTCAGAAAGAGCGAACACAGAGAGTCCAGTTGCATGTGGGGCTGCTTAAAGGTTCCCCTGGGGAGTTCAGTTGTACCCAAAGGCTTCCTTTGGGGGCAATTTTTGATGGGTTAAAAGGGGCTCTGTACGCCTTTTCTAGAGTCTTATTTTAAATTCCTTCTGATTCCGGTTAGAGAGATATTTAGCATTGTTCAGAAAGACCAAACACAGAGAGTCCAGTTGCATGTGGGGCTGCGTAAAAGCTCCCCTGGGGAGTTCAGTTGTACCCAAAGGCTTCCTTTGGGGGCAATTTTTGATGGGCGAAAGGGGTCTTGTATTCGTTTTCTGGGGTCCTATTTTAAATTCCTCTCAGATTCCCGGTACGGATGTATTTAGGGTTGTTCTTAAAGAGCGAACACAGAGAGTCCAGTTGCATGTGCGGATGCGTAAAGTCTCCCCTGGGGAGTTCAGTTGTACCCATAGACTTCCTTTGGGGCATTTTTTGATGGTTGAATTGGGCTCTGTACGCGTTTTCTTGGGTCCTATTTTAAATTCCTCTCAGATTCCGGGTAGGGCGATATTTAGGGTTGTTCAGAAAGAGCGAACACAGAGAGTCCATCTGCACGTGGGGCTGCGTGAAGGCTCCCCTGGGGAGTTCAGTTGTACCCAAAGGCTTCCTTTGGAGGCAATTTTTGATTGGCAAAAAAGCGCCTTGTATACATTTTCTGGGGTCCTATTTTCAATTCCTCTCAGATTCCGGGTAGGGATGTATTTAGGGTTGTTCAGAAATAGCGAACACAGAGAGTCCAGTTGCATGTCGGGCTGCGTAAGGCTGCCCTGGGTAGTTCAGCTGTACCCAAAGGCTTACTTTGGGGGCAATTTTTGATGGGCAAAATGGGCCATGTACACATTTTCTGCGGTCCTATTTTCAATTCCTCTCAGATTCCGGGAAGGGATGTATTTAGGGTTATTCAGAAAGAGCGAACACAGAGAGTCCAGTTGCATGTGAGGCTGCAGAAAGGCTCCCCTGGGGAGTTCAGTTGTACCCGAAGGCTTGCTTTTGGGGCAATTTTTGATGGTTGAAAGGTGCTCTGTACGCGTTTTCTGGGGTCCTATTTTCAATTCCTCTCATATTCCGGGTAGGGATGTACTTTTTTGTTTTTGAGAGAGTTAAAACTGAGGGTCCAGTTGCATGTCGAGCTGCGTAAAGGCTCCCCTGGGGAGTTCAGTTGTACCCAAAGGCTTCCTTTGGGGGCATTTTTTGATGGGCGAAAGGGGCTCTGTACGTGATTTCTGGGGCTCTATTTTAAATTCCTCTCAGATTCCCGGTACGGATGTATTTAGGGTTCTTCAGAAAGAGCGAACACAGAGAGTCTAGTTGCATGTGGGGCTGCGTAAATGCTCCCCTGGGGAGTTCAGTTCTACCCAAAGGCTTCCTTTCAGGGCAATTTTTGACAGGTGAAAGGGGCTTTGTACGTGATTTCTCGGGTCATATTTTCAATTCCTCTGAGAATCCGGTTAGGCATGTATTTAAGGTTGTTCAGAAAGAGCGAACACAGAGAGTCCAGTTGCATGTGGGGCTGCGTAAAGGCTCCCATGGGGAGTTCAGTTCTACCCAAAGGCTAACTTTCAGGGCAATTTTTGATGGGTGAAAGGGGCTTTGTACGCGATTACCTGGGTTCTATTTTCAATTCCTCTCAGATTCCGGGTATGAATATATTTAGGGTTGTTCAGAAATAGCGAACACAGAGAGTCCAGTTGCATGTGGGGCTGCGTAAAGGCTCCCCTGGGGAGTTCAGTTCTACCCAAAGGCTTCCTTTCGGGGAAATTTTTGACGGGTGAAAGGGGCTCTGTACGCGTTTTCCAGGATCCAATTTTCAATTCCTCTCAGATTCCAGGTAGGTATGTATTTAGGGTTGTTCAGAAAGAGCGAACACAGAGAGTCCAGTTGCATGTGGGGCTGCGTAAAGGCTCCCCTGGGGAGTTCACTTGTTCCCAAAGGCTTCCTTAGGGGGCTATTTTTGATGGCTGAAAGGGGCTTTGTATGCATTTTCTGGGGTCCTATTTTAAATTCCTCTCAGATTCCGGTTAGGGATGTATTTAGGGTTGTTCAGAAAGAGCGAACACAGAGAGTCCAGTTGCATGTGGGGCTGCGTAAAGGCTCCCCTGGGGAGTTCAGTTGTACCCAAAGGCTTCCTTTGGGGGCAATTTTTGATGGGCGAAAGGGGCTCTGTACGTGATTTCTGGGGCTCTATTTTAAATTCCTCTCAGATTCCCGGTACGGATGTATTTAGGGTTCTTCAGAAAGAGCGAACACAGAGAGTCCAGTTGCATGTGGGGCTGCGTAAAGGCTCCCCTGGGGAGTTCAGTTGTACTGAAAGGCTTCCTTTCAGGGCAACTTTTGATGGTTCAAAGGGGCTTTGTACGTGATTTCTCGGGTCATATTTTCAATTCCTCTGAGATTCCGGTTAGGCATGTATTTAGGGTTGTTCAGAAAGAGCGAACACAGAGAGTCCAGTTGCATGTGGGGCTGCGTAAAGGCTCCCCTGGGGAGTTCAGTTGTACCCAAAGGCTTCCTTTGGGGGCGATATTTAATGAATGAAAGGGGCTTTGTATGCGTTTTCTGGGGTCCTATTTTAAATTCCTCTCACATTCCAGGTAGGGATATATTTAGGGTAGTTCAGAAAGAGCGAACACAGAGAGTCCTGTTGCATGTGGGGCTGCGTAAATACTCCCTGGGGAGTTCAGTTGTTCCCAAAGGCTTCCTTTGGGGGCTAGTTTTGATGGGTGAAAGGGGCTCTGTACGTGATTTCTGGGGTCATATTTTCAATTCCTCTCAGATTCCAGATAGGGATGTATTTAGGGTTGTTCAGAAAGAGCGAACACAGAGAGTCCAGTTGCATGTGGGGCTGCGTAAAGGCTCCCCTGGGGAGTTCAGTTCTACCCAAAGGCTTACTTTGGGGGCGATATTTAATGAATGAAAGGGGCTTTGTATGCGTTTTCTGGGGTCCTATTTTAAATTACTCTCACATTCCGGGAAGGGATGTATTTAGGGTTGTTCAGAAAGAGCGAACACAGAGAGTCCAGTTGCATGTGGGGCTGTGTAAAGTCTCCCCTAGGGAGTTCAATTCTATCCAAAGGCTTCCTTTTAGGGTGATTTTTGATGGGTGAAAGGGGCTCTGTACGTGATTTCTGGGGTCATATTTTCAATTCCTCTCAGATTCCGGTTAGGGATGTATTTAGTGTTGTTCAGAAAGAGCGAACACAGAGAGTCCAGTTGCATGTGGGGCTGTGTAAAGTCTCCCCTAGGGAGTTCAATTCTACCCAAAGGCTTCCTTTCGGGGAAATTTTTGACGGGTGAAAGGGGCTCTGTACGCGTTTTCCAGGATCCAATTTTCAATTCCTCTCAGATTCCAGGTAGGTATGTATTTAGGGTTGTTCAGAAAGAGCGAACACAGAGAGTCCAGTTGCATGTGGGGCTGCGTAAATGCTCCCCTGTGGAGTTAAGTTGTTCCCAAAGGCTTCCTTTGGGGGCTATTTTTGATGGCTGAAAGGGGCTTTGTATGCATTTTCTGGGGTCCTATTTTAAATTCCTCTCAGATTCCGGTTAGGGATGTATTTAGGGTTGTTCAGAAAGAGCGAACACAGAGAGTCCAGCTGCATGTGGGGCTGCGTAAAGGCTCCCCAGGGGAGTTCAGTTGTACCCAAAGGCTTCCTTTGGGGGCAATTTTTGATGGGAGAAAGGGGCTCTGTACGTGATTTCTGGGGCTCTATTTTAAATTCCTCTCAGATTCCCGGTACGGATGTATTTAGGGTTCTTCAGAAAGAGCGAACTCAGAGAGTCCTGTTGCATGTGGGGCTGCGTAAAGGCTCCCCTGGGGAGTTCAGTTGTTCCCAAAGGATTCCTTTAAGGGAACTTTTGATGGTTGAAAGGGGCTTTGTACGTGATTTCTCGGGTCATATTTTCAATTCCTCTGAGATTCCGGTTAGGCATGTATTTAGGGTTGTTCAGAAAGAGCGAACACAGAGAGTCCAGTTGCATCTGGGGCTGCGTAAGGGCTCCCCTGGGGAGTTCAATTGTTCCCAAACGCTTCCTTTGGAGGCAATTTTTTATGGGTGAATGCGGTTTTGTATGCGTTTTCTGGGGTCCTATTTTAAATTCCTCTCACATTCCGGGAAGGGATGTACTTAGTGTTGATCAGAAAGAGCGAACACAGAGAGTCCAGTTGCATGTGGGGCTGCGTAAAGGCTCCCCTGGGGAGGTCAGTTCTACCCAAAGGCTTCCTTTCAGGGCAATTTTTGATGGGTGAAAAGGGCTCTGTACGTGATTTCTGGGGTCATATTTTCAATTCCTCTCAGATTCCGGGAAGGGATGTACTTAGGGTTGTTCAGAATGAGCGAACACAGAGAGTCCAGTTGCATGTGGGGCTGCGTAAAGGCTCCCCTGGGGAGTTCAGTTGTTCCCAAAGGCTTCCTTCGGGGGCAATTTTTGATGGGTAAAATGGGCTTTGTATGCGTTTTCTGGGGTCCTATTTTCAATTCCTCTCATATTCCAGGTAGGGATGTACTTAGGGTTGTTCAGAAAGACCAAACACAGAGAGTCCAGTTGCATGTGGGGCTGTGTAAAGTCTCCCCTAGGGAGTTCAATTCTATCCAAAGGCTTCCTTTTAGGGTGATTTTTGATGGGTGAAAGGGGCTCTGTATGCGGTTTCTGGGGTCCGATTTTCAATTCCTCTCAGATTCCGGGTAGGGAGGTATTTACGGTTGTTCAGAAACAGCGAACACAGAGAGTCCAGTTGCATGTGGGGCTGCGTAAAGGCTCCCCTGGGGAGTTCAGTTGTACCCAAAAGCTTCCTTTCAGGGCAATTCTTGATGGGCGAAAGGGGCTTTCTACACGATTTCCAGGGTCCTATTTTAAATTCCTCTCAGATTCCGGGTAGGGATGTATTTAGGGTTGTTCAGAAAGAGCAAACACAGAGAGTCCAGTTGCATGTGGGGCTGCGTAAATGTTCGCCTGGGGAGTTCAGTTGTACCCAAAGGCTAACTTTCAGGGGAATTTTTGATGGTTGAAAGGGGCTCTGTGCACGTTTTCCAGGGTCCTATTTTCAATTCCTCTCACATTCCGGGAAGGGATATATTTAGGGTTGTTCAGAAAGAGCGAACACAGAGAGTCCAGTTGCATGTGGGACTGCGTAAAGGCTCCCCTGGGGAGTTCAGTTGTACCCAAAGGCTTGCTTTGGGTGCATTTTTTGATGAGCGAAAGGGGCTCTGTATGCGGTTTCTGGGGTCCTATTTTCAATTCCTCTCAGATTCCGGGTAGGCAGGTATTTACGGTTGTTCAGAAAGAGCGAACACAGAGAGTCCAGTTGCATGTGGGGCTGCGTAAAGGCTCCCCTGGGGAGTTCAGTTGTACCCAAAAGCTTACTTTCAGGGCAATTCTTGATGGGCGAAAGGGGCTTTCTACACGATTTCCAGGGTCCTATTTTAAATTCCTCTCAGATTCCGGGTAGGGATGTATTTAGGGTTGTTCAGAAAGAGCAAACACAGAGAGTCCAGTTGCATGTGGGGCTGCGTAAAGGCTCCCCTGGGGAGTTCAGTTGTACCCAAAGGCTAACTTTCAGGGGAATTTTTGATGGTTGAAAGGGGCTCTGTGCACGTTTTCCAGGGTCCTATTTTCAATTCCTCTCACATTCCGGGAAGGGATGTACTTAGGGTTGTTCAGAAAGAGCGAACACAGAGAGTCCAGTTGCATGTGGGGCTGCGTAAAGGCTCCCCTGGGGTGTTCAGTTGTACCCAAAAGCTTCCTTTCAGGGCAATTCTTGATGGGCGAAAGGGGCTTTCTACACGATTTCCAGGGTCCTATTTTAAATTCCTCTCAGATTCCGTGTAGGGATGTATTTAGGGTTGTTCAGAAAGAGCGAACACAGAGAGTCCAGTTGCATGTGGGGCTGCGTAAAGGCTCCCCTGGGGAGTTCAGTTGTTCCCAAAGGCTTCCTTTGGGGGCAATTTTTGATGGGTAAAATGGGCTTTGTATGCATTTTATGGGGTCATATTTTAAATTCCTCTCACATTCCGGAAGGGATGTACTTAGGGTTGTTCAGAAAGAGCGAACACAGAGAGTCCAGTTGCATGTGGGGCTGCGTAAAGGCTACACTGGGGAGTTCTGTTGTACCCAAAGGCTTCCTTTGGGGGCGATATTTAATGGGTGAAAGGGGCTTTTTCTGTGTTTTCTGGGGTCCTATTTTCAATTCCTCTCACATTCCGGGAAGGGATGTATTTAGGATTGTTCAGAAAGAGCGAACACAGAGAGTCCAGTTGCATGTGGGGCTGCGTAAAGGCTCCCCTGGGGAGTTCAGTTGTACCCAAAGGCTTCCTTTCAGGGAAATTTTTGATGGGTGAAAGGGGCTCTGTACGTGATTTCTGGGGTCACATTTTCAATTCCTCTCAGATTCCGGTTAGGGATGTATTTAGGGTTGTTCAGAAAGAGCGAACACAGAGAGTCCAGTTGCATGTGGGGCTGCGTAAAGGCTCCCCTGGGGAGTTCAGTTGTACCCAAACGCTTCCATTGAGGGCAATTTTTGATGGGCGAAAAGGGGCTCTGTACGCGGTTTCTGGGGTCCTATTTTCAATTCCTCTCAGATTCCGGTTAGGGATATATTTAGGGTTATTCAGAAAGAGCGAACACAGAGAGTCCAGTTGCATGTGGGGCTGCATAAAGCTCCCCTGGGGAGTTCAATTGTACCCAAAGGCTTCCTTTGGGTGCATTTTTTGATGAGGGAAAGGGGCTCTGTATGCGGTTTCTGGGGTCCTATTTTCAATTCCTCTCAGATTCCGGGTAGGGAGATATTTAGGGTTGTTCAGAAAGAGCGAACACAGAGAGTCCAGTTGCATGTGGGACTGCGTAAAGGCTCCCCTGGGGAGTTCAGTTGTACCCAAAAGCTTCCTTTCAGGGCAATTCTTGATGGGCGAAAGGGGTTTTCTACACGATTTCCAGGGTCCTTATTAAATTCCTCTCAGATTCCGGGTAGGGATGTATTTAGGGTTGTTCAGAAAGAGCAAACACAGAGAGTCCAGTTGCATGTGGGGCTGCGTAAATGCTCCCCTGGGGAGTTCAGTTGTACCCAAAGGCTAACTTTCAGGGGAATTTTTGATGGTTGAAAGGGGCTCTGTGCACGTTTTCCAGGGTCCTATTTTCAATTCCTCTCAGATTCCGGGAAGGGATGTACTTAGGGTTGTTCAGAAAGAGCGAACACAGAGAGTCCAGTTGCATGTGGGGCTGCGTAAAGGCTCCCCTGGGGTGTTCAGTTGTACCCAAAAGCTTCCTTTCAGGGCAATTCTTGATGGGCGAAAGGGGCTTTCTACACGATTTCCAGGGTCCTATTTTAAATTCCTCTCAGATTCCGTGTAGGGATGTATTTAGGGTTGTTCAGAAAGAGCGAACACAGAGAGTCCAGTTGCATGTGGGGCTGCGTAAAGGCTCCCCTGGGGAGTTCAGTTGTTCCCAAAGGCTTCCTTTGGGGGCAATTTTTGATGGGTAAAATGGGCTTTGTATGCATTTTATGGGGTCATATTTTAAATTCCTCTCACATTCCGGAAGGGATGTACTTAGGGTTGTTCAGAAAGAGCGAACACAGAGAGTCCAGTTGCATGTGGGGCTGCGTAAAGGCTACACTGGGGAGTTCTGTTGTACCCAAAGGCTTCCTTTGGGGGCGATATTTAATGGGTGAAAGGGGCTTTTTCTGTGTTTTCTGGGGTCCTATTTTCAATTCCTCTCACATTCCGGGAAGGGATGTATTTAGGATTGTTCAGAAAGAGGGAACACAGAGAGTCCAGTTGCATGTGGGGCTGCGTAAAGGCTCCCCTGGGGAGTTCAGTTCTACCCAAAGGCTAACTTTCAGGGAAATTTTTGATGGGTGAAAGGGGCTCTGTACGTGATTTCTGGGGTCACATTTTCAATTCCTCTCAGATTCCGGTTAGGGATGTATTTAGGTTTGTTCAGAAAGAGCGAACACAGAGAGTCCAGTTGCATGTGGGGCTGCGTAAAGGCTCCCCTGGGGAGTTCAGTTGTACCCAAAGGCTACCATTGAGGGCAATTTTTGATGGGCGAAAAGGGGCTCTGTACGCGGTTTCTGGGGTCCTATTTTCAATTCCTCTCAGATTCCGGGTAGGGATATATTTAGGGTTATTCAGAAAGAGCGAACACAGAGAGTCCAGTTGCATGTGGGGCTGCATAAAGCTCCCCTGGGGAGTTCAATTGTACACAAAGGCTTCCTTTGGGTGCATTTTTTGATGAGGGAAAGGGGCTCTGTATGCGGTTTCTGGGGTCCTATTTTCAATTCCTCTCAGATTCCGGGTAGGGAGATATTTAGGGTTGTTCAGAAAGAGCGAACACAGAGAGTCCAGTTGCATGTGGGACTGCGTAAAGGCTCCCCTGGGGAGTTCAGTTGTACCCAAAAGCTTCCTTTCAGGGCAATTCTTGATGGGCGAAAGGGGCTTTCTACACGATTTCCAGGGTCCTATTTTAAATTCCTCTCAGATTCCGGGTAGGGATGTATTTAGGGTTGTTCAGAAAGAGCAAACACAGAGAGTCCAGTTGCATGTGGGGCTGCGTAAATGCTCCCCTGGGGAGTTCAGTTGTACCCAAAGGCTAACTTTCAGGGGAATTTTTGATGGTTGAAAGGGGCTCTGTGCACGTTTTCCAGGGTCCTATTTTCAATTCCTCTCAGATTCCGGGAAGGGATGTACTTAGGGTTGTTCAGAAAGAGCGAACACAGAGAGTCCAGTTGCATGTGGGGCTGCGTAAAGGCTCCCCTGGGGTGTTCAGTTGTACCCAAAAGCTTCCTTTCAGGGCAATTCTTGATGGGCGAAAGGGGCTTTCTACACGATTTCCAGGGTCCTATTTTAAATTCCTCTCAGATTCCGTGTAGGGATGTATTTAGGGTTGTTCAGAAAGAGCGAACACAGAGAGTCCAGTTGCATGTGGGGCTGCGTAAAGGCTCCCCTGGGGAGTTCAGTTGTTCCCAAAGGCTTCCTTTGGGGGCAATTTTTGATGGGTAAAATGGGCTTTGTATGCATTTTATGGGGTCATATTTTAAATTCCTCTCACATTCCGGAAGGGATGTACTTAGGGTTGTTCAGAAAGAGCGAACACAGAGAGTCCAGTTGCATGTGGGGCTGCGTAAAGGCTACCCTGGGGAGTTCTGTTGTACCCAAAGGCTAACTTTCAGGGAAATTTTTGATGGGTGAAAGGGGCTCTGTACGTGATTTCTGGGGTCACATTTTCAATTCCTCTCAGATTCCGGTTAGGGATGTATTTAGGGTTGTTCAGAAAGAGCGAACACAGAGAGTCCAGTTGCATGTGGGGCTGCGTAAAGGCTCCCCTGGGGAGTTCAGTTGTACCCAAAGGCTACCATTGAGGGCAATTTTTGATGGGCGAAAAGGGGCTCTGTACGCGGTTTCTGGGGTCCTATTTTCAATTCCTCTCAGATTCCGGGTAGGGATATATTTAGGGTTATTCAGAAAGAGCGAACACAGAGAGTCCAGTTGCATGTGGGGCTGCATAAAGCTCCCCTGGGGAGTTCAATTGTACACAAAGGCTTCCTTTGGGTGCATTTTTTGATGAGGGAAAGGGGCTCTGTATGCGGTTTCTGGGGTCCTATTTTCAATTCCTCTCAGATTCCGGGTAGGGAGATATTTAGGGTTGTTCAGAAAGAGCGAACACAGAGAGTCCAGTTGCATGTGGGACTGCGTAAAGGCTCCCCTGGGGAGTTCAGTTGTACCCAAAAGCTTCCTTTCAGGGCAATTCTTGATGGGCGAAAGGGGCTTTCTACACGATTTCCAGGGTCCTATTTTAAATTCCTCTCAGATTCCGGGTAGGGATGTATTTAGGGTTGTTCAGAAAGAGCAAACACAGAGAGTCCAGTTGCATGTGGGGCTGCGTAAATGCTCCCCTGGGGAGTTCAGTTGTACCCAAAGGCTAACTTTCAGGGGAATTTTTGATGGTTGAAAGGGGCTCTGTGCACGTTTTCCAGGGTCCTCTTTTCAATTCCTCTCAGATTCCGGGAAGGGATGTACTTAGGGTTGTTCAGAAAGAGCGAACACAGAGAGTCCAGTTGCATGTGGGGCTGCGTAAAGGCTCCACTGGGGTGTTCAGTTGTACCCAAAAGCTTCCTTTCAGGGCAATTCTTGATGGGCGAAAGGGGCTTTCTACACGATTTCCAGGGTCCTATTTTAAATTCCTCTCAGATTCCGTGTAGGGATGTATTTAGGGTTGTTCAGAAAGAGCGAACACAGAGAGTCCAGTTGCATGTGGGGCTGCGTAAAGGCTCCCCTGGGGAGTTCAGTTGTTCCCAAAGGCTTCCTTTGGGGGCAATTTTTGATGGGTAAAATGGGCTTTGTATGCATTTTATGGGGTCATATTTTAAATTCCTCTCACATTCCGGAAGGGATGTACTTAGGGTTGTTCAGAAAGAGCGAACACAGAGAGTCCAGTTGCATGTGGGGCTGCGTAAAGGCTACCCTGGGGAGTTCTGTTGTACCCAAAGGCTTCCTTTGGGGGCGATATTTAATGGGTGAAAGCGGCTTTTCTGTGTTTTCTGGGGTCCTATTTTCAATTCCTCTCACATTCCGTGAAGGGATGTATTTAGGATTGTTCAGAAAGAGCGAACACAGAGAGTCCAGTTGCATGTGGGGCTGCGTAAAGGCTCCCCTGGGGAGTTCAGTTGTACCCAAAGGCTTCCTTTGGGGCAATTTTTGATGGGTGAATGGGGCTCTGTACCTGATTTCTGGGGTCCTTTTTCAAATCCCCTCAGATTCCGGTTAGGCATGGATTTAGGGTTGTTCAGAAAGAGTGAACACAGAGAGTCCAGTTGCATGTGGGGCTGCGTAAAGGCTCCCCTGGGGAGTTCAGTTGTACCCAAAGGCTTCCTTTCAGGGCAATTTTTGATGGGTGAAAAGGGCTCTGTACGTGATTTCTGGGGTCATATTTTCAATTCATCTCAGATTCCGGGCAGGGATATATTTAGGGTTGTTCAGGAAGAGCGAGCACAGAGAGTCCAGTTGCATGTGGGGCTGCGTAAGGGATCCCCTGGGGAGTTCAGTTGTACCCAAAGGCTTCCTTTGGGGGCTATTTCTGATGGGTGAAAGGGGCTTTGTATGCCTTTTCTGGGGTCCTATTTTCAATTCCTCTCACATTCCGGGAAGGGATGTATTTAGGGTTGTTTCAGAAAGAGCGAACACAGAGAGTCCAGTTGCATGTGGAGCTGCGTAAAGGCTCCCCTGGGGAGTTCAGTTGTACCCAAAAGCTTCCTTTCAGGGCAATTCTTGATGGGCGAAAGGGGCTTTCTACACGATTTCCAGGGTCCTATTTCAAATTCCTCTCAGATTCCGGGTAGGGCAAAATATAGGGTTGTTCAGAAAGAACGAACACAGAGAGTCCAGTTACATGTGGGGCTGCGTAAAGGATCCCCTGGGGAGTTCAGTTGTACCCAAAGGCTTCCTTTGGGGACGATTTTTGATGGGTGAAAGGGGCTTTTTATGTGTTTTCTGCGGTCCTATTTTAAATTCCTCTCAGATTCCGGGAAGGGATGTATTTAGGGTTGTTCAGAAAGAGCGAACACAGAGAGTCCAGTTGCATGTGGGGCTGCGTAAAGGCTCCCCTGGGGAGGTCAGTTCTACCCAAAGGCTTCCTTTCAGGGCAAATTTTGATGGTTGAAAGGGGCTCTGTACGCGGTTTCTGGGGTCCTATTTTCAATTCCTCTCAGACTCTGGGTAGGGAGATATTTAGGGTTGTTCAGAAAGAGCGAACACAGCGAGTTCCGTTGCATGTGGGTCTGCGTAAAGGCTCCACTGGGGAGTTCAGTTGTACCCAAAGGCTTCCTTTGGGGCAATTTTTGATGGGTGAATGGGGCTCTGTACCTGATTTCTGGGGTCCTATTTCAAATCCCCTCAGATTCCGGTTAGGCATGGATTTAGGGTTGTTCAGAAAGAGCGAACACAGAGAGTCCAGTTGCATGTGGGGCTGCGTAAAGGCTCCCCTGGGGAGTTCAGTTGTACCCAAAGGCTAACTTTCAGGGGAATTTTTGATGGTTGAAAGGGGCTCTGTGCACGTTTTCCAGGGTCCTATTTTAAATTCCTCTCAGATTCCGGGAAGGGATGTATTTAGGGTTGTTCAGAAAGAGCGAACACAGAGAGTCCAGTTGCATGTGGGGCTGCGTAAAGGCTCCCCTGGGGAGTTCAGTTCTACCCAAAGGCTTCCTTTCAGGGCAATTTTTGATGGGTGAAAGGGGCTCTGTACGTGATTTCTTGGGTCATATTTTCAATTCCTCTCAGATTCCGGGTAGGCATGTATTTAGGGTTGTTCAGAAAGAGCGAACACAGCGAGTCCAGTTGCATGTGGGGCTGCGTACTGGCTCCCCTGGGGAGTTCAGTTGTACCCAAAGGCTTCCTTTGGGGGCAATTTTTGATGGGTGAATGGGGCTCTGTACGAGATTTCTGGGGTCCTATTTCAATTCCTCTCCGATTCCGGTTAGGCATGTATTTAGGGTTGTTCAGAAAGAGCGAACACATAGAGTCCAGTTGCATGTGGGGCTGCGTAAAGGCTCCCCTGCGGAATTCAGTTGTACCCAAAAGCTTCCTTTCACGGCAAATCTGATGGGCGAAAGGGGCATTGTACGCCATTTCCAGGGTCCTATTTCAATTCCTCTCAGATTCCGGTTAGGGATGTATTTAGGGTTGTTCAGAAAGAGCGAACACAGAGAGTCCAGTTGCATGTGGGGCTCCATAAAGGCTCCCCTGGGGAGTTCAATTGTACCCAAAGGCTTCCTTTGGGGGAAATTTTTGATGGGTGAAAGGGGCTCTGTACACGTTTTCCAGGGTCCTATTTTCAATTCCTATCAGATTCCGGGTAGGGATATATTTAGGGTTGTTCAGAAAGAGCGAACACAGAGAGTCCAGTTGCATGTGGGGCTGCGTAAAGGCTCCCCTGGGGAGGTCAGTTGTACCCAAAGGCTTCCTTTGAGGGCAATTTTTGATGGGCGAAAGAGGCTCTGTACGAGGTTTCTGGGGTCCTATTTTCAATTCCTCTCAGACTCTGGGTAGGGAGATATTTAGGGTTGTTCAGAAAGAGCGAACACAGCGAGTTCCGTTGCATGTGGGTCTGCGTAAAGGCTCCACTGGGGAGTTCAGTTGTACCCAAAGGCTTCCTTTGGGGCAATTTCTGATGGGTGAATGGGGCTCTGTACCTGATTTCTGCGGTCCTATTTCAAATCCTCTCAGATTCCGGTTAGGCATGGATTTAGTGTTGTTCAGAAAGAGCGAACACAGCGAGTTCCGTTGCATGTGGGTCTGAGTAAAGGCTCCCCTGGGGAGTTCAGTTGTACCCAAAGGCTTCCTTTCAGGGCAATTTTTGATGGGTGAAAGGGGCTCTGTACGTGATTTCTGGGGTCATATTTTCAATTCCTCTCAGATTCCGGTAAGGCAAGTATTTAGGGTTGTTCAGAAAGAGCGAACTCAGAGAGTCCAGTTGCATGTGGGGCTGCATAAAGGCTCCCCTGGGGAGTTCATTTGTACCCAAAGGCTTCCTTTGAGGGCATTTTTTGATGAGCGAAAGGGGCTCTGTATGCGGTTTCTGGGGTCCTATTTTCAATTCCTCTCAGATTCCGGGTAGGGAGGTATTTACGGTTGTTCAGAAAGAGCGAACACAGAGAGTCCAGTTCCATGTGGGGCTGCGTAAAGGCTCCCCTGGGGAGTTCAGTTGTACCCAAAAGCTTCCTTTCAGGGCAATTCTTGATGGGCGAAAAGGGCTTTCTACACGATTTCCAGGGTCCTATTTTAAATTCCTCTCAGATTCCGGGTAGGGATGTATTTAGGGTTGTTCAGGAAGAGCGAGCACAGAGAGTCCAGTTGCATGTGGGGCTGCGTAAGGGATCCCCTGGGGAGTTCAGTTGTACCCAAAAGCTTCCTTTCATGGCAATTCTTGGTGGGTGAAAGGGGCTTTCTACACGATTTCCAGGGTCCTATTTTAAATTCCTCTCAGATTCCGGGTAGGGCGATATTTAGGGTTGTTCAGAAAGAGCGAACACAGCGAGTCCATTTGCATGTGGGGCTGCGTAAAGGCTCCCCTGGGGAGTTCAGTTGTACCCAAATGCTTCCATTCAGGGCAATTTTTGATAGGTGAAAGGTGCACTGTACGTGATTTCTGGGGTCATATTTTCAATTCCTCTCAGATTCCGGTTAGCGATATATTTAGGGTTGTTCAGAAAGAGCAAACACAGAGAGTCCAGTTGCATGTGGGGCTGCGTAAAGGCTCCCCTGGGGAGTTCTGTTGTACCCAAAGGCTTCCTTTGGGGGCAATTTTTAATGGTTGAAAGGGTCTTTGTATGCCTTTTCTGGTGTCCTATTTTAAATTCCTCTCACATTCCGGGAAGGGATGTATTTAGGGTTGTTCAGAAAGATCGAACACAGAGAGTCCAGTTGCATGTGGGGCTGCGTAAATGCTCCCCTGGGGAGTTCAGTTGTACCCAAAGGCATACTTTCAGGGAAACTTTTGATGGGTGAAAGGGGCTCTGTACGTGATTTCTGGGGTCATATTTTCAAGTCCTCTTACATTCCGGTTAGGCATGTATTTAGGGTTGTTCAGAAAGAGCGAACACAGAGAGTCCAGTTGCATGTGGGGCTGCGTAAAGGCTCCCCTGGGGAGTTCAGTTCTACCCAAAGGCTTCCTTTGAGGGCAATTTTTGATGGGCGAAAGAGGCTCTGTACGCGGTTCCAGGGGTCCTATTTTCAATTCCTCTCAGATTCCTGGTACGGAGATATTTAGGGTTGTTCAGAAAGAGCGAACACAGCGAGTCCAGTTGCATGTGGGTCTGCGTAAAGGCTCCCCTGGGGAGTTCAGTTGTACCCAAAGGCTTCCTTTGGGGGCAATTTTTGATGGGTGAATGGGGCTCTGTACCTGATTTCTGGGGTCCTATTTCAATTCCTCTCAGATTCCGGTTAGGCATGGATTTAGGGTTGTTCAGAAAGAGCGAACACAGAGAGTCCTGTTGCATGTGGGGCTGCGTAAAGGCTCCCCTGGGGAGTTCAGTTCTACCCAAAGGCTTCCTTTCGGGGCAATTTTTTACGGGTGAAAGGGGCTCTGTGCACGTTTTCCAGGGTCCTATTTTCAATTCCTCTCAGATTCCGTTTAGGCATGTATTTAGGGTTGTTCAGAAAGAGCGAACACAGAGAGTCCAGTTGCATGTGGGGCTGCGTAAAGGCTCCCCTGGGGAGTTCAGTTGTACCCAAAGGCTTCCTTTGGGGGCAATTTTTGATGGGTGAAAGGTGCTCTATACGTGATTTCTGGGGTCATATTTTCAATTCCTCTGAGATTCCGGTTAGGCATGTATTTAGTGTTGTTCAGAAAGAGCGAACACAGAGAGTCCAGTTGCATGTGGGGCTGTGTAAAGGCTCCCCTGGGGAGTATTGTACCCAAAGGCTTCCTTTGGGGGCGATTTTTTATGGGTGAAAGGGGCTTTTTATGTGTTTTCTGGGGTCCTATTTTAAATTCCTCTCACATTCCGGGAAGGGATGTATTTAGGGTTGTTCAGAAAGAGCGAACACAGAGAGTCCAGTTGCATGTGGGGCTGCGTAAAGGCTCCCCTGGGGAGGTCAGTTCTACCCAAAGGCTTATTTGGGGGCAATTTTTGATGGGCGAAAGGGGCTCTGTACGTAATTTCTGGGGCTCTATTTTAAATTCCTCTCAGATTCCCGGTACGGATGTATTTAGGGTTGTTCAGAAAGAGCGAACACAGAGAGTCCAGTTGCATGTGGGGCTGCGTAAAGGCTCCCCTGGGGAGTTCAGTTCTACCCAAAGGCTTCCTTTGGGGGCAATTTTTGATGGGTAAAATGGGCCTTGCACATGTTTTCTGGGGTCCTATTTTCAATTCCTCTCACATTCCGTGAAGGGATGTATTTAGGGTTGCTCAGAAAGAGCGAACACAGAGAGTCCAGTTGCATGTGGGGCTGCGTAAAGGCTCCCCTGGGGAGTTCAGTTGTACCCAAAGGCTTCTTTTGAGGGCAATTTTTGATGGGCGAAAGGGGCTCTGTACGCGGTTTCTGGGGTCCTATTTTAAATTCCTCTCAGATTCTGGGTAGGGAGATATTTAGGGTTGTTCAGAAATAGCGAACACAGAGAGTCCAGTTGCATGTGGGGCTGTGTAAAGGCTCCCCTGGGGAGTTCAGTTGTACCCAAAGGCTTCCTTTCGGGGCAATTTTTTACGGGTGAAAGGGGCTCTGTGCACGTTTTCCAGGGTCCTATTTTCAATTCCTCTCAGATTCCGTTTAGGCATGTATTTAGGGTTCTTCAGAAAGAGCGAACACAGAGAGTCCAGTTGCATGTGGGGCTGCGTAAAGGCTCCCCTGGGGAGTTCAGTTCTACCCAAAGGCTTCTTTTGAGGGCAATTTTTGATGGGCGAAAGGGGCTCTGTACGCGGTTTCTGGGGTCCTATTTTAAATTCCTCTCACATTCCGGGAAGGGATGTATTTAGGGTTGTTCAGAAAGAGCGAACACAGCGAGTCCAGTTGCATGTGGGGCTGCGTAAAGGCTCCCCTGGGGAGTTCAGTCGTACCCAAAGGCTTCGTTTGGGGGCAATTTTTGATGGGCGAAGGGGGCTCTGTACGTGATTTCTGGGGTCCTATTTTCAATTCCTCTCAGATTCCAGTTAGGGATGTATTTAGGGTTATTCAGAAAGAGCGAACACAGAGAGTCCAGTTGCATGTGGGGCTGCGTAAAGGCTCCCCTGGGGAGTTCAGTTCTACCCAAAGGCTTCCTTTGCGGGCGATATTTAATGAATGAAAGAGGCTTTGTATGCGTTTTCTGGGGTCCTATTTTCAATTCCTCTCAGATTCCGGGAAGGGATGTACTTAGGGTTGTTCAGAAAGAGCGAACACAGAGAGTCCAGTTGCATGTGGGGCTGCGTAAAGGCTCCCCTGGGGAGTTCAGTTCTACCCAAAGGCTTATTTGGGGGCAATTTTTGATGGGCGAAAGGGGCTCTGTACGTGATTTCTGGGGCTCTATTTTAAATTCCTCTCAGATTCCCGGTACGGATGTATTTAGGGTTGTTCAGAAAGAGCGAACACAGAGAGTCCAGTTGCATGTGGGGCTGCGTAAAGGCTCCCCTGGGGAGTTCAGTTGTACCCAAAGGCTTCCTTTCAATGCGATATTTGATGGGTAAAAGGGGGTTTGTATGCGTTTTCTGGGGTCCTATTTTAAATTCCTCTCACATTCCGGGAAGGGATGTATTTAGGGTTATTCAGAAAGAGCGAACACAGAGAGTCCATTTGCATGTGGGGCTGCATAAAGCTCCCCTGGGGAGTTCAATTGTACCCAAAGGCTTCCTTTGGGTGCATTTTTTGATGAGCGAAAGGGGCTCTGTATGCGGTTTCTGGGGTCCTATTTTCAATTCCTCTCAGATTCCGGGTAGGGAGGTATTTACGGTTGTTCAGAAAGAGCGAACACAGAGAGTCCAGTTGCATGTGGGGCTGCGTAAAGGCTCCCGTGGGGAGTTCAGTTGTACCCAAAGGCTTATTTGGGGGCAATTTTTGATGGGCGAAAGGGGCTCTATACCTGATTTCTGGGGCTCTATTTTAAATTCCTCTCAGATTCCCGGTACGGATGTATTTAGGGTTGTTCAGAAAGAGCGAACACAGAGAGTCCAGTTGCATGTGGGGCTGCGTAAAGGCTCCCCTGGGGAGTTCTGTTGTACCCAAAGGCTTCCTTTCAGGGCAATTTTTGATGGCCGAAAGGGGCTTAGTATGCGTTTTCTGGGGTCCTATTTTAAATTCCTCTCAGATTCCAGTTAGGGATGTATTTAGGGTTATTCAGAAAGAGCGAACACAGAGAGTCCAGTTGCATGTGGGGCTGCATAAAGCTCCCCTGGGGAGTTCAGTTGTACCCAAAGGCTTCCTTTGGGTGCATTTTTTGATGAGCGAAAGGGGCTCTGTATGCGGTTTCTGGGGTCCTATTTTCAATTCCTCTCAGATTCCGGGTAGGGAGGTATTTACGGTTGTTCAGAAAGAGCGAACACAGAGAGTCCAGTTGCATGTGGGGCTGCGTAAAGGCTCCCCTGGGGAGTTCAGTTGTACCCAAAGGCTTATTTGGAGGCAATTTTTGATGGGCGAAAGAGGCTTTGTATGCGTTTTCCGGGGACATATTTTAAATTCCTCTCACATTCCTGGTAGGAATATATTTAGGGTTGTTCAGAAAGAGCGAACACAGAGAGTCCAGTTGCATGTGGGGCTGCATAAAGGCTCCCCTGGGGAGTATTGTACCCAAAGGCTTGCTTTGGTGGCGATTTTTAATGGGTGAAAGGGGCTTTTTATGTGTTTTCTGGGGTCCTATTTTAAATTCCTCTCACATTCCGGGAAGGGATGTATTTAGGGTTGTTCAGAAAGAGCGAACACAGCGAGTCCAGTTGCATGTGGGGCTGCGTAAAGGCTCCCCTGGGGAGTTCAGTTGTACCCAAAGGCTTATTTGGGGGTAATTTTTGATGGGCGAAAGGGGCTCTGTACGTGATTTCTGGGGCTCTATTTTAAATTCCTCTCAGATTCCCGGTACGGATGTATTTAGAGTTGTTCAGAAAGAGCGAACACAGAGAGTCCAGTTCCATGTGGGGCTGCGTAAAGGCTCCCCTGGGGAGTTCAGTTGTACCCAAAGGCTTCCTTTGCGGGCAATTTTTGATGGGTGAATGGGGCTCTGTACCTGATTTCTGGGGTCCTATTTCAATTCCTCTCAGATTCTGGTTAGGCATGGTTTTAGGGTTGTTCAGAAAGAGCGAACACAGAGAGTCCTGTTGCATGTGGGGCTGCGTAAAGGCTCCCCTGGGGAGTTCAGTTCTACCCAAAGGCTTCCTTTGGGGGCTATTTTTGATGGGTGAAAGGGGCTCTGTACACGTTTTCCAGAGTCCTATTTTCAATTCCTCACAGATTCCGGGTAGGGCGAATTTAGGGTTGTTCAGAAAGAGCGAACACAGAGAGTCCAGTTGCATGTGGGGCTGCGTAAAGGCTCCCCTGGGGAGTTCAGTTGTTCCCAAAGGCTTCCTTTGGGGGCGATTTTTGACGGGTGAAAGGGGCTTTGTATGCGTTTTCTGGGGTCCTATTTTAAATTCCTCTCACATTCCGGGAAGGGATATATTTAGGGTTGCTCAGAAAGAGCGAACACAGAGAGTCCAGTTGCATGTGGGGCTGCGTAAAGGCTCCCCTGGGGAGTTCAGTTCTACCCAAAGGCTTCTTTTGAGGGCAATTTTTGATGGGCGAAAGGGGCTCTGTACGCGGTTTCTGGGGTCCTATTTTAAATTCCTCTCAGATTCTGGGTAGGGAGATATTTAGGGTTGTTCAGAAATAGCGAACACAGAGAGTCCAGTTGCATGTGGGGCTGCGTAAAGTCTCCCCTGGGGAGTTCAGTTCTACCCAAAGGCTTATTTGGGGGCAATTTTTGATGGGCGAAAGGGGCTTTGTATGCATTTTCTGGGGTCCTAATTTAAAGTCCTCTCACATTCCGGGAAGGGATGTATTTAGGGTTGTTCAGAAAGAGCGAACACAGAGAGTCCAGTTGCATGTGGGGCTGCGTAAATGCTCCCCTGGGGAGTTCAGTTGTACCCAAAGGCTTCCTTTGGGGGCGATTTTTAATGGGTGAAAGGGGCTTTGTATGAGTTTTCTGGGGTCCTATTTTAAATTCCTCTCACATTCCGGGAAGGGATGTATTTAGGGTTGTTCAGAAAGAGCGAACACAGCGAGTCCAGTTGCATGTGGGGCTGCGTAAAGGCTCCCCTGGGGAGTTCAGTTGTACCCAAAGGCTTCCTTTGGGGGCAATTTTTGACGGGTGAAAGGGGCTCTGTACGTGATTTCTGGGGTCATATTTACAATTCCTCTCAGATTCCGGTTAGGGTTGTATTTAGGGTTGTTCAGAAAGAGCGAACACAGAGAGTCCAGTTGCATGTGGGGCTGCGTAAAGGCTCCCCTGGGGAGTTCAGTTCTACCCAAAGGCTTCCTTTGGGGGCAATTTTTGATGGGTGAAAGAGGCTTTGTATGCGTTTTCTGTGGTCCTATTTTCAATTCCTCTCAGATTCCGGGAAGGGATGTACTTAGGGTTGTTCAGAAAGAGCGAACACAGAGAGTCCAGTTGCATGTGGGGCTGCGTAAAGGCTCCCCTGGGGAGGTCAGTTCTACCCAAAGGCTTCCTTTCGGGGCAATTTTTTACGGGTGAAAGGGGCTCTGTGCACGGTTTCCAGGGTCCTATTTTCAATTCCTCTCAGATTCCGTTTAGGCATGTATTTAGGGTTGTTCAGAAAGAGCGAACACAGAGAGTCCAGTTGCATGTGGGGCTGCGTAAAGGCTCCCCTGGGGAGTTCAGTTCTACCCAAAGGCTTCCTTTGGGGGCAATTTTTGATGGGTGAAAGGTGCTCTATACGTGATTTCTGGGGTCATATTTTCAATTCCTCTGAGATTCCGGTTAGGCATGTATTTAGTGTTGTGCAGAATTGCGAACACAGAGAGTCCAGTTGCATGTGGGGCTGCGTAAATGCTCCCCTGGGGAGTTCAGTTGTACCCAAAGGCTTCCTTTGGGGGCGATTTTTAATGGGTGAAAGGGGCTTTGTATGAGTTTTCTGGGGTCCTATTTTAAATTCCTCTCACATTCCGGGAAGGGATGTATTTAGGGTTGTTCAGAAAGAGCGAACACAGCGAGTCCAGTTGCATGTGGGGCTGCGTAAAGGCTCCCCTGGGGAGTTCAGTTGTACCCAAAGGCTTCCTTTGGGGGCAATTTTTGACGGGTGAAAGGGGCTCTGTACGTGATTTCTGGGGTCATATTTACAATTCCTCTCAGATTCCGGTTAGGGTTGTATTTAAGGTTGTTCAGAAAGAGCGAACACAGAGAGTCCAGTTGCATGTGGGGCTGCGTAAAGGCTCCCCTGGGGAGTTCAGTTCTACCCAAAGGCTTCCTTTGGGGGCAATTTTTGATGGGTGAAAGAGGCTTTGTATGCGTTTTCTGTGGTCCTATTTTCAATTCCTCTCAGATTCCGGGAAGGGATGTACTTAGGGTTGTTCAGAAAGAGCGAACACAGAGAGTCCAGTTGCATGTGGGGCTGCGTAAAGGCTCCCCTGGGGAGTTCAGTTCTACCCAAAGGCTTCCTTTCGGGGCAATTTTTTACGGGTGAAAGGGGCTCTGTGCACGGTTTCCAGGGTCCTATTTTCAATTCCTCTCAGATTCCGTTTAGGCATGTATTTAGGGTTGTTCAGAAAGAGCGAACACAGAGAGTCCAGTTGCATGTGGGGCTGCGTAAAGGCTCCCCTGGGGAGTTCAGTTCTACCCAAAGGCTTCCTTTGGGGGCAATTTTTGATGGGTGAAAGGTGCTCTATACGTGATTTCTGGGGTCATATTTTCAATTCCTCTGAGATTCCGGTTAGGCATGTATTTAGTGTTGTTCAGAAAGAGCGAACACAGAGAGTCCAGTTGCATGTGGGGCTGCGTAAAGGCTCCCCTGGGGAGTATTGTACCCAAAGGCTTCCTTTGGGGGCGATTTTTAATGGGTGAAAGGGGTTTTTTATGTGTTTTCTGGGGTCCTATTTTAAATTCCTCTCACATTCCGGGAAGGGATGTATTTAGGGTTGTTCAGAAAGAGCGAACACAGAGAGTCCAGTTGCATGTGGGGCTGCGTAAAGGCTCCCCTGGGGTGGTCAGTTCTACCCAAAGGCTTATTTGGGGGCAATTTTTGATGGGCGAAAGGGGCTCTGTACGTGATTTCTGGGGCTCTATTTTAAATTCCTCTCAGATTCCCGGTACGGATGTATTTAGGGTTGTTCAGAAAGAGCGAACACAGAGAGTCCAGTTGCATGTGGGGCTGCGTAAAGGCTCCCCTGCGGAGTTCAGTTGTACCCAAAGGCTTCATTTCAGGGCAATTTTTGATGGGTAAAAGGGGCTTAGTATGCGTTTTCTGGGGTCCTATTTTAAATTCCTCTCACATTCCGGGAAGGGATGTATTTAGGGTTATTCAGAAAGAGCGAACACATAGAGTCCAGTTGCATGTGGGGCTGCGTAAATGCTCCCCTGGGGAGTTTATTTGTACCCAAAGGCCTCCTTTGGGGGCAATTTTTGATGGGCAAAAGGGGCTCTGTATGCGATTTCTGGGGTCCTATTTTCAATTCCTCTCAGATTCCAGGTAGGGCTGTATTTAGGGCTGTTCAGAAAGAGCGAACACAGAGAGTCCAGTTGCATGTGGGGCTGCGTAAAGGCTCCCCTGGGGAGTTCAGTTGTACCCAAAGGCTTCCTTTGGGGGCAATTTTTGATGTGTGAAAGGGGCTCTGTATGCATTTTCTGGGGTCCTATTTTCATTTTGTCTCAGATTCCGGGTAGGTATGTATTTGGGGTTCTTCAGAAAGAGCGAACACAGAGAGTCCAGTTGCTTGGGGGGCTGCGTCAAGGCTCCCCTGGGGAGTTCAGTTGTACCCAAAGGCTTCCTTTGGGGGCAATTTTTGATGGGCAAAATGGGCCTCGTACACGTTTTCTGGGGTCCTATTTTCAATTCCTCTCAGATTCCAGGTAGGGAGATATTTGGCGCTGTTCAGAAAGAGCGAACACAGAGAGTCCAGTTGCATGTGGGGCTGCGTAAATGCTCCCCTGGGGAGTTCAGTTGTACCCAAAGGCTTCCTTTGGGGGCAATTTTTGATTGGTGAAAGGGGCTCTGTACGCGATTTCTGGGGTCCTATTTTCAATTCCTCTCAGATTCCGGGTAGGGATGCCTTTAGGGTTGTTCAGAAAGCGCGAACACAGAGAGTCCAGTTGCATGTGGGGCTGCGTAAAGGCTCCCCTGGGGAGTTCAGTTGTACCCAAAGGCTTCCTTTCGGGGCAATTTTTGATGGGCAAAAGGGGCTCTGTACGCTTTTTCTGGGGTCCTATTTTCAATTCCTCTCAGATTCCGGATAGGGAGATATTTGGGGTTCTTCAGAAAGAGCGAACACAGAGAGTCCAGTTGCATGTGGGGCTGCGTAAAGGCTCCCCTGGGGAGTTCAGTTGTACCCAAAGGCTTCCTTTGGGGGCAATTTTTGATGGGAAAAATGGGTCTTGTACATTTTTTCTGGGGTCCTATTTTCAATTCCTCTCATATTCCGGGTAGGGAGATATATAGGGTTGTTCAGAAAGAGCGAACGCAAGGAGTCCAGCTGCATGTGGGGCTAAGTGGAGGCTCCCCTGCGGAGTTCAGTTGTACCCAAAGGCTTCCTTTGGGGGCAATTTTTGATGGGCAAAAGGGGCTCTGTACGCGTTTTCTGGGGTCCTATTTTCAATTCCTCTCAGATTCCGGATAGGGAGATATTTGGGGTTCTTCAGAAAGAGCGAACACAGAGAATCCAGTTGCATGGGGGGCTGCGTAAAGGCTCCCCTGGGGAGTTCAGTTGTACCCAAAGGCTTCCTTTGGGGGCAATTTTTGATGGGCAATATGGGCCTTGTACACGTTTTCTGGGGTGGTATTTTCAATTCCTCTTAGATTCCAGGTAGGGAGATATTTGGCGCTGTTCAGAAAGAGCGAACACAGAGAGTCCAGTTGCATGTGGGGCTGCGTAAAGGCTCCCCTGGGGAGTTCAGTTGTACCCAAAGGCTTCCTTTGGGGGCAATTTTTGATTTGTGAAAGGGGCTCTGTATGCGTTTTCTGGGGTCCTATTTTCAATTCCTCTCAGATTCCGGGTAGGGAGATATTTGGCGTTGTTCAGAAAGAGCGAACACATAGAGTCCAGTTGCATGTGGGGCTGCGTAAAGGCTCCCCTGGGGAGTTCATTTGTACCCAAAGGCTTCCTTTGGGGGCTATTTTTGATGGGAAAAAGGGGCCTTGTACACGTTTTCTGGGTCCTATTTTCAGTTCCTCTCAGATTCCAGGTAGGGCTGTATTTAGGGCTCTTCAGAAAAAGCGAACACAGAGAGTCCAGTTGCATGTGGGGCTGCGTAAAGGCTCCCCTGGGGAGTTCAGTTGTACCCAAAGGCTTCCTTTGGGGGCAATTTTTGATGGGCAAAAGGGGCTCTGTAGGCGTTTTCTGGGGTCCTATTTTCAATTCCTCTCGATTCCATGTAGAGTTGTATTTAGGGCTGTTCAGAAAAAGCGAACACAGAGAGTCCAGTTGCATGAGGGGCTGCGTAAAGGCTCCCCTGTGGAGTTCATTTGTACCCAAAGGCTTCCTTTGGGGGCAATTTTTGATGGGAAAAATGGGCCTTGTACACGTTTTCTGGGGTCCTATTTTCAATTCCTCTCAGATTGCAGGTAGGGCTGTATTTAGGGCTGTTCAGAAAAAGCGAACACAGAGAGTCCAGTTGCATGTGGGGCTGCGTAAAGGCTCCCCTGGAGAGTTCATTTGTACCCAAAGGCTTCCTTTGGGGGCAATTTTTGATGTGCGTAAGGGGCTCTGTACATTTTTTCTGGGGTACTATTTTCAATTTCTCTCAGATTCCGGGTAGGGAAATATATAGGGTTGTTCAGAAAGAGCGAACACAGAGAGTCCAGTTGCATGTGGGGCTAAGTGAAGGCTCCCCTGGGGAGTTCAGTTGTACCCAAAGGCTTCCTTTGGGGGCAATTTTTGATGGGCAAAATGGGCCTTGTACACGTTTTCTGGGTCCTATTTTCAGTTCCTCTCAGATTCCAGGTAGGGCTGTATTTAGTGCTGTTCAGAAAAAGCGAACACAGAGAGTCCAGTTGCATGTGGGGCTGCGTAAAGGCTCCCCTGGGGAGTTCAGTTGTACCCAAAGGCTTCCTTTGGGGGCAATTTTTGATGGGCAAAAGGGGCTCTGTATGCGTTTTCTGGGGTCCTATTTTCAATTCCTCTCAGATTCCGGGTAGGGAGATATTTGGCGTTGTTCAGAAAGAGCGAACACATAGAGTCCAGTTGCATGTGGGGCTGCGTAAAGGCTCCCCTGGGGAGTTCAGTTGTACCCAAAGGCTTCCTTTGGGGGCAATTTTTGATAGGCAAAATGGGCCTTGTACACGTTTTCTGGGGTCCTATTTTCAATTCCTCTTAGATTCCGGGTAGGGAGATATTTAGCGCTGTTCAGAAAGAGCGAACACAGAGAGTCCAGTTGCATGTGGGGCTGCGTAAAGGCTCCCCTGGGGAGTTCAGTTGTACCCAAGAGCTTCCTTTCGGGGCAATTTTTGATGTGCGTAAGGGGCTCTGTTCATTTTTTCTGGGGTCCTATTTTCAATTTCTCTCAGATTCCGGGTAGGGAGATATATAGGGTTGTTCAGAAAGTGCGAACACAGAGAGTCCAGTTGCATGTGGGGCTAAGTGAAGGCTCCCCTGGGGAGTTCATTTGTACCCAAAGGCTTCCTTTGGGGGCTATTTTTGATGGGAAAAAGGGGCCTTGTACACGTTTTCTGGGGTCCAATTTTCAATTCCTCTCAGATTCCAGATAGGGCTGTATTTAGGGCTGTTCAGAAAGAGCGAACACAGAAAGTCCAGTTGCATGTGGGGCTGCGTAAAGGCTCCCCTGGGGAGTTCAGTTGTACCCAAAGGCTTCCTTTGGGGGCAATTTTTGATGGGCAAAATGGGCCTTGTACACGTTTTCTGGGTCCTATTTTCAGTTCCTCTCAGATTCCAGGTAGGGCTGTATTTAGGGCTGTTCAGAAAAAGCGAACACAGAGAGTCCAGTTGCATGTGGGGCTGCGTAAAGGCTCCCCTGGGGAGTTCAGTTGTACCCAAAGGCTTCCTTTGGGGGCAATTTTTGATGGGCAAAAGGGGCTCTGTAGGCGTTTTCTGGGGTCCTATTTTCAATTCCTCTCGATTCCATGTAGAGTTGTATTTAGGGCTGTTCAGAAAAAGCGAACACACAGAGTCCAGTTGCATGAGGGGCTGCGTAAAGGCTCCCCTGGGGAGTTCATTTGTACCCAAAGGCTTCCTTTGGGGGCAATTTTTGATGGGAAAAATGGGCCTTGTACACGTTTTCTGGGGTCCTATTTTCAATTCCTCTCAGATTGCAGGTAGGGCTGTATTTAGGGCTGTTCAGAAAAAGCGAACACAGAGAGTCCAGTTGCATGTGGGGCTGCGTAAAGGCTCCCCTGGGGAGTTCATTTGTACCCAAAGGCTTCCTTTGGGGGCAATTTTTGATGTGCGTAAGGGGCTCTGTACGCGATTTCTGGGGTCCTATTTTCAATTTCTCCCAGATTCCGGGTAAAGAGATATATAGGGTTGTTCAGAAAGAGCGAACGCAAGGAGTCCAGCTGCATGTGGTCTAAGTGACGGCTCCCCTGGGAATTCAGTTGAAAATAGGACCCCAGAAAACGCCTACAGAGCCCCTTTTGCCCATCAAAAATTGCCCCCAAAGGAAGCCTTTGGGTACAACTGAACTCCCCAGGGGAGCCTTTACGCAGCCCCACATGCAACTGGACTCTCTGTGTTCGCTCTTTCTGAACAACCCCAAATATCTCCCTATCCGGAATCTGAGAGGAATTGAAAATAGGACCCCAGAAAAAGCGTACAGAGCCCCTTTTGCCCATCAAAAATTGCCCCCAAAGGAAGCCTTTGGGTACAACTGAACTCCCCAGGGGAGCCTTTACGCAGCCCCACATGCAACTGGACTCTCTGTGTTCGCGCTTTCTGAACAACCCTAAAGGCATCCCTACCCGGAATCTGAGAGGAATTGAAAATAGGACCCCAGAAATCGCGTACAGAACCCCTTTCACCAATCAAAAATTGCCCCCAAAGGAAGCCTTTGGGTACAACTGAACTCCCCAGGGGAGCATTTACGCAGCCCACATGCAACTGGACTCTCTGTGTTCGCTCTTTCTGAACAGCGCCAAATATCTCCCTACCTGGAATCTAAGAGGAATTGAAAATACCACCCCAGAAAACGTGTACAAGGCCCATATTGCCCATCAAAAATTGCCCCCAAAGGAAGCCTTTGGGTACAACTGAACTCCCAGGGGAGCGTTGACGCAGCCCCCCATGCAACTGGATTCTCTGTGTTCGCTCTTTCTGAAGAACCCCAAATATCTCCCTATCCGGAATCTGAGAGGAATTGAAAATAGGACCCCAGAAAACGCGTACAAGGCCCATTTTGCCCATCAAAAATTGCCCCCAAAGGAAGCCTTTGGGTACAACTGAATTCCCCAGGGGAGCCTCCATTTAGCCCCACATGCAGCTGGACTCCTTGCGTTCGCTCTTTCTGAACAACCCTATATATCTCCCTACGCGGAATATGAGAGGAATTGAAAATAGGACCCCAGAAAAAATGTACAAGGCCCATTTTTCCCATCAAAAATTGCCCCCAAAGGAAGCCTTTGGCTACAACTGAACTCCCCAGGGGAGCCTTTACGCAGCCCCACATGCAACTGGACTCTCTGTGTTCGCTCTTTCTGAAGAACCCCAAATATCTCCCTATCCGGAATCTGAGAGGAATTGAAAATAGGACCCCAGAAAAAGCGTACAGAGCCCCTTTTGCCCATCAAAAATTGCCCCCAAAGGAAGCCTTTGGGTACAACTGAACTCCCCAGGGGAGCCTTTACGCAGCCCCACATGCAACTGGACTCTCTGTGTTCGCGCTTTCTGAACAACCCTAAAGGCATCCCTACCCGGAATCTGAGAGGAATTGAAAATAGGACCCCAGAAATCGCGTACAGAGCCCCTTTCACCAATCAAAAATTGCCCCCAAAGGAAGCCTTTGGGTACAACTGAACTCCCCAGGGGAGCATTTACGCAGCCCCACATGCAACTGGACTCTCTGTGTTCGCTCTTTCTGAACAGCGCCAAATATCTCCCTACCTGGAATCTGAGAGGAATTGAAAATAGGACCCCAGAAAACGTGTATGAGGCCCATTTTGCCCATCAAAAATTGCCCCCAAAGGAAGCCTTTGGGTACAACTGAACTCCCCAGGGGAGCCTTGACGCAGCCCCCCAAGCAACTGGACTCTCTGTGTTCGCTCTTTCTGAAGAACCCCAAATACATACCTACCCGGAATCTGAGACAAAATGAAAATAGGACCCCAGAAAATGCATACAGAGCCCCTTTCACACATCAAAAATTGCCCCCAATGGAAGCCTTTGGGTACAACTGAACTCCCCAGGGGAGCCTTTATGCAGCCCCACATGCAACTGGGCTCTCTCTGTTCGCTCTTTCTTAAAAACCCTAATTACATACCTACCCGGAATCTGAGAGAAAATGAAAATAGGACCCAGAAAATGCATACAGAGCCCCTTTCACACATCAAAAATTGCCCCCAAAGGAAGCCTTTGGGTACAACTGAACTCCCCAGGGGAGCCTTTACGCAGCCCCACATGCAACTGGACTCTCTGTGTTCGCTCTTTCTGAACAGCCCTAAATACAGCCCTACCTGGAATCTGAGAGGAATTGAAAATAGGACCCCAGAAATCGCGTACAGAGCCCCTTTTGCCCATCAAAAATTGCCCCCAAAGGAGGCCTTTGCGTACAAATAAACTCCCCAGGGGAGCATTTACGCAGCCCCCACATGCAACTGGACTCTCTGTGTTCGCTCTTTCTGAACAGCGCCAAATATCTCCCTACCCGGAATCTAATAGGAATTGAAAATAGGACCCCAGAAAACGTGTACAAGGCCCATTTTTCCCATCAAAAATTGCCCCCCAGTGGAAGTCTTTGGTTACAACTGAACTCCCCAGGGGAGCCTTCACTTAGCCCCACATGCAGCTGGACTCCTTGCGTTCGCTGTTTCTGAATAACCCTATATATCTCCCTACCCGGAATCTGAGAGAAATTGAAAATAGGACCCCAAAAATCGCGTACAGAGCCCCTTACGCACATCAAAAATTGCCCCGAAAGGAAGCTTTTGGGTACAACTTAACTTCCCAGGGGACCCTTTACGCAGCCCCACATGCAACTGGACTCTCTGTGTTCACTCTTTCTTAAAAACCCTGAATACATACCTACCCGGAATCTGAGAGAAAATGAAAATAAGACCCCAGAAAATGCATACAGAGCCCCTTTCACACATCAAAAATTGCCCCCAAAGGAAGCCTTTGGGTAAAACTGAAGTCCCCAGGGGAGCCTTTACGCAGCCCAACATGCAACTGGACTCTCTGTGTTCACTCTTTCTTAAAAACCCTAAATACCTACCCGGAATCTGAGAGAAAATGAAAATAGGACCCCAGAAAAGGCATACAGAGCCCCTTTCACACATCAAAAATTGCCCCCAGAGGAAGCCTTTGGGTACAACTGAACTCCCCAGGGGAGCCTTAACGCAGCCCCACATGCAACTGGACTCTCTGTGTTCGCTTTTTCTGAACAGCCCTAAATACAGCCCTACCTGGAATCTGAGAGGAATTGAAAATAGGACCCCAGAAAACATGTACGAGGCCCATTTTACCCATCAAAAATTGCCCCCAAAGGAAGCCTTTGGGTACAACTGAACTCCACAGGGGAGCCTTTACGCAGCCCCCCATGCAACTGGACTCTCTGTGTTCGCTCTTTCTGAACAACCCTAAATACGTCCCTATCCGGAATCTGAGAGGAATTGAAAATAGGACCCCAGAAAACATGTACGAGGCCCATTTTGCCCATCAAAAATTGCCCCCAAAGGAAGCCTTTGGGTACAACTGAACTCCCCAGGGGAGCCTTTAGGCAGCCCCACATGCAGCTGGACTCTCTGTGTTCGCTTTTTCTGAACAGCCCTAAATACAGCCCTACCTGTAATCGAGAGGAATTGAAAATAGGACCCCAGAAAACGTGTACAAGGCCCATTTTGCCCATCAAAAATTTCCCCCAAAGGAAGTCTTTGGGTACAACTGAACTCCCCAGGGGAGCATTTACGCAGCCCAACATGCAACTGGACTCTCTGTGTTCACTCTTTCTTAAAAACCCTAAATACATACCTACCCGGAATCTGAGAGAAAATGAAAATAGGACCCCAGAAAAGGCATACAGAGCCCCTTTCACACATCAAAAATTGCCCCCAGAGGAAGCCTTTGGGTACAACTGAACTCCCCAGGGGAGCCTTAACGCAGCCCCACATGCAACTGGACTCTCTGTGTTCGCTTTTTCTGAACAGCCCTAAATACAGCCCTACCTGGAATCTGAGAGGAATTGAAAATAGGACCCCAGAAAACATGTACGAGGCCCATTTTACCCATCAAAAATTGCCCCCAAAGGAAGCCTTTGGGTACAACTGAACTCCCCAGGGGAGCCTTTACACAGCCCCACATGCAACTGGACTCTCTGTGTTCACTCTTTCTTAAAAACCCTGATTACATACCTACCCGGAATCTGAGAGAAATGAAAATTGGACCCCAGAAGATGCATACAGAGCCCCTTTCACCCATCAAAAATTGCCCCCAAAGGAAGCCTTTGGGTACAACTGAACTCCGCAGGGGAGCCTTTACGCAGCCCCACATGCAACTGGACTCTCTGTGTTCGCTCTTTCTTAAAAACCCTAAATACATACCTACCCGGAATCTGAGAGAAAATGAAAATAGGACCCCAGAAAATGCAGACAGAGCCCCTTTCACACATCAAAAATTGCCCCCAAAGGAAGCCTTTGGGTACAACTGAACTCCCCAGGGGAGCCTTTACGCAGCCCCACATGCAACTGGACTCTCTGTGTTCGCTCTTTCTGAACAGCGCCAAATATCTCCCTACCCGGAATCTAAGAGGAATTGAAAATACGACCCCAGAAAACGTGTACAAGGCCCATTTTGCCCATCAAAAATTGCCCCCACAGGAAGCCTTTGGGTACAACTGAACTCCCCAGGGGAGCCTTCACTTAGCCCCACATGCAGCTGGACTCCTTGCGTTCGCTTTTTCTGAACAACCCTATATATCTCCCTACCCGGAATCTGAGAGGAATTGAAAATAGGACCCCAGAAATCGCGTACAGAGCCCCTTAGGCACATCAAAAATTGCCCCGAAAGGAAGCTTTTGGGTACAACTTAACTCCCCAGGGGAGCCTTTACACAGCCCCACATGCAACTGGACTCTCTGTGTTCACTCTTTCTTAAAAACCCTGAATATATACCTACCCGGAATCTGAGAGAAAATGAAAATAGGACCCCCAAAAATGCATACAGAGCCCCTTACACATCAAAAATTGCCCCCAAAGGAAGCCTTTGGGTACAACTGAACTCCCCAGGGGAGCCTTTACGCAGCCCCACATGCAACTGGACTCTCTGTGTTCACTCTTTCTTAAAAACCCTAAATACATACCTACCCGGAATCTGAGAGAAAATGAAAATAGGACCCCAGAAAATGCATACAGAGCCCCTTTCACACATCAAAAATTGCCCCAAAGGAAGCCTTTGGGTACAACTGAACTCCCTAGGGGACCATTTACGCAGCCCCACATGCAACTGGACTCTCTGTGTTCGCTCTTTTTGAACAGCGCCAAATATCTCCCTACCCGGAATCTAAGAGGAATTGAAAATACGACCCCAGAAAACGTGTACAAGGCCCATTTTTCCCATCAAAAATTGCCCCCAAAGGAAGTCTTTGGGTACAACTGAACTCCCCAGGGGAGCCTCCACTTAGCCCCACATGAAGCTGGACTCCTTGCGTTCGCTCTTTCTGAACAACCCTATATATCTCCCTACCCGGAATCTGAGAGAAATTGAAAATAGGAATCCAGAAATGGCGTACAGAGCCCCTTACTCACATCAAAAATTGCCCCCAAAGGAAGCTTTTGGGTACAACTTAACTCCCCAGGGGAGCCTTTACACAGCCCCACATGCAACTGGACTCTCTGTGTTCACTCTTTCTTAAAAACCCTGAATACATACCTACCCGGAATCTGAGAGAAAATGAAAATAGGACCCCAGAAAATGCAGACAGAGCCCCTTACACATCAAAAATTGCCCACAAAGGAAGCCTTTGGGTACAACTGAACTCCCCAGTGGAGCCTTTACGCAGCCCCACATGCAACTGGACTCTCTGTGTTCGCTCTTTCTGAACAGCGCCAAATATCTCCCTACCCGGAATCTAAGAGGAATTGAAAATACGACCCCAGAAAACGTGTACAAGGCCCATTTTGCCCAACAAAATTTGCCCCTAAAGGAAGCATCTGGGTACAACTGAACTCCCCAGGGGAGCCTTCACTTAGCCCCACATGCAGCTGGACTCCTTGCGTTCGCACTTTCTGAACAACCCTATATATCTCCCTACCCGGAATCTGAGAGAAATTGAAAATAGGACCCCAGAAATCGCGTACATAGCCCCTTACGCACATCAAAAATTGCCCCGAAAGGAAGCTTTTGGGTACAACTTAACTCCCCAGGGGAGCCTTTACACAGTCCCACATGCAACTGGACTCTCTGTGTTCACTCTTTCTTAAAAACCCTAAATACATACCTACCCGGAATCTGAGAGAAAATGAAAATAGGACCCCAGAAAATGCATACAGAGCCCCTTTCACACATCAAAAATTGCCCCCAAAGGAAGCCTTTGGATACAACTGAACTCCCCAGGGGAGCCTTTACGCAGCCCCACATGCAACTGGACTCTCTGTGTTCGCTTTTTCAGAACAGCCCTAAATACAGCCCTACCTGGAATCTGAGAGGAATTGAAAATAGGACCACAGAAAACATGTACAAGGCCCATTTCGCCCATCAAAAATTGCCCCCAAAGGAAGCCTTTGGGTACAACTGAACTCCCCAGGAGAGCCTTTACGCTGCCACACATGCAACTGGACTCTCTGTGTTCGCTCTTTCTGAACAGCGCCTAATATCTCCCTACCCGGAATCTAAGAGGAATTGAAAATACCATCCCAGAAAACGTTTTCATGGCCCATATTGCCCATCAAAAATTGCCCCCAAACGAAGCCTTTGGGTACAACTGAACTCCCCAGGGGAGCCTTTACGCAGCCCCCCATGCAACTGGACTCTCTGTGTTCGCTCTTTCTGAAGAACCCCAAATATCTCCCTATCCGGAATCTGAGAGGAATTGAAAATAGGACCCCAGGAACCGCATACAGAGCCCCTTTCTTCCATCAAAAATTGCCCGCAAAGGAAGCCTTTGGGTACAACTGAACTCCCTAGGGACCATTTACGCAGCCCCACATGCAACTGGACTCTCTGTGTTCACTCTTTTTGAACAGCGCCAAATATCTCCCTACCCGGAATCTAAGAGGAATTGAAAATACGACCCCAGAAAACGTGTACAAGGCCCATTTTTCCCATCAAAAATTGCCCCCAAAGGAAGTCTTTGGGTACAACTGGACTCCCCAGGGGAGCCTCCACTTAGCCCCACATGCAGCTGGACTCCTTGCGTTCGCTCTTTCTGAACAGCCCTATATATCTCCCTACCCGGAATCTGAGAGAAATTGAAAATAGGACCCCAGAAATGGCGAAGAGCCCCTTACTCACAGAAAAAATTGCCCCCAAAGGAAGCTTTTTGGGTACAACTTAACTCCCCAGGGGAGCCTTTACGCAGCCCCACATGCAACTGGACTCTCTGTGTTCACTCTTTCTTAAAAACCCTGAATACATACCTACCCGGAATCTGAGAGAA
The DNA here is from genome assembly GCA_036873955.1 of Mergus octosetaceus. NCBI lineage: Eukaryota > Metazoa > Chordata > Aves > Anseriformes > Anatidae > Mergus > Mergus octosetaceus. The sequence goes on from CM072285.1 coordinate 115,836,661, forward strand.
AATGAAAATAGGACCCCAAAAATGCATACAGAGCCCCTTACACATCAAAAATTGCCCCCAAAGAAGCCTTTGGGTACAACTGAACTCCCCAGGGGAGCCTTTACGCAGCCCCACATGCAACTGGACTCTCTGTGTTCGCTCTTTCTGAACAGCGCCAAATATCTCCCTACCGGAATCTAAGAGGAATTGAAAATACGACCCCAGAAAACGTGTACAAGGCCCATTTTGCTCTTCAAAAATTGCCCCCAAAGGAAGCATCTGGGTACAACTGAACTCCCCAGGGGAGCCTTCACTTAGACCCACATGCAGCTGGACTCCTTGCGTTCGCTCTTTCTGAACAACCCTATATATCTCCCTACCCGGAATCTGAGAGGAATTGAAAATTGGACCCCAGAAAATGCATACAGAGCCCCTTTCACACATCAAAAATTGCCCCCAAAGGAAACCTTTGGGTACAACTGAACTCCCCAGGGCGCCTTTACGCAGCCCCACATGCAACTGGACTCTCTGTGTTCACTCTTTCTTAAAACCCTAAATACATACCTACCCGGAATCTTGAGAGAAAATGAAAATAGGTCCCCAGAAAATGCATACAGAGCCCCTTTCACACATCAAAAATTGCCCCCAAAGGAAGCCTTTGGGTACAACTGAACTCCCCAGGGGAGCCTTTAACGCAGCCCCACATGCAACTGGACTCTCTGTGTTCTCTTTTTCTGAACAGCCCTAAATACAGCCCTACCTGTAATCTGACAGGATTGAAAATAGGACCCCAGAAAACATGTACAAGGCCCATTTCGCCCATCAAAAATTGCCCCCAAAGGAAGCCTTTGGGTACAACTGAACTCCCAGGAGAGCCTTTACGCAGCCCCACATGCAACTGGACTCTCTGTGTTCACTCTTTCTTAAAAACCCTAAATACATACCTACCCGGTATCTGAGAGAAAATGAAAATTGGACCCCAGAAAATGCATACAGAGCCCCTTTCACACATCAAAAATTGCCCCCAAAGGAAACCTTTGGGTACAACTGAACTCCCCAGGGGAGCCTTTACGCAGCCCCACATGCAACTGGACTCTCTGTGTTCACTCTTTCTTAAAACCCTAAATACATACCTACCCGGAATCTGAGAGAAAATGAAAATAGGACCCAGAAAATGCATACAGAGCCCCTTTCACACATCAAAAATTGCCCCCAAAGGAAGCCTTTGGGTACAACTGAACTCCCCAGGGGAGCTTTCACTTAGCCCCACATGCAGCTGGACTCCTTGCGTTCGCTCTTTCTGAACAAACCTAAATACATCCCTACCCGGAATCTGAGAGGAATTGAAAATAGGACCCCAGAAATCGCGTACAGAGACCTTTCACCCATCAAATATTGCCCCCAAAGGAAGCCTTTGGGTACAACTGAACTCCCCAGGGGAGCCTTTACGCAGCCCCACATGCAACTGGACTCTCTGTGTTCGATCTTTCTGAACAAACCTAAATATCTCCCTACCCGGAATCTGAGAGGAATTGAAAATAGGACCCCAGAAAACGCGTAAAAGGCCCTTTTTGCCCATCAAAAATTGCCCCCAAAGGAAGCCTTTGGGTACAACTGAACTCCCCAGGGGAGCCTTTACGCAGCCCCACATGCAACTGGACTCTCTGTGTTCGCTTTTTCTGAACAGCCCTAAATACAGCCCTACCTGGAATCTGAGAGGAATTGAAAATAGGACCCCAGAAAACGTGTACAAGGCCCATTTTGCCCATCAAAAATTGCCCGCAAAGGAAGTCTTTGGGTACAACTGAACTCCGCAGGGGAGCCTTTACGCAGCCCCACATGCAACTGGACTCTCTGTGTTCGCTTTTTCTGAACAGCCCTAAATACAGCCCTACCTGGAATCGAGAGGAATTGAAAATAGGACCCCAGAAAACGTGTACAAGGCCCATTTTGCCCATCAAAAATTGCCCCCAAAGGAAGCCTTTGGGTACAACTGAACTCCCCAGGAGAGACTTTACGCAGCCACACATGCAACTGGACTCCCTGTGTTCTCTCTTTCTGAACAAACCTAAATATCTACCTACCCAGAATCTGAGAGGAATTGAAGATAGGACCCCAGAAATCGCGTACAGAGACCTTTCACTCATCAAATATTGCCCCCAAAGGAAGCCTTTGGGTACAACTGAACTCCCCAGGGGAGCCTTTACGCAGCCCCACATGCAACTGGACTCTCTGTGTTCGCTCTTTCTGAACAGCGCTAAATATCTCCCTACCCGGAATATAAGAAGAATTGAAAATAGGACCCCAGAAAACGTGTACAAGGCCCATTTTGCCTATCAAAAATTGCCCCCAAAGGAAGCCTTTGGGTACAACTGAACTCCCCAGGGGAGCCTTTACGCAGCCCCACATGCAACTGGACTCTCTGTGTTCGCTTTTTCTGAACAGCCCTAAATACAGCCCTACCTGGAATCTGAGAGGAATTGAAAATAGGATCCCAGAAAATGTGTACAAGGCCCATTTTGCCCATCAAAAATTGCCCGCAAAGGAAGTCTTTGGGTACAACTGAATTCCGCAGGGGAGCCTTTACGCAGCCCCACATGCAACTGGACTCTCTGTGTTCGCGTTCTTTCTGAACAGCGCTAAATATCTCCCTACCCGGAATATAAGAAGAATTGAAAATAGGACCCCAGAAAACGTGTACAAGGCCCATTTTGCCTATCAAAAATTGCCCCCAAAGGAAGCCTTTGGGTACAACTGAACTCCCCAGGGGAGCCTTTACGAAGCCCCACATGCAACTGGACTCTCTGTGTTCGCTTTTTCTGAACAGCCCTAAATACAGCCCTACCTGGAATCTGAGAGGAATTGAAAATAGGACCCCAGAAAACGTGTACAAGGCCCATTTTGCCTATCAAAAATTGCCCCCAAAGGAAGCCTTTGGGTACAACTGAATTCCCCAGGGGAGCCTTTACGCAGCCCCACATGCAACTGGACTCCATGTGTTCGCTTTTTCTGAACAACCCTAAAGAAATCCCTACCCGGAATCTGAGAGGAAATTGAAAATAGGACCCCAGAAATCGCGTACAGAGACCTTTCACCCATCAAATATTGCCCCCAAAGGAAGCCTTTGGGTACAACTGAACTTCCCCAGGGGAGCCTTTACGCAGCCCCACATGCAACTGGACTCTCTGTGTTCGCTCTTTCTGAACAGCGCTAAATATCTCCCTACCCGGAATATAAGAAGAATTGAAAATAGGACCCCAGAAAACGTGTACAAGGCCCATTTTGCCTATCAAAAATTGCCCCCAAAGGAAGCCTTTGGGTACAACTGAACTCCCCAGGGGAGCCTTTACGCAGCCCCACATTGCAACTGGACTCTCTGTGTTCGCTTTTTCTGAACAGCCCTAAATACAGCCCTACCTGGAATCTGAGAGGAATTGGAAAATAGGACCCCAGAAAACGTGTACAAGGCCCATTTTGCCTATCAAAAATTGCCCGCAAAGGAAGTCTTTGGGTACAACTGAACTCCGCAGGGGAGCCTTTACGCAGCCCCACATGCAACTGGACTCTCTGTGTTCGCTTTTTCTGAACAGCCCTAAATACAGCCCTACCTGGAATCGAGAGGAATTGAAAATAGGACCCCAGAAAACGTGTACAAGGCCCATTTTGCCCCATCAAAAATTGCCCCCAAAGGAAGCCTTTGGGTACAACTGAACTCCCCAGGGGAGCCTTTACGCAGCCCCCACATGCAACTGGACTCTCTGTGTTCACTCTTTCTGAAAAACCCTAAATACATACCTACCCGGAATCTGAGAGAAAATGAAAATAGGACCCCAGAAAATGCATACAGAGCCCCTTTCACCCATCAAATATTGCCCCCAAAGGAAGCCTTTGGGTACAACTGAACTCCCCAGGGGAGCCTTTACGCAGCCCCACATGCAACTGGACTCTCTGTGTTCGCTTTTTCTGAACAGCCCTAAATACAGCCCTACCTGGAATCTGAGAGGAATTGAAAAATAGGACCCCAGAAAAAATATACAAGGCCCATTTCGCCCATCAAAAATTGCCCCCAAAGGAAGCCTTTGGGTACAACTGAACTCCCCAGGAGAGACTTTACGCAGCCACACATGCAACTGGACTCCCTGTGTTCTCTCTTTCTGAACAAACCTAAATATCTACCTACCCAGAATCTGAGAGGAATTGAAGATAGGACCCCCAGAAATCGCGTACAGAGACCTTTCACTCATCAAATATTGCCCCAAAGGAAGCCTTTGGGTACAACTGAACTCCCCAGGGGAGCCTTTACGCAGCCCCACATGCAACTGGACTCTCTGTGTTCGCTCTTTCTGAACAGCGCTAAATATCTCCCTACCCGGAATATAAGAAGAATTGAAAATAGGACCCCAGATAACGTGTACAAGGCCCATTTTGCCTATCAAAAATTGCCCCCAAAGGAAGCCTTTGGGTACAACTGAACTCCCCAGGGGAGCCTTTACGCAGCCCCACATGCAACTGGACTCTCTGTGTTCGCTTTTTCTGAACAGCCCTAAATACAGCCCTACCTGGAATCTGAGAGGAATTGAAAATAGGATCCCAGAAAATGTGTACAAGGCCCATTTTGCCCATCAAAAATTGCCCGCAAAGGAAGTCTTTGGGTACAACTGAATTCCGCAGGGGAGCCTTTACGCAGCCCCACATGCAACTGGACTCTCTGTGTTCGCTCTTTCTGAACAGCGCTAAATATCTCCCTACCCGGAATATAAGAAGAATTGAAAATAGGACCCCAGAAAACGTGTACAAGGCCCATTTTGCCTATCAAAAATTGCCCCCAAAGGAAGCCTTTGGGTACAACTGAACTCCCCAGGGGAGCCTTTACGAAGCCCCACATGCAACTGGACTCTCTGTGTTCGCTTTTTCTGAACAGCCCTAAATACAGCCCTACCTGGAATCTGAGAGGAATTGAAAATAGGACCCCAGAAAACGTGTACAAGGCCCATTTTGCCAATCAAAAATTGCCCCCAAAGGAAGCCTTTGGGTACAACTGAACTCCCCAGGGGAGCCTTTACGCAGCCACACATGCAATAGGAACTCTCTGTGTTCGCTTTTTCTGAACAGCCCTAAATACAGCCCTACCTGGAATCTGAGAGGAATTGAAAATAGGACCCCAGAAAACGTGTACAAGGCCCATTTTGCCTATCAAAAATTGCCCCCAAAGGAAGCCTTTGGGTACAACTGAATTCCCCAGGGGAGCCTTTACGCAGCCCCACATGCAACTGGACTCCATGTGTTCGCTTTTTCTGAACAACCCTAAAGAAATCCCTACCCGGAATCTGAGAGGAAATTGAAAATAGGACCCCAGAAATCGCGTACAGAGACCTTTCACTCATCAAATATTGCCCCCAAAGGAAGCCTTTGGGTACAACTGAACTCCCCAGGGGAGCCTTTACGCAGCCCCACATGCAACTGGACTCTCTGTGTTCGCTCTTTCTGAACAGCGCTAAATATCTCCCTACCCGGAATATAAGAAGAATTGAAAATAGGACCCCAGAAAACGTGTACAAGGCCCATTTTGCCTATCAAAAATTGCCCCCAAAGGAAGCCTTTGGGTACAACTGAACTCCCCAGGGGAGCCTTTACGCAGCCCCACATGCAACTGGACTCTCTGTGTTCGCTTTTTCTGAACAGCCCTAAATACAGCCCTACCTGGAATCTGAGAGGAATTGAAAATAGGACCCCAGAAAACGTGTACAAGGCCCATTTTGCCCATCAAAAATTGCCCGCAAAGGAAGTCTTTGGGTACAACTGAACTCCGCAGGGGAGCCTTTACGCAGCCCCACATGCAACTGGACTCTCTGTGTTCGCTTTTTCTGAACAACCCTAAATACAGCCCTACCTGGAATCGAGAGGAATTGAAAATAGGACCCCAGAAAACGTGTACAAGGCCCATTATGCCTATCAAAAATTGCCCCAAAGGAAGCCTTTGGGTACAACTGAATTCCCCAGGGGAGCCTTTACGCAGCCCCACATGCAACTGGACTCCATGTGTTCGCTTTTTCTGAACAATCCTAAAGAAATCCCTACCCGGATTCTGAGAGGAAATTGAAAATAGGACCCCAGAAATCGCGTACAGAGACCTTTCACCCATCAAATATTGCCCCCAAAGGAAGCCTTTGGGTACAACTGAACTCCACAGGGGAGCCTTTACGCAGCCCCACATGCAACTGGACTCTCTGTGTTCGCTCTTTCTGAACAGCGCTAAATATCTCCCTACCCGGAATATAAGAAGAATTGAAAATAGGACCCCAGAAAACGTGTACAAGGCCCATTTTGCCTATCAAAAATTACCCCAAAGGAAGCCTTTGAGTACAACTGAACTCCCCAGGGGAGCCTTTACGCAGCCCCACATGCAACTGGACTCTCTGCGTTCGCTTTTTCTGAACAGCCCTAAATACAGCCCTACCTGGAATCTGAGAGGAATTGAAAATAGGACCCCAGAAAACGTGTACAAGGCCCATTTTGCCCATCAAAAATTGCCCGCAAAGGAAGTCTTTGGGTACAACTGAACTCCGCAGGGGAGCCTTTACGCAGCCCCACATGCAACTGGACTCTCTGTGTTCACTCTTTCTTAAAAAACCTAAATACATACCTACCCGGAATCTGAGAGAAAATGAAAATAGGACCCCAGAAAATGCATACAGAGCCCCTTTCACACATCAAAAATTGCCCCCAAAGGAAGCCTTTGGGTACAACTGAACTCCCCAGGGGAGCCTTTACGCAGCCCCACATGCAACTGGACTCTCTGTGTTCGCTTTTTCTGAACAGCCCTAAATACAGCCCTACCTGGAATCTGAGAGGAATTGAAAATAGGACCCCAGAAAAAATGTACAAGGCCCATTTCGCCCATCAAAAATTGCCCCCAAAGGAAGCCTTTGGGTACAACTGAACTCCCCAGGAGAGACTTTACGCAGCCACACATGCAACTGGACTCCCTGTGTTCTCTCTTTCTGAACAAACCTAAATATCTACCTACCCAGAATCTGAGAGGAATTGAAAATAGGACCCCAGAAAACATGTACAATGCCAATTTTGCCCATCAAAAATTGCCCCAAAGGAAGCCTTTGGGTACAACTGAACTCCCCAGGGAAGCCTTTACGCAGCCCCACATGCAACTGGACTCTCTGTGTTCGCTTTTTCTGAACAGCCCTAAATACAGCCCTACCTGGAATCTGAGAGGAATTGAAAATAGGACCCCAGAAAACGTGTACAAGGCCCATTTTGCCCATCAAAAATTGCCCGCAAAGGAAGTCTTTGGGTACAACTGAACTCCGCAGGGGAGCCTTTACGCAGCCCCACATGCAACTGGACTCTCTGTGTTCGCTTTTTCTGAACAGCCCTAAATACAGCCCTACCTGGAATCTGAGAGGAATTGAAAATAGGACCCCAGAAAACGTGTACAAGGCCCATTTTGCCTATCAAAAATTGCCCCCAAAGGAAGCCTTTGGGTACAACTGAATTCCCCAGGGGAGCCTTTACGCAGCCCCACATGCAACTGGACTCCATGTGTTCACTTTTTCTGAACAACCCTAAAGAAATCCCTACCCGGAATCTGAGAGGAATTGAAAATAGGACCCCAGAAATCGCGTACAGAGACCTTTCACCCATCAAATATTGCCCCCAAAGGAAGCCTTTGGGTACAACTGAACTCCCCAGGGGAGCCTTTACGCAGCCCCACATGCAACTGGACTCTCTGTGTTCGCTCTTTCTGAACAGCGCTAAATATCTCCCTACCCGGAATATAAGAAGAATTGAAAATAGGACCCCAGAAAACGTGTACAAGGCCCATTTTGCCTATCAAAAATTGCCCCCAAAGGAAGCCTTTGGGTACAACTGAACTCCCCAGGGGAGCCTTTACGCAGCCCCACATGCAACTGGACTCTCTGTGTTCGCTATTTCTGAACAGACCTAAATACAGCCCTACGTGGAATCTGAGAGGAATTGAAAATAGGACCCCAGAAAACGTGTACAAGGCCCATTTTGCCCATCAAAAATTGCCCCCAAAGGAAGCCTTTGGGTACAACTGAACTCCCCAGGGGAGCCTTTACGCAGCCCCACATGCAACTGGACTCTCTGTGTTCGCTCTTTCTGATCAGCCCTAAATGCAGCCCTACCTGGAATCTGAGAGGAATTGAAAATAGGTCCCCGGAAATCGTGTATAGAGCCCCTTTCGCCCATCAAAAAATGCCCCGAAAGGAAGCCTTTGGGTACAACTGAACTCCCCAGGGGAGCCTTTACGCAGCCCCACATGCAACTGGACTCTCTGTGTTCGCTTTTTCTGAACAGCCCTAAATACAGCCCTACCTGGAATCGAGAGGAATTGAAAATAGGACCCCAGAAAACGTGTACAAGGCCCATTTTGCGAATCAAAAATTGCCCCCAAAGGAAGCCTTTGGGTACAACTGAACTCTCCAGGGGAGCCTTTACGCAGCCCCACATGCAACTGGACTCCATGTGTTCGCTTTTTCTGAACAACCCTAAAGAAATCCCTACCCGGAATCTGAGAGGAAATTGAAAATAGGACCCCAGAAATCGCGTACAGAGACCTTTCACCCATCAAAAATTGCCCCCAAAGGAAGCCTTTGGGTACAACTGAACTCCCCAGGGGAGCCTTTACGCAGCCCCACATGCAACTGGACTCTCTGTGTTCGCTCTTTCTGAACAGCGCCAAATATCTCCCTACCCGGAATATAAGAAGAATTGAAAATAGGATCCCAGAAAATGTGTACAAGGCCCTTTTTGCCCATCAAAAATTGCCCGCAAAGGAAGTCTTTGGGTACAACTGAATTCCGCAGGGGAGCCTTTACGCAGCCCCACATGCAACTGGACTCTCTGTGTTCGCTCATTCTGAACAGCGCTAAATATCTCCCTACCCGGAATATAAGAAGAATTGAAAATAGGACCCCAGAAAACGTGTACAAGGCCCATTTTGCCTATCAAAAATTGCCCCCAAAGGAAGCCTTTGGGTACAACTGAACTCCCCAGGGGAGCCTTTACGCAGCCCCACATGCAACTGGACTCTCTGTGTTCGCTATTTCTGAACAGACCTAAATACAGCCCTACGTGGAATCTGAGAGGAATTGAAAATAGGTCCCCGGAAATCGTGTATAGAGCCCCTTTCGCCCATCAAAAAATGCCCCGAAAGGAAGCCTTTGGGTACAACTGAACTCCCCAGGGGAGCCTTTACGCAGCCCCACATGCAACTGGACTCTCTGTGTTCGCTTTTTCTGAACAGCCCTAAATACAGCCCTACCTGGAATCGAGAGGAATTGAAAATAGGACCCCAGAAAACGTGTACAAGGCCCATTTTGCGAATCAAAAATTGCCCCCAAAGGAAGCTTTTGGGTACAACTGAACTCTCCAGGGGAGCCTTTACGCAGCCCCACATGCAACTGGACTCCATGTGTTCGCTTTTTCTGAACAACCCTAAAGAAATCCCTACCCGGAATCTGAGAGGAAATTGAAAATAGGACCCCAGAAATCGCGTACAGAGACCTTTCACCCATCAAAAATTGCCCCCAAAGGAAGCCTTTGGGTACAACTGAACTCCCCAGGGGAGCCTTTACGCAGCCCCACATGCAACTGGACTCTCTGTGTTCGCTCTTTCTGAACAGCGCCAAATATCTCCCTACCCGGAATATAAGAAGAATTGAAAATAGGATCCCAGAAAATGTGTACAAGGCCCTTTTTGCCCATCAAAAATTGCCCGCAAAGGAAGTCTTTGGGTACAACTGAATTCCGCAGGGGAGCCTTTACGCAGCCCCACATGCAACTGGACTCTCTGTGTTCGCTCATTCTGAACAGCGCTAAATATCTCCCTACCCGGAATATAAGAAGAATTGAAAATAGGACCCCAGAAAACGTGTACAAGTCCCATTTTGCCTATCAAAAATTGCCCCCAAAGGAAGCCTTTGGGTACAACTGAACTCCCCAGGGGAGCCTTTACGAAGCCCCACATGCAACTGGACTCTCTGTGTTTGCTTTTTCTGAACAGCCCTAAATACAGCCCTACCTGGAATCTGAGAGGAATTGAAAATAGGACCCCAGAAAAAGCGTACAAGGCCCATTTTGCCCATCAAAAAATGCCCCGAAAGGAAGCCTTTGGGTACAACTGAACTCCCCAGGGGAGCCTTTACGCAGCCCCACATGCAACTGGACTCTCTGTGTTCGCTCTTTCTGAACAGCGCTAAATATCTCCCTACCCGGAATATAAGATGAATTGAAAATAGGACCCCAGAAAACGTGTACAAGGCCCATTTTGCCTATCAAAAATTGCCCCCAAAGGAAGCCTTTGGGTACAACTGAACTCCCCAGGGGAGCCTTTACGCAGCCCCACATGCAACTGGACTCCATGTGTTCGCTTTTTCTGAACAACCCTAAAGAAATCCCTACCCGGAATCTGAGAGGAAATTGAAAATAGGACCCCAGAAATCGCGTACAGAGACCTTTCACCCATCAAAAATTGCCGCCAAAGGAAGCCTTTGGGTACAACTGAACTCCCCAGGGGAGCCTTTACGCAGCCCCACATGCAACTGGACTCTCTGTGTTCGCTTTTTCTGAACAACCCTATAGAAATCCCTACCCGGAATCTGAGAGGAAATTGAAAATAGGACCCCAGAAATCGCGTACAGAGACCTTTCACCCATCAAAAATTGCCCCCAAAGGAAGCCTTTGGGTACAATTGAACTCCCCAGGGGAGCCTTTACGCAGCCCCACATGCAACTGGACTCTCTGTGTTCGCTCTTTCTGAACAGCCCTAAATAAAGCCCTACCTGGAATCTGAGAGGAATTGAAAATAGGACCCCAGAAAACGCGTACAGAGCCCCTTTTGCCCATCAAAAATTGCCCCGAAAGGAAGCCTTTGGGAACAACTTAACTCCGTAGGGGAGCCTTTACGCAGCCCCACATGCAACTGGACTATCTGTGTTCGCTCCTTTTGAACAACCATAAATATCTCCCTATCCGGAATCTGAGAGGAACTGAAAATAGGACCCCAGAAAACGTGTACAAGGCCCATTTTGCCCATCAAAAATTGCCCCCAAATGAAGCCTTTGGGTACAACTGAACTCCCCAGGCGAGCCTTTATGCAGCCCCACATGCAACTGGACTCTCTGTGTTCGCTCTTTCTGAACAGCGCCAAATATCTCCCTACCCGGAATATAAGAAGAATTGAAAATAGGACCCCAGAAAACGTGTACAAGGCCCCTTTTGCCAATCAAAAATTGCCCCCAAAGGAAGCCTTTGGGTACAACTGAACTCCCCAGGGGAGCCTTTACGCAGCCCCACATGCAACTGGACTCTCTGTGTTCGCTCTTTCTGAACAGCCCTAAATACAGCCCTACCCGGAATCTGAGAGGAAATTGAAAATAGGACCCCAGAAATCGCGTACAGAGACCTTTCACCCATCAAAAATTGCCCCCAAAGGAAGCCTTTGGGTACAACTGAACTCCCCAGGGGAGCCTTTACGCAGCCCCACATGCAACTGGACTCTCTGTGTTCGCTCTTTCTGAACAGCCCTAAATACAGCCCTACCTGGAATCTGAGAGGAATTGAAAATAGGACCCTAGAAAACGTGTACAAGGCCCATTTTGCCCATCAAAAATTGCCCCCAAAGGAAGCCTTTGGGTACAACTGAACTCCCCAGGGGAGCCTTTACGCAGCCCCACATGCAACTGGACTCTCTGTGTTCGCTCCTTCTGAACAACCCCAAATATCTCCCTATCCGGAATCTGAGAGGAATTGAAAATAGGACCCCAGAAAACGTGTACAAGGCCCATTTTGCCCATCAAAAATTGCCCTGAAAGGAAGTCTTTGGGTACAACTGAACTCCGCAGGGGAGCCTTTACGCAGCCCCACATGCAACTGGACTCTCTGTGTTCGCTCTTTCTGAACAGCGCTAAATATCTCCCTACCCGGAATATAAGAAGAATTGAAAATAGGACCCCAGAAAACGTGTACAAGGCCCATTTTGCCTATCAAAAATTGCCCCCAAAGGAAGCCTTTGGGTACAACTGAACTCCCCAGGGGAGCCTTTACGCAGCCCCACATGCAACTGGACTCTCTGTGTTCGCTCTTTCTGAACAGCCCTAAATACATACCTACCCGGAATCTGAGAGGAATTGAAAATAGGACCCCAGAAAACGTGTACAAGGCCCATTTTGCCAATCAAAAATTGCCCCCAAAGGAAGCCTTTGGGTACAACTGAACTCTCCAGGGGAGCCTTTACGCAGCCCCACATGCAACTGGACTCTCTGTGTTCGCTCTTTCTGAAGAACCCCTAATATCTCCCTATCCGGAATCTGAGAGGAATTGAAAATACGACCCCAGAAAACGCCTACAGAGCCCCTTTTGCTCATCAAACATTGCCCCCAAAGGAAGCGTTTGGGTACAACTGAACTCCCCAGGGGAGCCTTTACGCAGCCCCACATGCAACTGGACTCTCTGTGTTCGCTCTTTCTGAACAGCCCTAAATACAGCCCTACCTGGAATCTGAGAGGAATTGAAAAGAGGACCCCAGAAAACGTGTACAAGGCCCATTTTGCTAATCAAAAATTGCCCCCAAAGGAAGCCTTTGGGTACAACTGAACTCCCCAGGGGAACCTTTACGCAGCCCCACATGCAACTGGACTCTCTGTGTTCGCTTTTTCTGAACAGCCCTAAATACAGCCCTACCTGGAATCTGAGAGGAATTGAAAATAGGACCCCAGGAAACGTGTACAAGGCCCATTTTGCCCATCAAAAATTGCCCCGAAAGGAAGCCTTTGGGTACAACTGAACTCCCTACGGGAGCCTTTACGCAGCCCCACATGCAACTGGACTCTCTGTGTTCGCTCTTTCTGAACAGCACTAAATATCTCCCTACCCGGAATCTAAGACGAATTGAAAATACGACCCCAGAAAACGTGTACAAGGCCCATTTTTACCATCAAAAATTGCCCCCAAAGGAAGTCTTTGGGTACAACTGAACTCCCCAGGGGAGCTTTTACCCAGCCCGACATGCAACTGGACTGTGTTCACTCTTTCTTAAAAACCCTAAATACATCCCTACCCGGAATCAGAGAAGAAATGAAAATAGGACCCCAGAAAATGGGTACAGAGCCCATTACGCACATCAAAAATTGCCCCAGAAGGAAGCCTTTGGGTACAACTGAACTCCCCAGGGGAAACTTTACGCAGCCCGACACGCAACTGGACTATCAGTGTTAACTCTTTCTTAAAAACCCTAAGTACATCCCTACCCGGAATCTGAGAGGAAATGAAAATAGGATCCCAGAAGAGGCGTACAGAGACCCTTTCACCCATCAAAAATTGCCCCCAAAGGAAGCCTTTGGGTACAACTGAACTCCCCAGGGGAACCTTTACGCAGCCCCACATGCAACTGGACTCTCTGTGTTCGCTCCTTCTGAAGAACCCTAAAGACATCCCTACCCGGAATCTGAGAGGAATTGAAAATAGGACCCAAGAAATCGCGTACAGAGCCCCTTTCACCGGTCAAAAATTGCCGCCAAAGGAAGCCTTTGGGTACAACTGAACTCCCCAGGGGAGCCTTCATGCAGCCCCACATGCAGCTGGACTCTCTGTGTTCGCTCTTTCTGAACAATGCTAAATATCTCCCTACCCGGAATCTGAAGGAATTTAAAATAAGACCCCAGAAAACGCGTACAGAGCCTAATTCAACCATCAAAAATTGCCCCAAAGGAAGTCTATGGGTACAACTGAACTCCCCAGGGGAGCCTTTACGCAGCCCCACATGCAACTGGACTCTCTGTGTTCGCTCTTTCAGAACAACCCTAAATACAGCCCTACCTGGAATCTGAGAGGAATTGAAAATAGGACCGCAGAAAACTTGTACAAGGCCCAATTTGCCCATCAAAACTTGCCCCCAAAGGAAGCCTTTGGGTACAACTGAACTCCCCAGGGGAACCTTTACGCAGCCCGACATACAACTGGACTCTCTATGTACGCGCTATCTGACCAACCCTAAATACAGCCCTACCTGGAATCTGAGAGGAATTGAAAATAGGACCTCAGAAAACGTGTACAAGGCCGATTTTTCCCATCAAAAGTTGCCCCCAAAGGAAGCCTTTGGGTACAACTGAACTCCCCAGGGGAGCCTTTACGCAGCCCCACATGCAACTGGACTCTCTGTGTTCGCTCTTTCTGAACAATGCAAAATACCTCCCTAACTGGAATCTGAAGGAATTTAAAATAAGACCCCAGATAAGGCGTACAGAGCCCCTTTCAACCATCAAACATTGCCCCCAAAGGAAGCCTTTGGGTACAACTGAACTCCCCGGTGGAACCTATACGCAGCCCCACATGCAGCTGGACTCTCTGTGTTCGCTCTTTCTGAACAATGCTAACTATATCCCTACCGGGAATCTGAAGGAATTTAAAATCAGACCACAGAAAAAGCGTACAGAGCCCCTTTCACCCATCAAAAATTGCCCCCAAAGGAAGTCTTTGGGTACGGCTGAACTCCCCAGGGGAGCCTTTACGCAGCCCCACATGCAACTGGACTCTCTGTGTTCACTCTTTCTGAGCAACCGTAAATCCAGCCTTAACTGGAATCTGAGAGGAATTGAAAATAGGACCGCAGAAACGGCGTACAGAGCCCATTTCAACCATCAAAAATTGCCCCCAAAGGACGCTTTTGGGTACAACTGAACTCCCCAGTGGAGCCTTTACGCAGCCCCACATGCAACTGGACTCTCTGTGTTCGCTCTTTCTGAACAACCCTAAATACAGCCCTACGTGGAATCTGAGAGGACTTGAAAATAGGACCCCAGAAAACGTGTACAAGGCCCATTTTGCCCATCAAAAATTGCCCCCAAAGGAAGCCTGTGGGTACAACTGAACTCCCCAGGGGAGCATTTACGCAGCCCCACATGCAGCTGGACTCTCTGTGTTCGCTCTTTCTGAACAATGCTAAATATCTCCCTACCCGGAATCTGAAGGAATTTAAAATAAGACCCCAGAAAACGCGTACAGAGCCTAATTCAACCATCAAAAATTGCCCCAAAGGAAGCCTTTGGGTACAACTGAACTCCCCAGGGGAGCCTTTACGCAGCCCCACATGCAACTGGACTCTCTGTGTTCGCTCTTTCTGAAGAACCCCAAATATCTCCCTATCCGGAGTCTGAGAGGAATTGAAAATAGGACCCCAGAAAACGCCTACAGAGCCCCTTTTGCTCATCAAAAATTGCCCCCAAAGGAAGCCTTTTGGTACAACTGAACTCCCCAGGGGAGCCTTTACGCAGCCCCACATGCAACTGGACTCTCTGTGTTCGCTCTTTCTGAACAGCCCTAAATACAGCCCTACCTGGAATCTGAGAGGAATTGAAAAGAGGACCCCAGAAAACGTGTACAAGGCCCATTTTGCCCATCAAAAATTGCCCCCAAAGGAAGCCTTTGGGTACAACTGAACTCCCCAGGGGAGCCTTCATGCAGCCCCACATGCAGCTGGACTCTCTGTGTTCGCTCTTTCTGAACAATGCTAAAATCTCCCTACCCGGAATCTGAAGGAATTTAAAATAAGACCCCAGAAAACGCGTACAGAGCCTAATTCAACCATCAAAAATTGCCCCAAAGGAAGCCTTTGGGTACAACTGAACTCCCCAGGGGAGCCTTTACGCAGCCCCACATGCAACTGGACTCTCTGTGTTCGCTCTTTCTGAAGAACCCCTAATATCTCCCTATCCGGAATCTGAGAGGAATTGAAAATACGACCCCAGAAAACGCCTACAGAGCCCCTTTTGCTCATCAAACATTGCCCCCAAAGGAAGCGTTTGGGTACAACTGAACTCCCCAGGGGAGCCTTTACGCAGCCCCACATGCAACTGGACTCTCTGTGTTCGCTCTTTCTGAACAGCCCTAAATACAGCCCTACCTGGAATCTGAGAGGAATTGAAAAGAGGACCCCAGAAAACGTGTACAAGGCCCATTTTGCCAATCAAAAATTGCCCCCAAAGGAAGCCTTTGGGTACAACTGAACTCCCCAGGGGAGCCTTTACGCAGCCCCACATGCAACTGGACTCTCTGTGTTCGCTTTTTCTGAACAGCCCTAAATACAGCCCTACCTGGAATCTGAGAGGAATTGAAAATAGGACCCCAGGAAACGTGTACAAGGCCCATTTTGCCCATCAAAAATTGCCCCGAAAGGAAGCCTTTGGGTACAACTGAACTCCCTACGGGAGCCTTTACGCAGCCCCACATGCAACTGGACTCTCTGTGTTCGCTCTTTCTGAACAGCACTAAATATCTCCCTACCCGGAATCTAAGACGAATTGAAAATAGGACCCCAGAAAACGTGTACAAGGCCCATTTTGCCTATCAAAAATTGCCCCCAAAGGAAGCCTTTGGGTACAACTGAACTCCCCAGGGGAGCCTTTACGCAGCCCCACATGCAACTGGACTCTCTGTGTTCGCTTTTTCTGAACAGCCCTAAATACAGCCCTACCTAGAATCTGAGAGGAATTGAAAATAGGACCCCAGAAAACGTGTACAAGGCCCATTTTGCCAATCAAAAATTGCCCCCAAAGGAAGCCTTTGGGTACAACTGAACTCCCCAGGGGAGCCTTTACGCAGCCCCACATGCAACTGGACTCTCTGTGTTCGCTTTTTCTGAACAGCTCTAAATACAGCCCTACCTGGAATCTGAGAGGAATTGAAAATAGGACCCCAGAAAACATGTACAAAGCCCATTTCGCCCATAAAAAATTGCCCCCAAAGGAAGCCTTTGGGTACAACTGAACTCCCCAGGGGAGCCTTTACGCAGCCCCACATGCAACTGGACTCTCTGTGTTCGCTCTTTCTGAACAGCCCTAAAAACAGCCCTATCTGGAATCTGAAAGGAATTGAAAATAGGACCCCAGAAAACGTGTACAAGGCCCATTTTGCCTATCAAAAATTGCCCCCAAAGGAAGCCTTTGGGTACAACTGAACTCCAAAGGGGAGCCTTTACGCAGCCGCACATTCAACTGGACTCTCTGTGTTCGCGCTTTCTGAACAGCGCTAAATATCTATCTACCCGGAATCTGAGAGGAATTGAAAATAGGACCCCAGAAAACGTGTACAAGGCCCATTTTTCCCATCAAAAATTGCCCCCAAAGGAAGTCGTTGGGTATATCTGAACTCCGCAGGGGAGCCTTCACTTAGACCCACATGCAGCTGGACTCCTTGCGTTCGCTCTTTCTGAACAACCCTATATATCTCCCTACCCGGAATCTGGGAGAAATTGAAAATAGGACCCCAGAAATCGCGTACAGAGCCCCTTACTCACATCAAAAATTTCCCCGAAAGGAAGCTTTTGGGTTCAACTTAACTCCCCAGGGGAGCCTTCACTTAGACCACATGCAACTGGACTCTCTGTGATCACTCTTTCTTGAAAACCCTAAATACATACCTACCCGGAATCTGAGAGAAAATGAAAATAGGACCCCAGAAATTGCATACAGAGCCCCTTTCACACATCAAAAATTGCCCCCAAAGGAAGCCTTTGGGTACAACTGAACTCCCCAGGGGAGCCTTTACGCAGCCCCACATGCAACTGGACTCTCTGTGTTCACTCTTTCTTAAAAACCCTAAATACATACCTACCCGGAATCTGAGAGGAATTGAAAATAGGACCCCAGAAAACGTGTACAAGGCCCATTTTGCCCATCAAAAATTGCCCCCAAAGGAAGCCTGTGGGTACAACTGAACTCCCCAGGGGAGCCTTCATGCAGCCCCACATGCAGCTGGACTCTCTGTGTTCGCTCTTTCTGAACAATGCTAAATATCTCCCTACCCGGAATCTGAAGGAATTTAAAATAAGACCCCAGAAAACGCGTACAGAGCCTAATTCAACCATCAAAAATTGCCCCAAAGGAAGCCTTTGGGTACAACTGAACTCCCCAGGGGAGCCTTTACGCAGCCCCACATGCAACTGGACTCTCTGTGTTCGCTCTTTCTGAAGAACCCCTAATATCTCCCTATCCGGAATCTGAGAGGAATTGAAAATACGACCCCAGAAAACGCCTACAGAGCCCCTTTTGCTCATCAAACATTGCCCCCAAAGGAAGCGTTTGGGTACAACTGAACTCCCCAGGGGAGCCTTTACGCAGCCCCACATGCAACTGGACTCTCTGTGTTCGCTCTTTCTGAACAGCCCTAAATACAGCCCTACCTGGAATCTGAGAGGAATTGAAAAGAGGACCCCAGAAAACGTGTACAAGGCCCATTTTGCCAATCAAAAATTGCCCCCAAAGGAAGCCTTTGGGTACAACTGAACTCCCCAGGGGAGCCTTTACGCAGCCCCACATGCAACTGGACTCTCTGTGTTCGCTCTTTCTGAAGAACCCCAAATATCTCCCTATCCGGAGTCTGAGAGGAATTGAAAATAGGACCCCAGAAAACGCCTACAGAGCCCCTTTTGCTCATCAAAAATTGCCCCCAAAGGAAGCCTTTTGGTACAACTGAACTCCCCAGGGGAGCCTTTACGCAGCCCCACATGCAACTGGACTCTCTGTGTTCGCTCTTTCTGAACAGCCCTAAATACAGCCCTACCTGGAATCTGAGAGGAATTGAAAAGAGGACCCCAGAAAACGTGTACAAGGCCCATTTTGCCCATCAAAAATTGCCCCCAAAGGAAGCCTTTGGGTACAACTGAACTCCCCAGGGGAGCCTTCATGCAGCCCCACATGCAGCTGGACTCTCTGTGTTCGCTCTTTCTGAACAATGCTAAATATCTCCCTACCCGGAATCTGAAGGAATTTAAAATAAGACCCCAGAAAACGCGTACAGAGCCTAATTCAACCATCAAAAATTGCCCCAAAGGAAGCCTTTGGGTACAACTGAACTCCCCAGGGGAGCCTTTACGCAGCCCCACATGCAACTGGACTCTCTGTGTTCGCTCTTTCTGAAGAACCCCTAATATCTCCCTATCCGGAATCTGAGAGGAATTGAAAATACGACCCCAGAAAACGCCTACAGAGCCCCTTTTGCTCATCAAACATTGCCCCCAAAGGAAGCGTTTGGGTACAACTGAACTCCCCAGGGGAGCCTTTACGCAGCCCCACATGCAACTGGACTCTCTGTGTTCGCTCTTTCTGAACAGCCCTAAATACAGCCCTACCTGGAATCTGAGAGGAATTGAAAAGAGGACCCCAGAAAACGTGTACAAGGCCCATTTTGCCAATCAAAAATTGCCCCCAAAGGAAGCCTTTGGGTACAACTGAACTCCGCAGGGGAGCCTTTACGCAGCCCCACATGCAACTGGACTCTCTGTGTTCGCTTTTTCTGAACAGCCCTAAATACAGCCCTACCTGGAATCTGAGAGGAATTGAAAATAGGACCCCAGGAAACGTGTACAAGGCCCATTTTGCCCATCAAAAATTGCCCCGAAAGGAAGCCTTTGGGTACAACTGAACTCCCTACGGGAGCCTTTACGCAGCCCCACATGCAACTGGACTCTCTGTGTTCGCTCTTTCTGAACAGCACTAAATATCTCCCTACCCGGAATCTAAGACGAATTGAAAATAGGACCCCAGAAAACGTGTACAAGGCCCATTTTGCCTATCAAAAATTGCCCCCAAAGGAAGCCTTTGGGTAGAACTGAACTCCCCAGGGGAGCCTTTACGCAGCCCCACATGCAACTGGACTCTCTGTGTTCGCTTTTTCTGAACAGCCCTAAATACAGCCCTACCTGGAATCTGAGAGGAATTGAAAATAGGACCCCAGAAAACGTGTACAAGGCCCATTTTGCCAATCAAAAATTGCCCCCAAAGGAAGCCTTTGGGTACAACTGAACTCCCCAGGGGAGCCTTTACGCAGCCCCACATGCAACTGGACTCTCTGTGTTCGCTTTTTCTGAACAGCTCTAAATACAGCCCTACCTGGAATCTGAGAGGAATTGAAAATAGGACCCCAGAAAACATGTACAAAGCCCATTTCGCCCATAAAAAATTGCCCCCAAAGGAAGCCTTTGGGTACAACTGAACTCCCCAGGGGAGCCTTTACGCAGCCCCACATGCAACTGGACTCTCTGTGTTCGCTCTTTCTGAACAGCCCTAAAAACAGCCCTATCTGGAATCTGAAAGGAATTGAAAATAGGACCCCAGAAAACGTGTACAAGGCCCATTTTGCCTATCAAAAATTGCCCCCAAAGGAAGCCTTTGGGTACAACTGAACTCCAAAGGGGAGCCTTTACGCAGCCGCACATTCAACTGGACTCTCTGTGTTCGCGCTTTCTGAACAGCGCTAAATATCTATCTACCCGGAATCTGAGAGGAATTGAAAATAGGACCCCAGAAAACGTGTACAAGGCCCATTTTTCCCATCAAAAATTGCCCCCAAAGGAAGTCGTTGGGTATATCTGAACTCCGCAGGGGAGCCTTCACTTAGACCCACATGCAGCTGGACTCCTTGCGTTCGCTCTTTCTGAACAACCCTATATATCTCCCTACCCGGAATCTGGGAGAAATTGAAAATAGGACCCCAGAAATCGCGTACAGAGCCCCTTACTCACATCAAAAATTTCCCCGAAAGGAAGCTTTTGGGTTCAACTTAACTCCCCAGGGGAGCCTTCACTTAGACCACATGCAACTGGACTCTCTGTGATCACTCTTTCTTGAAAACCCTAAATACATACCTACCCGGAATCTGAGAGAAAATGAAAATAGGACCCCAGAAATTGCATACAGAGCCCCTTTCACACATCAAAAATTGCCCCCAAAGGAAGCCTTTGGGTACAACTGAACTCCCCAGGGGAGCCTTTACGCAGCCCCACATGCAACTGGACTCTCTGTGTTCACTCTTTCTTAAAAACCCTAAATACATACCTACCCGGAATCTGAGAGGAATTGAAAATAGGACCCCAGAAAACGTGTACAAGGCCCATTTTGCCCATCAAAAATTGCCCCCAAAGGAAGCCTGTGGGTACAACTGAACTCCCCAGGGGAGCCTTCATGCAGCCCCACATGCAGCTGGACTCTCTGTGTTCGCTCTTTCTGAACAATGCTAAATATCTCCCTACCCGGAATCTGAAGGAATTTAAAATAAGACCCCAGAAAACGCGTACAGAGCCTAATTCAACCATCAAAAATTGCCCCAAAGGAAGCCTTTGGGTACAACTGAACTCCCCAGGGGAGCCTTTACGCAGCCCCACATGCAACTGGACTCTCTGTGTTCGCTCTTTCTGAAGAACCCCTAATATCTCCCTATCCGGAATCTGAGAGGAATTGAAAATACGACCCCAGAAAACGCCTACAGAGCCCCTTTTGCTCATCAAACATTGCCCCCAAAGGAAGCGTTTGGGTACAACTGAACTCCCCAGGGGAGCTTTTACGCAGCCCCACATGCAACTGGACTCTCTGTGTTCGCTCTTTCTGAACAGCCCTAAATACAGCCCTACCTGGAATCTGAGAGGAATTGAAAAGAGGACCCCAGAAAACGTGTACAAGGCCCATTTTGCCAATCAAAAATTGCCCCCAAAGGAAGCCTTTGGGTACAACTGAACTCCCCAGGGGAGCCTTTACGCAGCCCCACATACAACTGGACTCTCTGTGTTCGCTTTTTCTGAACAGCCCTAAATACAGCCCTACCTGGAATCTGAGAGGAATTGAAAATAGGACCCCAGGAAACGTGTACAAGGCCCATTTTGCCCATCAAAAATTGCCCCGAAAGGAAGCCTTTGGGTACAACTGAACTCCCTACGGGAGCCTTTACGCAGCCCCACATGCAACTGGACTCTCTGTGTTCGCTCTTTCTGAACAGCACTAAATATCTCCCTACCCGGAATCTAAGACGAATTGAAAATACGACCCCAGAAAACGTGTACAAGGCCCATTTTTCCCATCAAAAATTGCCCCCAAAGGAAGTCTTTGGGTACAACTGAACTCCCCAGGGGAGCTTTTACCCAGCCCGACATGCAACTGGACTGTGTTCACTCTTTCTTAAAAACCCTAAATACATCCCTACCCGGAATCAGAGAAGAAATGAAAATAGGACCCCAGAAAACGTGTACAAGGCCCATTTTGCCTATCAAAAATTGCCCCCAAAGGAAGCCTTTGGGTAGAACTGAACTCCCCAGGGGAGCCTTTACGCAGCCCCACATGCAACTGGACTCTCTGTGTTCGCTTTTTCTGAACAGCCCTAAATACAGCCCTACCTGGAATCTGAGAGGAATTGAAAATAGGACCCCAGAAAACGTGTACAAGGCCCATTTTGCCAATCAAAAATTGCCCCCAAAGGAAGCCTTTGGGTACAACTGAACTCCCCAGGGGAGCCTTTACGCAGCCCCACATGCAACTGGACTCTCTGTGTTCGCTTTTTCTGAACAGCTCTAAATACAGCCCTACCTGGAATCTGAGAGGAATTGAAAATAGGACCCCAGAAAACATGTACAAAGCCCATTTCGCCCATAAAAAATTGCCCCCAAAGGAAGCCTTTGGGTACAACTGAACTCCCCAGGGGAGCCTTTACGCAGCCCCACATGCAACTGGACTCTCTGTGTTCGCTCTTTCTGAACAGCCCTAAAAACAGCCCTATCTGGAATCTGAAAGGAATTGAAAATAGGACCCCAGAAAACGTGTACAAGGCCCATTTTGCCTATCAAAAATTGCCCCCAAAGGAAGCCTTTGGGTACAACTGAACTCCAAAGGGGAGCCTTTACGCAGCCGCACATTCAACTGGACTCTCTGTGTTCGCGCTTTCTGAACAGCGCTAAATATCTATCTACCCGGAATCTGAGAGGAATTGAAAATAGGACCCCAGAAAACGTGTACAAGGCCCATTTTTCCCATCAAAAATTGCCCCCAAAGGAAGTCGTTGGGTATATCTGAACTCCGCAGGGGAGCCTTCACTTAGACCCACATGCAGCTGGACTCCTTGCGTTCGCTCTTTCTGAACAACCCTATATATCTCCCTACCCGGAATCTGGGAGAAATTGAAAATAGGACCCCAGAAATCGCGTACAGAGCCCCTTACTCACATCAAAAATTTCCCCGAAAGGAAGCTTTTGGGTTCAACTTAACTCCCCAGGGGAGCCTTCACTTAGACCACATGCAACTGGACTCTCTGTGATCACTCTTTCTTGAAAACCCTAAATACATACCTACCCGGAATCTGAGAGAAAATGAAAATAGGACCCCAGAAATTGCATACAGAGCCCCTTTCACACATCAAAAATTGCCCCCAAAGGAAGCCTTTGGGTACAACTGAACTCCCCAGGGGAGCCTTTACGCAGCCCCACATGCAACTGGACTCTCTGTGTTCACTCTTTCTTAAAAACCCTAAATACATACCTACCCGGAATCTGAGAGGAATTGAAAATAGGACCCCAGAAAACGTGTACAAGGCCCATTTTGCCCATCAAAAATTGCCCCCAAAGGAAGCCTGTGGGTACAACTGAACTCCCCAGGGGAGCCTTCATGCAGCCCCACATGCAGCTGGACTCTCTGTGTTCGCTCTTTCTGAACAAAGCTAAATATCTCCCTACCCGGAATCTGAAGGAATTTAAAATAAGACCCCAGAAAACGCGTACAGAGCCTAATTCAACCATCAAAAATTGCCCCAAAGGAAGCCTTTGGGTACAACTGAACTCCCCAGGGGAGCCTTTACGCAGCCCCACATGCAACTGGACTCTCTGTGTTCGCTCTTTCTGAAGAACCCCTAATATCTCCCTATCCGGAATCTGAGAGGAATTGAAAATACGACCCCAGAAAACGCCTACAGAGCCCCTTTTGCTCATCAAACATTGCCCCCAAAGGAAGCGTTTGGGTACAACTGAACTCCCCAGGGGAGCCTTTACGCAGCCCCACATGCAACTGGACTCTCTGTGTTCGCTCTTTCTGAACAGCCCTAAATACAGCCCTACCTGGAATCTGAGAGGAATTGAAAAGAGGACCCCAGAAAACGTGTACAAGGCCCATTTTGCCAATCAAAAATTGCCCCCAAAGGAAGCCTTTGGGTACAACTGAACTCCCCAGGGGAGCCTTTACGCAGCCCCACATGCAACTGGACTCTCTGTGTTCGCTTTTTCTGAACAGCCCTAAATACAGCCCTACCTGGAATCTGAGAGGAATTGAAAATAGGACCCCAGGAAACGTGTACAAGGCCCATTTTGCCCATCAAAAATTGCCCCGAAAGGAAGCCTTTGGGTACAACTGAACTCCCTACGGGAGCCTTTACGCAGCCCCACATGCAACTGGACTCTCTGTGTTCGCTCTTTCTGAACAGCACTAAATATCTCCCTACCCGGAATCTAAGACGAATTGAAAATACGACCCCAGAAAACGTGTACAAGGCCCATTTTTCCCATCAAAAATTGCCCCCAAAGGAAGTCTTTGGGTACAACTGAACTCCCCAGGGGAGCTTTTACCCAGCCCGACATGCAACTGGACTGTGTTCACTCTTTCTTAAAAACCCTAAATACATCCCTACCCGGAATCAGAGAAGAAATGAAAATAGGACCCCAGAAAATGGGTACAGAGCCCATTACGCACATCAAAAATTGCCCCAGAAGGAAGCCTTTGGGTACAACTGAACTCCCCAGGGGAAACTTTACGCAGCCCGACACGCAACTGGACTATCAGTGTTAACTCTTTCTTAAAAACCCTAAGTACATCCCTACCCGGAATCTGAGAGGAAATGAAAATAGGATCCCAGAAGACGCGTACAGAGACCCTTTCACCCATCAAAAATTGCCCCCAAAGGAAGCCTTTGGGTACAACTGAACTCCCCAGGGGAACCTTTACGCAGCCCCACATGCAACTGGACTCTCTGTGTTCGCTCCTTCTGAAGAACCCTAAAGACATCCCTACCCGGAATCTGAGAGGAATTGAAAATAGGACCCAAGAAATCGCGTACAGAGCCCCTTTCACCGGTCAAAAATTGCCGCCAAAGGAAGCCTTTGGGTACAACTGAACTCCCCAGGGGAGCCTTCATGCAGCCCCACATGCAGCTGGACTCTCTGTGTTCGCTCTTTCTGAACAATGCTAAATATCTCCCTACCCGGAATCTGAAGGAATTTAAAATAAGACCCCAGAAAACGCGTACAGAGCCTAATTCAACCATCAAAAATTGCCCCAAAGGAAGTCTATGGGTACAACTGAACTCCCCAGGGGAGCCTATACGCAGCCCCACATGCAACTGGACTCTCTGTGTTCGCTCTTTCAGAACAACCCTAAATACAGCCCTACCTGGAATCTGAGAGGAATTGAAAATAGGACCGCAGAAAACTTGTACAAGGCCCAATTTGCCCATCAAAACTTGCCCCCAAAGGAAGCCTTTGGGTACAACTGAACTCCCCAGGGGAACCTTTACGCAGCCCGACATACAACTGGACTCTCTATGTACGCTCTATCTGACCAACCCTAAATACAGCCCTACCTGGAATCTGAGAGGAATTGAAAATAGGACCTCAGAAAACGTGTACAAGGCCGATTTTTCCCATCAAAAGTTGCCCCCAAAGGAAGCCTTTGGGTACGGCTGAACTCCCCAGGGGAGCCTTTACGCAGCCCCACATGCAACTGGACTCTCTGTGTTCGCTCTTTCTGAACAATGCAAAATACCTCCCTAACTGGAATCTGAAGGAATTTAAAATAAGACCCCAGATAAGGCGTACAGAGCCCCTTTCAACCATCAAACATTGCCCCCAAAGGAAGCCTTTGGGTACAACTGAACTCCCCGGTGGAACCTATACGCAGCCCCACATGCAGCTGGACTCTCTGTGTTCGCTCTTTCTGAACAATGCTAACTATATCCCTACCGGGAATCTGAAGGAATTTAAAATCAGACCACAGAAAAAGCGTACAGAGCCCCTTTCACCCATCAAAAATTGCCCCCAAAGGAAGCCTTTGGGTACGGCTGAACTCCCCAGGGGAGCCTTTACGCAGCCCCACATGCAACTGGACTCTCTGTGTTCACTCTTTCTGAGCAACCGTAAATCCAGCCTTACCTGGAATCTGAGAGGAATTGAAAATAGGACCGCAGAAACGGCGTACAGAGCCCATTTCAACCATCAAAAATTGCCCCCAAAGGACGCTTTTGGGTACAACTGAACTCCCCAGTGGAGCCTTTACGCAGCCCCACATGCAACTGGACTCTCTGTGTTCGCTGTTTCTGAACAACCCTAAATACAGCCCTACGTGGAATCTGAGAGGACTTGAAAATAGGACCCCAGAAAACGTGTACAAGGCCCATTTTGCCCATCAAAAATTGCCCCCAAAGGAAGCCTGTGGGTACAACTGAACTCCCCAGGGGAGCATTTACGCAGCCCCACATGCAGCTGGACTCTCTGTGTTCGCTCTTTCTGAACAATGCTAAATATCACCCTACCCGGAATCTGAAGGAATTTAAAATAAGACCCCAGAAAACGCGTACAGAGCCTAATTCAACCATCAAAAATTGCCCCAAAGGAAGCCTTTGGGTACAACTGAACTCCCCAGGGGAGCCTTTACGCAGCCCCACATGCAACTGGACTCTCTGTGTTCGCTCTTTCTGAAGAACCCCAAATATCTCCCTATCCGGAGTCTGAGAGGAATTGAAAATAGGACCCCAGAAAACGCCTACAGAGCCCCTTTTGCTCATCAAAAATTGCCCCCAAAGGAAGCCTTTTGGTACAACTGAACTCCCCAGGGGAGCCTTTACGCAGCCCCACATGCAACTGGACTCTCTGTGTTCGCTCTTTCTGAACAGCCCTAAATACAGCCCTACCTGGAATCTGAGAGGAATTGAAAAGGGGACCCCAGAAAACGTGTACAAGGCCCATTTTGCCCATCAAAAATTGCCCCCAAAGGAAGCCTTTGGGTACAACTGAACTCCCCAGGGGAGCCTTTACGCAGCCCCACATGCAACTGGACTGTGTTCACTCTTTCTTAAAAACCCTAAATACATCCCTACCCGGAATCAGAGAGGAAATGAAAATAGGACCCCAGAAAATGGGTACAGAGCCCATTACGCACATCAAAAATTGCCCCAGAAGGAAGCCTTTGGGTACAACTGAACTCCCCAGGGGAAACTTTACGCAGCCCGACACGCAACTGGACTATCAGTGTTAACTCTTTCTTAAAAACCCTACGTACATACCTACCCGGAATCTGAGAGGAAATGAAAATAGGATCCCAGAAGACGCGTACAGAGACCCTTTCACCCATCAAAAATTGCCCCCAAAGGAAGCCTTTGGGTACAACTGAACTCCCCAGGGGAACCTTTAGGCAGCCCCACATGCAACTGGACTCTCTGTGTTCGCTCCTTCTGAAGAACCCTAAAGACATCCCTACCCGGAAACTGAGAGGAATTGAAAATAGGACCCAAGAAATCGCGTACAGAGCCCCTTTCACCGGTCAAAAATTGCCGCCAAAGGAAGCCTTTGGGTACAACTGAACTCCCCAGGGGAGCCTTCATGCAGCCCCACATGCAGCTGGACTCTCTGTGTTCGCTCTTTCTGAACAATGCTAAATATCTCCCTACCCGGAATCTGAAGGAATTTAAAATAAGACCCCAGAAAACGCGTACAGAGCCTAATTCAACCATCAAAAATTGCCCCAAAGGAAGTCTATGGGTACAACTGAACTCCCCATGGGAGCCTTTACGCAGCCCAACATACAACTGGACTCTCTGTGTACGCTCTATCTGACCAACCCTAAATACAGCCCTACCTGGAATCTGAGAGGAATTGAAAATAGGACCCCAGAAAACGTGTACAAGGCCGATTTTTCCCATCAAAAATTGCCCCCAAAGGAAGTCTTTGGGTACGGCTGAACTCCCCAGGGGAGCCTTTACGCAGCCCCACATGCAACTGGACTCTCTGTGTTCGCTCTTTCTCAGCAACCGTAAATCCAGCCTTACCTGGAATCAGAGAGGAATTGAAAATAGGACCGCAGAAACGGCGTACAGAGCCCATTTCAATCATCAAAAATTGCCCCCAAAGGACGCTTTTGGGTACAACTGAACTCCCCAGGGGAGCCTTTACGCAGCCCCCCATGCAACTGGACTCTCTGTGTTCGCTCTTTCTGAACAACACTAAATATCTCCCTAACAGGAATCTGAAGGAATTTAAAATAAGACCCCAGAAATGGCGTACAGAGCCCATTTCAACCATCAAAAATTGCCCCCAAAGGAAGACTTTGGGTACAACTGAACTCCCCAGGGGAGCCTTTACGCAGCACCACATGCAACTGGACTCTCTGTGTTAGCACTTTCTGAACAACGCTAATATCTCCCTTACTGGAATCTGAGAGGAACTTAAAATAGGACCCAAGAAATCGAGTACAGAGCCCCTTACGCACATCAAAAATTGACCCCAAAGGAAGCCTTTGTGTACAACTGAACTCCCCAGGGGAGCCTTTACGCAGCCCCACATGCAACTGGACTCTCTGTGTTCGCTCTTTCTGAAGAACCCTAAAGACATCCCTAACTGGAATCTGAGAGGAATTTAAAATAGGACTCCAGAAAACGCATACAAGGCCCATTTTGACCATCAAAAATTAACCCCAAAAGAAGCCTTTGGGTACAATTGAACTCCCCAGGGGAGCCTTTACGCAGCCCGACATGCAACTGTACTCTCTGTGTTCACTCTTTCTTAAAAACCCTAAATACATACACGGCCTTGTACACGTTTTCTGGGGTCCTATTTTCAATTCCTCTCAGATGCCAGGTAGGGCTGTATTTAGGGCTGTTCAGAAAGAGCGAACACAGAGAGTCCAGTTGCATGTGGGGCTGCCTAAAGGCTCCCTGGGGAGTTCAGTTGTACTCAAAAGCTTCCTTTCGGGGAATTTTTTGATGTGCCTAAGGGGCTCTGTACGCGATTTCAGGGGTCCTATTTTCAATTTCTCCCAGATTCTGGGTAAAGAGATATATAGGGTTGTTAAGAAAGAGCGAACGCAAGGAGTCCAGCTGCATGTGGGTCTAAGTGAAGGCTCCCCTGGGAGTTCAGTTGTACCCAAAGGCTTCCTTTGGGGGCAAATTTTGATAGGCAAAATGGGCCTTGTACACGTTTTCTGGGGTCCTATTTTCAATTCCTCTCAGATTCCGGATAGGGAGATATTTAGGGTTTTTAAGAAAGAGTGAACACAGAGAGTCCAGTTGCATGTGGGGCTGCGTAAAGGGTCCCCTGGGGAGTTAAGCTGTACCCAAAACCTTCCTTTCGGGGCAATTTTTGATGTGCGTAAGGGGCTCTGTATGCGATTTCTGGGGTCCTATTTTCAATTTCTCTCAGATTCCGGGTAGGGAGATATATAGGGTTGTTCAGAAAGAGCGAACACAGAGAGTCCAGTTTCATGTGGGGCTAAGTGAAGGCTCCCCTGGGGAGTTCATTTGTACCCAAAGGCTTCCTTTGGGGGCTATTTTTGATGGGAAAAAGGGGCCTTGTACACGTTTTCTGGGGACCAATTTTCAATTCCTCTCAGATTCCAGGTAGGGCTGTATTTAGGGCTGTTCAGAAAGAGCGAACACAGAGAGTCCAGTTGCATGGGGGAGCTGCGTAAAGGCTCCCCTGGGGAGTTCAGTTGTACCCAAAGGCTTCCTTTGGGGGCAATTTTTGATGGGCGAAAGGGGCTCTGTAGGCGTTTTCTGGGGTCCGATTTTCAATTCCTCTCAGATTCTGGCTCGGGAGATATTTGGGGTTCTTCAGAAAGTGCGAACACAGAGAGTCCAGTTGCATGTGGGGCTGTATAAAGGCTCCCCTGGGGAGTTCAGTTGTACCCAAAGGCTTCCTTTGGGGGCAAATTTTGATGGGCAAAATGGGCCTTGTACACGTTTTCTGGGGTCCTATTTTCAATTCATCTTATATTCCAGGTAGGGAGATATTTAGCGCTGTTCAGAAAGAGTGAACACAGAGAGTCCAGTTGCATTTGGGGCAGCGTAAAGGCTCACCTGGGGAATTCAGCCGTACCCAAAGACTTCCTTTGGGGGCAATTTTTGATGGTTGAAAAGGGCTCTGTACGCGTTTTCTGGGGTCTTATTTTAAATTCCTTCAGATTCCTGTTAGGGAGATATTCAGCGTTGTTCAGAAAGAACGAACACAGATAGTCCAGTTGCATGTCGGGCTGCGTAAAGGCTCCCCTGGGGAGTTCAGTTGTACCAAAAGGCTTCCTTTGGGGGCAATTTTTGATGGGCAAAAGGGGCTCTGTACGCGTTTTCTGGGGTCCTATTTTCAATTCCTCTCAGATTCCGGGTAGGGATGTATTTAGGGTTTTTAAGAAAGTGCGAACACAGAGAGTCCAGTTGCATGTGGGGCTGCGTAAAGGGTCCCCTGGGGAGTTAAGCTGTACCCAAAACCTTCCTTTCGGGGCAATTTTTGATGTGCGTAAGGGGCTCTGTATGCGATTTCTGGGGTCCTATTTTCAATTCCTCTCAGATTCCGGGTAGGGAGATATATAGGGTTGTTCAGAAAGAGCGAACACAGAGAGTCCATTTTCATGTGGGGCTAAGTGAAGGCTCCCCTGGGGAGTTCATTTGTACCCAAAGGCTTCCTTTGGGGGCTATTTTTGATGGGAAAAAGGGGCCGTGTACACGTTTTCTGGGGACCAATTTTCAATTCCTCTCAGATTCCAGGTAGGGCTGTATTTAGGGCTGTTCAGAAAGAGCGAACACAGAGAGTCCAGTTGCATGGGGGAGCTGCGTAAAGGCTCCCCTGGGGAGTTCAGTTGTACCCAAAGGCTTCCTTTGGGGGCAATTTTTGATGGGCGAAAGGGGCTCTGTAGGCGTTTTCTGGGGTCCGATTTTCAATTCCTCTCAGATTCCGGATCGGGAGATATTTGGGGTTCTTCAGAAAGTGCGAACACAGAGAGTCCAGTTGCATGTGGGGCTGTATAAAGGCTCCCCTGGGGAGTTCAGTTGTACCCAAAGGCTTCCTTTGGGGGCAAATTTTGATGGGCAAAATGGGCCTTGTACACGTTTTCTGGGGTCCTATTTTCAATTCATCTTATATTCCAGGTAGGGAGATATTTAGCGCTGTTCAGAAAGAGTGAACACAGAGAGTCCAGTTGCATTTGGGACAGCGTAAAGGCTCACCTGGGGAATTCAGCCGTACCCAAAGACTTCCTTTGAGGGCAATTTTAGATGGTTGAAAAGGGCTCTGTACGCGTTTTCTGGGGTCTTATTTTAAATTCCTTCAGATTCCTGTTAGGGAGATATTCAGCGTTGTTCAGAAAGAACGAACACAGATAGTCCAGTTGCATGTCGGGCTGCGTAAAGGCTCCCCTGGGGAGTTCAGTTGTACCAAAAGGCTTCCTTTGGGGGCAATTTTTGATGGGCAAAAGGGGCTCTGTACGCGTTTTCTGGGGTCCTATTTTCAATTCCTCTCAGATTCCGGGTAGGGATGTATTTAGGGTTTTTAAGAAAGAGCGAACACAGAGAGTCCAGTTGCATGTCGGGCTGCGTAAAGGCTCCCCTGGGGAGTTCAGTTGTACCTAAAGGCTTCCTTTGTGGGTAATTTTTGATGGGCGAAAGGGGCTCTGTATGCGATTTCTGGGTCCTATTTTCAATTCCACTCAGATTCCGGGTAGGGATGTCTTTAGGGTTGTTTAGAAAGGGCGAACACAAAGAGTCCAGTTGCATGTGGGGCTGCGTAAAGGCTCCCCTGGGGAGTTCATTGTACCCAAAGGCTTCCTTTGGGGGCAATTTTTGATAGGCAAAATGGGCCTTGTACACATTTTCTGGGGTCCAATTTTCAATTCATCTTATATTCCGGGTAGGGAGATATTTAGCACTGTTCAGAAAGAGCGAACACAGAGAGTCCAGTTGCATGTGGGGCAGCGTAAAGGCTCCCATGGGGAGTTCAGTTGTACCCAAAGGCTTCCTTTGGGGGCAATTTTTGATGGGCAAAATGGGCTTTGTACACGTTTTCTGGGGTCCTATTTTCAATTCCTCTCAGATTCAAAGTAGGGATGAATTTAGGGCTGTTCAGAAAAAGCGAACGTAGAGAGTCCAGTAGCATGTGGGGCTGAGTAAAGGCTCCCCTGCGGAGTTCAGTTGTACCCAAAGGCTTCCTTTGGGGGCAATATTTGATTGGAAAAAGGGCCTTGTACACGTTTTCTGGGGTCCTATTTTCAATTCCTCTCAGATTTCGGGTAGGGATATATTTAGAGTTGTTCAGAAAGAGCAAACACAGAGAGTCCAGTTGCATGTGGGGCTGCGTAAAGGCTCCCCTGGGGAGTTCAGCCGTACCCAAAGGCTTCCTTTGGGGGCAATTTTTGATGGGAAAAAAGGGCCTTGTACACGTTTTCTGGGGTCCAATTTTCAATTCCTCTCTGATTCCATGTAGGGCTGTATTTAGGGTTGTTCAGAAAGAGCTAACACAGAGAGTCCATTTGCATGTGG
The DNA here is from genome assembly GCA_036873955.1 of Mergus octosetaceus. Lineage (NCBI taxonomy): Eukaryota > Metazoa > Chordata > Aves > Anseriformes > Anatidae > Mergus > Mergus octosetaceus. The sequence goes on from CM072285.1 coordinate 115,868,992, forward strand.
GGCTGCGTAAAGGCTCACCTGTGTTCGCTCTATATCCCTACCAGGAATCTGAAGGAATTTAAAATCAGACCCCAGAAAAAGCGTACAGATCCCCTTTCGCCCATCAAAAATTGCCCCCAAAGGAAGTCTTTGGGTACGGCTGAACTCCCCAGGGGAGCCTTTACGCAGCCCCACATGCAACTGGACTCTCTGTGTTCGCTCTTTCTCAGCAACCGTAAATCCAGCCTTACCTGGAATCAGAGAGGAATTGAAAATAGGACCGCAGAAACGGCGTACAGAGCCCATTTCAATCATCAAAAATTGCCCCCAAAGGACGCTTTTGGGTACAATTGAACTCCCCAGGGTAGCCTTTACGCAGCCCCCCATGCAACTGGACTCTCTGTGTTCGCTCTTTCTGAACAACTCTAAATATCTCCCTAACAGGAATCTGAAGGAATTTAAAATAAGACCCCAGAAATGGCGTACAGAGCCCATTTCAACCATCAAAAATTGCCCCCAAAGGAAGACTTTGGGTACAACTGAACTCCCCAGGGGAGCCTTTACGCAGCACCACATGCAACTGGACTCTCTGTGTTAGCACTTTCTGAACAACGCTAATATCTCCCTTACTGGAATCTGAGAGGAACTTAAAATAGGACCCAAGAAATCGAGTACAGAGCCCCTTACGCATATCAAAAATTGACCCCAAAGGAAGCCTTTGGGTACAACTGAACTCCCCAGGGGAGCCTTTACGCAGCCCCACATGCAACTGGACTCTCTGTGTTCGCTCTTTCTGAAGAACCCTAAAGACATCCCTAACTGGAATCTGAGAGGAATTTAAAATAGGACTCCAGAAAACGCATACAAGGCCCATTTTGACCATCAAAAATTAACCCCAAAAGAAGCCTTTGGGTACAATTGAACTCCCCAGGGGAGCCTTTACGCAGCCCCACATCCAACTGGACTCTCTGTGTTCGCTCTTTCTGAACAATGCAAAATATCTCCCTAACCGGAATCTGAAGGAATTTAAAATAAGACCCCAGAAATGGCGTACAGAGCCCATTTCAAACATCAAAAATTGCCCCCAAAGGAAGCCTTTGGGTACAACTGAACTCCCCAAGGGAACCTTTACGCAGCCCCACATGCAACTGGTCTCTCTCTGTTCGCTCTTTTTGAAAATCGCTAAATATCTCCCTACCCGGAATCTGAGAGGAATTTAAAATACGACCGCGGAAATCGCGTACAGAGCCCCTTTCGCCCAACAAAAATTGCCCGCAAAGGAAGCCTTTGGGTACCACTGAACTCTCCATGGGAGCCTTTACGCAGCCCCACATTCAACTGGACTCTCTGTGTTCGCTCTTTCTGAACAGCCCTAAATACAGCCCTACCTGGAATCTGAGAGGAATTGAAAATAGGACCCCAGGAAACGTGTACAAGGCCCATTTTGCCCATCAAAAATTGCCCCCAAAGGAAGCCTTTGGGTACAACTGAACTCCCCAGGGAAGCCTTTACGCAGCCCCACATGCAACTGGACTCTCTGTGTTCGCTCTTTCTGAACAGCACTAAATATCTCCCTACCCGGAATCGAAGACGAATTGAAAATAGGACCCCAGAAAACGTGTACAAGGCCCATTTTGCCTATCAAAAATTGCCCCCAAAGGAAGCCTTTGGGTACAACTGAACTCCCCAGGGGAGCCTTTACGCAGCCCCACATGCAACTGGACTCTCTGTGTTCGCTTTTTCTGAACAGCCCTAAATACAGCCCTACCTGGAATCTGAGAGGAATTGAAAATAGGACCCCAGAAAACGTGTACAAGGCCCATTTTGCCAATCAAAAATTGCCCCCAAAGGAAGCCTTTGGGTACAACTGAACTCCCCAGGGGAGCCTTTACGCAGCCCCACATGCAACTGGACTCTCTGTGTTCGCTTTTTCTGAACAGCTCTAAATACAGCCCTACCTGGAATCTGAGAGGAATTGAAAATAGGACCCCAGAAAACATGTACAAAGCCCATTTCGCCCATAAAAAATTGCCCCCAAAGGAAGCCTTTGGGTACAACTGAACTCCCCAGGGGAGCCTTTACGCAGCCCCACATGCAACTGGACTCTCTGTGTTCGCTCTTTCTGAACAGCCCTAAAAACAGCCCTATCTGGAATCTGAAAGGAATTGAAAATAGGACCCCAGAAAACGTGTACAAGGCCCATTTTGCCTATCAAAAATTGCCCCCAAAGGAAGCCTTTGGGTACAACTGAACTCCAAAGGGGAGCCTTTACGCAGCCGCACATTCAACTGGACTCTCTGTGTTCGCGCTTTCTGAACAGCGCTAAATATCTATCTACCCGGAATCTGAGAGGAATTGAAAATAGGACCCCAGAAAACGTGTACAAGGCCCATTTTTCCCATCAAAAATTGCCCCCAAAGGAAGTCGTTGGGTATATCTGAACTCCGCAGGGGAGCCTTCACTTAGACCCACATGCAGCTGGACTCCTTGCGTTCGCTCTTTCTGAACAACCCTATATATCTCCCTACCCGGAATCTGGGAGAAATTGAAAATAGGACCCCAGAAATCGCGTACAGAGCCCCTTACTCACATCAAAAATTTCCCCGAAAGGAAGCTTTTGGGTTCAACTTAACTCCCCAGGGGAGCCTTCACTTAGACCACATGCAACTGGACTCTCTGTGATCACTCTTTCTTGAAAACCCTAAATACATACCTACCCGGAATCTGAGAGAAAATGAAAATAGGACCCCAGAAATTGCATACAGAGCCCCTTTCACACATCAAAAATTGCCCCCAAAGGAAGCCTTTGGGTACAACTGAACTCCCCAGGGGAGCCTTTACGCAGCCCCACATGCAACTGGACTCTCTGTGTTCACTCTTTCTTAAAAACCCTAAATACATACCTACCCGGAATCTGAGAGGAATTGAAAATAGGACCCCAGAAAACGTGTACAAGGCCCATTTTGCCCATCAAAAATTGCCCCCAAAGGAAGCCTGTGGGTACAACTGAACTCCCCAGGGGAGCCTTCATGCAGCCCCACATGCAGCTGGACTCTCTGTGTTCGCTCTTTCTGAACAATGCTAAATATCTCCCTACCCGGAATCTGAAGGAATTTAAAATAAGACCCCAGAAAACGCGTACAGAGCCTAATTCAACCATCAAAAATTGCCCCAAAGGAAGCCTTTGGGTACAACTGAACTCCCCAGGGGAGCCTTTACGCAGCCCCACATGCAACTGGACTCTCTGTGTTCGCTCTTTCTGAAGAACCCCTAATATCTCCCTATCCGGAATCTGAGAGGAATTGAAAATACGACCCCAGAAAACGCCTACAGAGCCCCTTTTGCTCATCAAACATTGCCCCCAAAGGAAGCGTTTGGGTACAACTGAACTCCCCAGGGGAGCCTTTACGCAGCCCCACATGCAACTGGACTCTCTGTGTTCGCTCTTTCTGAACAGCCCTAAATACAGCCCTACCTGGAATCTGAGAGGAATTGAAAAGAGGACCCCAGAAAACGTGTACAAGGCCCATTTTGCCAATCAAAAATTGCCCCCAAAGGAAGCCTTTGGGTACAACTGAACTCCCCAGGGGAGCCTTTACGCAGCCCCACATACAACTGGACTCTCTGTGTTCGCTTTTTCTGAACAGCCCTAAATACAGCCCTACCTGGAATCTGAGAGGAATTGAAAATAGGACCCCAGGAAACGTGTACAAGGCCCATTTTGCCCATCAAAAATTGCCCCGAAAGGAAGCCTTTGGGTACAACTGAACTCCCTACGGGAGCCTTTACGCAGCCCCACATGCAACTGGACTCTCTGTGTTCGCTCTTTCTGAACAGCACTAAATATCTCCCTACCCGGAATCTAAGACGAATTGAAAATACGACCCCAGAAAACGTGTACAAGGCCCATTTTTCCCATCAAAAATTGCCCCCAAAGGAAGTCTTTGGGTACAACTGAACTCCCCAGGGGAGCTTTTACCCAGCCCGACATGCAACTGGACTGTGTTCACTCTTTCTTAAAAACCCTAAATACATCCCTACCCGGAATCAGAGAAGAAATGAAAATAGGACCCCAGAAAATGGGTACAGAGCCCATTACGCACATCAAAAATTGCCCCAGAAGGAAGCCTTTGGGTACAACTGAACTCCCCAGGGGAAACTTTACGCAGCCCGACACGCAACTGGACTATCAGTGTTAACTCTTTCTTAAAAACCCTAAGTACATCCCTACCCGGAATCTGAGAGGAAATGAAAATAGGATCCCAGAAGACGCGTACAGAGACCCTTTCACCCATCAAAAATTGCCCCCAAAGGAAGCCTTTGGGTACAACTGAACTCCCCAGGGGAACCTTTACGCAGCCCCACATGCAACTGGACTCTCTGTGTTCGCTCCTTCTGAAGAACCCTAAAGACATCCCTACCCGGAATCTGAGAGGAATTGAAAATAGGACCCAAGAAATCGCGTACAGAGCCCCTTTCACCGGTCAAAAATTGCCGCCAAAGGAAGCCTTTGGGTACAACTGAACTCCCCAGGGGAGCCTTCATGCAGCCCCACATGCAGCTGGACTCTCTGTGTTCGCTCTTTCTGAACAATGCTAAATATCTCCCTACCCGGAATCTGAAGGAATTTAAAATAAGACCCCAGAAAACGCGTACAGAGCCTAATTCAACCATCAAAAATTGCCCCAAAGGAAGTCTATGGGTACAACTGAACTCCCCAGGGGAGCCTTTACGCAGCCCCACATGCAACTGGACTCTCTGTGTTCGCTCTTTCAGAACAACCCTAAATACAGCCCTACCTGGAATCTGAGAGGAATTGAAAATAGGACCGCAGAAAACTTGTACAAGGCCCAATTTGCCCATCAAAACTTGCCCCCAAAGGAAGCCTTTGGGTACAACTGAACTCCCCAGGGGAACCTTTACGCAGCCCGACATACAACTGGACTCTCTATGTACGCTCTATCTGACCAACCCTAAATACAGCCCTACCTGGAATCTGAGAGGAATTGAAAATAGGACCTCAGAAAACGTGTACAAGGCCGATTTTTCCCATCAAAAGTTGCCCCCAAAGGAAGCCTTTGGGTACGGCTGAACTCCCCAGGGGAGCCTTTACGCAGCCCCACATGCAACTGGACTCTCTGTGTTCGCTCTTTCTGAACAATGCAAAATACCTCCCTAACTGGAATCTGAAGGAATTTAAAATAAGACCCCAGATAAGGCGTACAGAGCCCCTTTCAACCATCAAACATTGCCCCCAAAGGAAGCCTTTGGGTACAACTGAACTCCCCGGTGGAACCTATACGCAGCCCCACATGCAGCTGGACTCTCTGTGTTCGCTCTTTCTGAACAATGCTAACTATATCCCTACCGGGAATCTGAAGGAATTTAAAATCAGACCACAGAAAAAGCGTACAGAGCCCCTTTCACCCATCAAAAATTGCCCCCAAAGGAAGCCTTTGGGTACGGCTGAACTCCCCAGGGGAGCCTTTACGCAGCCCCACATGCAACTGGACTCTCTGTGTTCACTCTTTCTGAGCAACCGTAAATCCAGCCTTACCTGGAATCTGAGAGGAATTGAAAATAGGACCGCAGAAACGGCGTACAGAGCCCATTTCAACCATCAAAAATTGCCCCCAAAGGACGCTTTTGGGTACAACTGAACTCCCCAGTGGAGCCTTTACGCAGCCCCACATGCAACTGGACTCTCTGTGTTCGCTGTTTCTGAACAACCCTAAATACAGCCCTACGTGGAATCTGAGAGGACTTGAAAATAGGACCCCAGAAAACGTGTACAAGGCCCATTTTGCCCATCAAAAATTGCCCCCAAAGGAAGCCTGTGGGTACAACTGAACTCCCCAGGGGAGCATTTACGCAGCCCCACATGCAGCTGGACTCTCTGTGTTCGCTCTTTCTGAACAATGCTAAATATCTCCCTACCCGGAATCTGAAGGAATTTAAAATAAGACCCCAGAAAACGCGTACAGAGCCTAATTCAACCATCAAAAATTGCCCCAAAGGAAGCCTTTGGGTACAACTGAACTCCCCAGGGGAGCCTTTACGCAGCCCCACATGCAACTGGACTCTCTGTGTTCGCTCTTTCTGAAGAACCCCAAATATCTCCCTATCCGGAGTCTGAGAGGAATTGAAAATAGGACCCCAGAAAACGCCTACAGAGCCCCTTTTGCTCATCAAAAATTGCCCCCAAAGGAAGCCTTTTGGTACAACTGAACTCCCCAGGGGAGCCTTTACGCAGCCCCACATGCAACTGGACTCTCTGTGTTCACTCTTTCTGAACAGCCCTAAATACAGCCCTACCTGGAATCTGAGAGGAATTGAAAAGAGGACCCCAGAAAACGTGTACAAGGCCCATTTTGCCCATCAAAAATTGCCCCCAAAGGAAGCCTTTGGGTACAACTGAACTCCCCAGGGGAGCCTTTACGCAGCCCCACATGCAACTGGACTGTGTTCACTCTTTCTTAAAAACCCTAAATACATCCCTACCCGGAATCAGAGAGGAAATGAAAATAGGACCCCAGAAAATGGGTACAGAGCCCATTACGCACATCAAAAATTGCCCCAGAAGGAAGCCTTTGGGTACAACTGAACTCCCCAGGGGAAACTTTACGCAGCCCGACACGCAACTGGACTATCAGTGTTAACTCTTTCTTAAAAACCCTACGTACATCCCTACCCGGAATCTGAGAGGAATTGAAAATAGGACCCCAGAAAACGTGTACAAGGCCGATTTTTCCCATCAAAAATTGCCCCCAAAGGAAGCCTTTGGGTACAACTGAACTCCCCAGGGGAACCTATACGCAGCCCCACATGCAGCTGGACTCTCTGTGTTCGCTCTTTCTGAACAATGCTAAATAACTCCCAAACCGGAATGTGAAGGAATTTAAAATCAGACCCCAGAAAAAGCGTACAGATCCCCTTTCGCCCATCAAAAATTGCCCCCAAAGGAAGTCTTTGGGTACGGCTGAACTCCCCAGGGTAGCCTTTACGCAGCCCCACATGCAACTGGACTCTCTGTGTTCGCTCTTTCTCAGCAACCGTAAATCCAGCCTTACCTGGAATCAGAGAGGAATTGAAAATAGGACCGCAGAAACGGCGTACAGAGCCCATTTCAATCATCAAAAATTGCCCCCAAAGGACGCTTTTGGGTACAACTGAACTCCCCAGGGGAGCCTTTACGCAGCCCCCCATGCAACTGGACTCTCTGTGTTCGCTCTTTCTGAACAACTCTAAATATCTCCCTAACAGGAATCTGAAGGAATTTAAAATAAGACCCCAGAAATGGCGTACAGAGCCCATTTCAACCATCAAAAATTGCCCCCAAAGGAAGACTTTGGGTACAACTGAACTCCCCAGGGGAGCCTTTACGCAGCACCACATGCAACTGGACTCTCTGTGTTAGCACTTTCTGAACAACGCTAATATCTCCCTTACTGGAATCTGAGAGGAACTTAAAATAGGACCCAAGAAATCGAGTACAGAGCCCCTTACGCACATCAAAAATTGACCCCAAAGGAAGCCTTTGGGTACAACTGAACTCCCCAGGGGAGCCTTTACGCAGCCCCACATGCAACTGGACTCTCTGTGTTCGCTCTTTCTGAAGAACCCTAAAGACATCCCTAACTGGAATCTGAGAGGAATTTAAAATAGGACTCCAGAAAACGCATACAAGGCCCATTTTGACCATCAAAAATTAACCCCAAAAGAAGCCTTTGGGTACAATTGAACTCCCCAGGGGAGCCTTTACGCAGCCCCACATCCAACTGGACTCTCTGTGTTCGCTCTTTCTGAACAATGCAAAATATCTCCCTAACCGGAATCTGAAGGAATTTAAAATAAGACCCCAGAAATGGCGTACAGAGCCCATTTCAAACATCAAAAATTGCCCCCAAAGGAAGCCTTTGGGTACAACTGAACTCCCCAAGGGAACCTTTACGCAGCCCCACATGCAACTGGTCTCTCTCTGTTCGCTCTTTTTGAAAATCGCTAAATATCTCCCTACCCGGAATCTGAGAGGAATTTAAAATACGACCGCGGAAATCGCGTACAGAGCCCCTTTCGCCCAACAAAAATTGCCCGCAAAGGAAGCCTTTGGGTACCACTGAACTCTCCATGGGAGCCTTTACGCAGCCCCACATTCAACTGGACTCTCTGTGTTCGCTCTTTCTGAAGAGCCCTAAATACAGCCCTACCTGGAATCTGAGAGGAATTGAAAATAGGACCGCAGAAAACGTGTACAAGGCCCATTTTGCCCATCTAAAATTGCCCCCAAAGGAAGCCTTTTGGTACAACTGAACTCCCCAGGGGAGCCTTTACGCAGCCCGACATGCAACTGTACTCTCTGTGTTCACTCTTTCTTAAAAACCCTAAATACATACACGGCCTTGTACACGTTTTCTGGGGTCCTATTTTCAATTCCTCTCAGATGCCAGGTAGGGCTGTATTTAGGGCTGTTCAGAAAGAGCGAACACAGAGAGTCCAGTTGCATGTGGGGCTGCCTAAAGGCTCCCTGGGGAGTTCAGTTGTACTCAAAAGCTTCCTTTCGGGGAATTTTTTGATGTGCCTAAGGGGCTCTGTACGCGATTTCAGGGGTCCTATTTTCAATTTCTCCCAGATTCTGGGTAAAGAGATATATAGGGTTGTTAAGAAAGAGCGAACGCAAGGAGTCCAGCTGCATGTGGGTCTAAGTGAAGGCTCCCCTGGGAGTTCAGTTGTACCCAAAGGCTTCCTTTGGGGGCAAATTTTGATAGGCAAAATGGGCCTTGTACACGTTTTCTGGGGTCCTATTTTCAATTCCTCTCAGATTCCGGATAGGGAGATATTTAGGGTTTTTAAGAAAGAGTGAACACAGAGAGTCCAGTTGCATGTGGGGCTGCGTAAAGGGTCCCCTGGGGAGTTAAGCTGTACCCAAAACCTTCCTTTCGGGGCAATTTTTGATGTGCGTAAGGGGCTCTGTATGCGATTTCTGGGGTCCTATTTTCAATTTCTCTCAGATTCCGGGTAGGGAGATATATAGGGTTGTTCAGAAAGAGCGAACACAGAGAGTCCAGTTTCATGTGGGGCTAAGTGAAGGCTCCCCTGGGGAGTTCATTTGTACCCAAAGGCTTCCTTTGGGGGCTATTTTTGATGGGAAAAAGGGGCCTTGTACACGTTTTCTGGGGACCAATTTTCAATTCCTCTCAGATTCCAGGTAGGGCTGTATTTAGGGCTGTTCAGAAAGAGCGAACACAGAGAGTCCAGTTGCATGGGGGAGCTGCGTAAAGGCTCCCCTGGGGAGTTCAGTTGTACCCAAAGGCTTCCTTTGGGGGCAATTTTTGATGGGCGAAAGGGGCTCTGTAGGCGTTTTCTGGGGTCCGATTTTCAATTCCTCTCAGATTCCGGCTCGGGAGATATTTGGGGTTCTTCAGAAAGTGCGAACACAGAGAGTCCAGTTGCATGTGGGGCTGTATAAAGGCTCCCCTGGGGAGTTCAGTTGTACCCAAAGGCTTCCTTTGGGGGCAAATTTTGATGGGCAAAATGGGCCTTGTACACGTTTTCTGGGGTCCTATTTTCAATTCATCTTATATTCCAGGTAGGGAGATATTTAGCGCTGTTCAGAAAGAGTGAACACAGAGAGTCCAGTTGCATTTGGGGCAGCGTAAAGGCTCACCTGGGGAATTCAGCCGTACCCAAAGACTTCCTTTGGGGGCAATTTTTGATGGTTGAAAAGGGCTCTGTACGCGTTTTCTGGGGTCTTATTTTAAATTCCTTCAGATTCCTGTTAGGGAGATATTCAGCGTTGTTCAGAAAGAACGAACACAGATAGTCCAGTTGCATGTCGGGCTGCGTAAAGGCTCCCCTGGGGAGTTCAGTTGTACCAAAAGGCTTCCTTTGGGGGCAAGTTTTGATGGGCAAAAGGGGCTCTGTACGCGTTTTCTGGGGTCCTATTTTCAATTCCTCTCAGATTCCGGGTAGGGATGTATTTAGGGTTTTTAAGAAAGTGCGAACACAGAGAGTCCAGTTGCATGTGGGGCTGCGTAAAGGGTCCCCTGGGGAGTTAAGCTGTACCCAAAACCTTCCTTTCGGGGCAATTTTTGATGTGCGTAAGGGGCTCTGTATGCGATTTCTGGGGTCCTATTTTCAATTCCTCTCAGATTCCGGGTAGGGAGATATATAGGGTTGTTCAGAAAGAGCGAACACAGAGAGTCCAGTTTCATGTGGGGCTAAGTGAAGGCTCCCCTGGGGAGTTCATTTGTACCCAAAGGCTTCCTTTGGGGGCTATTTTTGATGGGAAAAAGGGGCCGTGTACACGTTTTCTGGGGACCAATTTTCAATTCCTCTCAGATTCCAGGTAGGGCTGTATTTAGGGCTGTTCAGAAAGAGCGAACACAGAGAGTCCAGTTGCATGTGGGGCTGCGTAAAGGCTCCCCTGGGGAGTTCAGTTGTACCCAAATGCTTCCTTTGGGGGCAATGTTTGATGAGCAAAAGGGGCTCTGTAGGCGTTTTCTGGGGTCGTATTTTCAATTCCTCTCAGATTCCGGATAGGGAGATATTAGGGGTTCTTCAGAAAGAGCGAACACAGAGAGTCCAGTTGCATGTCGGGCTGCGTAAAGGCTCCCCTGGGGAGTTCAGTTGTACCTAAAGGCTTCCTTTGTGGGTAATTTTTGATGGGCGAAAGGGGCTCTGTATGCGTTTTCTGGGTCCTATTTTCAATTCCACTCAGATTCCGGGTAGGGATGTCTTTAGGGTTGTTTAGAAAGGGCGAACACAAAGAGTCCAGTTGCATGTGGGGCTGCGTAAAGGCTCCCCTGGGGAGTTCATTGTACCCAAAGGCTTCCTTTGGGGGCAATTTTTGATAGGCAAAATGGGCCTTGTACACATTTTCTGGGGTCCAATTTTCAATTCATCTTATATTCCGGGTAGGGAGATATTTAGCACTGTTCAGAAAGAGCGAACACAGAGAGTCCAGTTGCATGTGGGGCAGCGTAAAGGCTCCCATGGGGAGTTCAGTTGTACCCAAAGGCTTCCTTTGGGGGCAATTTTTGATGGGCAAAATGGGCTTTGTACACGTTTTCTGGGGTCCTATTTTCAATTCCTCTCAGATTCAAAGTAGGGATGTATTTAGGGCTGTTCAGAAAAAGCGAGCGTAGAGAGTCCAGTAGCATGTGGGGCTGAGTAAAGGCTCACCTGTGGAATTCAGCCGTACCAAAAGACTTCCTTTGGGGGCAATTTTTGATGGTTGAAAAGGGCTCTGTACGCGTTTTCTGGGGGCTTATTTTAAATTCCATTAGATTCCTGTTAGGGAGGTATTAAGCGTTGTTCAGAAAGAGCGAACACAGAGAGTCGAGTTGCATGTCGGGCTGCGTAAAGGCTCCCCTGGAGAGTTCAGTTGTACCTAAAGGGTTCCTTTGGGGGCAATTTTTGATGGGCAAAAGGGGCTTTGTACGCGTTTTATGAGGTCCTATTTTCAATTCCTCTCAGATTCCGGGTAGGGATGTATTTAGGGTTTTTAAAAAAGAGCGAACACAGAGAGTCCACTTGCATGTCGGGCTGGGTAAAACCTCCCCTCGGGAGTTAATTTGTACCCGAAGGCTTCCTTTCGGGACAATTTTTGATGTGCGTAAGGGGCTCTATACGAGATTTCTGGGGTCCTATTTTCAATTCCTCTCAGATTCCGGGTCGGGAGATATTTAGGGTTGTTCAGAAAGAGCGAACACAGAGAGTCCATTTGCATGTGGGGCTGCGTGAAGGCTCCCTTGGGGAGTTCAGTTGTACACAAAGGTTTCTTTGGGGGCAATTTTTGATGGGCGAAAGGGGCTCTGTACGTGTTTTCTGGGGGCTTATTTTAAATTCCTTCACATTCCGGTTTGGGAGTTATTTAGCATTGTTCAGAAAGAGCGAACACAGAGTCCAGTTGCATGTGGGGCTGTGTAATGGCTCCCCTGGGGAGTTTAGTTGTACCCAAATGCTTCCTTTGGGGGCAATTTTTGATTGGTGAAAGGGGTCTGTACGCGGTCTCTGGGGTCTTATTTTAAATTCCTCTCAGATTCCAGTTAGGGATGTATTTAGCGTTGTTCAGAAAGAGCGAACACAGAGAGTCCAGTTGCATGTGGTGCTGCGTAAAGGCTCCCCTGGGGAGTTAAGTTGTACCCAAAGGCTTCCTTTGGGGGCAATTTTTGATGGGCAAAATGGGCCTTGTACGCGTTTTCTGGGGTCCTATTTTCAATTCCTCTCAGATTCCGGGTAGGGAGATATTTAGTTTTGTTCAGAAAGATTGAACACAGAGAGTCCAGTTGCATGTGGGGCTGCGTAAAGGCTCCCCTGGGGAGTTCAGTTGTACCCAAAGGCTTCCTTTGGGGGCAATTTTTGATGTGTGAAAGGGGCTCTGTATGCGAATTCTGGGGTCCTATTTTCAATTCCTCTCAGATTCCGGGTAGGGATGTATTTAGGGTTGTTCAGAAAGATCGAACACAGAGAGTCCAGTTGCATGTGGGGCTGCGTAAAGGCTCCCCTGGGGAGTTCAGTTGTACCCAAAGGCTTCCTTTGGGGGCAATTTTTGATGGTTGAAAAGGGCTCTGTACGCCATTTCTGGGGTCTTATTTTAAATTCCATCAGATTCCTGTTAGGGAGATATTTAGCGTTGTTCAGAAAGAGCGAACACAGAGAGTCCAGTTGCATGTGGGGCTGTGTAAAGGCTCCCCTGGGGAGTTCAGTTGTACCCAAAGGCTTCCTTTGGGGCAATTTTTGATGGGCAAAATTGGCCTTGTACGTTTTTTCTGGGGTCCTATTTTCAATTCCTCTCAGATTCTGGGTAGGGAGATATTTAGGTTTGTTCAGAAAGAGCGAACACAGAGAGTCCAGTTGCATGTGTGGCTGCGTAAAGTCTCCCCTGCGGAGTTCAGTTGTACCCAAAGGCTTCCTTTGGGGGCAATTTGTGATGGGCGAAATGGGCCTTGTACACGTTTTCTGGGGTCGTACTTTCAATTCCTCTTAGATTCCGGGTAGGGAGATATTTGGCGCTGTTCAGAAAGAGCGAACAAAGAGAGTCCAGTTGCATGTGGGGCTGCGTAAAGGCTCCCCTGGGGAGTTCAGTTGTACCCAAAGGCTTCCTTTGGGGGCAATTTCTGATGTGTGAAATGGGCTCTGTATGCATTTTCTGGGGTCCAATTTTCATTTTCTCTCAGATTCCGGGTAGGTATATATTCAGGGTTTTTAAGAAAGAGTGAACACAGAGTCCAGTTGCATGGGGGGCTGTGTAAAGGCTCCCCTGGGGAGTTAAGTTGTACCCAAAAGATTCCTTTCGGGGCAATTTTTGATGTGCGTATGGGGCTCTGTACGCGATTTCTTGGGTCCTATTTTCAATTCCTCTCAGATTCCGGGTAGGGAGATATATAGGGTTGTTCAGAAAGAGCGAACGCAAGGAGTCCAGCTGCATGTGGGGCTAAGTGAAGGCTCCCCTGGGGAGTTCAGTTGTACCCAGATGCTTCCTTTGGGGGCAATTTTTGATGAGCAAAATGGGCCTTGTACACGTTTTCTGGGGTCGTATTTTCAATTCCTCTCAGATTCCGGGTAGGGAGATATTTGGCGCTGTTCAGAAAGAGCGAACACAGAGAGTCCAGTTGCATGGGGGGGCTGCGTAAATGGTCCCCTGGGGAGTTCAGTTGTACCCCAAAGGCTTCCTTTGCGGGCAATTTTTTGATGGGAGAAAGGGGCTCTGTACGCGATTTCTGGGGTCCTATTTTCAATTCCTCTCAGATTCCGGATAGGGAGATATTTGGGGTTCTTCAGAAAGAGCGAACACAGAGAGTCCAGTTGCATGGGGGGCTGCGTAAAGGCTCCCCTGGGGAGTTAAGTTGTACCCAATAGCTTCCTTTCGGGGCAATTTTTGATGTGAGTAAGGGGCTCTGTACGCCATTCCTGGGGTCCTATTTTCAATTCCTCTCAGATTCCGGGTAGGGAGATATATAGGGTTGTTCAGAAAGAGCGAATGCAAGGAGTCCAGCTGTATGTGGGGCTAAGTGGAGGTTCCCCTGGGGAGTTCAGTTGTACCCAAAGGCTTCCTTTGGGGGCAATTTTTGATGGGAAAAATGGGCCTTGTACACGTTTTCTGGGGTGGTATTTTCAATTCCTCTTCGATTCCGGGTAGGGAGGTATTTGGCGCGGTTCAGAAAGAGCGAACACAGAGAGTCCAGTTGCATGGGGGGGCTGCGTAAATGGTCCGCTGGGGAGTTCAGTTGTACCCAAAGGCTTCCTTTGGGGGCAATTTTTGATGGGTGAAAGGGGCTCTGTACGCGATTTCTGGGGTCCTATTTTCAATTCCTCTCAGATTCCGGATAGGGAGATATTTGGGGTTCTGCAGAAAGAGCGAACACAGAGAGTCCAGTTGCATGGGGGGCTGCGTAAAGGCTCCCCTGGGGAGTTCAGTTTACCCAAAGGCTTCCTTTGGGGGCTATTTTTGATGGGTAAAATGAGCCTCGTACATGTTTTCTGGGCTCCTATTTTCAATTCCTCTCAGATTACAGGTAGGGCTGTATTTAGGGCTGTTCAGAAAAAGCGAACACAGAGAGTCCAGTTGCATGTGGGGCTGCGTAAAGGCTCCCCTGGGGAGTTCAGTTGTACCCAAAGGCTTCCTCTGGGGGCAATTTTTGATTTGCGAAAGGGGCTCTGTACGCGTTTTCTGGGGTCCTATTTTAAATTCCTCTCACATTCCGGGAAGAGACGTATTTAGGGTTGTTCAGTCAGAGCGAACACAGAGAGTCCAGTTGCATGTGGGGCTGCGTAAAGGCTCCCCTGGGGAGTTCAGTTGTACCCAAAGACTTCCTCCTTTGGGGGCACTTTTTGATGGTTGAAAGGGGCTCTGTACGCGTTTTCTGGGGTCTTATTTTAAATTCCTCTCAGATTCCGGTTAGGGAGATAGTTAGCGTTGTTCAGAAAGAGCGAACACAGAGAGTCCAGTTGCATGTGGTGCTGCGTCAAGGCTCCCCTGGGGAGTTCAGCCGTACCCAAAGACTTCCTTTGGGGGCAATTTTTGATGGTTGAAACGGGCTCCGTACGCATTTTCTGGGGACTTATTTTAAATTCCATTAGTTCCTGTTAGGGAGATATTTAGCGTTGTTCAGAAAGAGCGAACACAGAGAGTCCAGTTGCATGTGGGGCTGTGTCAAGGCTCCCCTGGGGAGTTCAGTTGTACCCAAAGGCTTCCTTTGGGGGCAATTTTTGATGGGCGAAAGGGGCTCTGTACGCGATTTCTGGGGTCCTATTTTCAATTCCTCTTAGATTCCGGGTAGGGAGATATTTGGCGCTGTTCAGAAAGAGCGAACACAGAGAGTCCAGTTGCATGTGTGGCTGCGTAAAGGCTCCCCTGGGGAGTTCAGTTGTACCCAAAGGCTTCCTTTGGGGGCAATTTTTGATGGGCAAAAAGGGCCTTGTACGCATTATGTGTGGTCCTATTTTCAATACCTCTCAGATTCAAAGTAGGGATGTATTTAGGGCTGTTCAGAAAAAGCGAGCGTAGAGAGTCCAGTAGCATGTGGGGCTGAGTAAAGGCTCACCTGTGGAATTCAGCCGTACCAAAAGACTTCCTTTGGGGGCAATTTTTGATGGTTGAAAAGGGCTCTGTACGCGTTTTCTGGGGGCTTATTTTAAATTCCATTAGATTCCTGTTAGGGAGATATTAAGCGTTGTTCAGAAAGAGCGAACACAGAGAGTCGAGTTGCATGTCGGGCTGCGTAAAGGCTCCCCTGGAGAGTTCAGTTGTACCTAAAGGCTTCCTTTGGGGGCAATTTTTGATGGGCAAAAGGGGCTTTGTACGCGTTTTCTGAGGTCCTATTTTCAATTCCTCTCAGATTCCGGGTAGGGATGTATTTAGGGTTTTTAAAAAAGAGCGAACACAGAGAGTCCACTTGCATGTCGGGCTGGGTAAAACCTCCCCTCGGGAGTTAATTTGTACCCGAAGGCTTCCTTTCGGGACAATTTTTGATGTGCGTAAGGGGCTCTATACGAGATTTCTGGGGTCCTATTTTCAATTCCTCTCAGATTCCGGGTCGGGAGATATTTAGGGTTGTTCAGAAAGAGCGAACACAGAGAGTCCAGTTGCATGTGGGGCTGCGTGAAGGCTCCCTTGGGGAGTTCAGTTGTACACAAAGGTTTCTTTGGGGGCAATTTTTGATGGGCGAAAGGGGCTCTGTACGTGTTTTCTGGGGGCTTATTTTAAATTCCTTCACATTCCGGTTTGGGAGTTATTTAGCATTGTTCAGAAAGAGCGAACACAGAGTCCAGTTGCATGTGGGGCTGTGTAATGGCTCCCCTGGGGAGTTTAGTTGTACCCAAATGCTTCCTTTGGGGGCAATTTTTGATTGGTGAAAGGGGTCTGTACGCGGTCTCTGGGGTCTTATTTTAAATTCCTCTCAGATTCCAGTTAGGGATGTATTTAGCGTTGTTCAGAAAGAGCGAACACAGAGAGTCCAGTTGCATGTGGTGCTGCGTAAAGGCTCCCCTGGGGAGTTAAGTTGTACCCAAAGGCTTCCTTTGGGGGCAATTTTTGATGGGCAAAATGGGCCTTGTACGCGTTTTCTGGGGTCCTATTTTCAATTCCTCTCAGATTCCGGGTAGGGAGATATTTAGTTTTGTTCAGAAAGATTGAACACAGAGAGTCCAGTTGCATGTGGGGCTGCGTAAAGGCTCCCCTGGGGAGTTCAGTTGTACCCAAAGGCTTCCTTTGGGGGCAATTTTTGATGTGTGAAAGGGGCTCTGTATGCGAATTCTGGGGTCCTATTTTCAATTCCTCTCAGATTCCGGGTAGGGATGTATTTAGGGTTGTTCAGAAAGATCGAACACAGAGAGTCCAGTTGCATGTGGGGCTGCGTAAAGGCTCCCCTGGGGAGTTCAGTTGTACCCAAAGGCTTCCTTTGGGGGCAATTTTTGATGGTTGAAAAGGGCTCTGTACGCCATTTCTGGGGTCTTATTTTAAATTCCATCAGATTCCTGTTAGGGAGATATTTAGCGTTGTTCAGAAAGAGCGAACACAGAGAGTCCAGTTGCATGTGGGGCTGTGTAAAGGCTCCCCTGGGGAGTTCAGTTGTACCCAAAGGCTTCCTTTGGGGCAATTTTTGATGGGCAAAATTGGCCTTGTACGTTTTTTCTGGGGTCCTATTTTCAATTCCTCTCAGATTCTGGGTAGGGAGATATTTAGGTTTGTTCAGAAAGAGCGAACACAGAGAGTCCAGTTGCATGTGTGGCTGCGTAAAGTCTCCCCTGCGGAGTTCAGTTGTACCCAAAGGCTTCCTTTGGGGGCAATTTGTGATGGGCGAAATGGGCCTTGTACACGTTTTCTGGGGTCGTACTTTCAATTCCTCTTAGATTCCGGGTAGGGAGATATTTGGCGCTGTTCAGAAAGAGCGAACACAGAGAGTCCAGTTGCATGTGGGGCTGCGTAAAGGCTCCCCTGGGGAGTTCAGTTGTACCCAAAGGCTTCCTTTGGGGGCAATTTCTGATGTGTGAAATGGGCTCTGTATGCATTTTCTGGGGTCCAATTTTCATTTTCTCTCAGATTCCGGGTAGGTATATATTCAGGGTTTTTAAGAAAGAGTGAACACAGAGTCCAGTTGCATGGGGGGCTGTGTAAAGGCTCCCCTGGGGAGTTAAGTTGTACCCAAAAGATTCCTT
This sequence comes from Mergus octosetaceus, assembly GCA_036873955.1. Classification (NCBI taxonomy): domain Eukaryota; kingdom Metazoa; phylum Chordata; class Aves; order Anseriformes; family Anatidae; genus Mergus; species Mergus octosetaceus. The sequence goes on from CM072285.1 coordinate 115,886,629, forward strand.
TCGGGGCAATTTTTGATGTGCGTATGGGGCTCTGTACGCGATTTCTTGGGTCCTATTTTCAATTCCTCTCAGATTCCGGGTAGGGAGATATATAGGGTTGTTCAGAAAGAGCGAACGCAAGGAGTCCAGCTGCATGTGGGGCTAAGTGAAGGCTCCCCTGGGGAGTTCAGTTGTACCCAGATGCTTCCTTTGGGGGCAATTTTTGATGAGCAAAATGGGCCTTGTACACGTTTTCTGGGGTCGTATTTTCAATTCCTCTCAGATTCCGGGTAGGGAGATATTTGGCGCTGTTCAGAAAGAGCGAACACAGAGAGTCCAGTTGCATGGGGGGGCTGCGTAAATGGTCCCCTGGGGAGTTCAGTTGTACCCCAAAGGCTTCCTTTGGGGGCAATTTTTTGATGGGAGAAAGGGGCTCTGTACGCGATTTCTGGGGTCCTATTTTCAATTCCTCTCAGATTCCGGATAGGGAGATATTTGGGGTTCTTCAGAAAGAGCGAACACAGAGAGTCCAGTTGCATGGGGGGCTGCGTAAAGGCTCCCCTGGGGAGTTAAGTTGTACCCAATAGCTTCCTTTCGGGGCAATTTTTGATGTGAGTAAGGGGCTCTGTACGCCATTCCTGGGGTCCTATTTTCAATTCCTCTCAGATTCCGGGTAGGGAGATATATAGGGTTGTTCAGAAAGAGCGAATGCAAGGAGTCCAGCTGTATGTGGGGCTAAGTGGAGGTTCCCCTGGGGAGTTCAGTTGTACCCAAAGGCTTCCTTTGGGGGCAATTTTTGATGGGAAAAATGGGCCTTGTACACGTTTTCTGGGGTGGTATTTTCAATTCCTCTTCGATTCCGGGTAGGGAGGTATTTGGCGCGGTTCAGAAAGAGCGAACACAGAGAGTCCAGTTGCATGGGGGGGCTGCGTAAATGGTCCGCTGGGGAGTTCAGTTGTACCCAAAGGCTTCCTTTGGGGGCAATTTTTGATGGGTGAAAGGGGCTCTGTACGCGATTTCTGGGGTCCTATTTTCAATTCCTCTCAGATTCCGGATAGGGAGATATTTGGGGTTCTGCAGAAAGAGCGAACACAGAGAGTCCAGTTGCATGGGGGGCTGCGTAAAGGCTCCCCTGGGGAGTTCAGTTTACCCAAAGGCTTCCTTTGGGGGCTATTTTTGATGGGTAAAATGGGCCTCGTACATGTTTTCTGGGCTCCTATTTTCAATTCCTCTCAGATTACAGGTAGGGCTGTATTTAGGGCTGTTCAGAAAAAGCGAACACAGAGAGTCCAGTTGCATGTGGGGCTGCGTAAAGGCTCCCCTGGGGAGTTCAGTTGTACCCAAAGGCTTCCTCTGGGGGCAATTTTTGATTTGCGAAAGGGGCTCTGTACGCGTTTTCTGGGGTCCTATTTTAAATTCCTCTCACATTCCGGGAAGAGACGTATTTAGGGTTGTTCAGTCAGAGCGAACACAGAGAGTCCAGTTGCATGTGGGGCTGCGTAAAGGCTCCCCTGGGGAGTTCAGTTGTACCCAAAGACTTCCTCCTTTGGGGGCACTTTTTGATGGTTGAAAGGGGCTCTGTACGCGTTTTCTGGGGTCTTATTTTAAATTCCTCTCAGATTCCGGTTAGGGAGATAGTTAGCGTTGTTCAGAAAGAGCGAACACAGAGAGTCCAGTTGCATGTGGTGCTGCGTCAAGGCTCCCCTGGGGAGTTCAGCCGTACCCAAAGACTTCCTTTGGGGGCAATTTTTGATGGTTGAAACGGGCTCCGTACGCATTTTCTGGGGACTTATTTTAAATTCCATTAGTTCCTGTTAGGGAGATATTTAGCGTTGTTCAGAAAGAGCGAACACAGAGAGTCCAGTTGCATGTGGGGCTGTGTCAAGGCTCCCCTGGGGAGTTCAGTTGTACCCAAAGGCTTCCTTTGGGGGCAATTTTTGATGGGCGAAAGGGGCTCTGTACGCGATTTCTGGGGTCCTATTTTCAATTCCTCTTAGATTCCGGGTAGGGAGATATTTGGCGCTGTTCAGAAAGAGCGAACACAGAGAGTCCAGTTGCATGTGGGGCTGCGTAAAGGCTCCCCTGGGGAGTTCAGTTGTACCCAAAGGCTTCCTTTGCGGGCAATTTTTGATGGGCAAAAAGGGCCTTGTACGCATTATGTGTGGTCCTATTTTCAATACCTCTCAGATTCCGGGTAGGGATGTATTTAGGGTTGTTCAGAAAGAGCGAACACAGAGAGCCCAGTTGCATGTGGGGCTGCGTAAACGCTCCCCTGGGGAGTTCAGTTGTACCCAAAGGCTTCCTTTGGGGGCAATTTTTGATGTGTGAAAGGACCTCTGTACGCTTTTTCTGGGGTCCTATTTTCAATCACTCTCAGATTCCGGGTAGGGATGTACTTAGGGTTTTAAACAAAGAGTTAACACTGAGAGTCCAGTTGCATGTCGGGCTGCATGAAGGCTCCCCTGGGGAGTTCAGTTGTACCCAAAGGCTTCCTTTGGGGGCAATTTTTCATGGGCGAAAGGGGCTCTGTACACGATTTCAGGGGACCTATTTTCAATTCCTCTCAGATTACAAGTAGGGCTGCATTTAGGGCTGTTCAGAAAGAGCGAACACAGAGAGTCCAGTTGAATGTGGGGCTGCGTAAAGGCTCCCCTGGGGAGTTCAGTTGTACCCAAAGGCTTCCTTTGGGGGCAATTTTTGATGGGCGAAAGGGGTTCTGTACGCGATTTCTGGGGTCCTATTTTCAATTCCTCTCAGATTCCGGGTAGGGAGATATTTAGAGTTCTTTAGAAATAGCGAACACAGAGAGTCCAGTTGCATGTGGGGCTGTGTCAAGGCTCCCCTGAGGAGTTCAGTTGTACACAAAGGCTTCCTTTGGGGGCAATTTTTGATGGGTGAAAGGGGCTCTGTACGCGATTTCTGGGGTCCAATTTTCAATTTCCTCTCAGATTCCTGGTAGGGATGTCTTAACGGTTGTTCAGAAGAGCGAACACAGATAGTCTAGTTGCATGTGGGGCTGCGTAAAGGCTCCCCTGGGGAGTTCAGTTGTACCCAAAGGCTTCCTTTCGGGGAAATTTTTGATAGGCAAAATGGGCCTTGTACACGTTTTCTGGGGTCCTATTTTCAATTCCTCTCAGATTCCAGGTAGGGCTGTTTTTAGGGCTGTTCAGAAAGAGCGAACACAGAGAGTCCAGTTGCATGTGGGGCTGCGTAAAGGCTCCCCTGCGGAGTTCAGTTGTACCCAAAGGCTTCCTTTGGGGGCAATTTTTGATGGGCAAAATGGGCCTTGTACACATTTTCTGGGGTCCTATTTTCAATTCCTCTCAGATTCCGGGTAGGGCTGTATTTAGGTCTGTTCAGAAAAAGCGAACACAGAGAGTCCAGTTGCATGTGGGGCTGCGTAAAGGCTCCCCTGGGGAGTTCAGTTGTACCCAAAGGCTTCCTTTGGGGGCAATTTTTGATGGTTGAAATGGGCTCTGTACACCATTTCTGGGGTCTTATTTTAAATTCCTTTCTATTCTGGTAGGGAGATATTTTGCATTGTTCAGAAAGAGCGAACACAGAGAGTCCAGTTGCATGTCGGGCTGCGTAAAGGCTGCCCTGGGGAGTTCAGCCGTACCAAAAGGCTTCCTTTGGGGGCAATTTTTGATGGGAAAAATGGGCCTTGTACACCTTTTCTGGGGTCCTATTTTCAATTCCTCTCGATTCCATGTAGGGTTGTATTTAGGGCTGTTCAGAAAGAGCGAACACAGAGAGTCCAGTTGCATGTGGGGCTGCGTAAAGGCTCCCCTGGGGAGTTCAGTTGTACCCAAAGGCTTCCTTTGGGGGCAATTTTTGATAGGCAAAATGGGCCTTGTACACGTTTTCTGGGGTCCTATTTTCAATTCCTCTCAGATTACAGGTAGGGCTGTATTTAGGGTTGTTCAGAAAGAGCGAACGCAAGGAGTCCAGCTGCATGTGGTGCTAAGAGAAGGCAACCCTGGGGAGTTCAGTTGTATCCAAAGGCTTCCTTTGGGGGCAATTTTTGATGGGCAAAATGGGCCTTGTACACGTTTTCTGGGGTGGTATTTTCAATTCCTCTTAGATTCCAGGTAGGGAGATATTTGGCGTTGTTCAGAAAGAGCGAACACAGAGAGTCCAGTTGCATGTGGGGCTGCGTAAAGTCTCCCCTGGGGAGTTCAGTTGTACCCAAAGGCTTCCTTTGGGGGCAATTTTTGATGGGTGAAAGGGGCTCTGTACGCGATTTCTGGGGTCCTATTTTCAATTCCTCTCAGATTCCGGGTAGGGATGTCTTTAGGGTTCTTCAGAAAGAGCGAACACAGAGAGTCCAGTTGCATGTGGGGCTGCGTAAAGGCTCCCCTGGGGAGTTCAGTTGTACCCAAAGGCTTCCTTTGGGGCAATTTTTGATGGGCAGAAGGGGCTCTGTACGCGTTTTCTGGGGTCCTATTTTCAAATCCTCTCACATTCCGGGAAGAGACGTATTTAGGGTTGTTCAGAAAGAGCGAACACAGAGAGTCCAGTTGCATGGGGGGCTGCGTAAAGGCTCCCCTGGGGAGTTCAGTTGTACCCAAAGGCTTCCTTTGGGGGCAATTTTTGATGGGCAAAATGGGCCTCGTACATGTTTTCTGGGGTCCTATTTTCAATTCCTCTCAGATTCCAGGTAGGGACGTATTTAGGGTTGTTCAGAAAGAGCGAACACAGAGAGTCCAGTTGCATGGGGGGCTGCGTAAAGGCTCCCCTGGGGAGTTCAGTTGTACCCAAAGGCTTCCTTTGGGGGCAATTTTTGATGGGTAAAATGGGCCTCGTACATGTTTTCTGGGGTCCTATTTTCAATTCCTCTCAGATTACAAGTAGGGCTGTATTTAGGGCTGTTCAGAAAAAGCGAACACAGAGAGTCCAGTTGCATGTGGGGCTGCGTAAAGGCTCCCCTGGGGAGTTCAGTTGTACCCAAAGGCTTCCTTTGGGGGCAATTTTTGATGTGTGAAAGGGGCTCTGTATGCATTTTCTGGGGTCCTATTTTCATTTTCTCTCATATTCCGGGTAGGTATGTATTCAGGGTTTTTAAGAAAGAGCGAACACAGAGAGTCCAGTTGCATGTTGGGCTGCGTAAAGGCTCCCCTGGCGAGTTCAGTTGTACCCAAAGGCTTCCTTTGGGGGCAATTTTTGATGGGTGAAAGGGGCTCTGTATGCATTTTCTGGGGTCCTATTTTCATTTTCTCTCAGATTCCGGGTAGGTATGTATTCAGGGTTTTTAAGAAAGAGTGAACACAGAGAGTCCAGTTGCATGTGGGGCTGCGTAAAGGGTCCCCTGGGGAGTTAAGTTGTACCCAAAAGCTTTCTTTCGGGGCAATTTTTGATGTGCGTAAGGGGCTCTGTACGCGATTTCTGGGGTCCTATTTTCAATTTCTCTCAGATTCCGGGTAGGGAGATATATAGGATTGTTCAGAAAGAGCGAACGCAAGGAGTCCAGCTGAATGTGGGGCTAAGTGAAGGCTCCCCTGAGGAGGTCAGTTGTACCAAAAGACTTCCACTGGGGGCAATTTTTGATGGGCAAAATGGGCCTTGTACACGTTTTCTGGGGTCCTATTTTCAATTCCTCTCAGATTCCGGGTAGGGATGTCTTTAGCGTTGTTCAAAAAGAGCGAACACAGAGAGTCCAGTTGCATGTGGGGGCTGCGTAAATGCTCCCCTGGGGAGTTTATGTGTACCCGAAGGCCTCCTTTGGGGGCAATTTTTGATGGGTGAAAGGGGCTCTGTACGCGATTTCTGGGGTCCTATTTTCAATTCCTCTCAGATTCCGGGTAGGGAGATATTTATTGCTATTCAGAAAGAGTGAACACAGAGAGTCCACTTGCATGTGGGGCTGCGTAAAGGCTCCCCTGCGGAATTCAGTTGTACCCAAAGGCTTCCTTTGGGGGCAATATTTGATGGGCAAAAGGGGCTCTGTACGCGTTTTCTGGGGTCCTATTTTCAATTCCTCTCAGATTCCGGATAGGGAGGTATTTGGGGTTCTTCAGAAAGAGCGAACACAGAGAGTCCAGTTGCATGGGGGGCTGCGTAAAGGCTCCCCTGGCGAGTTCAGTTTTACCCAAAGGCTTCCTTTGGGGGCAATTTTTGATGGGCAATATGGGCCTTGTACACGTTTTCTGGGGTGGTATTTTCAATTCCTCTTAGATTCCAGGTAGGGAGATATTTGTCGCTGTTCAGAAAGAGCGAACACAGAGAGTCCAGTTGCATGTCGGGCTGCGTAAAGGCTCCCCTGGGGAGTTCAGTTGTACCAAAAGGCTTCCTTTGGGGGAATTTTTTGATGGGCAAAATGGGCCTCGTACATGTTTTCTGGGGTCCTATTTTCAATTCCTCTCAGATTCCAGGTAGGGACGTATTTAGGGTTGTTCAGAAAGAGCGAACACAGAGAGTCCAGTTGCATGGGGGGCTGCGTAAAGGCTCCCCTGGGGAGTTCAGTTGTACCCAAAGGCTTCCTTTGGGGGCAATTTTTGATGGGTAAAATGGGCCTCGTACATGTTTTCTGGGGTCCTATTTTCAATTCCTCTCAGATTACAAGTAGGGCTGTATTTAGGGCTGTTCAGAAAAAGCGAACACAGAGAGTCCAGTTGCATGTGGGGCTGCGTAAAGGCTCCCCTGGGGAGTTCAGTTGTACCCAAAGGCTTCCTTTGGGGGCAATTTTTGATGTGTGAAAGGGGCTCTATATGCATTTTCTGGGGTCCTATTTTCATTTTCTCTCATATTCCGGGTAGGTATGTATTCAGGGTTTTTAAGAAAGAGCGAACACAGAGAGTCCAGTTGCATGTTGGGCTGCGTAAAGGCTCCCCTGGCGAGTTCAGTTGTACCCAAAGGCTTCCTTTGGGGGCAATTTTTGATGGGTGAAAGGGGCTCTGTATGCCTTTTCTGGGGTCCTATTTTCATTTTCTCTCAGATTCCGGGTAGGTATGTATTCAGGGTTTTTAAGAAAGAGTGAACACAGAGAGTCCAGTTGCATGTGGGGCTGCGTAAAGGGTCCCCTGGGGAGTTAAGTTGTACCCAAAAGCTTTCTTTCGGGGCAATTTTTGATGTGCGTAAGGGGCTCTGTACGCGATTTCTGGGGTCCTATTTTCAATTTCTCTCAGATTCCGGGTAGGGAGATATATAGGATTGTTCAGAAAGAGCGAACGCAAGGAGTCCAGCTGAATGTGGGGCTAAGTGAAGGCTCCCCTGAGGAGGTCAGTTGTACCAAAAGACTTCCACTGGGGGCAATTTTTGATGGGCAAAATGGGCCTTGTACACGTTTTCTGGGGTCCTATTTTCAATTCCTCTCAGATTCCGGGTAGGGATGTCTTTAGCGTTGTTCAAAAAGAGCGAACACAGAGAGTCAAGTTGCATGTGGGGGCTGCGTAAATGCTCCCCCTGGGGAGTTTATGTGTACCCGAAGGCCTCCTTTGGGGGCAATTTTTGATGGGTGAAAGGGGCTCTGTACGCGATTTCTGGGGTCCTATTTTCAATTCCTCTCAGATTCCGGGTAGGGAGATATTTATTGCTATTCAGAAAGAGTGAACACAGAGAGTCCACTTGCATGTGGGGCTGCGTAAAGGCTCCCCTGCGGAGTTCAGTTGTACCCAAAGGCTTCCTTTGGGGGCAATATTTGATGGGCAAAAGGGGCTCTGTACGCGTTTTCTGGGGTCCTATTTTCAATTCCTCTCAGATTCCGGATAGGGAGGTATTTGGGGTTCTTCAGAAAGAGCGAACACAGAGAGTCCAGTTGCATGGGGGGCTGCGTAAAGGCTCCCCTGGCGAGTTCAGTTTTACCCAAAGGCTTCCTTTGGGGGCAATTTTTGATGGGCAATATGGGCCTTGTACACATTTTCTGGGGTGGTATTTTCAATTCCTCTTAGATTCCAGGTAGGGAGATATTTGTCGCTGTTCAGAAAGAGCGAACACAGAGAGTCCAGTTGCATGTGGGGCTGCGTAAATGCTCCCCTGGGGAATTCAGCCGTACCCAAAGACTTCCTTTGGGAGCAATTTTTGATGGTTGAAAAGGGCTCTGTACGCGTTTTCTGGGGTCTTATTTTAAATTCCTTCAGATTCCTGTTAGGGAGATATTCAGCGTTGTTCAGAAAGAGCGAACACAGAGAGTCCAGTTGCATGTCGGGCTGCGTAAAGGCTCCCCTGGGGAGTTCAGTTGTACCAAAAGGCTTCCTTTGGGGGCAATTTTTGATGGGCAAAAGGGGCTCTGTACGCGTTTTCTGGGGTCGTATTTTCAATTCCTCTCAGATTCCGGGTAGGGATGTATTTAGGGTTTTTAAGAAAGAGCGAACACAGAGAGTCCAGTTGCATGTGGGGCTGCGTAAAGGCTCCCCTGGAGAGTTCAGTTGTACCTAAAGGCTTCCTTTGGGGGCAATTTTTGATGGGCGAAAGGGGCTCTGTATGCGATTTCTGGGTCCTATTTTCAATTCCTCTCAGATTCCAGGTAGGGCTGTATTTAGGGTTGGTCAGATAGAGCGTACATAGAGAGTCCAGTTGTATGTCGGGCTGCGTAAAGGATCCCATGGGGAGTTCAGTTGTACCCAAAGGCTTCCTTTGGGGGCAAGTTTTGATGGGCAAATTGGGCCTTGTACAAGTTTTCTGGTGTCTTATTTTAAATTCCTTCAGATTCCGGGTAGGGAGATATTTAGCATTGTTCAGAAAGAGCGAACACAGAGAGTCCAGCTGCATGTGGGGCTGCATGAAGGCTCCCCTGGGGAGTTCAGTTGTACCCAAAGGCTTCCTTTGGCGGCAATTTTTGACCGGTGAAAGGGGCTCTGTACGCGATTTCTTGGGTCCTATTTTCAATTCCTCTCAGATTCCGGGTAGGGATGTCTTTAGGGTTCTTCAGAAGGAGCGAACACAGAGAGTCCAGTTGCATGTGGGGCTGCGTAAAGGTTCCCCTGGGGAGTTCAGTTGTACCCAAAGGCTTCCTTTGGGGGCAATTTTTGATGGGTGAAAGGGTCTCTGTACGCGTCTTCTGGGATCCTATTTTCATTTCCTCTCAGATTCCGGGTAGGGATGTACTTAGGGTTTCTAAGAAAGAGTTAACACTGATAGTCCAGTTGCGTGTCGGGCTGCGTAAAGTTTCCCCTGGGGAGTTCAGTTGTACCCAAAGGCTTCCTTCTGGGGCAATTTTTGATGTGCGTAATGGGCTCTGTACCCATTTTCTGGGGTCCTATTTTCATTTCCTCTCTGATTCCGGGTAGGGATGTATTTAGGGTTTTTAAGAAAGAGTGAACACAGTCCAGTTGCATGTCGGGCTGGGTAAAGGCTCCTCTGGGGAGTTCAGTTGTACCCAAAGACTTCCTTTGGGGGCAATTTTTGATGGGAAAAATGGGCCTGTGTACGTTTCTGCGGTCGTATTTTCAATTCGTCTTAGATTCCAGGTAGGGAGATATTTAGCGTTTTTCAGAAAGAGCGAACAGAGAGAGACCAGTTGCATGTGGGGCTGCATGAAGGCTCCCCTGGGGAGTTCAGTTGTACCCAAAGGCTTCCTTTGGCGGCAATTTTTGACCGGTGAAAGGGGCTCTGTACGCGATTTCTTGGGTCCTATTTTCAATTCCTCTCAGATTCCGGGTAGGGATGTCTTTAGGGTTCTTCAGAAGGAGCGAACACAGAGAGTCCAGTTGCATGTGGGGCTGCGTAAAGGTTCCCCTGGGGAGTTCAGTTGTACCCAAAGGCTTCCTTTGGGGGCAATTTTTGATGGGTGAAAGGGTCTCTGTACGCGTCTTCTGGGATCCTATTTTCATTTCCTCTCAGATTCCGGGTAGGGATGTACTTAGGGTTTCTAAGAAAGAGTTAACACTGATAGTCCAGTTGCGTGTCGGGCTGCGTAAAGTTTCCCCTGGGGAGTTCAGTTGTACCCAAAGGCTTCCTTCTGGGGCAATTTTTGATGTGCGTAATGGGCTCTGTACCCATTTTCTGGGGTCCTATTTTCATTTCCTCTCTGATTCCGGGTAGGGATGTATTTAGGGTTTTTAAGAAAGAGTGAACACAGTCCAGTTGCATGTCGGGCTGGGTAAAGGCTCCTCTGGGGAGTTCAGTTGTACCCAAAGACTTCCTTTGGGGGCAATTTTTGATGGGAAAAATGGGCCTTGTACACGTTTTCTGCGGTCGTATTTTCAATTCGTCTTAGATTCCAGGTAGGGAGATATTTAGCGTTTTTCAGAAAGAGCGAACAGAGAGAGACCAGTTGCATGTGGGGCTGCGTAAAGGTTCCCTTGGGGAGTTCAGTTGTACCCAAAGGCTTCCTTTGGGGGCAATTTTTGATGTTTGAAATGGGCTCTGTACGCCATTTCTGGGGTCTTATTTTAAATTCCTTCAGATTCCGGTTAGGGAGATATTTTGCATTGTTCAGAAAGAGTGAACACAGAGAGTCCAGTTGGATGTGGGGCTGCGTAAAGGCTCCCCTGGGGAGTTCAGTTGTACCCAAAGGCTTCCTTTGGGGTCAATTTTTGATGTGCGTAAGGGGCTCTGTACTCGATTTCTTGGGTCCTATTTTAAGTTCCTCTCAGATTCCGGTAAGGGAGATATTAGCGTTGTTCAGAAAGTGCTTACACAGAGAGTCCAGTTGCATGTGGTGCTGCGTAAAGGCTCCCCTGGGGAGTTCAGTTGTACCCAAAGTCTTCCTTTTGGGGGCAATTTTTGATGGTTGAAATGGGCTCTGTACGCCATTTCTGGGGTCTTATTTTAAATTCCTTCAGATTCCTGTTAGGGAGATATTTAGCGTTGTTCAGAAAGAGCGAACACAGAGAGTCCAGTTGCATGGGGGGCTGCGTAAAGGCTCCCCTGGGGAGTTCAGTTGTACCCAAAGGCTTCCTTTGGAGGCAATTTTTGATGGGCAAAAAAGCGCCTTGTATGCATTTTCTGGGGTCCTATTTTCAATTCCTCTCAGATTCCAGGTAGGGCTGTATTTAGAGTTGTTCAGAAAGAGCGAACACATAGAGTTCAGTTGCATGTCGGGCTGCGTAAAGGCTCCCCTGGGGAGTTCAGTTGTACCCAAAAGCGTCCTTTGGGGGCAATTTTTGATGGTTGAAATGGGCTCTGTACGCCGTTTCTGCGGTCCTATTTTCAATTCCTCTCAGATTCCAGGTAAGGCTGTATTTAGGGTTGCTCAGAAAGAGCGAACACAGAGAGTCCAGTTGCATATGGGGCTGCGTAAAGGCTCCCCTGGGGAGTTCAGCCGTACCCAAAGACTTCATTTGGGGGCAATTTTTGGTGGGCGAAAGGGGCTCTGTACGCTTTTTCTGGGGTCTGATTTTAAATTCCTTCAGATTCCGGGTAGGGATATAGTTAGCATTGTTCAGAAAGAGCGAACACAGAGAGTGCAGCTGCATGTGGGGCTGCGTATAGGTTCCCCTGGGGAGTTCAGTTGTACCCAAAGGCTTCCTTTGGGGGCAATTTTTGATGGGCAAAATGGGTCTTGTAGTCGTTTTCTGGGGTCCTATTTTCAATTCCTCTCAGATTCCACGTAGGGCTGTATTTAGGGTTGTTCAGAAAGAGCGAACACAGATAGTCCAGTTGCATGTGGGGCTGCGTAAAGGCTCCCCTGGGGAGTTCAGTTGTACCCAAAAGCGTCCTTTGGGGACAATTTTTGATGGTTGAAATGGGCTCTGTACGCCGTTTCTGCGGTCCTATTTTCAATTCCTCTCAGATTCCAGGTAAGGCTGGATTTACGGTTGCTCAGAAAGAGCGAACACAGAGAGTCCAGTTGCATGTGGAGCTGCGTAAAGGCTCCCATGGGGAGTTCAGTTGTACCCATAGACTTCCTTTGGGGCAATTTTTGATGGTTGAATTAGGCTCTGTACGCGTTTTCTGGGGTCTTATTTTAAATTCATTCAGATTCCCGGTAGGGATATAGTTAGCATTGTTCAGAAAGAGCGAACACAGAGAGTCCAGCTGCATGTGGGGCTGCGTATAGGTTCCCCTGGGGAGTTCAGTTGTACCCAAAGGCTTCCTTTGGGGGCAATGTTTGATGGTTGAAAGGGGCTCTGTACGCCTTTTCTGGGGTCTTATTTTAAATTCCTTCAGATTCCAGTTAGGGAGATATTTTGCATTGTTCAGAAAGAGCGAACACAGAGAGTCCAGTTGCATGTGGGGCTGCGTAAAGGCTCCCCTGGGGAGTTCAGTTGTACCCAAAGGCTTCTTTTGGGGGCAATTTTTGATGGGAAAAATCGGCCTTGTACACGTTTTCTTGGGTCCTATTTTCAATTCCTCTCAGATTCCAGGTAGGGCTGTATTTAGGGTTGGTCAGATAGAGCGTACATAGAGAGTCCAGTTGTATGTCAGTCTGCGTAAAGGCTCCCATGGGGAGTTCAGTTGTACCCATAGACTTCCTTTGGGGCAATTTTTGATGGTTGAATTAGGCTCTGTACGCGTTTTCTGGGGTCTTATTTTAAATTCCTTCAGATTCCGGGTAGGGAGATATTTAGCATTGTTCAGAAAGAGCGAACACAGAGAGTCCAGCTGCATGTGGGGCTGCATGAAGGCTCCCCTGGGGAGTTCAGTTGTACCCACAGGCTTCCTTTGGGGGCAATTTTTGATGGGCAAAATGGGCCTTGTACACGTTTTCTGGGGTCCTATTTTCAATTCCTCTCAGATTCCAATAGGGCTGTATTAAGGGTTGTTCAGAAAGAGCGAACACAGAGAGTCCAGTTGCATGTGGGGCTGCGTAAAGGCTCCCCTGGGGAGTTCAGTTGTACCCAAAAGCGTCCTTTGGGGGCAATTTTTGATGGTTGAAATGGGCTCTGTACGCCGTTTCTGCGGTCCTATTTTCAATTCCTCTCAGATTCCAGGTAAGGCTGGATTTACGGTTGCTCAGAAAGAGCGAACACAGAGAGTCCAGTTGCATGTGGAGCTGCGTAAAGGCTCCCATGGGGAGTTCAGTTGTACCCATAGACTTCCTTTGGGGCAATTTTTGATGGTTGAATTAGGCTCTGTACGCGTTTTCTGGGGTCTTATTTTAAATTCATTCAGATTCCCGGTAGGGATATAGTTAGCATTGTTCAGAAAGAGCGAACACAGAGAGTCCAGCTGCATGTGGGGCTGCGTATAGGTTCCCCTGGGGAGTTCAGTTGTACCCAAAAGCTTCCTTTGGGGGCAATGTTTGATGGTTGAAAGGGGCTCTGTACGCCTTTTCTGGGGTCTTATTTTAAATTCCTTCAGATTCCAGTTAGGGAGATATTTTGCATTGTTCAGAAAGAGCGAACACAGAGAGTCCAGTTGCATGTGGGGCTGCGTAAAGGCTCCCCTGGGGAGTTCAGTTGTACCCAAAGGCTTCTTTTGGGGGCAATTTTTGATGGGAAAAATCGGCCTTGTACACGTTTTCTTGGGTCCTATTTTCAATTCCTCTCAGATTCCAGGTAGGGCTGTATTTAGGGTTGGTCAGATAGAGCGTACATAGAGAGTCCAGTTGTATGTCAGTCTGCGTAAAGGCTCCCATGGGGAGTTCAGTTGTACCCATAGACTTCCTTTGGGGCAATTTTTGATGGTTGAATTAGGCTCTGTACGCGTTTTCTGGGGTCTTATTTTAAATTCCTTCAGATTCCGGGTAGGGAGATATTTAGCATTGTTCAGAAAGAGCGAACACAGAGAGTCCAGCTGCATGTGGGGCTGCATGAAGGCTCCCCTGGGGAGTTCAGTTGTACCCACAGGCTTCCTTTGGGGGCAATTTTTGATGGGCAAAATGGGCCTTGTACACGTTTTCTGGGGTCCTATTTTCAATTCCTCTCAGATTCCAATAGGGCTGTATTAAGGGTTGTTCAGAAAGAGCGAACACAGAGAGTCCAGTTGCATGTGGGGCTGCGTAAAGGCTCCCCTGGGGAGTTCAGTTGTACCCAAAAGCGTCCTTTTGGGGCAATTTTTGATGGTTGAAATGGGCTCTGTACGCCGTTTCTGCGGTCCTATTTTCAATTCCTCTCAGATTCCAGGTAAGGCTGGATTTACGGTTGCTCAGAAAGAGCGAACACAGAGAGTCCAGTTGCATGTGGGGCTGCGTAAAGGCTCCCCTGGGGAGTTCAGCTGTACCCAAAGACTTCCTTTGGGGGCAATTTTTGATGGGCGAAAGGGGCTCTGTACGCTTTTTCTGGGGTCTGATTTTAAATTCCTTCAGATTCCCGGTAGGGATATAGTTAGCATTGTTCAGAAAGAGCGAACACAGAGAGTCCAGCTGCATGTGGGGCTGCGTATAGGTTCCCCTGGGGAGTTCAGTTGTACCCAAAGGCTTCCTTTGGGGGCAATGTTTGATGGTTGAAAGGGGCTCTGTACGCCTTTTCTGGGGTCTTATTTTAAATTCCTTCAGATTCCAGTTAGGGAGATATTTTGCATTGTTCAGAAAGAGCGAACACAGAGAGTCCAGTTGCATGTGGGGCTGCGTAAAGGCTCCCCTGGGGAGTTCAGTTGTACCCAAAGGCTTCCTTTGGGGGCAATTTTTGATGGGAAAAATCGGCCTTGTACGCGATTTCTGGGGTCCTATTTTCAATTCCTCTCAGATTCCAGGTAGGATTGTATTTAGGGTTGGTCAGATAGAGCGTACATAGAGAGTCCAGTTGTATGTCGGGCTGCGTAAAGGTTCCCCTGGGGAGTTCAGTTGTACCCAAAGGCTTCCTTTGGGGGCAAGTTTTGATGGGCAAATTGGGCCTTGTACAAGTTTTCTGCGGTCCTATTTTCAATTCCTCTCAGATTCCAGGTAGGGCTCCTATTTAGGGTTGTTCTGAAAGAGCGAACACAGAGAGTCCAGTTGCATGTGGGGCTGCGTAAATGCTCCCATGGGGAGTTCACTTGTACCCATAGACTTCCTTTGGGGCAATTTTTGATGGTTGAATTAGGCTCTGTACGCGTTTTCTGGTGTCTTATTTTAAATTCCTTCAGATTCCGGGTAGGGAGATATTTAGCATTGTTCAGAAAGAGCGAACACAGAGAGTCCAGCTGCATGTGGGGCTGCATGAAGGCTCCCCTGGGGAGTTCAGTTGTACCCAAAGGCTTCCTTTGGCGGCAATTTTTGACCGGTGAAAGGGGCTCTGTACGCGATTTCTTGGGTCCTATTTTCAATTCCTCTCAGATTCCGGGTAGGGATGTCTTTAGCGTTCTTCAGAAGGAGCGAACACAGAGAGTCCAGTTGCATGTGGGGCTGCGTAAAGGTTCCCCTGGGGAGTTCAGTTGTACCCAAAGGCTTCCTTTGGGGGCAATTTTTGATGGGTGAAAGGGTCTCTGTACGCGTCTTCTGGGATCCTATTTTCATTTCCTCTCAGATTCCGGGTAGGGATGTACTTAGGGTTTTTAAGAAAGAGTTAACACTGATAGTCCAGTTGCGTGTCGGGCTGCGTAAAGTTTCCCCTGGGGAGTTCAGTTGTACCCAAAGGCTTCCTTCTGGGGCAATTTTTGATGTGCGTAATGGGCTCTGTACCCATTTTCTGGGGTCCTATTTTCATTTCCTCTCTGATTCCGGGTAGGGATGTATTTAGGGTTTTTAAGAAAGAGTGAACACAGTCCAGTTGCATGTCGGGCTGGGTAAAGGCTCCTCTGGGGAGTTCAGTTGTACCCAAAGGCTTCCTTTGGGGCCATTTTTTGACGGGTGAAAGGGGCTCTGTACGCGATTTCTGGGGTCCTATTTTCAATTCCTCTCAGATTCCAGGTAGGGCTGTATTTAGGGCTGTTCAGAAAGAGCGAACACAGAGAGTCCAGTTGCATGTGGGGCTGCGTAAAGGCTCCCCTGGGGAGTTCAGTTGTACCCAAAGGCTTCCTTTGGGGGCAATTTTTGATGAGCAAAAGGGGCTCTGTAGGCGTTTTCTGGGGTCCTATTTTCAATTCCTCTCAGATTCCGGATAGGGAGATATTAGGGGTTCTTCAGAAAGAGTGAACACAGAGAGTCCAGTTGCATGTGGGGCTGCGTAAAGGCTCCCCTGGGGAGTTCAGTTGTACCCAAAGGCTTCCTTTGGGGCAATTTTTGATGGTTGAATTAGGCCCTGTACGCGTTTTCTGGGGTCTTATTTTAAATTCCTTCAGATTCCGGGTAGGGAGATATTTAGCATTGTTCAGAAAGAGCGAACACAGAGAGTCCAGCTGCATGTGGGGCTGCATGAAGGCTCCCCTGGGGAGTTCAGTTGTACCCACAGGCTTCCTTTGGGGGCAATTTTTGATGGGCATAATAGGCCTTGTACACGTTTTCTGGGGTCCTATTTTCAATTCCTCTCAGATTCCGGGTAGGTATGTATTTAGGGTTTTTAAGAAAGAGTGAACACAGAGAGTCCAGTTGCATGTGGGGCTGCGTAAAGGCTCCCCTGGGGAGTTCAGTTGTACCCAAAGGCTTCCTTTGCGGGCAATTTTTGATGTGTGAAAGGGGCTCTGTATGCAATTTCTGGGGTCCTATTTTCATTTTCTCTCAGATCCCGGGTAGGTATGTATTTAGGGTTTTCAAGAAAGAGTGAACACAGAGAGTCCAGTTGCATGTGGGGCTGCGTAAAGGCTCCCCTGGGGAGTTAAGTTGTACCCAAAAGCTTCCTTTCGGGGAAATTTTTGATGTGAGTAAGGGGCTCTGTACGCGATTTCTGGGGTCCTATTTTCAATTTCTCCCAGATTCCGGGTAGGGAGATATATAGGGTTGTTCAGAAAGAGCGAACGCAAGGAGTCCAGCTGCATGTGGGTCTAAGTGAAGGCTCCCCTGCGGAGTTCAGTTATACCAACGACTTCCTTTGGGGGCAATTTTTGATGGGAAAAATGGGCCTTGTACACGTTTTCTGGGGTCCTATTTTCAATTCCTCTTAGATTCCGGGTAGATAGATATTTAGCGCTGTTCAGAAAGAGCGAACACAGAGAGTCCAGTTGCATGTGGGGCTGTGTAAAGGCTCCCCTGGGGAGTTCAGTTGTACCCAAAGGCTTCCTTTGGGTGCAATTTTTGATAGGCAAAATGGGCCTTGTACACGTTTTCTGGGGTCCTATTTTCAATTCCTCTCAGATTCCGGGTAGATAGATATTTAGCGCTGTTCAGAAAGCGCGAACACAGAGAGTCCAGTTGCATGTGCGGCTGCGTAAAGGCTCCCCTTTGGAGTTCAGTTGTACCCAAAGGCTTCCTTTGGGGGCAATTTTTGATAGGCAAAATGGGCCTTGTACACGTTTTCTGGGGTCGTATTTTCAATTCCTCTCAGATTCCAGATAGGGCTGTTTTTAGGGCTCTTCAGAAAGAGCGAACACAGAGAGTCCAGTTGCATGTGGGGCTGCGTAAAGGCTCCCCTGGGGAGTTCAGTTGTACCCAAAGGCTTCCTTTGGGGGCAATTTTTGATGGGCGAAATGGGCTTTGTACACGTTTTCTGGGGTCCTATTTTCAATTCCTCTCAGATTCCAGGTAGGGCTGTATTTAGGGCTCTTCAGAAAGAGCGAACACAGAGAGTCCAGTTGCATGTGGGGCTGCGTAAAGGCTCCCCTGGGGAGTTAAGTTGTACCCAAAGGCTTCCTTTCGGGGCAATTTTTGATAGGCAAAATGGGCCTTGTACACGTTTTCTGGGGTCCTATTTTCAATTCTTCTTATATTCCGGGTAGGGAGATATTTAGCGCTGTTCAGAAAGAGCGAACAGAGAGTCCAGTTGCATGTGGGGCTGCGTAAAGGCTCCCCTGGGGAGTTCAGTTGTACCCAAAGGCTTCCTTTGGGGGCAATATTTGATGCGTGAAAGGGGCTCTGTATGCATTTTCTGGGGTCCTATTTTCATTTTCTCTCAGATTCCGGGTAGGTATGTATTTAGGGTTTTTAAGAAAGAGTGAACACAGAGAGTCCAGTTGCATGTGGGGCTGCGTAAAGGCTCCCCTGGGGAGTTCAGTTGTACCCAAAGGCTTCCTTTGGGGGCAATTTTTGATGGGCAAAATGGGCCTTGTACACGTTTTCTGGGGTCCTATTTTCAATTCCTCTCGATTCCAGGTAGGGCTGTATTTAGGGCTGTTCAGAAAGAGCGAACACAGAGAGTCCAGTTGCATGTGGGGCTGCGTAAAGGCTCCCCTGCGGAGTTCAGTTGTACCCAAAGACTTCCTTTGCGGGCAATTTTTGATGGGCAAAATGGGCCTTGTACACATTTTCTGGGATCCTATTTTCAATTCCTCTCAGATTCCAGGTAGGGCTGTATTTAGGGCTGTTCAGAAAAAGCGAACACAGAGAGTCCAGTTGCATGTGGGGCTGCGTAAAGGCTCCCCTGGGGAGTTCAGTTGTACCCAAAGGCTTCCTTTGGGGGCAATTTTTGATGGGCAAAAAGGGCCTTTTACGCGTTTTCTGGGGTCCTATTTTCAATTCCTCTCAGATTCCGGGTAGGGAGATATTTAGGTTTGTTCAGAAAGATCGAACACAGAGAGTCCAGTTGCATGTGGGGCTGCGTAAAGGCTCTCCTGGGGAGTTCAGTTGTACCCAAAGGCTTCCTTTGGGGGCAATATTTGATGCGTGAAAGGGGCTCTGTATGCATTTTCTGGGGTCCTATTTTCATTTTCTCTCAGATTCCGGGTAGGTATGTATTTAGGGTTTTTAAGAAAGAGTGAACACAGAGAGTCCAGTTGCATGTGGGGCTGCGTAAAGGCTCCCCTGGGGAGTTCAGTTGTACCCAAAGGCTTCCTTTGGGGGCAATTTTTGATGGGCAAAATGGGCCTTGTACACGTTTTCTGGGGTCCTATTTTCAATTCCTCTCGATTCCAGGTAGGGCTGTATTTAGGGCTGTTCAGAAAGAGCGAACACAGAGAGTCCAGTTGCATGTGGGGCTGCGTAAAGGCTCCCCTGCGGAGTTCAGTTGTACCCAAAGACTTCCTTTGCGGGCAATTTTTGATGGGCAAAATGGGCCTTGTACACATTTTCTGGGATCCTATTTTCAATTCCTCTCAGATTCCAGGTAGGGCTGTATTTAGGGCTGTTCAGAAAAAGCGAACACAGAGAGTCCAGTTGCATGTGGGGCTGCGTAAAGGCTCCCCTGGGGAGTTCAGTTGTACCCAAAGGCTTCCTTTGGGGGCAATTTTTGATGGGCAAAAAGGGCCTTTTACGCGTTTTCTGGGGTCCTATTTTCAATTCCTCTCAGATTCCGGGTAGGGAGATATTTAGGTTTGTTCAGAAAGATCGAACACAGAGAGTCCAGTTGCATGTGGGGCTGCGTAAAGGCTCTCCTGGGGAGTTCAGTTGTACCCAAAGGCTTCCTTTGGGGGCAATTTTTGATGTGTGAAAGGGGCTCTGTATGCGAATTCTGGGGTCCTATTTTCAATTCCTCTCAGATTCCAGGTAGGGCTGTATTTAGGGCTGTTCAGAAAAAGCGAACACAGAGAGTCCAGTTGCATGTGGGGCTGCGTAAAGGCTCCCCTGGGGAGTTCAGTTGTTACGCACATCAACTGAACTCCCCAGGGGAGCCTTTACGCAGCCCCACATGCAACTGGACTCTCTGTGTTCTCTCTTTCTGAACAAACCTAAATATCTACCTACCCAGAATCTGAGAGGAATTGAAAATAGGACCCCAGAAAACATGTACAATGCCAATTTTGAACATCAAAAATTGCCCCAAAGGAAGCCTTTGCGTACAACTGAACTCCCCAGGGGAGCCTTTACGCAGCCCCACATGCAACTGGACTCTCTGTGTTCGCTCTTTCTGAAGAACCCCAAATACCTCCCTATCCGGAATCTGAGAGGAATTGAAAATAGGACCCCAGAAAACGTGTACAAGGCCCATTTTGCCCATCAAAAATTGCCCCCAAATGAAGCCTTTGGGTACAACTGAACTTCCCAGGGGAGCCTTTACGCAGCCCCACATGCAACTGGACTCTCTGTGTTCGCTCTTTCTGAACAGCGCTAAATATCTCCCTACCCGGAATAAAAGAAGAATTGAAAATAGGACCCCAGAAAACGTGTACAAGGCCCATTTTGCCTATCAAAAATTGCCCCCAAAGGAAGCCTTTGGGTACAACTGAACTCCCCAGGGGAGCCTTTACGCAGCCCCACATGCAACTGGACTCTCTGTGTTCGCTCTTTCTGAACAGCCCTAAATACAGCCCTACCTGGAATCTGAGAGGAATTGAAAATAGGACCCCAAAAAACGCCTACAAGACCCATTTTGCCCATCAAAAATTGCCCCCAAAGGAAGCCTTTGGGTACAGCTGAACTCCCCAGGGGAGCCTTTACGCAGCCCCACATGCAACTGGACTCTCTGTGTTCGCTTTTTCTGAAGAGCTCTAAATACAGCCCTACCTGGAATCTGAGAGGAATTGAAAATAGGACCCCAGAAAACATGTACAAAGCCCATTTCGCCCATCAAAAATTGCCCCCAAAGGAAGCCTTTGGGTACAACTGAACTCCCCAGGGGAGCCTTTACGCAGCCCCACATGCAACTGGACTCTCTGTGTTCGCTCTTTCTGAAGAGCCCTAAAAACAGCCCTATCTGGAATCTGAGAGGAATTGAAAAAACGACCCCAGAAAACGTGTACAAGGCCCATTTTGCCCATCAAAAATTGCCCCCAAAGGAAGCCTGTGGGTACAACTGAACTCCCCAGGGGAGCCTTCATGCAGCCCCACATGCAGCTGGACTCTCTGTGTTCGCTCTTTCTGAACAATGCTAAATATCTCCCTACCCGGAATCTGAAGGAATTTAAAATAAGACCCCAGAAAACGCGTACAGAGCCTAATTCAACCATAAAAAATTGCCCCAAAGGAAGCCTTTGGGTACAACTGAACTCCCCAGGGGAGCCTTTACGCAGCCCCACATGCAACTGGACTCTCTGTGTTCGCTCTTTCTGAAGAACCCCTAATATCTCCCTATCCGGAATCTGAGAGGAATTGAAAATAGGACCCCAGAAAACGCCTACAGAGCCCCTTTTGCTCATCAAATTTGCCCCCAAAGGAAGCCTTTGGGTACAACTGAACTCCTCAGGGGAGCCTTTACGCAGCCCCACATGCAACTGGACTCTCTGTGTTCGCTCTTTCTGAACAGCCCTAAATACAGCCCTACATGGAATCTGAGAGGAATTGAAAATAGGACCCCAGAAAATGTGTACAAGGCCCATTTTGCCCATCAAAAATTGCCCCCAAAGGAAGCCTTTGGGTACAACTGAACTCCCCAGAGGAGCCTTTACCCAGCCCGACATGCAACTGGACTGTGTTCACTCTTTCTTAAAAACCCTAAATACATCCCTACCCGGAATCAGAGAGGAAATGAAAATAGGACCCCAGAAAATGGGTACAGAGCCCATTACGCACATCAAAAATTGCCCCAGAAGGAAGCCTTTGGGTACAACTGAACTCCCCAGGGGAAACTTTACGCAGCCCGACACGCAACTGGACTATCAGTGTTAACTCTTTCTTAAAAACCCTAAGTACATCCCTACCCGGAATCTGAGAGGAAATGAAAATAGGATCCCAGAAGACGCGTACAGAGACCCTTTCACCCATCAAAAATTGCCCCCAAAGGAAGCCTTTGGGTACAACTGAACTCCCCAGGGGAACCTTTACGCAGCCCCACATGCAACTGGACTCTCTGTGTTCGCTCCTTCTGAAGAACCCTAAAGACATCCCTACCCGGAATCTGAGAGGAATTGAAAATAGGACCCAAGAAATCGCGTACAGAGCCCCTTTCACCGGTCAAAAATTGCCGCCAAAGGAAGCCTTTGGGTACAACTGAACTCCCCAGGGGAGCCTTCATGCAGCCCCACATGCAGCTGGACTCTCTGTGTTCGCTCTTTCTGAACAATGCTAAATATCTCCCTACCCGGAATCTGAAGGAATTTAAAATAAGACCCCAGAAAACGAGTACAGAGCCTAATTCAACCATCAAAAATTGCCCCAAAGGAAGTCTATGGGTACAACTGAACTCCCCATGGGAGCCTTTACGCAGCCCCACATGCAACTGGACTCTCTATGTACGCTCTATCTGACCAACCCTAAATACAGCCCTACCTGGAATCTGAGAGGAATTGAAAATAGGACCCCAGAAAACGTGTACAAGGCCGATTTTTCCCATCAAAAATTGCCCCCAAAGGAAGCCTTTGGGTACAACTGAACTCCCCAGG
Source organism: Mergus octosetaceus (assembly GCA_036873955.1). Lineage (NCBI taxonomy): Eukaryota > Metazoa > Chordata > Aves > Anseriformes > Anatidae > Mergus > Mergus octosetaceus. The sequence goes on from CM072285.1 coordinate 115,908,631, forward strand.
GGAGCCTTTACGCAGCCCCACATGCAACTGGACTCTCTGTGTTCGCTCTTTCTGAACAATGCAAAATATCTCCCTAACTGGAATCTGAAGGAATTTAAAATAAGACCCCAGAAAAGGCGTACAGAGCCCCTTTCAACCATCAAACATTGCCCCCAAAGGAAGCCTTTGGGTACAACTGAACTCCCCAGGGGAACCTATACGCAGCCCCACATGCAGCTGGACTCTCTGTGTTCGCTCTTTCTGAACAATGCTAACTATATCCCTACCGGGAATCTGAATGAATGTAAAATCAGACCCCAGAAAAAGCGTACAGAGCCCCTTTCGCCCATCAAATATTGCCCCCAAAGGAAGTCTTTGGGTATGGCTGAACTCCCCAGGGGAGCCTTTACGCAGCCCCACATGCAACTGGACTCTCTGTGTTCGCTCTTTCTGAGCAACCGTAAATCCAGCCTTACCTGGAATCTGAGAGGAATTTAAAAATAGGACCGCAGAAACGGCGTACAGAGCCCATTTCAACCATCAAAAATTGTCCCCAAAGGACGCTTTTGGGTACAACTGAACTCCCCAGGGGAGCCTTTACGCAGCCCCACATGCAACTGGACTATCTGTGTTCGCTCTTTCTGAACAACCCTAAATACAGCCCTACTTGGAATCTGAGAGGAATTGAAAATAGGACCCCAGAAAACGCCTACAAGACCCATTTTGCCCATCAAAAATTGCCCCCAAAGGAAGCCTTTGGGTACAACTGAACTCCCCAGGGGAACCTATACGCAGCCCCACATGCAGCTGGACTCTCTGTGTTCGCTCTTTCTGAACAATGCTAACTATATCCCTACCCGGAATCTGAAGGAATTTAAAATCAGACCCCAGAAAAAGCGTACAGAGCCCCTTTCGCCCACCAAAAATTGCCCCCAAATGAAGTCTTTGGGTACGGCTGAACTCCCCAGGGGAGCCTTTACGCAGCCCGACATGCAACTGAACTCTATGTGTTCGCTCTTTCTGAACAACTCTAAATACAGCCCTACCTGGAATCTGAGAGGAATTGAAAATAGGACCCCAGAAAATGCATACAAGGCGCTTTTTTGCCCATCAAAAATTGCCTCCAAAGGAAGCCTTTGGGTACAACTGAACTCCCCAGGGGAGCCTTTACGCAGCCCCCCATGCAACTGGACTCTCTGTGTTCGCTCTTTCTGAACAACGCTAAATATCTCCCTAACAGGAATCTGAAGGAATTTAAAATAAGACCCCAGAAATGGCGTTCAAAGCCCATTTCAACCATCAAAAATTGCCCCCAAAAGGAAGACTTTGGGTACAACTGAACTCCCCAGGGGAGCCTTTACGCAGCACCACATGCAACTGGACTCTCTGTGTTAGCACTTTCTGAACAACGCTAATATCTCCCTTACCGGAATCTGAGAGGAACTTAAAATAGGACCCAAGAAATCGAGTACAGAGCCCCTTACGCACATCAAAAATTGACCCCAAAGGAAGCCTTTGGGTACAACTGAACTCCCCAGGGGAGCCTTTACGCAGCCCCACATCCAACTGGACTCTCTGTGTTCGCTCTTTCTGAACAATGCAAAATATCTCCCTAACCGGAATCTGAAGGAATTTAAAATAAGACCCCAGAAATGGCGTACAGAGCCCATTTCAAACATCAAAAATTGCCCCCAAAGGAAGCCTTTGGGTACAACTGAACTCCCCAAGGGAACCTTTACGCAGCCCCACATGCAACTGGTCTCTCTCTGTTCGCTCTTTCTGAAAAACGCTAAATATCTCCCTACCCGGAATCTAAGACGAATTGAAAATACGACCCCAGAAAACGTGTACAAGGCCCATTTTTCCCATCAAAAATTGCCCCCAAAGGAAGTCTTTGGGTACAACTGAACTCCCCAGAGGAGCCTTTACCAAGCCCGACATGCAACTGGACTGTGTTCACTCTTTCTTAAAAACCCTAAATACATCCCTACCCGGATTCATAGAGGAAATGAAAATAGGACCCCAGAAAATGGGTACAGAGCTCATTACGCACATCAAAAATTGCCCCAGAAGGAAGCCTTTGGGTACAACTGAACTCCCCAGGGGAAACTTTACGCAGCCCGACACGCAACTGGACTATCAGTGTTAACTCTTTCTTAGAAACTCTAAGTACATCCCTACCCGGAATCTGAGAGGAAATGAAAATAGGATCCCAGAAGACGCGTACAGAGACCCTTTCACCCATCAAAAATTGCCCCCAAAGGAAGCCTTTGGGTACAACTGAACTCCCCAGGGGAACCTTTACGCAGCCCCACATGCAACTGGACTCTCTGTGTTCGCTCCTTCTGAAGAACCCTAAAGACATCCCTACCCGGAATCTGAGAGGAATTGAAAATAGGACCCAAGAAATCGCGTACAGAGCCCCTTTCACCGGTCAAAAATTGCCGCCAAAGGAAGCCTTTGGGTACAACTGAACTCCCCAGGGGAGCCTTCATGCAGCCCCACATGCAGCTGGACTCTCTGTGTTCGCTCTTTCTGAACAATGCTAAATATCTCCCTACCCGGAATCTGAAGGAATTTAAAATAAGACCCCAGAAAACGCGTACAGAGCCTAATTCAACCATCAAAAATTGCCCCAAAGGAAGTCTATGGGTACAACTGAACTCCCCATGGGAGCCTTTACGCAGCCCCACATGCAACTGGACTCTCTGTGTTCGCTCTTTCAGAACAGCCCTAAATACAGCCCTACCTGGAATCTGAGAGGAATTGAAAATAGGACCGCAGAAACTTGTACAAGGCCCAATTTGCCCATCAAAACTTGCCCCCAAAGGAAGCCTTTGGGTACAACTGAACTCCCCAGGGGATCCTTTACGCAGCCCGACATACAACTGGACTCTCTATGTACGCTCTATCTGACCAACCCTAAATACAGCCCTACCTGGAATCTGAGAGGAATTGAAAAGAGGACCCCAGAAAACGTGTACAAGGCCCATTTTGCCTATCAAAAATTGCCCCGAAAGGAAGCCTTTGGGTACAATGAACTCCCCAGGGGAGCCTTTACGCAGCTCCACATGCAGCTGGACTCTTTGTGTTCGCTCTTTCTGAACAACCCTAAAGACATCCCTACCCGGAATCTGAGAGGAATTGAAAATAGGACCCAGAAATCGCATACAGAGCCCCTTTCGCCCATCAAAAATTGCCCCCAAAGGAAGCCTTTAGGTACAACTGAACTCTCCAGGGGAGCCTTTACGCAGCCCCACATGCAACTGGACTCTCTGTGTTCGCTCTTTCTGAACAACGCTGAATATCTCCCTAACAGGAATCTGAAGGAATTTAAAATAAGACCCCAGAAAACGCGTACAGAGCTCTTTTCAACCATCAAAAATTGCTCCCAAAGGAAGTCTTTGGGTACGGCTGAATTCCCCAGGTGAGCCTTTACGCTGCCCCACATGCAACTGGACTCTCTGTGTTCGCTCTTTCTGAACAGCGCTAAATATCTACCTACCCGGAATATAAGATGAATTGAAAATAGGACCCCAGAAAACGTGTACAAGTCCCATTTTGCCTATCAAAAACTGCCCCCAAAAGGAAGCCTTTGGGTACAATGAACTCCCCAGGGGAGCCTTTACGCAGCTCCACATGCAACTGGACTCTATGTGTTCGCTCTTTCTTAAAAAACCTAAAGACATCCCTACCCGGAATCTGAGAGGAATTGAAAATAGGACCCCAGAAATCGCGTACAGAGCCCCTTTTGCACATCAAAAATTGCCCCCAAAGGAAGCCTTTGGGTACAACTGAACTCCCCAGGGGAGCCTTTACGCAGCCCCACATGCAACTGGACTCTCTGTGTTCGCTTTTTCTGAACAGCCCTAAATACAGCCCTACCTGGAATCTGAGAGGAATTGAAAATAGGACCCCAGAAAACGTGTACAAGGCCCCTTTTGCCCATCAAAAATTGCCCCGAAAGGAAGCCTTTGGGTACAACTGAACTCCCCAGGGGAGCCTTTACGCAGCCCCACATGCAACTGGACTCTCTGTGTTCGCTTTTTCTGAACAGCCCTAAATACATCCCTACCCGGAATCTGAGAGGAATTGAAAATAGGACCCCAGAAAACGTGTACAAGGCCCATTTTGCCCATCAAAAATTGCCCCGAAAGGAAGTCTTTGGGTACAACTGAACTCCCCAGGGGAGCCTTCACTTAGCCCCACATGCAGCTGGACTCCTTGCGTTTGCTCTTTCTGAACAACCCTATATATCTCCCTACCCGGAATCTGAGAGGAATTGAAAATAGGACCCCAGAAAAAGCGTACAGAGCCCCTTTTGCCCATCAAAAATTGCCCCCAAAGGAAGCCTTTGGGTACAACTGAACTCCCCAGGGGAGCCTTTACGCAGCCCCACATGCAACTGGACTCCCTGTGTTCGCTCTTTCTGAAGAACCCCACATATCTCCCTATCCGGAATCTGAGAGGAATTGAAAATAGGACCCCAGAAAAAGCGTACAGAGCCCCTTTTGCCCATCAAAAATTGCCCCCAAAGGAAGCCTTTGGGTACAACTGAACTCCCCAGGGGAGCATTTACGCAGCCCCACATGCAACTGGACTCCCTGTGTTCGCTCTTTCTGAAGGACCCCACATATCTCCCTATCCGGAATCTGAGAGGAATTGAAAATAGGACCCCAGAAAAAGCGTACAGAGCCCCTTTTGCCCATCAAAAATTGCCCCCAAAGGAAGCCTTTGGGTACAACTGAACTCCCCAGGGGAGCATTTACGCAGCCCCACATGCAACTGGACTCTCTGTGTTCGCTCTTTCTGAACAGCGCCAAATATCTCCCTACCTGGAATCTAAGAGGAATTGAAAATACCACCCCAGAAAACGTGTACAAGGCCCATATTGCCCATCAAAAATTGCCCCCAAAGGAAGACTTTGGGTAAAACTGAACTCACCAGGGGAGCCTTTACGCAGCCCCCCATGCAACTGGACTCTCTGTGTTCGCTCTTTCTGAAGAACCCCAAATACCTCCCTATCCGGAATCTGAGAGGAATTGAAAATAGGACCTCAGAAAACGCGTACAGAGCCCCTTTTGCCCATCAAAAATTGCCCCCAAAGGAAGCCTTTGGGTACAACTGAACTCCGCAGGGGAGCCTTTATGCAGCCCCACATGCAAGTGGACTCTCTGTGTTCACTCTTTCTGAATAGCAATAAATATCTCCCTACCCGGAATCTGAGAGGAATTGAAAATAGGACCCCAGAAATCGCGTACAGAGCCCCTTTCACCCAACAAAAATTGCCCCCAAAGGAGGCCTTCGGGTACACATAAACTCCCCAGGGGAGCATTTACGCAGCCCCCACATGCAACTGGACTCTCTGTGTTCGCTCTTTTTGAACAACGCTAAAGACATCCCTACCCGGAATCTGAGAGGAATTGAAAATAGGACCCCAGAAAACGTGTGCAAGGCCCATTTTGCCCATCAAAAATTGCCCCCAGTGGAAGTCTTTAGGTACAACTGACCTCCTCAGGGGAGCCTTCACTTAGCCCCACATGCAGCTGGACTCCTTGCGTTCGCTCTTTCTGAACAATCCTATATATCTCCCTACCCGGAATCTGAGAGAAATTGAAAATAGGACCCCAGAAATCGCGTACAGAGCCCCTTTCACACATCAAAACTTGCCCCCAAAGGAAGCCTTTGGGTACAACTGAACTCCCCAGGGGAGCCTTTACGCAGCCCCACATGCAACTGGACTCTCTGTGTTCGCTTTTTCTGAACAGCCCTAAATACAGCCCTACCTGGATTCTGAGAGGAATTGAAAATAGGACCCCAGAAAACATGTACGAGGCCCATTTTACCCATCAACAATTGCCCCCAAAGGAAGCCTTTGGGTACAACTGAACTCCCCAGGGGAGCCTTTACGCAGCCCCCCATGCAACTGGACTCTCTGTGTTCGCTCTTTCTGAACAACCCTAAATACGTCCCTACCTGGAATCTGAGAGGAATTGAAAATAGGACCCCAGAAAACATGTACGAGGCCCATTTTGCCCATCAAAAATTGCCCCCAAAGGAAGCCTTTGGGTACAACTGAACTCCACAGGGGAGCCTTTACGCAGCCCCCCATGCAACTGGACTCTCTGTGTTCGCTCTTTCTGAACAACCCTCAATACGTCTCTTCCCGGAATGTGAGAGGAATTGAAAATAGGACCCCAGAAAACGCGTACAGAGCCCCTTCTGCCCATCAAAAATTGCCCCCAAAGGAAGCCTTTGGGTACAACTGAACTCCGCAGGGGAGCCTTTACGCAGCCCCACATGCAACTGGACTCTCTGTGTTCGCTCTTTCTGAAGAACCCTAAAGACATCCCTACCCGGAATCTGAGAGGAATTGAAAATAGGACCCCAGAAATCGCGTACAGAGCCCCTTTCACCCATCAAAAATTGCCCCCAAAGGAAGCCTTTGGGTACAACTGAACTCCCCAGGGGAGCATTTACGCAGCCCCACATGCAACTGGACTCTCTGTGTTCGCTCTTTCTGAACAACGCCAAATATCTCCCTACCTGGAATCTAAGAGGAATTGAAAATACCACCCCAGAAAACGTGTACAAGGCCCATTTTGCCCATCAAAAATTGCCCCCAAAGGAAGCCTTTGGATACAACTGAACTCCCCAGGGTTGCCTTCACTTAGCCCCACATGCAGCTGGACTCCTTGCGTTCGCTCTTTCTGAACAACCCTAAATACAGCCCTACCTGTAATCTGAGAGGAATTGAAAATAGGACCCCAGAAAACGTGTACAAGGCCCATTTTGCCTATCAAAAATTGCCCCCAAAGGAAGCCTTTGGGTACAACTGAACTCCCCAGGGGAGCCTTTACGCAGCCCCACATGCAACTGGACTCTCTGTGTTCGCTCTTTCTGAACAGCCCTAAATACAACCCTACATGGAATCGAGAGGAATTGAAAATAGGACCCCAGAGAAGGTGTACAAGGCCCATTTTTCCCATCAAAAATTGCCCCCAAAGGAAGCCTTTTGGTACGGCTGAACTCCCCAGGGCAGCCTTTACGCAGCCCGACATGCAACTGGACTCTCTGTGTTCGCTCTTTCTGAACAATGCAAAATATCTCCCTACCGGAATAGAAAGGAATTTAAAATAAGACCCCAGAAATGGTGTACAGAGCCCATTTCAACCATCAAAAATTGCCCCGAAAGGAAGCCTTTGGGTACAACTGAACTCCCCAGGGGAGCCTTTACGCAGCCCCACATGCAACTGGACTCTCTGTGTTCGCTTTTTCTGAACAGCCCTAAATACAGCCCTACCCGGAATCTGAGAGGAATTGAAAATAGGACCCCAGAAAATGTGTACAAGGCCCATTTTGCCCATCAAAAATTGCCCCCAAAGGAAGCCTTTGGGTACAACTGAACTCCCCAGGGGAGCCTTTACGCAGCCCCACATGCAACTGGACTCTCTGTGTTCGCTCTTTCTGAACAGCCCTAAAAATAGCCCTACCTGGAATCTGAGAGGAATTGAAAATAGGACCCCAGAAAACGTGTACAAGGCCCATTTTGCCTATCAAAAATTGCCCCCAAAGGAAGCCTTTGGGTACAACTGAACTCCCCAGGGGAGCCTTTACGCAGCCCCACATGCAACTAGACAATCTGTGTTCGCTCTTCTGAACAACCGTAAAGACATCCCTACCAGGAATCTGATTGGAAATTGAAAATTGGACCCCAGAAATCGCGTACAGAGCCCCTTTCACCCATTAAAAATTGCCCCCAAAGGAAGCCTTTGTGTACAACTGAACTCCTCAGTGGAGCCTTGACACAGCCCCACATGCAACTGGACTCTCTGTGTTCGCTCTTTCTGAACAACGCTAAATATCTCCCTAACAGGAATCTGATGGAATTTAAAATAAGTCCCCAGAAAACGCGTACAGAGCCCCTTTCACCCATCAAAAATTGCCCCCAGAGGAAGTCTTTGGGTACGGCTGAACTCTCCAGGGGAGCCTTTACGCAGCCCCACATGCAACTGGGCTCTCTGTGTTCGCTCTTTCTAAAGAACTCTAAATATCTCCCTACCCGGAATCTGAGAGGAATTGAAAATAGGACCCCAGAAATCGCGTACAGAGCCCCTTTCGCCCATCAAAAATTGCCCCCAAAGGAAGCCTTTGGGTACAACTGAACTCCCCAGGGGAGCCTTTACGCAGCCCCACATTCAACTGGACTCTCTGTGTTCGCTCTTTCTGAACAACGCTAAATATCTCCCTAACCGGAATCTGAGAGGAATTTAAAATAAGACCCCAGAAAAGGCGTACAGAGCCCCTTTCAACCATAAAAAAGTGCCCCCAAAAGGAGGAAGTCTTTGGGTACAACTGAACTCCCCAGGGGAGCCTTTACGCAGCCCCACATGCAACTGGACTCTCTGTGTTCGCTCTGACTAAACAACCCTAAATACGTCTCTTCCCGGAATGTGAGAGGAATTTAAAATAGGACCCCAGAAAACCCGTACAGAGTCCCTTTCACAAATCAAATATTGCCCCCAAAGGAAGCCTTTGGGTACAACTGAACTCCCCAGGGGAGCATTTACGCAGCCCCACATGCAACTGGACTCTCTGTGTTCACTCTTTCTTAAAAACCCTGAGTAAATACCTACCCGGAATCTGAGAGAAAATGAAAATAGGACCCCAGAAAATGCATACAGAGCCCCTTTCACACATCAAAAATTGCCCCCAAAGGAAGCCTTTAGGTACAACTGAACTCCCGAGGGGAGCCTTTACGCAGCCCCCCATGCAACTGGACTCTCTGTGTTCGCTCTTTCTGAACAACCCTAAATACGTCCCTATCCGGAATCTGAGAGGAATTGAAAATAGGATCCCAGAAAACATGTACGAGGCCCATTTTGCCCATCAAAAATTGCCCCCAAAGGAAGCCTTTGGGTACAACTGAACTCGCCAGGGGAGCCTTTACGCAGCCCCCCATGCAACTGGACTCTCTGTGTTCGCTCTTTCTGAACAACCCTAAATACGTCCCTTCCCGGAATGTGAGATGAATTGAAAATAGGACCCCCGAAAACGCGTACAGAGCCCCTTTTGCCCATCAAAAATTGCCCCCAAAGGAAGCCTTTGGGTACAACTGAACTCCACAGGGGAGCCTTTACGCAGCCCCACATGCAACTGGACTCTCTGTGTTCGCTCTTTCTTAAAAAAACCTAAATACATATCTCCCTACCCGGAATATAAGAAGAATTGAAAATAGGACCCCAGAAAACGTGTACAAGGCCCATTTTTCCCATCAAAAATTGCCCCCAAAGGAAGCCTTTGGGTACAACTGAACTCCCCAGGGGAGCCTTTACCCAGCCCGACATGCAACTGGACTCTCTGTGTTCACTCTTTCTTAAAAACCCTGAATACATACCTACCCGGAATCTGAGAGAAAATGAAAATAGGACCCCAGAAAATGCATACAGAGCCCCTTTCACACATAAAAAATTGCCCCCAAAGGAAGCCTTTGGGTACAACTGATCTCCGCAGGCGTGCCTTTACGCAGCCCCCCATGCAACTGGACTCTCTGTGTTCGATCTTTCTGAACAACCCCAAATATCTCCCTACCCGGAATCTGAGAGGAATTGAAAATAGGACCCCAGAAAACACGTACAGATCCCCTTTTGCCCATCAAAAATTGCCCCCAAAGGAAGCCTTTGGGTACAACTGAACTCCCCAGGGGAGCCTTTAGGCAGCCCCACATGCAGCTGGACTCTCTGTGTTCGCTCTTTCTGAACAGCCCTAAATACAGCCCTACCTAGAATCGAGAGGAATTGAAAATAGGAACCCAGAAAACGTGTACAAGGCCCATATTGCCCATCAAAAATTGCCCCCAAATGAAGCCTTTGGGTACAACTGAACTCCCCAGGGGAGCCTTTACGCAGCCCCACATGCAACTGGACTCTCTGTGTTCGCTCTTTCTGAACAACCCTAAAGACATCCCTACCCGGAATGTGAGAGGAATTGAAAATAGGACCCCAGAAATAGCGTACAGAGCCCCTTTCACCCATCAAAAATTGCCCCCAAAGGAAGCCTTTGGGTACAACTGAACTCCCCATGGGAACCTTAACGCAGCCCCACATGCAACTGGACTCTCTGTGTTCGCTCTTTCTGAACAGCGCCAAATATCTCCCTACTCTGAATCTGAGAGGAATTGAAAATAGGAACCCAGAAAACGCATACAAGGCCCACTTTGCCCATCAAAAATTGCCCCCAAAGGAAGCCTTTGGGTACAACTGAACTCCCCAGGGGAGCCTTTACGCAGCCCCACATGCAACTGGACTCTCTGTGTTCGCTTTTTCTGAACAGCCCTAAATACAGCCCTACCTGGAATCGAGAGGAATTGAAAATAGGACCCCAGAAAACGTGTACAAGGCCCATTTTGCCCATTCAAAATTGCCGCCAAAGGAAGCCTTTGGGTACAACTGAACTCCCCAGGGGAGCCTTTACGCAGCCCCACATGCAACTGGGCTCTTTGTGTTCGCTCTTTCTGAACAACCCTAAATATCTCCCTACCTGGAATATAGGAGGAAATGAAAATAGGACCCCAGAAATCGCGTACAAAGCCCCTTTCGCACATCAAAAATTGCCCCCAAAGGAAGCCTTTGGGTACAACTGTACTCCCCAGGGGAGCCTTTACGCAGCCCCACATGCAACTGCACTCTCTGTGTTCACTCTATCTTAAAAACCCTAAATACATAACTACCCGGAATCTGAGATAAAATGAAAATAGGACCCAGAAAATGCCTACAGAGCCCCTTTCACACATCAAAAATTGCCTGCAAAGGAAGCCTTTGGGTACAAATGAACTCCCCAGGGCAGCCGTTACGCAGTCCCACATGCAACTGGACTCTCTGTGTTCGCTTTTTCTGAACAGCCCTGAATACAGCCCTACCCGGAATCTGAGAGGAATTGAAAATAGGACCCCAGAAAACGTGTACAAGGCCCATTTTGCCCATCAAAAATTGCCCCCAAAGGAAGCCTTTGGGTACAACTGAACTCCCCAGGGGAGCCTTTACGCAGCCCCACATGCAACTGGACTCTCTGTGTTCGCTCTTTCTGAAGAACCCCAAATATCTCCCTACCTGGATTCGAGAGGAATTGAAAATAGGACCCCAGTAAACGCCTACATAGCCCCTTTTGCCCATCAAAAATTGCCCCCAAAGGAAGCCTTTGGGTACAACTGAACTCCCCAGGGGAGCCTTTACCCAGCCCGACATGCATCTGGACTGTGTTCACTCTTTCTTAGAAACCCTAAATACATCCCTACCCGGAATCAGAGAGGAAATGAAAATAGGACCCCAGAAAATGCGTACAGAGCCCTTTTCAACCATCAAAAATTGCCCCCAAAGGAAGTCTTTGGGTACAACTGAACTCCCCAGGGGAGCCTTTACGCAGCCCCACATGCAACTGGACTCTCTGTGTTCACTCTTTCTGAACAACCCTAAATACAGCACTACCCGGAATCTGAGAGGAATTGAAAATAGGACCCCAGAAAATGTGTATAAGGCCCATTTTGCCCATTAAATATTGCCCCCAAAGGAAGCCTTTCGGGTACAACTTAACTCCTTAGGGGAGCCTTTACGCAGTCCCCCATGCAGCTGGACCTTCTGTGTTCGCTCTTTCTGAACAGCCCTAAATACAGCCCTACCTGGAATCTGAGAGGAATTGAAAATAGGTCCTCAGAAATCGTGTACAGAGCCCTTTTCGCCCATCAAATATTGCCCCGACAGGAAGCCTTTGGGTTCAACTGAACTCCCCAGGGGAGCCTTTACGCAGCCCCACATGCAACTGGACTCTCTGTGTTCGCTCTTTCTGAACAACCCTAAATACAGCACTACCCGGAATCTGAGAGGAATTGAAAATAGGACCCCAGAAAACATGTACAAGGCGCATTTTGCCTATCAAAATTTGCCCCCAAAGGAAGCCTTTGGGTACAACTGAACTCCCCAGGGGAGCCTTCACTTGGACCCACTTTTAGCTGGACTCCTTGCGTTCGCTCTTTCTGAACAACCTTATATATCTCCCTACCCGGAATCTGGGAGAAATTGAAAATAAGTTCCCAGAAATCGCGTACAGAGCCCCTTACTCACATCAAAAATTTCCCCGAAAGGAAGCTTTTGGGTACAACTTAACTCCCCAGGGGACCCTTTACGCAGCCCCACATGCAACTGGGCTCTTTGTGTTCGCTCTTTCTGAACAACCCTAAATATCTCCCTACCTGGAATATAGGAGGAAATGAAAATAGGACCCCAGAAATCGCGTACAAAGCCCCTTTCGCACATCAAAAATTGCCGCCAAAGGAAGCCTTTGGGTACAACTGTACTCCCCAGGGGAGCCTTTACGCAGCCCCACATGCAACTGGACTCTCTGTGTTCACTCTTTCTTAAAAACCCTAAATACATACCTACCCGGAATCTGAGAGTAAATGAAAATAGGACCTCAGAAAATGCATACAGAGCCCCTTTCACACATAAAAATAGCCCGCAAAGGAAGCCTTTGGGTACAACTGAACTCCCCAGGGGAGCCTTAACGCGGCCCCACATGCAACTGGACTCTCTGTGTTCACTCTATCTTAAAAACCCTGAATACATACCTACCCGGAATCTGAGAGAAATTGAAACTAGGACCCCAGAAAACGCATACAGAGCCCCTTTTGCCCATCAAAAATTGCCCCCAAAGGAAGCCTTTGGGTACAACTGAACTCCCCAGGGGAGCCTTTACGCAGCCCCACATGCAACTGGACTCTCTGTGTTCGCTCTTTCTGAACAACCCTAAATACAGCCCTACCTGGAATCTGAGAGGAATTGAAAATAGGACCCCAGAAAACGTGTACAAGGCCCATTTTGCCCATCAAAAATAGCCCCCAAAGGAAGCTTTTGGGTACAACTGAACTCCCCAGGGGAGCCTTTACGCAGCCCCACATGCAACTGGACTCTCTGTGTTCGATCTTTCTGAACAACCCTAAATACATCCCTACCCGGAATCTGAGAGGAATTGAAAATAGGACCCCAGAAATCGCGTACAGTACCCCTTTCACCCGTCAAAAATTTCCCCCAAAGGAAGCCTTTGGGTACAACTGAACTCCCCAGGGGAGCCTTTACGCAGCCCCACATGCAACTGGACTCTCTGTGTTCGCTCTTTCTGAACAGCGCTAACTATCTCCCTACCCGGAATCTAAGAGGAATTGAAAATAGGACCCCAGAAAACGTGTACAAGGCCCATTTTTCCCATCAAAAATTGCCCCCAAAGGAAGTCGTTGGGTATAACTGAACTCTCCAGGGGAGGCTTCACTTAGACCCACATGCAGCTGGACTCCTTGCGTTCGCTCTTTCTGAACAACCCTATATATCTCCCTACCCGGAATCTGGGAGAAATTGAAAATAGGACCCCAGAAATCGCGTACAGAGCCCCTTACTCACATCAAAAATTTCCCCGAGAGGAAGCTTTTGGGTACAACTTAACTCCCCAGGGGAGCCTTTACGCAGCCCCACATGCAACTGGACTCTCTGTGTTCACTCTTTCTTGAAAACCCTAAATACATACCTACCCGGAATCTGAGAGGAATTGAAAATAGGACCCCAGAAAACGTGTACAAGGCCAATTTTGCCCATCAAAAATTGCCCCCAAAGGAAGCCTTTGGGTACAACTGAACTCCCCAGGGCATCCTTTACGCAGCCAAACATGCAACTGGTCTCTCTGTGTTCGCTCTTTCTGAACAGCCCTAAATACAGCCCTACCTGGAATCTGAGAGAAATTGAAAAGAGGACCCCAGAAAACGTGTACAAGGCCCATTTTGCCCATCAAAAATTGCCCCCAAAGGAAGCCTTTGGGTACAACTGAACTCCCCAGGGGAGCCTTTACGCAGCCCCACATGCAACTGGACTCTCTGTGTTCGCTCTTTCTGAACAGCACTAAATATCTCCCTACCCGGAATCTAAGAGGAATTGAAAATAGGACCCCAGAAAACGTGTACAAGGCCCATTTGGCCTATCAAAATTTGCCCCCAAAGTAAGCCTTTGGGTACAACTGAACTCCCCAGAGGAGCCTTTACCCAGCCCGACATGCAACTGGACTGTGTTCACTCTTTCTTAAAAACCCTAAATACATCCCTACCCGGAATCAGAGAGGAAATGAAAATAGGACCCCAGAAAATCCGTTCAAAGCCCTTTTCAACCATCAAAAATAGCCCCCAAAGGAAGCCTTTGGGTACAACTGAACTCCCCAGGGGAGCCTTTACGCAGCCCCACATGCAACTGGACTCTCTGTGTTCACTCTTTCTGAACAACCCTAAATACAGCACTACCCGGAATCTGAGAGGAATTGAAAATAGGACCCCAGAAAACATGTACAAGGCGCATTTTGCCCATCAAAAATTGCCCCCAAAGGAAGCCTTTGGGTACAACTGAACTCCGCAGGGGAGCCTTCACTTAGACCCACATGCAACTGGACTCTCTGTGTTCGCTCTTTCTGAACAGCCCTAAATACGTCCCTACCTGGAATCTGAGAGGAATTGAAAATAGGACCCCAGAAAATGCGTACAGAGCCCCTTTTGCCCATCAAAAATTGCCCCCAAAGGAAGCCTTTGGGTACAACTGAACTCCCCAGGGGAGCCTTTACGCAGCCACACATGCAACTGGACTCTCTGTGTTCTCTCTTTCTGAACACCCCTAAAGACATCCCTACCTGGAATCTGAGATGAATTGAAAATAGGACCCCAGAAATCGCGTACAGAGCCCCTTTCACCCATCAAAAATTGCCCCCAAAGGAAAAGGCTTTCGTCCGCCGGCTCGGCGACTGGCCGTCACGGGGAACGGAGGTTCGTTCCCTTTCGGTGCGGAGAACGGCCGTATCGAGCCCTGATCTCCTTTCCAGGCAGAAGACTTTGCTAGCCGCACTGTTTCGGGGAAGGCGATCCAGGGACAACGGGTGTCCGGCCACGACCGCCGACGGAACCGGCAATGCTGCGAAGTGGAAGGCTGTCGTCCGCCGGCTCGGGGACTGGCCGTCACGGGGAACGGAGGTTCGTTCCCGTTCGTTTCGAAGTCCTGCCGTACCGAGCCCTTGGGGTCCGGTCCCGGCAGAAATGTCTGCTAGCCGCACTTTCTCGGGGAAGGCGATCCAGGGACAACGGGTGTCCGGCCACGACCGCCGACGGAACCGGCAATGCCGGTAATCGCGAGGCAGTCGTCCGCTACCTCGGGGGCTAGCCGTTTACGGGGAACGGAGGTTCGTTCCCCTTCGGTGCGGAGAACGACCGTATCGAGCCCTGGGCTCCGGTCCAGGTAGAAGAGTTTGGTAGCCGCACTTTTTCGGGGAAGGCGATCCAGGGACAACGGGTGTCCGGCCACGATCACCGGAGAAACCGGCAATGCTGCGAAGCGCGAGGCTGTCGTCCGCCGGCTCGGGGACTGGCCATCACGGGGAACGGAGGTTCGTTCCCGTTCGTTTCGAAGTCCTGCCGTACCGAGCCCTTGGGCTCCGGTCCCGGCAGAAATGTTTGCTAGCCGCACTTTCTCGGGGAAGGCGATCCAGGGACAACGGGTTTCCGGCCACGACCGCCGACGGAACCGGCAATGCCGGTAATCGCGAGGCAGTCGTCCGCTACCTCGGGGGCTAGCCGTTTATGGGGAACGGAGGTTCGTTCCCCTTCGGTGCGGAGAACGGCCGTATCGAGCCCTGGGCTCCGGTCCAGGCAGAAGAGTTTGGTAGCCGCACTTTTTCGGGGAGGCGATCCAGGGACAACGGGTGTCCGGCCACGACCGCCGACGGAACCGGCAATGCCGCAAAGCGGGAGGCTGTCGTCCGCCGGCTCGGGGACTGGCCGTCACGGGGAACAGAGGTTCGTTCCCGTTCGGTGCGTAGCACGGCCGTATCGAGCCCTGGTGTCCTCTCCAGGCAGAAGAGTTTACTAGCCGCACTTTCTCGAGGAAGGCGATCCAGGGACAACGGGTGTCCGGCCACGACCGCCGACGGAACCGGCAATGCCGCGAAGCGGGAGGCTGTCGTCCGCCGGCTCGGGGTCTGGCCGTCACGGGGAACGGAGGTTCGTTCCCGTTCGTTTCGAAGACCTGCCGTATCGAGCCCTGGTGTCCTGTCCAGGCAGAAGAGTTTGCTAGCCGAACTTTTTCGGGGAAGGCGATCCAGGGACAACGGGTGTCCGGCCACGACCGCCGGAGGAACCGGCAATGCATACAGAGCCCCTTTCACACATCAAAAATTGCCCCCATAGGAAGCCTTTGGGTACAACTGAACTCCCCAGGGGAGCCTTTACGCAGCCCCACATGCAGCTGGACTCTCTGTGTTCGCTCTTTCTGAACAGCCCTAAAAATAGCCCTAAGTGGAATCTGAGAGGAATTGAAAATAGGACCCCAGAAAACGTGTACAAGGCCCATTTTGCCTATCAAAAATTGCCCCCAAAGGAAGCCTTTGGGTACAACTGAACTCCCCAGGGGAGCCTTTACGCAGCCCCACATGCAACTGGACTCTCTGTGTTCGCTTTTTCTGAACAGCCCTAAATACAGCCCTACCTGGAATCTGAGAGGAATTGAAAATAGGACCCCAGAAAACGTGTACAAGGCCCATTTTGCCTATCAAAAATTGCCCCCAAAGGAAGCCTTTGGGTACAACTGAACTCCCCAGGGGAGCCTTTACGCAGCCCCACATGCAACTGGACTCTCTGTGTTCGCTCTTTCTGAACAGCGCTAAATATCTCCCTACCCGGAATATAAGATGAATTGAAAATAGGACCCCAGAAAACGTGTACAAGGCCCCTTTTGCACATCAAAAATTGCCCCCAAAGGAAGCCTTTGGTTACAACTGAACTCCCCAGGGGAGCATTTACGCAGCCCCACATGCAACTGGACTCTCTGTGTTCACTCTTTCTTAAAAACCCTAAATACATACCTACCCGGAATCTGAGAGGAAATTGAAAATAGGACCCCAGAAATCGCGTACAGAGCCCCTTTCACCCATCAAAAATTGCCCGCAAAGGAAGCCTTTGGGTACAACTGAACTCCGCAGGGGAGCCTTTACGCAGCCCCACATGCAACTGGACTCTCTGTGTTCGCTTTTTCTGAACAGCCCTAAAACTAGCCCTTCCTGGAATCTGAGAGGAATTGAAAATAGGATCCCAGAAAACGTGTACAAGGCCCATTTTGCCAATCAAAAATTGCCCCCAAAGGAAGCCTTTGGGTACAACTGACCTCCCCAGGGGAGCATTTACGCAGCCCCACATGCAACTGGACTCTGTGTTCGCTTTTTCTGAACAGCCCTAAATACAGACCTACCTGGAATCTGAGAGGAATTGAAAATAGGACCCCAGAAAACGTGTACAAGTCCCATTTTGCCCATCAAAAATTGCCCCCAAAGGAAGCCTTTGGGTACAACTGAACTCCCCAGGGGAGCCTTTACGCAGCCCCACATGCAACTGGACTCTCTGTGTTCGCTCTTTCTGAACAACCCTAAAGACATCCCTATCTGGAATCTCAGAGGAATTGAAAATAGGACCCCAGAAAACATGTACAAGGCCCATTTTACCCATCAAAAATTGCCCCCAAAGGAAGCCTTTGGGTACAACTGAACTCCCCAGGGGAGCCTTTACGCAGCCCCACATGCAACTGGACTCTCTGTGTTCGCTCTTTCTGAACAGCACTAAATATCTCCCTACCCGGAATCTAAGACGAATTGAAAATACGACCCCAGAAAACGTGTACAAGGCCCATTTTTCCCATCAAAAATTGCCCCCAAAGGAAATCTTTGGGTACAACTGAACTCCCCAGAGGAGCCTTTACCCAGCCCGACATGCAACTGGACTGTGTTCACTCTTTCTTAAAAACCCTAAATACATCCCTACCCGGAATCAGAGAGGAAATGAAAATAGGACCCCAGAAAATGCGTACAGAGCCCTTTTCAACCATCAAAAATTGGCCCCAAAAGGAAGTCTTTGGGTACAACTGAACTCCCCAGGGGAGCCTTTACACAGCAGGACATGCAACTGGACTCTCTGTGTTACCTCTTTCTGAACAACGCTAATATCTCCCTTACCGGATTCTGAGAGTAATTGAAAATAGGACCCCAGAAAACGCATACAAGGCCCATTTTACCCATCAAAAATTGCCGCCAAAGGAAGCCTTTGGGTACAACTGAACTCCCCAGGGGAGCCTTTATGCAGAGTCACATGCAAATGTATTCTCTGTGTTCGCTCTTTCTGAACAATCCTAAAGACATCCCTACCCGGAATCTGAGAGGAATTGAAAATAGGACCCCAGAAAACATGTATGAGGCCCATTTTACCCATCAAAAATTGCCCCCAAAGGAAGCCTTTGGGTACAACTGAACTCCGCAGGGGAGCCTTTACGCAGCCCCCCATGCAACTGGACTCTCTGTGTTCGCTCTTTCTGAAGAAACCTAAAGACGTCCCTACCTGGAATCTGAGAGGAATTGAAAATAGGACCCAAGAAATCGAGTACAGAGCCCATTACGCACATCAAAAATTGCCCCTAAAGGAAGCCTTTGGGTACAACTGAACTCCGCAGGGGAGCCTTTACGCAGCCCCCCATGCAAATGGACTCTCTGTGTTCGCTCTTTCTGAAGAAACCTAAAGACGTCCCTACCAGGAATCTGAGAGGAATTGAAAATAGGACCCAAGAAATCGAGTACAGAGCCCATTACGCACATCAAAAATTGCCCCTAAAGGAAGCCTTTGGGTACAACTGAACTCCCCAGGGGAACCTTTATTGCAGCCCCACATGCAACTGGACTCTCTGTGTTCGCTCTTTCTGAACAACCCTAAATATCTCCCTACCCGGAATCTGAGAAGAATTGAAAATAGGACCCCAGAAAATGGGTACAGAGCCCATTACGCACATCAAAAATTGCCCCAGAAGGAAGCCTTTGGGTACAACTGAACTCCCCAGGGGAAACTTTACGCAGCCCGACACGCAACTGGACTATCATTGTTAACTCTTTCTTAAATACCCTAAGTACATCCCTACCCGGAATCTGAGAGGAAATGAAAATAGGATCCCAGAAGACGCGTACAGAGACCCTTTCACCCATCAAAAATTGCCCCCAAAGGAAGCCTTTGGGTACAACTGAACGCCCCAGGGGAGCCTTTACGCAGCCCCACATGCAACTGGACTCTCTGTGTTCGCTCTTTCTGAAGAACCCTAAAGACATCCCTACCCGGAATCTGAGAGGAATTGAAAATAGGACCCAAGAAATCGCGTACAGAGCCCCTTTCACCGGTCAAAAATTGCCGCCAAAGGAAGCCTTTGGGTACAACTGAACTCCCCAGGGGAGCCTTCATGCAGCCCCACATGCAGCTGGACTCTCTGTGTTCGCTCTATCTGAACAATGCTAAATATCTCCCTACCCGGAATCTGAAGGAATTTAAAATAAGACCCCAGAAAACGCGTACAGAGCCTAATTCAACCATCAAAAATTGCCCCAAAGAAAGTCTATGGGTACAACTGAACTCCCCATGGGAGCCTTTACGCAGCCCCACATGCAACTGGACTCTCTGTGTTCGCTCTTTCAGAACAACCCTAAATACAGCCCTACCTGGAATCTGAGAGGAATTGAAAATATGACCGCAGAAAACTTGTACAAGGCCCAATTTGCCCATCAAAACTTGCCCCCAAAGGAAGCCTTTGGGTACAACTGAACTCCCCAGGGCAACCTTTACACAGCCCAACATACAACTGGACTCTCTATGTACGCTCTATCTGACCAACCCTAAATACAGCCCTACCTGGAATCTGAGAGGAATTGAAAATAGGACCCCAGAAAACGTGTACAAGGCGGATTTTTCCCATCAAAAATTGCCCCCAAAGGAAGTCTTTGGGTACAACTGAACTCCCCAGGGGAGCCTTCACGCAGCCCCACATGCAACTGGACTCTCTGTGTTCGCTCTTTCTGAACAATGCAAAATATCTCCCTAACTGGAATCTAAAGGAATTTAAAATAAGACTCCAGAAAAGACGTACAGAGTCCCCTTTCAACCATCAAACATTGCCCCCAAAGGAAGCCTTTGGGTACAACTGAACTCCCCAGGGGAACCTATACGCAGCCCCACATGCAGCTGGACTCTCTGTGTTCGCTCTTTCTGAACAACGCTAAATATCTCCCTAACCGGAATCTGAAGGAATTTAAAATAAGACCCCAGAAATGGCGTACAGAGCCCATTTCAAACATCAAAAATAGCCCCCAAAGGAAGCCTTTGGGTATAACTGAACTCCCCAAGGGAACCTTTACGCAGCCCCACATGCAACTGGACTCTCTCTGTTCGCTCTTTCTGAAAAACGCTAAATATCTCCCTACCCGGAATCTGAGAGGAATTTAAAATACGACCGCGGAAATCGCGTACAGAGCCCCTTTCGCCCATCAAAAATTGCCCCCAAAGGAAGCCTTTGGGTACCACTGAACTCTCCAGTGGAGCCTTTACGCAGCCCCACATGCAACTGGACTCTCTGTGTTCGCTCTTTCTGAAGAACACTTAATACATCACTACCCGGAATCTGACAGGAATTGAAAATAGGAAACCAGAAATCGCGTACAGAGCCCCTTTCACCCATCAAAAATTGCCCCCAAAGTAAACCTTTGGGTACAACTGAACTCCCCAGGGGAGCCTTTACGCAGCCCCACATGCAACTGAGCTCTCTTTGTTCGCTCTTTTTCAACAACCCTAAATACATCTCTACCCGGAATCTGAGTGGACTTGAAAATAGGTCCCCTGAAATCCTCTACAGAGCCCCTTTCGCCCATCCAAAATTGCCCCGAAAGGAAGCCTTTGGGTACAACTGAACTCCCCAGGGGAGCCTTTACGCAGCCCCACATGCAACTGGACTCTCTGTGTTCACTCTTTCTGAACAGCCCTAAATACAGCCCTACCTGTAATCTGAGACGAATTGAAAATAGGACCCCAGAAAACATGTACAAGGCCCATTTTACCCGTCAAAAATTGCCCCCAAAGGAAGCCTTTGGGTACAACTGAACTCCCCATGGGAACCGTTACGCAGCCCCCCATGCAACTGGACTCTCTCTGTTCGCTATTTCTGAAGAACTCAAAATATCTCCCTATCCGGAATCTGAGAGGAATTGAAAATAGGACCCCAGAAAATGAGTACAGAGCCCCTTTTGCCCATCAAAAATTGCCCCCAAAGGAAGCCTTTGGGTACAACTGAACTCCCCAGGGGAGCCTTTACGCAGCCCCACATGCAGCTGGACTCTCTGTGTTCGCGTTTTCTGAACAGCCCTAAATACAGCCCTACCTGGAATCGAGAGGAATTCAAAATAGGACCCCAGAAAACGTGTACAAGGCCCATATTGCCCATCAAAAATTGCCCCCAAAGGAAGCCTTTGGGTACAACTGAAAACCCCAGGGGAGCCTTCACTTAGACCCACATGCAGCTGGACTCCTTGCGTTCGCTCTTTCTGAACAACCCTATATATCCCCCTACCCGGAATCTGAGAGAAATTGAAAATAGGACCCCAGAAATCGCGTACATAGCCCCTTATGCACATCAAAAATTGCCCCGAAAGGAAGCTTTTGGGTACAACTGAACTCCCCAGGGGAGCCTTTACGCAGCCCCCCATGCAACTGGACTCTCTGTGTTCGCTCCTTCTGAAGAACACCAAATATCTCCCTATCCGGAATCTGAGAGGAATTGAAAATAGGACCTCATAAAACGCGTACAAAGACCCTTTTGCCCATCAAAAATTGCCCCCAAAGGAAGCCTTTGGGTACAACTGAACTCCGCAGGGGAGCCTTTACGCAGCCCCACATGCAACTGGACTCTCTGTGTTCGCTCTTTCTGAACAGCGCCAAATATCTCCATACCCGGAATCGAAGAGGAATTGAAAATACCACCCCAGAAAACGTGCACAAGGCCCATTTTTCCCATCAAAAATTGCCCCCAAAGGAAGCCTTTGGGTACAACTGAACTCCCCAGGTGAGCCTTCACTTAGCCCCACATGCAGCTGGACTCCTTGCGTTCGCTCTTTCTGAACAACCCTATATATCTCCCTACCCGGAATATGAGAGAAATTGAAAATAGGACCCCAGAAATCGCGTACAGAGCCCCTTACGCACATCAAAAATTGCCCCGAAAGGAAGCTTTTGGGTACAACTGAACTCCCCAGGGGAGCCTTTACGCAGCCCCACATGCAACTGGACTCTCTGTGTTCGCTCTTTCTGAAGAACCCCAAATATCTCCCTATCCGGAATCTGAGAGGAATTGAAAATAGGACCCCAGAAAAAGCGTACAGAGCCCCTTTTGCCCATCAAAAATTGCCCCCAAAGGAAGCCTTTGGGTACAACTGAACTCCCCAGGGGAGCCTTTACGCAGCCCCACATGCAACTGGACTCTCTGTGTTCGCTCTTTCTGAACAGCTCCAAATAAAGCCCTTACCTGGAATCTGAGAGGAATTGAAAATAGGACCCCAAAAATCGCGTACAGAGCCCCTTTCACCCATCAAAAATTGCCCCCAAAGGAAGCCTTTGGGTACAACTGAACTCCCCAGGGGAGCCTTTACGCAGCCCCACATGCAACTGGACTCTCTGTGTTCGCTCTTTCTGAACAGCTCCAAATAAAGCCCTTACCTGGAATCTGAGAGGAATTGAAAATACGTCCCTGGAAATCGTGTACAGAGCCCCTTTCGCCCATCAAAAATTGCCCCAAAGGAAGCCTTTGGGTACAACTGAACTCCCCAGGGGAGCCTTTACACAGCCCCACATTCAACTGGACTCTCTGTGTTCGCTCTTTCTGAACAACGCTAAATATCTCCCTAACAGGAATCTGATGGAATTTAAAATAAGACCCCAGAAATGGCGTACAGAGCCCTTTTCAACCATCAAAAATTGCCCCCAAAGGAAGCCTTTGGGTACAACTGAACTCCCCAGGGGAGCCTTTACGCAGCCCCACATGCAACTGGACTCTCTGTGTTCGATCTTTCTGAACAACCCTAAATACATCCCTACCCGGAATCTGAGAGGAATTGAAAATAGGACCCCAGAATTCGCATACAGAGCCCCTTTCACACATCAAAAATTGCCCCCAAAGGAAGCCTTTGGGTACAACTGAACTCCCCAGGGGAGCCTTTACGCAGCCCCACATGCAACTGGACTCTCTGTGTTCGATCTTTCTGAACAAAACTAATTATCTCCCTACCCGGAATCTGAGAGGAATTGAAAATAGGACACCAGAAAACGCGTACAAGGCCCTTTTTGCCCATAAAAATTGCCCCCAAAGGAAGCCTTTGGGTACAACTGAACTCCCTAGGGGAGCCTTTACGCAGCCCCACATGCAACTGGACTCTCTGTGTTCGCTTTTTCTGAACAGCCCTAAATACAGCCCTACCTGGAATCTGAGAGAAATTGAAAATAGGATCCCAGAAAATGTGTACAAGGCCCATTTTGCCCATCAAAAATTGCCCGCAAAGGAAGCCTTTGGGTACAACTGAACTCCGCAGGGGAGCCTTTACGCAGCCCCACATGCAACTGGACTCTCTGTGTTCGCTTTTTCTGAACAGCCCTAAATACAGCCCTACCTGGAATCTGAGAGGAATTGAAAATAGGACCCCAGAAAACGTGTACAAGGCCCATTTTGCCCATCAAAAATTGCCCCCAAAGGAAGCCTTTGGGTACAACTGAACTCCCCAGGGGAGCCTTTACGCAGCCCCACATGCAACTGGACTCTCTGTGTTCACTCTTTCTTAAAAACCCTAAATACATACCTACCCGGAATCTGAGAGAAAATGAAAATAGGACCCCAGAAAATGCATACAGAGCCCCTTTCACACATCAAAAATTGCCCCCAAAGGAAGCTTTTGGGTTCAACTGAACTCCCCAGGGGAGCCTTTACGCTGCCCCACATGCAACTGGACTCTCTGTGTTCGGACTTTCTAAAGAACCCTTAATACATCACTACCCGGAATCTGACAGGAATTGAAAATAGGAAACCAGAAATCGCGTACAGAGCCCCTTTCACCCATCAAAAATTGCCCCCAAAGTAAACCTTTGGGTACAACTGAACTCCCCAGGGGAGCCTTTACGCAGCCCCACATGCAACTGAGCTCTCTTTGTTCGCTCTTTTTGAACAACCCTAAATACATCCCTACCCGGAATCTGAGTGGACTTGAAAATAGGTCCCCTGAAATCCTGTACAGAGCCCCTTTCGCCCATCAAAAATTGCCCCGAAAGGAAGCCTTTGGGTACAACTGAACTCCCCAGGGGAGCCTTTACGCAGCCCCACATGCAACTGGACTCTCTGTGTTCGCTCTTTCTGAACAACGCTAAATATATCCCTAACTGGAATCTGAGAGGAATTTAAAATAAGACCCCAGAAACCGCGTACAGACCCCTTTCACCAATCAAAAATTACCCCCAAAGGAAGCATTTGGGTACAACTAAACTCCCCAGGGGAGCCATTACACAGCCCCACATGCAACTGGACTCTGTGTTCGCTCTTTCTGAACAATGCTAAATATCTCCCAAACCGGAATGTGAAGGAATTTAAAATAAGACCCCAGAAAACTCGTACAGAGCCCCTTTCGCCCATCAAAACTAGCCCCCAAAGAAACCTTTGGGTACAACTGAACTCCCCAAGGGAGCCTTCACGCAGCCCCACATGCAAATGGACTCTCTGTGTTCGCTCTTTCTGAACAACCCTAAATATCTCCCGACCCGGAATCTGAGAGGAATTGAAAATAGGACCCCAGAATTCTCGTATAGAGCCCCTTACGCACATCAAAAATTGCCCCGAAAGGAAGCCTTTGGGTACAAATTAACTCCCCAGGGGAGGTTTTACCCAGCCCGACATGCAAGTGGACTCTCTGTGTTCGCTCTTTTTTAAAAACCCTAAATACATCCCTACCCGGAATCTGAGAGGAATTGAAAATAGGACCCCAGAAAACGCGTACAGAGCCCCTTCTGCCCATCAAAAATTGCCCCCAAAGGAAGCCTTTGGGTACAACTGAACTCCGCAGGGGAGCCTTTACGCAGCCCGACATGCAACTGGACTCTCTGTGTTCGCTCTTTCTGAACAACGCTTAATATCTCCCTACCTGGAATCTAACGGAATTTAAAATAAGCCCCCAGAAAACGCGTACAGAGCCCTTTTCAACCATCAAAAATTGCCCCCAAAGGAAGTCTTTGGGTACGGCTGAATTCCCCAGGTGAGCCTTTACGCAGCCCCACATGCAACTGGACTCTCTGTGTTCGCTCTTTCTGAAGAACCCCAAATATCTCCCTATCCGGAATCTGAGAGGAATTGAAAATAGGACCCCAGAAAAAGCGTACAGAGCCCCTTTTGCCCATCAAAAATTGCCCCCAAAGGAAGCCTTTGGGTACAACTGAACTCCCCAGGGGAGCCTTTACGCAGCCCCACATGCAACTGGACTCTCTGTGTTCGCTCTTTCTGAACAGCTCCAAATAAAGCCCTTACCTGGAATCTGAGAGGAATTGAAAATAGGACCCCAAAAATCGCGTACAGAGCCCCTTTCACCCATCAAAAATTGCCCCCAAAGGAAGCCTTTGGGTACAACTGAACTCCCCAGGGGAGCCTTTACGCAGCCCCACATGCAACTGGACTCTCTGTGTTCGCTCTTTCTGAACAGCTCCAAATAAAGCCCTTACCTGGAATCTGAGAGGAATTGAAAATACGTCCCTGGAAATCGTGTACAGAGCCCCTTTCGCCCATCAAAAATTGCCCCAAAGGAAGCCTTTGGGTACAACTGAACTCCCCAGGGGAGCCTTTACACAGCCCCACATTCAACTGGACTCTCTGTGTTCGCTCTTTCTGAACAACGCTAAATATCTCCCTAACAGGAATCTGATGGAATTTAAAATAAGACCCCAGAAATGGCGTACAGAGCCCTTTTCAACCATCAAAAATTGCCCCCAAAGGAAGCCTTTGGGTACAACTGAACTCCCCAGGGGAGCCTTTACGCAGCCCCACATGCAACTGGACTCTCTGTGTTCGATCTTTCTGAACAACCCTAAATACATCCCTACCCGGAATCTGAGAGGAATTGAAAATAGGACCCCAGAATTCGCATACAGAGCCCCTTTCACACATCAAAAATTGCCCCCAAAGGAAGCCTTTGGGTACAACTGAACTCCCCAGGGGAGCCTTTACGCAGCCCCACATGCAACTGGACTCTCTGTGTTCGATCTTTCTGAACAAAACTAATTATCTCCCTACCCGGAATCTGAGAGGAATTGAAAATAGGACACCAGAAAACGCGTACAAGGCCCTTTTTGCCCATAAAAATTGCCCCCAAAGGAAGCCTTTGGGTACAACTGAACTCCCTAGGGGAGCCTTTACGCAGCCCCACATGCAACTGGACTCTCTGTGTTCGCTTTTTCTGAACAGCCCTAAATACAGCCCTACCTGGAATCTGAGAGAAATTGAAAATAGGATCCCAGAAAATGTGTACAAGGCCCATTTTGCCCATCAAAAATTGCCCGCAAAGGAAGCCTTTGGGTACAACTGAACTCCGCAGGGGAGCCTTTACGCAGCCCCACATGCAACTGGACTCTCTGTGTTCGCTTTTTCTGAACAGCCCTAAATACAGCCCTACCTGGAATCTGAGAGGAATTGAAAATAGGACCCCAGAAAACGTGTACAAGGCCCATTTTGCCCATCAAAAATTGCCCCCAAAGGAAGCCTTTGGGTACAACTGAACTCCCCAGGGGAGCCTTTATGCAGCCCCACATGCAACTGGACTCTCTGTGTTCACTCTTTCTTAAAAACCCTAAATACATACCTACCCGGAATCTGAGAGAAAATGAAAATAGGACCCCAGAAAATGCATACAGAGCCCCTTTCACACATCAAAAATTGCCCCCAAAGGAAGCTTTTGGGTTCAACTGAACTCCCCAGGGGAGCCTTTACGCTGCCCCACATGCAACTGGACTCTCTGTGTTCGGACTTTCTAAAGAACCCTTAATACATCACTACCCGGAATCTGACAGGAATTGAAAATAGGAAACCAGAAATCGCGTACAGAGCCCCTTTCACCCATCAAAAATTGCCCCCAAAGTAAACCTTTGGGTACAACTGAACTCCCCAGGGGAGCCTTTACGCAGCCCCACATGCAACTGAGCTCTCTTTGTTCGCTCTTTTTGAACAACCCTAAATACATCCCTACCCGGAATCTGAGTGGACTTGAAAATAGGTCCCCTGAAATCCTGTACAGAGCCCCTTTCGCCCATCAAAAATTGCCCCGAAAGGAAGCCTTTGGGTACAACTGAACTCCCCAGGGGAGCCTTTACGCAGCCCCACATGCAACTGGACTCTCTGTGTTCGCTCTTTCTGAACAACGCTAAATATATCCCTAACTGGAATCTGAGAGGAATTTAAAATAAGACCCCAGAAACCGCGTACAGACCCCTTTCACCAATCAAAAATTACCCCCAAAGGAAGCATTTGGGTACAACTAAACTCCCCAGGGGAGCCATTACACAGCCCCACATGCAACTGGACTCTGTGTTCGCTCTTTCTGAACAATGCTAAATATCTCCCAAACCGGAATGTGAAGGAATTTAAAATAAGACCCCAGAAAACTCGTACAGAGCCCCTTTCGCCCATCAAAACTAGCCCCCAAAGAAACCTTTGGGTACAACTGAACTCCCCAAGGGAGCCTTCACGCAGCCCCACATGCAAATGGACTCTCTGTGTTCGCTCTTTCTGAACAACCCTAAATATCTCCCGACCCGGAATCTGAGAGGAATTGAAAATAGGACCCCAGAATTCTCGTATAGAGCCCCTTACGCACATCAAAAATTGCCCCGAAAGGAAGCCTTTGGGTACAAATTAACTCCCCAGGGGAGGTTTTACCCAGCCCGACATGCAAGTGGACTCTCTGTGTTCGCTCTTTTTTAAAAACCCTAAATACATCCCTACCCGGAATCTGAGAGGAATTGAAAATAGGACCCCAGAAAACGCGTACAGAGCCCCTTCTGCCCATCAAAAATTGCCCCCAAAGGAAGCCTTTGGGTACAACTGAACTCCGCAGGGGAGCCTTTACGCAGCCCGACATGCAACTGGACTCTCTGTGTTCGCTCTTTCTGAACAACGCTTAATATCTCCCTACCTGGAATCTAACGGAATTTAAAATAAGCCCCCAGAAAACGCGTACAGAGCCCTTTTCAACCATCAAAAATTGCCCCCAAAGGAAGTCTTTGGGTACGGCTGAATTCCCCAGGTGAGCCTTTACGCAGCCCCACATGCAAATGGACTCTCTGTGTTCGCTCTTTCTGAACAGCGCTAAATATCTCCCTACCCGGAATATAAGATGAATTGAAAATAGGACCCCAGAAAACGTGTACAAGGCCCCTTTTGCACATCAAAAATTGCCCCCAAAGGAAGCCTTTGGGTACAACTGAACTCCCCAGGGGAGCCTTTACGCAGCCCCACATGCAACTGGACTCTCTGTGTTCGCTTTTTCTGAACAGCCCTAAATACATCCCTACCCGGAATCTGAGAGGAATTGAAAATAGGACCCCAGAAAACGTGTACAAGGCCCATTTTGCCCATCAAAAATTGCCCCAGAGAAAGGAAGCCTTTGGGTACAACTGAACTCCCCAGGGGAGCCTTTACGCAGCCCCACATGCAACTGGACTCTCTGTGTTCGCTTTTTCTGAACAGCCCTAAATACATCCCTACCCGGAATCTGAGAGAAATTGAAAATAGGACCCCAGAAAACGTGTACAATGCCCTTTTTCCAATCTAATATTGCCCCCAAAGGAAGCCTTTGGGTACAACTGAACTCCCCAGGGGAGCCTTTACGCAGCCCCACATGCAACTGGACTCTCTGTGTTCGCTTTTTCTGAACAGCCCTAAATACAGCCTTACCTGGAATCTGAGAGGAATTGAAAATAGGACCGCAGAAACGGCGTACAGAGCCCATTTTGCCCATCAAAAATTGCCCCCAAAGGAAGCCTTTGGGTACAACTGAACTCCGCAGGGGAGCCTTTACTCAGCCCCACATGCAACTGGACTCTCTGTGTTCGATCTTTCTGAACAACCCCAAATATCTCCCTACCCGGAATCTGAGAGGAATTGAAAATAGGACCCCAGAAAACGCGTAAAGAGCCCCTTTCACCCATCAAAAATTGCCCCCAAAGGAAGCCTTTGGGGACAACTGAACTCCCCAGGGGAGCCTTTACGCAGCCCCACATGCAACTGGACTCTCTGTGTTCGCTCTTTCTGAACAGCCCTAAATGCAGCCCTACCAGAAATCTGAGAGGAATTGAAAATAGGACCCCAGAAAACGTGTACAAGGCCCATTTTGCCCATCAAAAATTGCCCCCAAAGGAAGCCTTTGGGTACAACTGAACTCCGCAGGGGAGCCTTTACTCAGCCCCACATGCTACTGGACTCTCTGCGTTCGCTTTTTCTGAACAGCCCTAAATACATCCCTACTTTGAATCGAGAGGAATTGAAAATAGGACCCCAGAAAACGTGTACAAAGCCCATTTTGCCCATCAAAAATTGCCCCCAAAGGAAGCCTTTGGGTACAACTGAACTCCCCAGGGGAGCCTTTACGCTGCCCCACATGCAACTGGACTCTCTGTGTTCGCGCTTTCTGAACAGCGCTAAATATCTCCCTACCCGGAATATAAGATGAATTGAAAATAGGACCCCAGAAAACGTGTACAAGGCCCATTTTGCCCATCAAAAATTGCCCCGAAAGGAAGCCTTTGGGTACAACTGAACTCCCCAGGGGAGCCTTTACGTAGCCCCACATGCAACTGGACTCTCTGCGTTCACTCTTTCTGAACAGCGCCAAATATCTCCCTACCCGGAATCTAAGACGAATTGAAAATAGGACCCCAGAAAACGTGTACAAGGCCCATTTTGCCTATCAAAATTTGCCCCCAAAGGAAGTCTTTGGGTACAACTGAACTCCCCAGGGGAGCCTTCACTTAGCCCCACATGCAGCTGGACTCCTTGCGTTTGCTCTTTCTGAACAACCCTATATATCTCCCTACCCGGAATCTGAGAGAAATTGAAAATAGGACCCCAGAAATCGCGTATAGAGCCCCTTACGCACATCAAAAATTGCCCCGAAAGGAAGCCTTTGGGTACAACTGAACTCCCCAGGGGAGCCTTTACACAGCCCCACATGCAACTGGACTCTCTGTGTTCACTCTTTCTTAAAAACCCTGATTACATACTGTCCTGGTTTCAGTTAGAACAGAGTTAATTTTGTTCCTAGTAACCGGTGGAATGCTATGCTTTGGCTTAGAATGAAAAGAGTGCTGATAACACCCCGATGTTTTAATTATTGCAGAGCAGTGCCTGTACTAAGCCAAGGACATCTCAACTTCTTGCTCTGTCCTGCCAACAGGCAGGCTGGGGGTGCAGCAAGAACTGGGAGGGGACAGGCCCAGAACAGGTGACCCAAACTAGCCAAAGGGGTATTCCATACCATCTGACGTCACGCTAAACAATATATAGGGTGGCTAGCCGGGGGGAGGGCTGGCCGGACTGCTCGGGGTTAGGCTGGGCATCGGTCAGCGGGTGGTGAGCAATTGCATTGTGCATCACTTGTTTGTACATGTTATTATTAGTAGTACTATTATCATCATTGTATCATTATTATTATTATTACTATTACTATAATTATTATTATTACTATTATTATTTTCTTGTCTTATTAAACTGTCTTTATCTCAACTCACAGGCCTCACATTCCATTTCTCTCCCCCGTCCCGGAGAGGGAGGGGGGAGGGTGAGCGAACGGCTGTGTGGTGTTTAGCTGCCGGCCGGGTTAAACCACTACAGTCTTTTTGGCGCCCAACGTGGGGCACGAAAGGTTGAGATAACGGCAGACCTGATCAGAGTGTGTTAAACTAAGATTGTTATAAGTATTAGACCTGCTTAATAGTCACTTGTCATAATGCTGATTGCTTTAATCTCAAGTCTGCTGCGCCTGTTTTTCAAATTGGGCATTATAGCACATTATTTTCCGTATGTGCTCTCTGTCATGTTGTTTATCCTGTCCGGGCCCTGGTTTCAGACCATTATGGTACTGTGTCTTGTAACAGTGGCTTATGAGACGATGAAATATCTGGTCATGACTCTAACTTGGTATTTGTACTCAGTAACATCGTCGACTTTATACTTTGGAAACCGTATCTTGGAAACTATTAGCAATTATACCTGTTGTTTTTTTCCATCGGGGAGTGAATCTGTGGAGAGGAAAGGGGAAGATATTTTTCCTTACTCGATCACTCTCCCTTTCTCCTTCACCACCCCCTTATCCTCTTTGATCACCCTCCCTTTCTCCTTCACCACCCTCTTATCTTCCGAGCTTGTTACAATAGCTCTCCAAGATATTGAATATCCTTGGGATACTCAGACCAGCATGGTCTTGCTCTTATGCCTCCTGAATGTGCTTCAGGTTTTGCTTAAAGTTAAACAACTATTTGGGAAGCTCATTCGGAGATCTGCCCGGAGGCAGTATAGTTGTGGGTGGCAGGGAGTATGGGAGGATATGGGCAGACATTTAGAGCAGTTAGCACCCCCAGTGTTTTGGAAATTCACCCCTGAACAACTGCAAAATCCTAAAAAACTGGCAGAATGTTTGAAAAAAAGGTGTCATGACTCTGGCAGTTCCAAAGTAACACAAATCATTATAACGTGCTGGGGCCTGGCTCATGCCTATCGAGCTGCCATTGATACTGCTATCAACTTAGTGACAGACCCTGCGGCCACTCCAAGTCCTGTGACAGATCCAATGGCCACTGCGACTCCTACGGTGGACTCTGCAGCCGCTCCAGTTCCAGCTCCTGCAGACACTCCAGTTCCAGCTCCTGCAGCTGCTACAGCTCCTGTGGCAGGCCCTGTAATGGGGTCAGAGAAACGAGCTGTAGCAGTGCAAGTCGACCCTGCAGAGGGTATTCTAACCCCTGTGGCAGGCCCTGTAACGGGGTCAGAGAAACGAGCTGTAGCAGTGCAAGTCGACCCTGCAGAGGGTATTCTAACCCCTGTGGCAGGCCCTGTAACGGGGTCAGAGAAACGAGCTGTAGCAGTGCAAGTCGACCCTGCAGAGGGTATTCCAATCCCTGTGGCAGGCCCTGTAACGGGGTCAGAGAAACGAGCTGTAGCAGTGCAAGTCGACCCTGCAGAGGGTATTCCAATCCCTGTGGCAGACCTTGTAACGGGGCCAGAGAAACGAGCTGTAGCAGTGCAAGTAGCCCCGGTACACAAGATGAAAAGATGGTATAGAGATTCAGGTCGTTTAGAACGCAGAGAATCTTCTGCCAAATCTGATGGAGACGACGATGCTGGGCCATCAGGGCTTCAGTTGGAGGAAGATGACGACGCCGAAAAAGCAACAATAACTACCCGAAACCTAAGCGAGCGTGAGTTACGAGATGTGCGAAAAGATTTTGGTCGCTGTATAGGTGAGCAGCTTGTCACCTGGCTACTCCGGTGTTGGGACGCTGGAGCCAATTGTGTGGAATTGTCTGGCATTGAAGCCAGACGGCTGGGATCCCTTGCTAGAGACGCAGGTATTGACAAAGCAATTGCAAATGGAGCACAATCTCTCAGCCTCTGGAGGCGTCTCCTCTCAGCTGTGAGGGAAAGGTATCCCTTCAAGGAAGAACTTTTATGTGTACCAGGCAAGTGGACCACTATGGAGAAGGGAATCCAGTACCTGAGGGAATTAGCCGTACGGGAAGTGATTTATGAGGATCCAGTCCCCGGACAAACGTCCAAAGATCCAGATGGAGTCAGATGTACACGACCCATGTGGCGGAAGTTTGTACGGAGTGCACCATCATCATATGCCAGCTCATTGGCAGTAATGGCCTGGAAAAAGGATGAGGAACCCATAATAGATGAAGTGGCTAAACAACTCCGGCAGTACGAAGAAAGTCTCTCCTCTTCCTTACAGGCCTGCGTCTCAGCTGTGGAGAAACTTTCTGAAGAGTTCCACCAACTTAAAGAGAATCTATCTTCCTCCCCACCTGAACAAACCAGTGTCCACCGACCAAAAGAGAATACTTGGGAGAAACTTTCTGAAAAGGTTCACCAACTTGAAGAGAGATTATTCTCCTTCGCACCTGTACAAAGCAGTGTCTCAGCTATCAGGGGTAGGCGGTCATCTACACAAAGAAGACAATATGGTGGGTACTCACCCCGTGCCACCCTGTGGTTTTATTTACGAGACCATGGAGAGGACATGAGAAAATGGGATGGAAAATCCACCGCAACCCTAGAGGCACGGGTACGTGAGTTGCAAAAGAAAACAATCGGGAAAAAGGGATTCTCTGAAAAATTTACTGCTCCAACTTCCAGCAGACAGTCCTTCAAACCCAGAATTGAAGAAGATTCTGACCAGGATTAGGGGGGCCCTGCCTCCAGCCAGGGGGAGGAAAGGGACAATCGAGTTTATTGGACTGTGTGGATTCGATGGCCTGGCACGTCAGACGCACAGAAGTATAAGGCTTTAGTAGACACCGGTGCACAATGTACTCTAATGCCATCGAGCTATAAAGGGCCAGAGCCCATCTGTATTTGTGGAGTGACAGGGGGATCTCAGCAGTTGACTGTATTGGAGGCTGAAGTGAGTCTGACTGGGAATGAGTGGGAAAAGCATCCCATCGTGACTGGCCCAGATGCTCCATGTATCCTTGGCATAGACTATCTTAGAAGAGGATATTTCAAGGACCCAAAAGGGTTCCGCTGGGCTTTTGGTATAGCTGCCTTAGAGACAGAGGGCATTAAACAATTATCTACCTTGCCTGGTCTTTCAGAGGACCCCTCTGTTGTGGGGTTGCTGAGGGTCGAAGAACAGCAAGTGCCCATTGCTACTACAACTGTGCACCGGCGGCAATATCGCACTAACCGAGACTCCCTGATTCCCATCCATAAGCTAATTCGTCAATTGGAGAGCCAAGGAGTGATCAGCAAGACTCATTCACCTTTCAATAGTCCCATATGGCCAGTGCGAAAGTCTAATGGTGAGTGGAGACTAACAGTGGACTATCGTGGCCTGAACGAAGTCACGCCACCATTGAGTGCTGCAGTGCCGGACATGCTGGAACTCCAGTACGAACTTGAATCGAAGGCAGCCAAGTGGTACGCCACAATTGATATCGCTAATGCATTTTTCTCCATCCCTCTAGCAGCAGAGTGCAGGCCACAATTTGCTTTCACTTGGAGGGGAGTCCAATATACTTGGAATCGGCTGCCCCAGGGGTGGAAACACAGCCCTACCATTTGCCATGGACTGATTCAATCTGCACTGGAGCAGGGGGAAGCTCCTGAACACCTGCAGTATATCGATGACATTATTGTGTGGGGTGACACAGCAGAGGGAGTTTTTGAGAAAGGAAAGAAAATAGTCCAAATCCTTCTGAAAGCTGGTTTTGCCATAAAACAAAATAAAGTCAAAGGACCTGCACGAGAGATCCAGTTTTTAGGAATAAAATGGCAAGATGGACGTCGTCAAATTCCAATGGATGTGATCAACAAAATAACAGCTATGTCTCCACCAACTAGCAAAAAAGAAACACAAACTTTCCTAGGTGTTGTGGGGTTTTGGAGAATGCACATTCCAAATTACAGTCTGATTGTAAACCCGCTTTACCAAGTAACCCGTAAGAAGAATGAGTTTGAGTGGGGCCCTGAGCAACGGCAGGCCTTTGAACAAATTAAGCAGGAAATAGTTCATGCAGTAGCCCTTGGGCCAGTCCGAACAGGACCAGAAGTGAAGAATGTGCTCTACACTGCAGCCGGGGAGAACGGCCCCACCTGGAGCCTCTGGCAGAAAGAACCTGGGGAAACTCGAGGTCGGCCCCTGGGGTTTTGGAGTCGGGGATACAGAGGATCTGAGGCCCGCTACACTCCAACGGAAAAGGAAATATTGGCAGCATATGAAGGAGTTCGATCTGCTTCGGAGGTGGTCGGTACTGAAGCGCAGCTCCTCCTAGCACCCCGATTGCCAGTACTAGGCTGGATGTTCAAAGGAAGGGTCTCCTCTACACATCATGCAACCGATGCTACATGGAGCAAGTGGGTTGCACTGATTACTCAGCGGGCTCGAATAGGAAACCCCAGTCGCCCAGGGATATTGGAAGTGATTATGGACTGGCCAGAAGGCAAATACTTTGGGATATCATCAGAGGAGGAGGTGGGTCGTGCTGAAGAAGCCCCACTGTACAACCAGTTACCAGAGAATGAGAAGAAATATGCCCTGTTCACTGATGGGTCTTGTCGTATTGTGGGGAAGCATCGGAGATGGAAGGCTGCTGTATGGAGCCCTACACGACGAGTTGCAGAAGCTGCTGAGGGAGAAGGTGAATCGAGTCAGTTTGCAGAAGTAAAGGCCATTCAGCTGGCTTTAGACATTGCTGAATGAGAAAAATGGCCGGTTCTCTATCTCTACACTGATTCATGGATGGTAGCAAATGCCCTGTGGGGATGGTTACAGCAATGGAAGCAAAACAACTGGCAGCGCAGGGGCAAACCCATCTGGGCTGCTGCATTGTGGCAAGATATTGCTGCTCGGGTGGAGAACCTGGCTGTAAAGGTACGCCACGTAGATGCTCATATGCCCAAGAATCGGGCTACTGAAGAACATCAAAACAACCAGCAGGTGGATCAGGCTGCTAAGATTGAAGTAGCTCAGGTGGACCTGGATTGGCAGCATAAAGGTGAATTATTTATAGCCCGATGGGCCCATGACACCTCAGGCCATCAAGGTAGAGATGCAACATACAGATGGGCTCGTGATCGAGGGGTGGACCTGACCATGGACACTATAACACAGGTTATTCATGACTGTGAAACATGTGCTGCAATCAAGCAAGCCAAACGGTCAAAGCCTCTTTGGTATGGAGGACGATGGCTGAAATATAAATATGGAGAGGCCTGGCAGATTGATTACATCACACTCCCTCAAACTCGCAATGGCAAGCGCCATGTACTTACAATGGTGGAAGCAACCACTGGATGGCTGGAAACATATCCTGTGCCTCATGCCACCGCCCGGAACACTATCCTGGGCCTTGAAAAACAAGTCCTATGGCGACATGGCACCCCAGAAAGAATAGAGTCAGACAATGGAACTCATTTCCGAAACAACCTTATAGACACTTGGGCCAAAGAGCATGGTATTGAGTGGGTGTATCACATCCCCTATCATGCACCAGCCTCCGGGAAAGTTGAACGATATAATGGACTGTTAAAGACTACATTGAAAGCAATGGGTGCTGGGACGTTCAAAAATTGGGATACGCATTTGGCAAAGGCCACCTGGTTAGTCAATACTAGGGGATCCGCCAACCGAACTGGACCTGCCCAATCAAACCTGTTACGTACTGTAGATGGGGATAAAGTTCCTGTAGTGCATGTAAGAAATATGCTGGGTAAAACGGTCTGGGCTACTCCTGCCTCAGGAAAAGGCAAACCCATTCGTGGAATTGCTTTTGCTCAGGGACCTGGATATACGTGGTGGGTGATGCAAAAGAACGGAGAGGTCCGGTGTGTACCTCAAGGGGATTTAATACTGGGTGAGAATAGCCCATGAATTGGATTGTACCATGTTAATTACTATATAATATTGTATGTTATCACTATCATGACTACTATATACCCTAGATAAAAATGGTGACTAACTAGAATGTATGGGAAAGAGTGTAACCTGAGCATGACATAAATGGTATGGAATAAGGGGTGGATAGATGTCCTGGTTTCAGTTAGAACAGAGTTAATTTTGTTCCTAGTAACCGGTGGAATGCTATGCTTTGGCTTAGAATGAAAAGAGTGCTGATAACACCCCGATGTTTTAATTATTGCAGAGCAGTGCCTGTACTAAGCCAAGGACATCTCAACTTCTTGCTCTGTCCTGCCAACAGGCAGGCTGGGGGTGCAGCAAGAACTGGGAGGGGACAGGCCCAGAACAGGTGACCCAAACTAGCCAAAGGGGTATTCCATACCATCTGACGTCACGCTAAACAATATATAGGGTGGCTAGCCGGGGGGAGGGCTGGCCGGACTGCTCGGGGTTAGGCTGGGCATCGGTCAGCGGGTGGTGAGCAATTGCATTGTGCATCACTTGTTTGTACATGTTATTATTAGTAGTACTATTATCATCATTGTATCATTATTATTATTATTACTATTACTATAATTATTATTATTACTATTATTATTTTCTGGTCTTATTAAACTGTCTTTATCTCAACTCACAGGCCTCACATTCCATTTCTCTCCCCCATCCCGGAGAGGGAGGGGGGAGGGTGAGCGAACGGCTGTGTGGTGTTTAGCTGCCGGCCGGGTTAAACCACTACACATACCTACCCGGAATCTGAGAGAAAATGAAAATAGGACCCCAGAAAATGCATACAGAGCCCCTTTCACACATCATAAATTGCCCCCAAAGGAAGCCTTTGGGTACAACTGAACTCCCCAGGGGAGCCTTTACGCAGCCCCACATGCAACTGGACTCCCTGTGTTTGCTCTTTCTGAAGAACCCC
This sequence comes from Mergus octosetaceus, assembly GCA_036873955.1. Taxonomy (NCBI): domain Eukaryota; kingdom Metazoa; phylum Chordata; class Aves; order Anseriformes; family Anatidae; genus Mergus; species Mergus octosetaceus. Next base: position 115,946,135 of record CM072285.1, read on the forward strand.
ACATATCTCCCTATCCGGAATCTGAGAGGAATTGAAAATAGGACCCCAGAAAAAGCGTACAGAGCCCCTTTTGCCCATCAAATATTGCCCCCAAAGGAAGCCTTTGGGTACAGCTGAACTCCCCAGGGGAGCATTTACGCAGCCCCACATGCAACTGGACTCTCTGTGTTCGCTCTTTCTGAACAGCGCCAAATATCTCCCTACCTGGAATCTAAGAGGAATTGAAAATACCACCCCAGAAAACGTGTACAAGGCCCATATTGCCCATCAAAAATTGCCCCCAAAGGAAGCCTTTCGGTAAAACTGAACTCGCCAGGGGAGCCTTTACGCAGCCCACCATGCAACTGGACTCTCTGTGTTCGCTCTTTCTGAAGAACCCCAAATACCTCCCTATCCGGAATCTGAGAGGAATTGAAAATAGGACCCCAGAAAACGCGTACAGAGCCCCTTTTGCCCATCAAAAATTGCCCCCAAAGGAGGCCTTCGGGTACACATAAACTCCCCAGGGGAGCATTTACGCAGCCCCCACATGCAACTGGACTCTCTGTGTTCGCTCTTTTTGAACAACTCTAAAGACATCCCTACCCGGAATCTGAGAGGAATTGAAAATAGGACCCCAGAAAACGTATACAAGGCCCATTTTGCCCATCAAAAATTGCCCCCAGTGGAAGTCTTTAGGTACAACTGACCTCCTCAGGGGAGCCTTCACTTAGCCCCACATGCAGCTGGACTCCTTGCGTTCGCTCTTTCTGAACAATCCTATATATCTCCCTACCCGGAATCTGAGAGAAATTGAAAATAGGACCCCAGAAATCGCGTACAGAGCCCCTTACGCACATCAAAAATTGCCCCGAAAGGAAGCCTTTGGGTACAACTGAACTCCCCAGGGGACCCTTTACGCAGCCCCACATGCAACTGGACTCTCTGTGTTCACTCTTTCTTTAAAAACCCTGAATACATGCCTGCCCGGAATCTGAGAGAAAATGAAAATAGGACCCCAGAAAATGCATACAGAGCCCCTTTCACCCATCAAAAATTGCCCCCAAAGGAAGCCTTTGGGTACAACTGAACTCGCCAGGGGAGCCTTTACGCAGCCCAATATGCAACTGGACTCTCTGTGTTCGCTCTTTCTTAAAAACCCTGAATACATACCTACCCGGAATATGAGAGAAAATGAAAATAGGACCCCAGAAAATGCATACAGATCCCCTTTCACACATCAAAAATTGCCCCCAAAGGAAGCCTTTGGGTACAACTGAACTCCCCAGGGGAGCCTTTACGCAGCCCCACATGCAACTGGACTCTCTGTGTTCGCTTTTTCTGAACAGCCCTAAATACAGCCCTACTTGTAATCTAAGAGGAATTGAAAATAGGACCCCAGAAAACATGTACGAGGCCCATTTTACCCATCAAAAATTGCCCCCAAAGGAAGCCTTTGGGTACAACTGAACTCCCCAGGGGAGCCTTTACGCAGCCCCACATGCAACTGGACTCTCTGTGTTCGCTCTTTCTGAACAACCCTAAATACGTCCCTACCTGGAATCTGAGAGGAATTGAAAATAGGACCCCAGAAAACATGTACGAGGCCCATTTTGCCCATCAAAAATTGTCCCCAACGGAAGCCTTTGGGTACAACTGAACTCCCCAGGGGAGCCTTTACGCAGCCCCCCATGCAACTGGACTCTCTGTGTTCGCTCTTTCTGAACAACCCTAAATACGTCTCTTCCCGGAATGTGAGAAGAATTGAAAATAGGAACCCAGAAAACGCGTACAGAGCCCCTTCTGCCCATCAAAAATTGCCCCCAAAGGAAGCCTTTGAGTACAACTGAACTCCCCAGGGGAGCCTTTACGCAGCCCCACATGCAACTGGACTCTCTGTGTTCGCTGTTTCTGAAGAACCCTAAAGACATCCCTACCCGGAATCTGAGAGGAATTGAAAATAGGACCCCAGAAATCACGTACAGAGCCCCTTTCACCCATCAAAAATTGCCCCCAAAGGAAGCCTTTGGGTACAACTGAACTCCCCAGGGGAGCATTTACGCAGCCCCACATGCAACTGGACTCTCTGTGTTCGCTCTTTCTGAACAACGCCAAATATCTCCCTACCTGAAATCTAAGAGGAATTGAAAATACCACCCCAGAAAACGTGTACAAGGCCCATTTTGCCCATCAAAAATTGCCCCCAAAGGAAGCCTTTGGATACAACTGAACTCCCCAGGGTTGCCTTCACTTAGCCCCACATGCAGCTCGACTCCTTGCGTTCGCTCTTTCTGAACAACCCTAAATACAGCCCTACCTGTAATCTGAGAGGAATTGAAAATAGGACCCCAGAAAACGTGTACAAGGCCCATTTTGCCTATCAAAAATTGCCCCCAAAGGAAGCCTTTGGGTACAACTGAACTCCCCAGGGGAGCCTTTACGCAGCCCCACATGCAACTGGACTCTCTGTGTTCACTCTTTCTTAAAAACCCTAAATAAAACCCTACATGGAATCGAGAGGAATTGAAAATAGGACCCCAGAAAAGGTGTACAAGGCCCATTTTGCCCATCAAAAATTGCCCCCAAAGGAAGCCTTTTGGTACGGCTGAACTCCCAAGGGCAGCCTTTACGCAGCCCGACATGCAACTGGACTCTCTGTGTTCGCTTTTTCTGAACAATGCAAAATATCTCCCTACCGGAATAGAAAGGAATTTAAAATAAGACCCCAGAAATGGTGTACAGAGCCCATTTCAACCATCAAAAATTGCCCCCAAAGGAAGCCTTTGGGTACAACTGAACTCCCCAGGGGAGCCTTTACGCAGCCCCACATGCAACTGGACTCTCTGTGTTCGCTCTTTCTGAACAGCCCTAAAAACAGCCCTACCTGGAATCTGAGAGGAATTGAAAATAGGACCCCAGAAAACGTGTACAAGGCCCATTTTGCCTATCAAAAATTGCCCCCAAAGGAAGCCTTTGGGTACAACTGAACTCCCCAGGGGAGCCTTTACGCAGCCCCACATGCAACTAGACTATCTGTGTTCACTCTTCTGAACAACCGTAAAGACATCCCTACCAGGAATCTGAGAGGAAATTGAAAATTGGACCCCAGAAATCGCGTACAGAGCCCCTTTCACCCAACAAAAATTGCCCCCAAAGGAAGCCTTTGTGTACAAATGAACTCCTCAGAGGAGCCTTGACACAGCCCCACATGCAACTGGACTCTCTGTGTTCGCTCTTTCTGAACAACGCTAAATATCTCCCTAACAGGAATCTGTTGGAATTTAAAATAAGTCCCCAGAAAACGCGTACAGAGCCCCTTTCACCCATCAAAAATTGCCCCCAGAGGAAGTCTTTGGGTACGGCTGAACTCCCCAGGGGAGCCTTTACGCAGCCCCACATGCAACTGGGCTCTCTGTGTTCGCTCTTTCTGAACAGCCCTAAATGCAGCCCTACCTGGAATCTGAGAGGAATTGAAAATAGGTCCCCTGAAATCGTGTACAGAGCCCTTTTCGCCCATGAAAAATTGCCCCCAAAGGAAGCCTTTGGGTACAACTGAACTCCCCAGGGGAGCCTTGATGCAGCACCACATGCAACTGGACTCTCTGTGTTCGCTCTTTCTGAACAACGCTAAATATCTCCCTAACCGGAATCTGAGAGGAATTTAAAATAAGACCCCAGAAAAGGCGTACAGAGCCCCTTTCAACCATAAAAAAGTGCCCCCAAAAGGAGGAAGTCTTTGGGTACAACTGAACTCCCCAGGGGAGCCTTTATGCAGCCCCACATGCAACTGGACTCTCTTTGTTCGCTCTGACTAAACAACCCTAAATACGTCTCTTCCCGGAATGTGAGAGGAATTTAAAATAGGACCCCTGAAAACGCGTACAGAGCCCATTTCACAAATCAAAAATTGCCCCCAAAGGAAGCCTTTGGGTACAACTGAACTCCCCAGGGGAGCATTTACGCAGCCCCACATGCAGTTGGACTCTCTGTGTTCACTCTTTCTTAAAAACCCTGAGTAAATACCTACCCGGAATCTGAGAGAAAATGAAAATAGGACCCCAGAAAATGCATACAGAGCCCCTTTCACACATCAAAAATTGCCCCCAAAGGAAGCCTTTGGGTACAACTGAACTCCTCAGGGGAGCTTTTACTCAGCCCCACATGCAACTAGACTCTCTGTGTTTGCTTTTTCTGAACAGCCCTAAATACAGCCCTACCTGGAATCTGAGAGGAATTGAAAATAGGACCCCAGAAAACAAGTACAAGGCCCATTTTGCCCATCAAAAATTGCCCCCAAAGGAAGCCTTTGGGTACAACTGAACTCGGCAGGGGAGCCTTTACGCAGCCCCACATGCAACTGGACTCTATGTGTTCGCTCTTTCTTAAAAACCCTAAATACATACCTACCCGGAATCTGAGAGAAAATGAAAATAGGACCCCAGAAAACATGTACAAGGCCCATTTTGCCCATCAAAAATTGCCCCCAAAGGAAGCCTTTGGGTACAACTGAACTCCCCAGGGGAACCTTTACGCAGCCCCCCATGCAACTGGACTCTCTGTGTTCGCTCTTTCTGAAGAACCCCAAATATCTCCCTATCCGGAATCTGAGAGGAATTGAAAATACCACCCCAGAAAACGTGTACAAGGCCCATTTTGCCCATCAAAACTTGCCCCCAAAGGTAGCCTTTGGGTACAACTGAACTACCCAGGGGTGCCTTCACGCAGCACCACATGCAACTGGACTCTCTGTGTTAGCTCTTTCTGAACAACGCTAATATCTCCCATACCGGAATCTGAGAGTAATTGAAAATAAGACCCCAGAAAACGCATACAAGGCCCATTTTACCCATCAAAAATTGCCGCCAAAGGAAGACTTTGGGTACAACTGAACTCCCCAGGGGAGCCTTTACGCATAGTCACATGCAAATATATTCTCTGTGTTCGCTCTTTCTGAAGAACCCTAAAGGCATCCCTACCCGGAATCTGAGAGGAATTGAAAATATGACCTCAGAAATCGCGTACAAAGCCCCTTTCACACGTCAAAATTGCCCCCAAAGGAAGCCTTTGGGTACAACTGAACTCCCCAGGGGAGCCTTTACGCAGCCCCACATGCAACTTGACTCTCTGTGTTCGTTCTTTCTAAACAACACTAAATGCAGGCCTACATGGAATCTGAGAGGAATTTAAAATAGGAACCCAGAAAACGCATACAAGGCCCATTTTGCCCATCAAAAATTGGCCCCAAAGGAAGCCTTTAGGTACAACTGAACTCCCCAGGGGAGCATTTACGCAGCCCCACATGCAGCTGGACTCTCTGTGTTCGCTCTTTCAGAACAAGGCTAAATATCTCCCTACCCGGAATCTGAAGGAATTTAAACTAAGACCCAAGAAAAAGCGTACAGAGCCCCTTTCGCCCATCAAAAATTGCCCCCAAAGGAAGCCTTTGGATACAACTGAACTCTGCAGGGGAGCCTTTACGCAGCCCCACATGCAACTGGACTCTCTGTGTTCGCTCATTCTGAACAACCCCAAATATCTCCATATCCGGAATCTGAGAGGAATTGAAAATAGGACCCCAGAAAACGTGTAGAAGGCCCATTTTGCCCATCAAAAATTGCCCCCAAAGGAAGCCTTTGGGTACAACTGAACTCCCCAGGGGAGCCTTTACGCAGCCCCACATGCAACTGGACTCTCTGTGTTCGCTCTTTCTGAACAGCGCTAAATATCTCCCTACCCGGAATATAAGAAGAATTGAAAATAGGACCCCAGAAAACGTGTACAAGGCCCATTTTGCCCATCAAAAATTGCCCCCAAAGGAAGCCTTTGGGTACAACTGAACTCCCCAGGGGAGCCTTTACGCAGCCCCACATGCAACTGGACTCTCTGTGTTCGCTCTTTCTGAACAACCCTAAAGACAACCCTATCTGGAATCTGAGAGGAATTGAAAATAGGACCCCAGAAATCGCGTACAGAGCCCCTTTCACCCATCAAAAATTGCCCCCAAAGGAAGCCTTTGGGTACAACTGAACTCCCCAGGGGAGCCTTTACGCAGCCCCACATGCAACTGGACTCTCTGTGTTCGCTCTTTCTGAACAGCACTAAATATCTCCCTACCCGGAATCTAAGACGAATTGAAAATACGACCCCAGAAAACGTGTACAAGGCCCATTTTTCCCATCAAAAATTGCCCCCAAAGGAAGTCTTTGGGTACAACTGAACTCCCCAGAGGAGCCTTTACCCAGCCCGACATGCAACTGGACTGTGTTCACTCTTTCTTAAAAACCCTAAATACATCCCTACCCGGAATCAGAGAGGAAATGAAAATAGGACCCCAGAAAATGCGTACAGAGCCCTTTTCAACCATCAAAAATTGGCCCCAAAAGGAAGTCTTTGGGTACAACTGAACTCCCCAGGGGAGCCTTCACGCAGCAGGACATGCAACTGGACTCTCTGTGTTACCTCTTTCTGAACAACGCTAATATCTCCCTTACCGGATTCTGAGAGTAATTGAAAATAGGACCCCAGAAAACGCAAACAAGGCCCATTTTACCCATCAAAAATTGCCGCCAAAGGAAGCCTTTGGGTACAACTGAACTCCCCAGGGGAGCCTTTATGCAGATTCACATGCAAATGTATTCTCTGTGTTCGCTCTTTCTGAACAATCCTAAAGACATCCCTACCCGGAATCTGAGAGGAATTGAAAATAGGACCCCAGAAAACATGTATGAGGCCCATTTTACCCATCAAAAATTGCCCCCAAAGGAAGCCTTTGGGTACAACTGAACTCCGCAGGGGAGCCTTTACGCAGCCCCCCATGCAACTGGACTCTCTGTGTTCGCTCTTTCTGAAGAAACCTAAAGACGTCCCTACCTGGAATCTGAGAGGAATTGAAAATAGGACCCAAGAAATCGAGTACAGAGCCCATTACGCACATCAAAAATTGCCCCTAAAGGAAGCCTTTGGGTACAACTGAACTCCCCAGGGGAACCTTTATTGCAGCCCCACATGCAACTGGACTCTCTGTGTTCGCTCTTTCTGAACAACCCTAAATATCTCCCTACCCGGAATCTGAGAGGAATTGAAAATAGGACCCCAGAAAATGGGTACAGAGCCCATTACGCACATCAAAAATTGCCCCAGAAGGAAGCCTTTGGGTACAACTGAACTCCCCAGGGGAAACTTTACGCAGCCCGACACGCAACTGGACTATCATTGTTAACTCTTTCTTAAATACCCTAAGTACATCCCTACCCGGAATCTGAGAGGAAATGAAAATAGGATCCCAGAAGACGAGTACAGAGACCCTTTCACCCATCAAAAATTGCCGCCAAAGGAAGCCTTTGGGTACAACTGAACTCCCCAGGGGAGCCTTCATGCAGCCCCACATACAACTGGACTCTCTATGTACGCTCTATCTGACCAACCCTAAATACATCCCTACCTGGAATCTGAGAGGAATTGAAAATAGGACCCCAGAAAACATGTACAAGGCCGATTTTTCCCATCAAAAATTGCCCCCAAAGGAAGCATTTGGGTACAACTGAACTCCCCAGGGGAGCCTTCACGCAGCCCCACATGAAACTGGACTCTCTGTGTTCGCTCTTTCTGAACAATGCAAAATATCTCCCTAACTGGAATCTGAAGGAATTTAAAATAAGAATCCAGAAAAGGCATACAGAGTCCCCTTTCAACCATCAAACATTGCCCCCAAAGGAAGCCTTTGGGTACAACTGAACTCCCCAGGGGAACCTATACGCAGCCCCACATGCAGCTGGACTCTCTGTGTTCGCTCTTTCTGAACAATGCTAACTATATCCATACCCAGAATCTGAAGGAATATAAAATCAGACCCCAGAAAAAGCGTACAGAGCCCCTTTCGCCCATCAAAAATTGCCCCCAAAGGAAGTCTTTGGGTACGGCTGAACTCCCCAGGGGAGCCTTTACGCAGCCCCACATGCAACTGGACTCTCTGTGTTCGCTCTTTCTGAGCAACCGTAAATCCAGCCTTACCTGGAATCTGAGAGGAATTGAAAATAGGACCGCAGAAACGGCGTACAGAGCCCATTTCAACCATCAAAAATTGCCCCCAAAGGACGCTTTTGGGTACAACTGAACTCCCCAGGGGAGCCTTTACGCAGCCCCACATGCAACTGGACTCTCTGTGTTCGCTCTTTCTGAACAACCCTAAATACAGCCCTACGTGGAATCTGAGAGGAATTGAAAATAGGACCCCAGAAAACGCCTACAAGACCCATTTTGCCCATCAAAAATTGCCCCCAAAGGAAGCCTTTGGGTACAACTGAACTCCCCAGGGGAGCCTTTACGCAGCCCCACATGCAACTGGACTCTCTGTGTTCGCTCTTTCTGAACAACGCTAAATATTTCCCTAACAGGAATCTGAAGGAATTTAAAATAAGACCCCAGAAATGGCGTAGAGAGCCCATTTTAACCATCAAAAATTGCCCCCAAAGGAAGACTTTGGGTACAACTGAACTCCCCAGGGGAGCCTTCACGCAGCACCACATGCAACTGGACTCTCTGTGTTAGCACTTTCTAAACAACGCTAATATCTCCCTTACCGGAATCTGAGAGGAACTTAAAATAGGACCCAAGAAATCGAGTACAGAGCCCCTTACGCACATCAAAAATTGACCCCAAAGGAAGCCTTTGGGTACAACTGAACTCCCCAGGGGAGCATTTACGCAGCCTCACATGCAACTGGACTCTCTGTGTTCGCTCTTTCTGAAGAACCCTAAAGACATCCCTACCCGGAATCTGAGAGGAATTTAAAATAGGACTCCAGAAAACGCATACAAGGCCCATTTTGACCAACAAAAATTAACCCCAAAGGAAGCCTTTGGGTACAATTGAATTCCCCAGGTGAGCCTTTACGCAGCCCCACATCCAACTGGACTCTCTGTGTTCGCTCTTTCTGAACAATGCAAAATATCTCCCTAACCGGAATCTGAAGGAATTTAAAATAAGACCCCAGAAATGGCGTACAGAGCCCATTTCAAACATCAAAAATAGCCCCCAAAGGAAGCCTTTGGGTACAACTGAACTCCCCAAGGGAACCTTTACGCAGCCCCACATGCAACTGGACTCTCTCTGTTCGCTCTTTCTGAAAAACGCTAAATATCTCCCTACCCGGAATCTGAGAGGAATTTAAAATACGACCGCGGAAATCGCGTACAGAGCCCCTTTCGCCCATCAAAAATTGCCCCAAAGGAAGCCTTTGGGTACCACTGAACTCCCCAGGGGAGCCTTTACGCAGCCCCACATGCAACTGGACTCTCTGTGTTCGCTCGTTCTGAAGAGCCCTAAATACACCTGGGGAATTCAGCCGTACCCAAAGACTTCCTTTGGGAGCAATTTTTGATGGTTGAAAAGGGCTCTGTACGCGTTTTCTGGGGTCTTATTTTAAATTCCTTCAGATTCCTGTTAGGGAGATATTCAGCGTTGTTCAGAAAGAGCGAACACAGAGAGTCCAGTTGCATGTCGGGCTGCGTAAAGGCTCCCCTGGGGAGTTCAGTTGTACCAAAAGGCTTCCTTTGGGGGCAATTTTTGATGGGCAAAAGGGGCTCTGTACGCGTTTTCTGGGGTCCTATTTTCAATTCCTCTCATATTCCGGGTAGGGATGTATTTAGGGTTTTTAAGAAAGAGCGAACACAGAGAGTCCAGTTGCATGTGGGGCTGCGTAAAGGCTCCCCTGGAGAGTTCAGTTGTACCTAAAGGCTTCCTTTGGGGGCAATTTTTGATGGGCGAAAGGGGCTCTGTATGCGATTTCTGGGTCCTATTTTCAATTCCTCTCAGATTCCGGGTAGGGATGTCTTTAGGGTTGTTCAGAAAGAGCGAACACAAAGAGTCCAGTTGCATGTGGAGCTGCGTAAAGGCTCCCCTGGGGAGTTCATTGTACCCAAAGGCTTCCTTTGGGGGCAATTTTTGATAGGCAAAATGGGCCTTGTACACGTTTTCTGGGGTCCTATTTTCAATTCATCTTATATTCCGGGTAGGGAGATATTTAGCGCTGTTCAGAAAGAGCGAACACAGAGAGTCCAGTTGCATGTGGGGTAGCGTAAAGGCTCCCCTGGGGAGTTCAGTTGTACCCAAAGGCTTCCTTTGGGGGCAATTTTTGATGGGCAAAATGGGTTTTGTACACGTTTTCTGGGGTCCTATTTTCAATTCCTCTCGATTCAAAGTAGGGATGTATTTAGGGCTGTTCAGAAAAAGCGAACGCAGAGAGTCCAGTAGCATGTGGGGCTGAGTAAAGGCTCCCCTGCGGAGTTCAGTTGTACCCAAAGGCTTCCTTTGGGGGCAATTTTTGATGGGCAAAATGGGCCTTGTACACGTTTTCTGGGGTCCTATTTTCAATTCCTCTCAGATTTCTGGTAGGGCTGCATTTAGGGCTGTTCAGAAAGAGCGAACACAGAGAGTCCAGTTGCATGTGGGGCTGCGTAAAGGCTCCCCTGGGGAGTTCAGTTGTCCCCAAAGGGTTCCTTTGGGGGCAATTTTTGATGGGTGAAAGGGGCTCTTTACGCGTTTTCTGGGGTCCTATTTTCAATTCCTCTCAGATTCCGGTTAGGGAGATATTTGGGGTTGTTCAGAAAGATCGAACACAGAGAGTCCAGTTGCATGTGGGGCTGAGTAAAGGCTCGCCTGGGGAGTTCAGTTGTACCCAAAGGCTTCCTTTGGGGGCAATTTTTGATGTGCAAAAGGGGCTCTGTACGCGATTTCTGGGGTCCTATTTTCAATTCCTCTCAGATTCCGGATAGGGATGTCTTTAGGATTGTTCAGAAAGAGCGAACACATAGAGTCCAGTTGCATGTGGAGCTGCGTAAAGGCTCCCCTGGGGAGTTCATTGTACCCAAAGGCTTCCTTTTGGGGGCAATTTTTGATAGGCAAAATGGGCCTTGTACACGTTTTCTGGGGTCCTATTTTCAATTCATCTTATATTCCGGGTAGGGAGATATTTAGCGCTGTTCAGAAAGAGCGAACAAAGAGAGTCCAGTTGCATGTGGGGCAGCGTAAAGGCTCACCTGGGGAATTCAGCCGTACCCAAAGACTTCCTTTGGGAGCAATTTTTGATGGTTGAAAAGGGCTCTGTACGCGTTTTCTGGGGTCTTATTTTAAATTCCTTCAGATTCCTGTTAGGGAGATATTCAGCGTTGTTCAGAAAGAGCGAACACAGAGAGTCCAGTTGCATGTGGGGCTGCGTAAAGGCTCCCCTGGGGAGTTCAGTTGTACCAAAAGGCTTCCTTTGGGGGCAATTTTTGATGGGCAAAAGGGGCTCTGTACGCGTTTTCTGGGGTCCTATTTTCAATTCCTCTCAGATTCCGGGTAGGGATGTATTTAGGGTTTTTAAGAAAGAGCGAACACAGAAAGTCCAGTTGCATGTGGGGCTGCGTAAAGGCTCCCCTGGAGAGTTCAGTTGTACCTAAAGGCTTCCTTTGGGGGCAATTTTTGATGGGCGAAAGGGGCTCTGTATGCGATTTCTGGGTCCTATTTTCAATTCCTCTCAGATTCCGGGTAGGGATGTCTTTAGGGTTGTTCAGAAAGAGCGAACACAAAGAGTCCAGTTGCATGTGGAGCTGCGTAAAGGCTCCCCTGGGGAGTTCATTGTACCCAAAGGCTTCCTTTGGGGGCAATTTTTGATAGGCAAAATGGGCCTTGTACACGTTTTCTGGGGTCCTATTTTCAATTCATCTTATATTCCGGGTAGGGAGATATTTAGCGCTGTTCAGAAAGAGCGAACACAGAGAGTCCAGTTGCATGTGGGGCAGCGTAAAGGCTCCCCTGGGGAGTTCAGTTGTACCCAAAGGCTTCCTTTGGGGGCAATTTTTGATGGGCAAAATGGGTTTTGTACACGTTTTCTGGGGTCCTATTTTCAATTCCTCTCGATTCAAAGTAGGGATGTATTTAGGGCTGTTCAGAAAAAGCGAACGCAGAGAGTCCAGTAGCATGTGGGGCTGAGTAAAGGCTCCCCTGCGGAGTTCAGTTGTACCCAAAGGCTTCCTTTGGGGGCAATTTTTGATGGGCAAAATGGGCCTTGTACACGTTTTCTGGGGTCCTATTTTCAATTCCTCTCAGATTTCTGGTAGGGCTGCATTTAGGGCTGTTCAGAAAGAGCGAACACAGAGAGTCCAGTTGCATGTGGGGCTGCGTAAAGGCTCCCCTGGGGAGTTCAGTTGTCCCCAAAGGGTTCCTTTGGGGGCAATTTTTGATGGGTGAAAGGGGCTCTTTACGCGTTTTCTGGGGTCCTATTTTCAATTCCTCTCAGATTCCGGATAGGGAGATATTTGGGGTTGTTCAGAAAGATCGAACACAGAGAGTCCAGTTGCATGTGGGGCTGAGTAAAGGCTCCCCTGGGGAGTTCAGTTGTACCCAAAGGCTTCCTTTGGGGGCAATTTTTGATGGGCAAAATGGGCTCTGTACGCCGTTTCTGCGGTCCTATTTTCAATTCCTCTCAGATTCCAGGTAAGGCTGTATTTACGGCTGTTCAGAAAAAGCGAACACAGAGAGTCCAGTTGCATGTGGGGCTGCGTAAAGGCTCCCCTGGGGAGTTCAGTTGTACCCAAATGCTTCCTTTGGGGGCAATATTTGATTGGAAAAAGGGCATTGTACACGTTTTCTGGGGTCCTATTTTCAATTCCTCTCAGATTCCGGGTAGGGATGTATTTAGGGCTGTTCAGAAAAAGCGAACACAGAGAGTCCAGTTGCATGTGGGGCTGCGTAAAGGCTCCCCTGGGGAGTTCAGTTGTACCCAAAGGCTTCCTTTCGGGGCAATTTTTGATGGGCAAAATGGGCCTTGTACTCGTTTTCTGGGGTCCTATTTTCAATTCCTCTCAGATTCCAGGTAGGGCTGTATTTAGGGCTGTTCAGAAAAAGCGAACAAAGAGAGTCCAGTTGCATGTGGGGCTGCGTAAAGGCTCCCCTGGGGAGTTCAGTTGTACTCAAAGGCTTCCTTTGGGGGCAATTTTTGATGTGCAAAAGGGGCTCTGTACGCGATTTCTGGGGTCCTATTTTCAATTCCTCTCAGATTCCGGGTAGGGATGTCTTTAGGGTTTTTAAGAAAGAGCAAACACATAGAGTCCTGTTGCATGTGGAGCTGCGTAAAGGCTCCCCTGGGGAGTTCATTGTACCCAAAGGCTTCCTTTTGGAGGCAATTTTTGATAGGCAAAATGGGACTTGTACACGTTTTCTGGGGTCCTATTTTCAATTCATCTTATATTCCGGGTAGGGAGATATTTAGCGCTGTTCAGAAAGAGCGAACACAGAGAGTCCAGTTGCATGTGGGGCAGCGTAAAGGCTCCCCTGGGGAGTTCAGTTGTACCCAAAGGCTTCCTTTGGGGGCAATTTTTGATGGGCAAAATGGGCTTTGTACACGTTTTCTGGGGTCCTATTTTCAATTCCTCTCGATTCAAAGTAGGGATGTATTTAGGGCTGTTCAGAAAAAGCGAACGCAGAGAGTCCAGTAGCATGTGGGGCTGAGTAAAGGCTCCCCTGCGGAGTTCAGTTGTACCCAAAGGCTTACTTTGGGGGCAATTTTTGATGGGCAAAATGGGCCTTGTACACGTTTTCTGGGGTCCTATTTTCAATTCCTCTCAGATTTCTGGTAGGGCTGCATTTAGGGCTGTTCAGAAAGAGCGAACACAGAGAGTCCAGTTGCATGTGGGGCTGCGTAAAGGCTCCCCTGGGGAGTTCAGCTGTCCCCAAAGGGTTCCTTTGGGGGCAATTTTTGATGGGTGAAAGGGGCTCTTTACGCGTTTTCTGGGGTCCTATTTTCAATTCCTCTCAGATTCCGGGCAGGGAGATATTTGGGGTTGTTCAGAAAGATCGAACACAGAGAGTCCAGTTGCATGTGGGGCTGAGTAAAGGCTCCCCTGCCGAGTTCAGTTGTACCCAAAGGCTTCCTTTGGGGGCAATTTTTGATGGGCAAAATGGGCTCTGTACGCCGTTTCTGCAGTCCTATTTTCAATTCCTCTCAGATTCCAGGTAAGGATGTATTTAGGGCTGTTCAGAAAAAGCGAACACAGAGAGTCCAGCTGCATGTGGGGCTGAGTAAAGGCTCCCCTGGGGAGTTCAGTTGTACCCAAAGGCTTCCTTTGGGGGCAATTTTTGATGGGCAAAATGGGCTCTGTACGCCGTTTCTGCGGTCCTATTTTCAATTCCTCTCAGATTCCAGGTAAGGCTGTATTTACGGCTGTTCAGAAAAAGCGAACACAGAGAGTCCAGTTGCATGTGGGGCTGCGTAAAGGCTCCCCTGGGGAGTTCAGTTGTACCCAAATGCTTCCTTTGGGGGCAATATTTGATTGGAAAAAGGGCATTGTACACGTTTTCTGGGGTCCTATTTTCAATTCCTCTCAGATTCCGGGTAGGGATGTATTTAGGGCTGTTCAGAAAAAGCGAACACAGAGAGTCCAGTTGCATGTGGGGCTGCGTAAAGGCTCCCCTGGGGAGTTCAGTTGTTCCCAAAGGCTTCCTTTCGGGGCAATTTTTGATGGGTAAAATGGGCCTTGTACACGTTTTCTGGGGTCCTATTTTCAATTCCTCTCAGATTCCAGGTAGGGCTGTATTTAGGGCTGTTCAGAAAAAGCGAACAAAGAGAGTCCAGTTGCATGTGGGGCTGCGTAAAGGCTCCCCTGGGGAGTTCAGCCGTACCCAAAGGCTTCCTTTGGGGGCAATTTTTGATGGGAAAAAAGGGCCTTGTACACGTTTTCTGGGGTCCAATTTTCAATTCCTCTCTGATTCCAGGTAGGGCTGTATTTAGGGTTGTTCAGAAAGAGCTAACACAGAGAGTCCATTTGCATGTGGGGCTGCGTAACGGCTCACCTCGGGAATTCAGCCGTACCCAAAGACTTCCTTTGGGGGCAATTTTTGATGGTTGAAAAGGGCTCTGTACGCGTTTTCTGGGGGCTTATTTTAAATTCCATTAGATTCCTGTTAGGGAGATATTAAGCGTTGTTCAGAAAGAGCGAACACAGAGGGTCCAGTTGCATGTCGGGCTGCGTAAAGGCTCCCCTGGAGAGTTCAGTTGTACCCAAAGGCTTCCTTTGGGGGCAATTTTTGATGTGCGTAAGGGGCTCTATACGAGATTTCTGGGGTCCTATTTTAAATTCCTCTCATATTCCGGGTCGGGAGATATTTAGGGTTGTTCAGAAAGAGCGAACACAGAGAGTCCATTTGCATGTGGGGCTGCGTGAAGGCTCCCTTGGGGAGTTCAGTTGTATCCAAAGGCTTCCTTTGGGGGCTAGTTTTGATGGGCGAAAGGGGCTCTGTACGAGTTTTCTGGGGTCTTATTTTAAATTCCTTCACATTCCGGTTTGGGAGATATTTAGCATTGTTCAGAAAGAGCGAACACAGAGTCCAGTTGCATGTGGGGCTGTGTAATGGCTCCCCTGGGGAGTTTAGTTGTACCCAAATGCTTCCTTTGGGGGCAATTTTTGATTGGTGAAAGGGGTCTGTACGCGGTTTCTGGGGTCTTATTTTAAATTCCTCTCAGATTCCAGTTAGGGATATATTTAGAGTTGTTCAGAAAGAGCGAACACAGAGAGTCCAGTTGCATATGGTGCTGCTTCAAGGCTCCCCTGCTGAGTTCAGTTGTACCCAAAGGCTTCCTTTGGGGGCAATTTTTGATGGGCGAAAGGGGCTCTGTACAGGATTTCAGGGGACCTATTTTCAAGTCCACTCAGATTCCGGGTAGGGATGTATTTAGGGTTGTTCAAAAAGAGCGAACAAAGAGAGCTCAGTTGCATGTGGGGCTGCGTAAAGGCTCCCCTGGGGAGTTCAGTTGTACCCAAAGGTTTACTTTGGGGGCAATTTTTGATGGGTGAAAAAGGCTCTGTACGCGATTTCTGGTTTCCTATTTTCAATTCCTGTCAGATTCCGGGTAGTGATGTACTAAGGGTTCTTTAGAAAGTCCGAACACAGAGAGTCCAGTTGCATGTGGGGCTGCGTAAAGGCTCCCCTGGGGAGTTCAGTTGAACCCAAAAGCTTCCTTTGGGGGCAATTTTTGATGTGTGAAAGGGGCTCTGTATGCATTTTCTGGGGTCCTATTTTCATTTTCTCTCAGATTCCGGGTAGGTATGTATTTAGGGTTTTTAAGAAAGAGTGAACACAGAGAGTCCAGTTGCATGTGGGGCTGCGTAAAGGCTCCCCTGGGGAGTTCAGTTGTACCCAAAGGCTTCCTTTGGGGGCAATTTTTGATGGGCAAAATGGGCCTTGTACACGTTTTCTGGGGTCCTATTTTCAATTCCTCTCTATTCCAGGTAGGGCTGTATTTAGGGCTGTTCAGAAAAAGCGAACACAGAGAGTCCAGTTGCATGTGGGGCTGCGTAAAGGCTCCCCTGCGGAGTTCAGTTGTACCCAAAGGCTTCCTTTGGGGGCAATTTTTGATGGGCAAAAAGGGCCTTGTACGCGTTTTCTGGGGTCCTATTTTCAATTCCTCTCAGATTCCGGGTAGGGAGATATTTAGTTTTGTTCAGAAAGATCGAACACAGAGAGTCCAGTTGCATGTGGGGCTGCGTACAGGCTCCCCTGGGGAGTTCAGTTGTACCCAAAGGCTTCCTTTGGGGGCAATTTTTGATGTGTGAAAGGGGCTCTGTATGCGAATTCTGGGGTCCTATTTTCAATTTCTCTCAGATTCCGGGTAGGGGGATATATAGGGTTGTTCAGAAAGAGCGAACGCAAGGAGTCCAGCTGCATGTGGGTCTAAGTGAAGGCTCCCCTGGGGTTTTCAGTTGTACCCAAAGGCTTCCTTTGGGGGCAATTTTTGATGGGCAATATGGGCCTTGTACACGTTTTCTGGGGTCCTATTTTGAATTCCTCTCGATTCCAGGTAGGGCTGTATTTAGGGCTGTTCAGAAAACGCGAACACAGAGAGTCCAGCTGCATGTGGGGCTGCGTAAAGGCTCCGCTGGGGAGTTCAGTTGTACCCAAACGCTTCCTTTGGGGGCAATTTTTGATGGGCAAAAGGGGCTCTGTACGCGTTTTCTGGGGTCCTATTTTCAATTCCTCTCAGATTCCGGGTAGGGAGATATTTTGGGTTGTTCAGAAAGAGCGAACACAGAGAGTCCAGCTGCATGTGGGGCTGCGTAAAGGCTCCCCTGGGGAGTTCAGTTGTACCCAAAGGCTTCCTTTGGGGGCAATTTTTGATGGGCAAAAGGGGCTCTGTATGCGTTTTCTGGGGTCATTTTTTCTATTCCTCTCAGATTCCGGATAGGGAGATATTTTGAGTTCTTCAGAAATAGCGAACAGAGAGAGTCCAGTTGCATGGGGGGCTGCGTAACGGCTCCCATGGGGAGTTCAGTTGTACCCAAAGGCTTCCTTTGGGGCAATTTTTGACGGGTAAAATGGGCCTCGTACATGTTTTCTGGGGTCCTATTTTCAATTCCTCTCAGATTACAGGTAGGGCTGTATTTAGGGCTGTTCAGAAAAAACGAACACAGAGAGTCCAGTTGCATGTGGGGCTGCGTAAAGTCTCCCCTGGGGAGTTCAGTTGTACCCAAAGGCTTCCTTTGGGGGCAATTTTTGATGTGTGAAAGGGGCTCTGTACGCGATTTCTGGGGTCCTATTTTCAATTTCTCTCAGATTCCGGGTAGGGAGATATATAGGGTTGTTCAGAAAGAGCGAACACAGAGAGTCCAGTTGCATGTGGGGCTGCGTAAAGGCTCCCCTGGGGAGTTCAGTTGTACCCAAAGGCTTCCTTTCGGGGCAATTTTGGATGGGCGAAAGGGGCTCTGTACAGGATTTCAGGGGACCTATTTTCAAGTCCACTCAGATTCCGGGTAGAGATGTATTTAGGGTTGTTCAAAAAGAGCGAACAAAGAGAGCTCAGTTGCATGTGGGGCTGCGTAAAGGCTCCCCTGGGGAGTTCAGTTGTACCCAAAGGTTTACTTTGGGGGCAATTTTTGATGGGTGAAAGGGGCTCTGTACGCCGTTTCTGCGGTCCTATTTTCAATTCCTCTCAGATTCCAGGTAAGGCTGGATTTACGGTTGCTCAGATAGAGCGAACACAGAGAGTCCAGTTGCATTTGGGGCTGCGTAAAGGCTCCCCTGGGGAGTTCAGCCGTACCCAAAGACTTCCTTTGGGGGCAATTTTTGATGGGCGAAAGGGGCTCTGTACGCTTTTTCTGGGGTCTGATTTTATATTCCTTCAGATTCCGGGTAGGGATATAGTTAGCATTGTTCAGAAAGAGCGAACACAGAGAGTCCAGCTGCATGTGGGGCTGCGTATAGGTTCCCCTGGGGAGTTCAGTTTTACCCAAAGGCTTCCTTTGGGGGCAATGTTTGATGGTTGACAGGGGACTCTGTACGCCTTTTCTGGAGTCTTATTTTAAATTCCTTCAGATTCCAGTTAGGGAGATATTTTGCATTGTTCAGAAAGAGCGAACACAGAGAGTCCAGTTGCATGTGGGGCTGCGTGAAGGCTCCCCTGGGGAGTTCAGTTGTACCCAAAGGCTTCCTTTGGGGGCAATTTTTGATGGGAAAAATCGGCCTTGTACACGTTTTCTGGGGTCCTATTTTCAATTCCTCTCAGATTCCAGGTAGGGATGTATTTAGGGTTGGTCAGATAGAGCGTACATAGAGAGTCCAGTTGTATGTTGGGCTGCGTAAAGGTTCCCCTGGGGAGTTCAGTTGTACCCAAAGGCTTCCTTTGGGGGCAAGTTTTGATGGGCAAATTGGGCCTTGTACAAGTTTTCTGCGGTCATATTTTCAATTCCTCTCAGATTCCAGGTAGGGCTGTATTTAGGGTTGTTCTGAAAGAGCGAACACAGAGAGTCCAGTTGCATGTGGGGCTGCGTAAAGGCTCCCATGGGGAGTTCAGTTGTACCCATAGACTTTCTTTGGGGCAATTTTTGATGGTTGAATTAGGCTCTGTACGCGTTTTCTGGGGTCTTATTTTAAATTCCTTCATATTCCGGGTAGGGAGATATTTAGCATTGTTCAGAAAGAGCGAACACAGAGAGTCCAGCTGCATGTGGGGCTGCATGAAGGCTCCCCTGGGGAGTTCAGTTGTACCCAAAGGCTTCCTTTGGCGGCAATTTTTGACCGGTGAAAGGGGCTCTGTACGCGATTTCTTGGGTCCTATTTTCAATTCCTCTCAGATTCCGGGTAGGGATGTCTTTAGGGTTCTTCAGAAAGAGCGAACACAGAGAGTCCAGTTGCATGTGGGGCTGCGTAAAGGCTCCCCTGGGGAGTTCAGTTGTACCCAAAGGCTTCCTTTGGGGGCAATTTTTGATGGGTGAAAGGGTCTCTGTACGCGTCTTCTGGGATCCTATTTTCATTTCCTCTCAGATTCCGGGTAGGGATGTACTTAGGGTATTTAAGAAAGAGTTAACAATGATAGTCCAGTTGCGTGTCGGGCTGCGTAAAGTTTCCCCTGGGGAGTTCAGTTGTACCCAAAGGCTTCCTTCTGGGGCAATTTTTGATGTGCGTAATGGGCTCTGTACTCGATTTCTTGGGTCCTATTTTCAATTCCTCTCAGATTCCAGGTAGGGACGTCTTTAGGTTTCTTCAGAAAGAGCGAACACAGAGAGTCCAGTTGCATGGGGGGCTGCGTAAAGGCTCCCCTGCGGAGTTCAGTTGCACCCAAAGGCTTCCTTTGGGGGCAATTTTTGATGGGAAAAATGGGCCTTGTACACGTTTTCTGGGGTCGTATTTTCAATTCCTCTCAGATTCCGGATAGGGAGATATTTAGTGCTGTTCAGAAAGAGCGAACACAGAGAGTCCAGTTGCATGTGGGGCTGCGTAAAGGCTCCCCTGGGGAGTTCAGTTGTACCCAAAGGCTTCCTTTGGGGGCAATTTTTGATGGGCAAAATGGGCCTTGTACACGTTTTCTGGGGTCCTATTTTCAATTCCTCTCAGATTCCAGGTAGGGCTGTATTTAGGGCTGTTCAGAAAGAGCGAACACAGAGAGTCCAGTTGCATGTGGGACTGCGTAAAGGCTCCCCTGCGGAGTTCAGTTGCACCCAAAGGCTTCCTTTGGGGGCAATATTTGATGGGAAAAATGGGCCTTGTACACGTTTTCTGGGGTCCTATTTTCAATTCCTCTCAGATTCCGGATAGGGAGATATTTGGGGTTGTTCAGAATGAGCGAACACAGAGAGTCCAGTTGCATGTGGGGCTGCGTAAAGGCTCCCCTGCGGAGTTCAGTTGTACCCAAAGGCTTCCTTTGGGGGCAATTTTTGATGGGCAAAATGGGCCTTGTACACATTTTCTGGGGTCCTATTTTCAATTCCTCTCAGATTCCAGGTAGGGCTGTATTTAGGGCTGTTCAGAAAAAGCGAACACAGAGAGTCCAGTTGAATGTGGGGCTGCGTAAAGTCTCCCCTGGGGAGTTCAGTTGTAACCAAAGGCTTACTTTGGGGGCAATTTTTGATAGGCAAAATGGGCCTTGTACACGTTTTCTGGGGTCCTATTTTCAATTCTTCTTATATTCCGGGTAGGGAGATATATAGCGCTGTTCAGAAAGAGCGAACACAGAGAGTCCAGTTGCATGTGGGGCTGCGTAAAGGCTCCCCTGGGGAGTTCAGTTGTACCCAAAGGCTTCCTTTGGGGGCAATTTTTGATAGGCAAAATGGGCCTTGTACACGTTTTCTGGGGTCCTATTTTCAATTCCTCTCAGATTCCAGGTAGGGCTGTATTTAGGGCTGTTCAGAAAAAGCGAACACAGAGAGTCCAGTTGCATGTGGGGCTGCGTAAAGGCTCCCCTGGGGAGTTCAGTTGTACCCAAAGGCTTCCTTTGGGGGCAATTTTTGATGGGCAAAATGGGCCTTGTACACATTTTCTGGGGTCCTATTTTCAATTCCTCTCAGATTCCAGGTAGGGCTGTATTTAGGGCTGTTCAGAAAATGCGAACACAGAGAGTCCAGTTGCATGTGGGGCTGCGTAAATGCTCCCTTGGGGAGTTCAGTTGTACCCAAAGGCTTCCTTTGGGGGCAATTTTTGATTGGCAAAATGGGCCTTGTACACGTTTTCTGGGGTCCTATTTTCAATTCCTCTCAGATTCCAGGAAGGGCTAGTTTTAGGGCTGTTCAGAAAAAGCGAACACAGAGAGTCCAGTTGCATGTGGGGCTGCGTAAAGGCTCCCCTGCGGAGTTCAGTTGTACCCAAAGGCTTCCTTTGCGGGCAATTTTTGATGGGTGAAAGGGGCTCTGTACGCGATTTCTGGGGTCCTATTTTCAATTTCCTCTCAGATTCCGGGTAGGTATGTATTTAGGGTTTTTAAGAAAGAGTGAACACAGAGAGTCCAGTTGCATGTGGGGCTGCGTAAAGTCTCCCCTGGGGAGTTCAGTTGTAACCAAAGGCTTCCTTTGGGGGCAATTTTTGATAGGCAAAATGGGCCTTGTACACGTTTTCTGGGGTTCTATTTTCAATTCTTCTTATATTCCGGGTAGGGAGATATTTAGCGCTGTTCAGAAAGAGCGAACACAGAGAGTCCAGTTGCATGTGGGGCTGCGTAAAGGCTCCCCTGGGGAGTTCAGTTGTACCCAAAGGCTTCCTTTGGGGGCAATTTTTGATAGGCAAAATGGGCCTTGTACACATTTTCTGGGGTCCTATTTTCAATTCCTCTCAGATTCCAGGTAGGGCTGTATTTAGGGCTGTTCAGAAAAAGCGAACACAGAGAGTCCAGTTGCATGTGGGGCTGCGTAAAGGCTCCCCTGGGGAGTTCAGTTGTACCCAAAGGCTTCCTTTGGGGGCAATTTTTGATAGGCAAAATGGGCCTTGTACACGTTTTCTGGGGTCCTATTTTCAATTCCTCTCAGATTCCACGTAGGGGTGTTTTTAGGGCTGTTCAGAAAGAGCGAACACAGAGAGTCCAGTTGCATGTGGGGCTGCGTAAAGGCTCCCCTGGGGAGTTCAGTTGTACCCAAAGGCTTCCTTTGGGGGCAATTTTTGATGGGCAAAATGGGCCTTGTACACATTTTCTGGGGTCCTATTTTCAATTCCTCTCAGATTCCAGGTAGGGCTGTATTTAGGGCTGTTCAGAAAAAGCGAACACAGAGAGTGTAGTTGCATGTGGGGCTGCGTAAAGGCTCCCCTGGGGAGTTCAGTTGTACCCAAAGGCTTCCTTTGGGGGCAATTTTTGAGAGGCAAAATGGGCCTTGTACACGTTTTCTGGGGTCCTATTTTCAATTCCTCTCAGATTCCAGGTAGGGCTGTATTTAGGGTTTTTAAGAAAGAGTGAACACAGAGAGTCCATTTGCATGTGGGGCTGCGTAAAGGCTCCCCTAGGGAGTTCAGTTGTACCCAAAGGCTTCCTTTGGGGGCAATTTTTGATAGGCAAAATGGGACTTGTACACGTTTTCTGGGGTTCTATTTTCAATTCTTCTTATATTCCGTGTAGGGAGATATTTAGCGGTGTTCAGAAAGAGCGAACACAGAGAGTCCAGTTGCATGTGGGGCTGCGTAAAGGCTCCCCTAGGGAGTTCAGTTGTACCCAAAGGCTTCCTTTGGGGGCAATTTTTGATAGGCAAAATGGGCCTTGTACACGTTTTCTGGGGTCCTATTTTCAATTCCTCTCAGATTCCAGGTAGGGCTGTATTTAGGGCTGTTCAGAAAAAGCGAACACAGAGAGTCCAGTTGCATGTGGGGCTGCGTAAAGGCTCCCCTGGGGAGTTCAGTTGTACCCAAAGGCTTCCTTTGGGGGCAATTTTTGATAGGCAAAATGGGCCTTGTACACGTTTTCTGGGGTCCTATTTTCAATTCCTCTCAGATTCCACGTACGGGTGTTTTTAGGGCTGTTCAGAAAGAGCGAACACAGAGAGTCCAGTTGCATGTGGGGCTGCGTAAAGGCTCCCCTGTGGAGTTCAGTTGTACCCAAAGGCTTCCTTTGGGGGCAATTTTTGATGGGCAAAATGGGCCTTGTACACATTTTCTGGGGTCCTATTTTCAATTCCTCTCAGATTCCAGGTAGGGCTGTATTTAGGGCTGTTCAGAAAAAGCGAACACAGAGAGTGTAGTTGCATGTGGGGCTGCGTAAAGGCTCCCCTGGGGAGTTCAGTTGTACCCAAAGGCTTCCTTTGGGGGCAATTTTTGAGAGGCAAAATGGGCCTTGTACACGTTTTCTGGGGTCCTATTTTCAATTCCTCTCAGATTCCAGGTAGGGCTGTATTTAGGGCTGTTCAGAAAAAGCGAACACAGAGAGTCCAGTTGCATGTGGGGCTGCGTAAATGCTCCCCTGGGGAGGTCAGTTGTACCCAAAGGCTTCCTTTGGGGGCAATTTTTGATGGGCAAAATGGGCCTTGTACACGTTTTCTGGGGTCCTATTTTCAATTCCTCTCAGATTCCAGGTAGGGCTAGTTTTAGGGCTGTTCAGAAAAAGCGAACACAGAGAGTCCAGTTGCATGTGGGGCTGCGTAAAGGCTCCCCTGCGGAGTTCAGTTGTACCCAAAGGCTTCCTTTGCGGGCAATTTTTGATGGGTGAAAGGGGCTCTGTACGCGATGTCTGGGGTCCTATTTTCAATTTCCTCTCAGATTCCGGACAGGTATGTATTTAGGGTTTTTAAGAAAGAGTGAACACAGAGAGTCCAGTTGCATGTGGGGCTGCGTAAAGGCTCCCCTGGGGAGTTCAGTTGTACCCAAAGGCTTCCTTTGCGGGCAATTTTTGATGGGCAAAATGGGCCTTGTACACATTTTCTGGGGTCCTATTTTCAATTTCTCTCAGATTCCGGGTAGGGAGATATATAGGGCTGTTCAGAAAGAGCGAACACATAGAGAGTACAGTTGCATGTGGGGCTGCGTAAAGGCTCCCCTGGGGAGTTCAGTTGTACCCAAAGGCTTCCTATGGGGGCAATTTTTGATGTGTGAAAGGGGCTCTGTATGCATTGCCGGTTCCTCCGGCGGTCGTGGCCGGACACCCGTTGTCCCTGGATCGCCTTCCCCGAAAAAGTTCGGCTAGCAAACTCTTCTGCCTGGACAGGACACCAGGGCTCGATACGGCAGGTCTTCGAAACGAACGGGAACGAACCTCCGTTCCCCGTGACGGCCAGACCGCGAGCCGGCGGACGACAGCCTCCCGCTTCGCGGCATTGCCGGTTCCGTCGGCGGTCGTGGCCGGACACCCGTTGTCCCTGGATCGCCTTCCTCGAGAAAGTGCGGCTAGTAAACTCTTCTGCCTGGACAGGACACCAGGGCTCGATACGGCCGTGCTACGCACCGAACGGGAACGAACCTCTGTTCCCCGTGACGGCCAGTCCCCGAGCCGGCGGACGACAGCCTCCCGCTTTGTGGCATTGCCGGTTCCGTCGGCGGTCGTGGCCGGACACCCGTTGTCCCTGGATCGCCTTCCCCGAAAAAGTGCGGCTACCAAACTCTTCTGCCTGGACCGGAGCCCAGGGCTCGATACGGCCGTTCTCCGCACCGAAGGGGAACGAACCTCCGTTCCCCGTAAACGGCTAGCCCCCGAGCTAGCGGACGACTGCCTCGCGATTACCGGCATTGCCGGTTCCGTCGGCGGTCGTGGCCGGACACCCGTTGTCCCTGGATCGCCTTCCCCGAGAAAGTGCTGTTAGCAAACATTTCTGCCGGGACCGGAGCCCAAGGGCTCGGTACGGCAGGACTTCGAAACGAACGGGAACGAACCTCCGTTCCCCGTGATGGCCAGTCCCCGAGCCGGCGGACGACAGCCTCGCGCTTCGCAGCATTGCCGGTTTCTCCGGTGATCATGGCCGGACACCCGTTTTCCCTGGATCGCCTTCCCCGAAAAAGTGCGGCTACCAAACTCTTCTGCCTGGACCGGAGCCCAGGGCTCGATACGGTCGTTCTCCGCACCGAAGGGGAACGAACCTCCGTTCCCCGTAAACGGCTAGCCCCCGAGGTAGCGGAAGACTGCCTCGCGATTACCGGCATTGCCGGTTCCGTCGGCGGTCGTGGCCGGACACCCGTTGTCCCTGGATCGCCTTCCCCGAGAAAGTGCGGCTAGCAGACATTTCTGCCGGGACCGGACCCCAAGGGCTCGGTACGGCAGGACTTCGAAACGAACGGGAACGAACCTCCGTTCCCCGTGACGGCCAGTCCCCGAGCCGGCGGACGACAGCCTCCCACTTCGCGGCATTGCCGGTTCCGTCGGCGGTCGTGGCCGGACACCCGTTGTCCCTTGACCGCCTTCCCCGAAACAGTGCGGCTAGCAAACTCTTCTGCCTGGACAGGAGACCAGGGCTCGATACGGCCGTTCTCCGCACCGAAAGGGAACGAACCTCCGTTCCCCGTGACGGCCAGTCGCCGAGCCGGCGGACGACAGCCTTTTCCTTTGGGGGCAATTTTTGATGGATGAAAGGGGCTCTGTACGCGATTTCTGGGGTCCTATTTTCAATTCATCTCAGATTCCAGGTAGGGATGTCTTTAGGGGTGTTCAGAAAGAGCGAACACATAGAGAGTCCAGTTGCATGTGGGGCTGCGTAAAGGCTCCCCTGGGGAGTTCAGTTGTACCCAAAGGCTTCCTATGGGGGCAATTTTTGATGTGTGAAAGGGGCTCTGTATGCATTGCCGGTTCCTCCGGCGGTCGTGGCCGGACACCCGTTGTCCCTGGATCGCCTTCCCCGAAAAAGTTCGGCTAGCAAACTCTTCTGCCTGGACAGGACACCAGGGCTCGATACGGCAGGTCTTCGAAACGAACGGGAACGAACCTCCGTTCCCCGTGACGGCCAGACCCCGAGCCGGCGGACGACAGCCTCCCGCTTCGCGGCATTGCCGGTTCCGTCGGCGGTTGTGGCCGGACACCCGTTGTCCCTGGATCGCCTTCCTCGAGAAAGTGCGGCTAGTAAACTCTTCTGCCTGGACAGGACACCAGGGCTCGATACGGCCGTGCTACGCACCGAACGGGAACGAACCTCTGTTCCCCGTGACGGCCAGTCCCCGAGCCGGCGGACGACAGCCTCCCGCTTTGCGGCATTGCCGGTTCCGTCGGCGGTCGTGGCCGGACACCCGTTGTCCCTGGATCGCCTTCCCCGAAAAAGTGCGGCTACCAAACTCTTCTGCCTGGACCGGAGCCCAGGGCTCGATACGGCCGTTCTCCGCACCGAAGGGGAACGAACCTCCGTTCCCCGTAAACGGCTAGCCCCCGAGCTAGCGGACGACTGCCTCGCGATTACCGGCATTGCCGGTTCCGTCGGCGGTCGTGGCCGGACACCCGTTGTCCCTGGATCGCCTTCCCCGAGAAAGTGCGGCTAGCAAACATTTCTGCCGGGACCGGAGCCCAAGGGCTCGGTACGGCAGGACTTCGAAACGAACGGGAACGAACCTCCGTTCCCCGTGATGGCCAGTCCCCGAGCCGGCGGACGACAGCCTCGCGCTTCGCAGCATTGCCGGTTTCTCCGGTGATCGTGGCCGGACACCCGTTGTCCCTGGATCGCCTTCCCCGAAAAAGTGCGGCTACCAAACTCTTCTGCCTGGACCGGAGCCCAGGGCTCGATACGGTCGTTCTCCGCACCGAAGGGGAACGAACCTCCGTTCCCCGTACACGGCTAGCCCCCGAGGTAGCGGAAGACTGCCTCGCGATTACCGGCATTGCCGGTTCCGTCGGCGGTCGTGGCCGGACACCCGTTGTCCCTGGATCGCCTTCCCCGAGAAAGTGCGGCTAGCAGACATTTCTGCCGGGACCGGACCCCAAGGGCTCGGTACGGCAGGACTTCGAAACGAACGGGAACGAACCTCCGTTCCCCGTGACGGCCAGTCCCCGAGCCGGCGGACGACAGCCTCCCACTTCGCGGCATTGCCGGTTCCGTCGGCGGTCGTGGCCGGACACCCGTTGTCCCTTGATCGCCTTCCCCGAAACAGTGCGGCTAGCAAACTCTTCTGCCTGGACAGGAGACCAGGGCTCGATACGGCCGTTCTCCGCACCGAAAGGGAACGAACCTCCGTTCCCCGTGACAGCCAGTCGCCGAGCCGGCGGACGACAGCCTTTTCCTTTGGGGGCAATTTTTGATGGGTGAAAGGGGCTCTGTACGCGATTTCTGGGGTCCTATTTTCAATTCATCTCAGATTCCAGGTAGGGATGTCTTTAGGGGTGTTCAGAAAGAGCGAACACAGAGAGTCCAGTTGCATGTGGGGCTGCGTAAAGGCTCCCCTGGGGAGTTCAGTTGTACCCAAAGGCTTCCTTTGGGGGCAATTTTTGATGGGCAAAAGGGGCTCTGTACGCGTTTTCTGGGGTCCTATTTTCAATTCCTCTCAGATTCCAGGTAGGGACGTATTTAGGGCTGTTCAGAAAGAGCGAACACAGAGAGTCCAGTTGCATGTGGGTCTAAGTGAAGGCTCCCCTGCGGAGTTCAGTTGTACCCAAAGGCTTCCTTTGGGGGCAATTTTTGATGGGCAAAATGGGCCTTGTACATGTTTTCTGGGGTCCTATTTTCAATTCCTCTCAGATTCTGGGTAGGGAGATATTTAGGTTTAGGTGCCCTGAAAGGAAGCTTTTGGGTACAACTGAACTCCCCAGGGGAGCCTTTACGCAGCCCCACATGCAACTGGACTCTCTGTGTTCGCTCTTTCTGAACAACCCTAAGTACATCCCTACCTGGAATATGAGAGGAATTGAAAATAGGACCCCAGAAAACGCATACAAAGCCCATTTTACCCATCAAAAATTGCCCCCGAAGGAAGCCTTTGGGAACAACTGAACTCCCCAGGGGAGCCTTTACGCAGCCCCACATGCAACTGGACTCTCTGTGTTCGCTCTTTCTGAACAACCCTAAATACATCCCTAACCGGAATCTGAGAGGAATTGAAAATATGACCCCAAAAATCACGTACAGAGCCCCTTTCAACCATCAAAAATCACCCCCAAAGGAAGCCTTTGGGTACAATACTCCCCAGGGGAGCCTTTACGCAGCCCCACATGCAACTGGACTCTCTGTGCTCGGTCTTCGTGAACAACCCTAAATATATCCCTACCCGGAATCTGAGAGGAATTGAAATTAGGACCCTGGAAAACGTGTACAGAGCCCCTTTGATCCATCAAAAATTGCCCCCAAAGGAAGCCTTTGGGTAGAACTGAACTCCCTAGGGGAGCCTTTACGCAGCCCCACATGCAACTGGACTCTCTGTGTTCGCTCTTTCTGAACAACCCTAAATACATCCCTACCAGGAATCTGAGAGGAATTGAAAATAGGACCCAGGAAATGGCTTACAAAGCCCCTTTCGCCCATCAAAAATTGCCCTGAAAGGAAGCTTTTGGGTACAACTGAACTCCCCAGGGGAGCCTTTACGCAGCCCCACATGCAACTGGACTCTCTGTGTTCGCTCTTTCTGAACAACCCTAAGTACATCCCTTCCCGGAATCTGAGAGGAATTGAAAATAGGACCCTGGAAAACGTTCACAGAGCCCCTTTCACCCATCAAAAATTTCCCTGAAAGTTAGCCTTTGGGTACATCTGAACTCTCTAGGGGAGCTTTTACGCAGCCCCACATGCAACTGGACTCTCTGTGTTCGCTTTTTCTGAAGAAACCTAAATACATCCCTAACCGGAATCTGAGAGGAATTGTAAATATGACCCCAGAAATCACGTACAGAGCCCCTTTCACCCATCAAAAATTGCCCTGAAAGGAAACCTTTGGGTACAGCTGAACTCCCCAGGGGAACCTTTACGCAGCCCCACATGCAACTGGACTCTCTGTGTTCGCTCTTTCTGAACAACCGTAAATACCTCCCTACCCGGAATCTGAGAGGAATTGAAAATAGAACCCCAGAAACCTCGTACAGAGCCCCTTTCGCTCATCAAAAAATGCACCCAAAGGACGCCTTTAGGTACAATTGAACTCCCCAGGGGAGCTTTATGCAGCCCCACATGCAACTGGACTCTCTGTGTTCGCTCTTTCTGAATAATTCTAATTATCTCCCTACCCGGAATCTGAGAGGAATTGAAAATAGGACCCCAGAAACCGCGTACAGAGCCCCTTTCGCCCATCAAAAATTGCCCTGAAAGGAAGACTTTGGGTACAACTGAACTCCCCAGGGGAGCCTTTACGCAGCCCCACATGCAACTGGACTCTCTGTGTTCGCTCTTTCTGAACAACCCTAAATCCATGGCTAACCGGAATCTGAGCGGATTTGAAATAGGACCCCAGAAATCAGGTACAGAGCCCCATTCACTCATCAAAAATTGCCCTAAAGGAAGCCTTTGGGTACAACTGAACTCCCCAGGGGAGCCTTTACGCAGACCCACATGCAACGGAACTCGCTGTGTTCGCTCTTTCTGAACAACCCTAAATATCTCCCTACCCAGAGTCTGAGAGGAATTGAAAATAGGACCCCAGAAACCGCGTACAGAGCCTCTTTCGCCCATCAAAAATTGCCCTCAAAGGAAGCCTTTGGGTACAACTGAACTCCCCAGGGGAGCCTTTACACAGCCCCACATGCAACTGGACTCTCTGTGTTCGCTCTTTCTGAACAACCCTAAATATATCGCTAACCAGAATCTGAGAGGAATTGAAAATATGACCCCAGAAATCACGTACAGAGCCCCTTTCTACCATCAAAAATTGCCCTGAAAGGAAGCCTTTGGGTAGAACTGAACTCCCCAGGGGAGCCTTTACGCAGCCCCACATGCAACTGGACTCTCTGTGTTCGCTCTTTCTGAACAACCCTAAATACATCCCTTCCCGCAATCTGAGAGGAATTTAAAATAGGACCCCAGAAAACACATAAAAATCCCCTTTCACACATCAAAAATCGTCCCCAAAGGAAGTCTTTGGGTACAACTGAACTCCCCAGGGGAGCCTTTACGCAGCCCCACATGTAACTGGACTCTCTGTGTTCGCTCTTTCTGAACAACCCTAAATTCGCCCTACCCGGAAGCTGAGAGGAATTGAAAATAGAACTCCAGAAATCGTGTAGAAAGCCCCTTTCGCCCATCAAGAATTGCCCTGAAAGGAAGCTTTTGGGTACAACTGAACTCCCCAGGGGAGCCTTTACGCAGCCCCAAATGCAACTGGACTCTCTGTGTTCGCTCTTTCTGAACAACCCTAAATACATCCCTACCCCGAATCTGTGAGGAATTGAAAATAGGACCCTGGAAAACGTGTACAGAGCCCCTTTCACCCATGAAAAATATCCCCTAAAGGAAGCCTTTGGGTAGAACTGAACTCCCCAGGGGAGCCTTTACGCAGCCCCACATGCAACTGGACTCTCTGTGTTCGCTCTTTCTGAACAACCCTAAATCCATGCCTAACCGGAATCTAAGAGGAATTGAAATAGGACCCCAGAAATCAGGTACAGAGCCCCATTCACCCATCAAAAATTGCCCCCAAAGGAAGCCTTTGGGTAGAACTGAACTCCCCAGGGGAGCCTTTACGCAGCCCCACATGCAACTGGACTCTCTCTGTTCGCTCTTTCTGAGCAACCCTAAATACATCCCTTCCCGGAATGTGAGAGGAATTTAAAATAGGACCCCAGAAAACGCATACAAAGCCCCTTTCACCCGTCATAAATTGCCCTGAAAGGAAGCCTTTGGGTACAACTGAACTCCCCAGGGGATCCCTTACGCAGCCCCACATGCAACTGGACTCTCTGTGTTCGCTCTTCCTGAACAACCCTAAATATATCCCTACCCGGAATCTGATAGGAATTGAAAATAGGACCCTGGAAAACGTGTACAGAGCCCCTTTCACCCATCAAAAATTGCCCCCAAAGGAAGCCTTTGGGTAGAACTGAACTCCCCAGGGGAGCCATTACGCAGCCCCACATGCAACTGGACTCTCTGTGTTCGCTATTTCTGAACAACCCTAAATACATCCCTATCGGGAATCTGAGAGGAATTGAAAATAGGACCCAGGAAATGGCGTACAAAGCCCCTTTCGCCCATCAAAAATTGCCTTGAAAGGAAGCTTTTGGGTACAACTGAACTCCGCAGGGGATCCTTTACGCAGCCCCACATGTAACTGGACTCTCTGTGTTCGCTCTTTCTGAACAACCCTAAATATCGCCTTACCCGGAATCTGAGAGGAATTTAAAATAGGACCCCAGAAACCGCGTACAGAGCCCCTTTCGCCCATCAAGAATTGCCCTGAAAGGAAGCTTTTGGGTACAACTGAACACCCCAGGGGAGCCTTTACGCAGCCCCACATGCAACTGGACTCTCTGTGTTCGCTCTTTCTGAGCAACCCTAAATACATCCCTTCCCGGAATGTGAGAGGAATTTAAAATAGGACCCCAGAAAACGCATACAAAGCCCCTTTCACCCGTCAAAAATTGCCCCCAAAGGAAGCCTTTGGGAACAACTGAACTCCCCAGGCGATCCCTCACGGAGCCCCACATGCAACTGGACTCTCTGTGCTCGCTCTTCCTCAACAACCCTAAATATATCCCTACCCGGAATCTGAGAGGAATTGAAAATAGGACCCTGGAAAACGTGTACAGAGCCCCTTTCACCCATCAAAAATTGCCCCCAAAGGAAGCCTTTGGGTAGAACTGAACTCCCCAGGGGAGCCTTTACGCAGCCCCACATGCAACTGGACTCTCTGTGTTTGCTATTTCTGAACAACCCTAAATACATCCCTATCTGGAATCTGAGAGGAATTGAAAATAGGACCCAGGAAATGGCGTACAAAGCCCCTTTCGCCCATCAAAAATTGCCCTGAAAGGAAGCTTTTGGGTACAACTGAACTCCCCAGGGGAGCCTGTACGCAGCCCCACATGCAACTGGACTCTCTGTGTTCGCTCTTTCTGAACAACCCTAAATACATCCCTACCCGGAATCTGAGAGGAATTTAAAATAGGACCCTGTAAATCGTTTAGAAAGCCCCTTTCGCCCATCAAGAATTGCCCTGAAAGGAAGCTTTTGGGTACAACTGAACTCCCCAGGGGAGCCTTTACGCAGCCCCACATGCAACTGGACTCTCTGTGTTCGCTCTTTCTGAACAACCCTAAATGCATCCCTAACCGGAATCTGAGAGGAATTGTAAATATGACCCCAGAAATCACGTACAGAGCCCCTTTCACCCGTCAAAAATTGCCCCCAAAGGAAGCCTTTGGGTACAACTGAACTCCCCAGGGGAGCCTTTACGCAGCCCCACATGCAACTGGACTCTCTGTGTTCGCTCTTTCTGAACAACCCTAAATATATTCCTACCAGGAATGTGAGAGGAATTTAAAATAGGTCCCCGGAAAACGCATACAAAGCCTCTTTCGCCCATCAAAAATTGCCTCCAAATAAGCCTTTGGGTACAACTGAACTCCCCAGGGGAGCCGTTACGCAGCCCCACATGCAACTGGACTCTCTGTGTTCGCTCTTTCTGAACAACCGTAAATACCTCCCTACCCGGAATCTGAGAGGAATTGAAAATAGAGCCCCAGAAACCGCATACAGAGCCCCTTTCGCTCATCAAAAATTGCCCCCAAATAAGCCTTTGGGTAGAACTGACCTCCCCAGGGGAGCCTTTACGCAGCCCCACATGCAACTGGACTCTCTGTGTTCGCTCTTTCTGAACAACCCTAAATACATCCGTACCGGGAATCTGAGAGGAATTTAAAATAGAGCCCCAGAAATCACGTACAGAGCCCCTTTCGCCCATCAAAAATTGCCCCCAAATAAGCCTTTGGGTAGAACTGACCTCCCCAGGGGAGCCTTTACGCAGCCCCACATGCAACTGGACTCGCTGTGTTCGCTCTTTCTGAACAACCCTAAATACATCCCTTCCCGGAATGTGAGAGGAATTTAAAATAGGACCCCAGAAAACACATAAAAAGCCCCTTTCACCCATTAAAAATCGCCCCCAAAGGAAGCCTTTGGGTACAATACTCCCCAGGGGAGCCTTTATGCAGCCCCACATGCAACTGGACTCTCTGTGTTCGCTCTTTCTGAACAACCCTAAATACATCCCTACCCGGAATCTGAGAGGAATTTAAAATAGGACCCTGTAAATCGTTTAGAAAGCCCCTTTCGCCCATCAAGAATTGCCCTGAAAGGAAGCTTTTGGGTACAACTGAACTCCCCAGGGGAGCCTTTACGCAGCCCCACATGCAACTGGACTCTCTGTGTTCGCTCTTTCTGAACAACCCTAAATACATCCCTACCCGGAATCTGAGAGGAATTTAAAATAGGACCCTGGAAATCGTTTAGAAAGCCCCTTTCGCCCATCAAGAATTGCCCTGAAAGGAAGCTTTTGGGTACAACTGAACTCCCCAGGGGAGCCTTTACGCAGCCCCACATGCAAATGGACTCTCTGTGTTCGCTCTTTCTGAACAACCCTAAGTACATCCCTTCCCGGAATGTGAGAGGAATTTAAAATAGGACCCCAGAAAACGCATACAAAGCCCCTTTCATTCATTAAATATTGCCCCCAAAGGAAGCCTTTGGGTACAATTGAACTCCCCAGGGGAGCCTTTACGCAGCCCCACATGCAACTGGACTCTCTGTGTTCGCTCTTTCTGAACAACGCTAAATACATCCCTAACCGGAATCTGAGAGGAATTGAAAATATGACCCCAGAAATCACGTACAGAGCCCCTTTCACCCGTCAAAAATTGCCCTGAAAGGATGCTTTTGGGTACAACTGAACTCCCCAGGGGAGCCTTTACGCAGCCCCACATGCAACTGGACTCTCTGTGTTCGCTCTTTCTGAACAACCCTAAATACATCCCTAACCGGAATCTGAGAGGAATTTAAAATAGGTCCCCGGAAAACGCATACAAAGCCTCTTTCGCCCATCAAAAATTGCCACCAAATAAGCCTTTGGGTACAATTGAACTCCCCAGGGGAGCTTTATGCAGCCCCACATGCAACTGGACTCTCTGTGTTCGCTCTTTCTGAATAACCCTAAATACATCCCTTCCCGGAATGTGAGAGGAATTTAAACTAGGACCCTGGAAAACGCATACTAAGCCCCTTTTACTCATCAAAAATCGCATTGAAAGGAAGCCTTTGGGTACAACTGAACTCCCCAGGGGAGCCTTTACGCACCCCACATGCAACTGGACTCTCTGTGTTCGCTCTTTCTGAACAACCCTAAATACATCCGTACCGGGAATCTGAGAGGAATTTAAAATAGAGCCCCAGAAATCACGTACAGAGCCCCTTTCGCCCATCAAAAATTGCCCCCAAATAAGCCTTTGGGTAGAACTGACCTCCACAGGGGAGCCTTTACGCAGCCCCACATGCAACTGGACTCTCTGTGTTCGCTCTTTCTGAACAACCCTAAATACATCCCTTCCCGGAATGTGAGAGGAATTTAAAATAGGACCCCAGAAAACACATAAAAAGCCCCTTTCACCCATTAAAAATCGCCCCCAAAGGAAGCCTTTGGGTACAATACTCCCCAGGGGAGCCTTTACGCAGCCCCACATGCAACTGGACTCGCTGTGTTCGCTCTTTCTGAACAACACTAAATACATGCCTAACTGGAATCTCAGAGGAATTGAAAATATGACCCCAGAAATCACGTATAGAGCACCTTTCACCCATCAAAAATAGCCCCCAAAGGAAGCCTTTGGGTAGAACTGAACTCCCCAGGGGAGCCTTTACGCAGCCCCACATGCAACTGGACTCTCTGTGTTCGCTCTTTCTGAACAACCCTAAATACATGCCTAAACGGAATCTGAGAGGAATTGAAAATAGGACCCTGGAAAACGTGGACAGAGCCCCTTTCACCCGTAAAAAATTGCCCCGAAAGGAAGCCTTTGGGTAGAACTGAACTCCCCAGGGGAGCCTTTACGCAGCCCCACATGCAACTGGACTCTCTGTGTTCGCTCTTTCTGAACAACCCTAAGTACATCCCTTCC
This sequence comes from Mergus octosetaceus, assembly GCA_036873955.1. Classification (NCBI taxonomy): domain Eukaryota; kingdom Metazoa; phylum Chordata; class Aves; order Anseriformes; family Anatidae; genus Mergus; species Mergus octosetaceus. Next base: position 115,980,822 of record CM072285.1, read on the forward strand.
CGGAATCTGAGAGGAATTGAAAATAGGACCCCAGAAAACGCATACAAAGCCTCTTTCATTCATTAAATATCGCCCCCAAAGGAAGCCTTTGGGTAGAACTGAACTCCCCAGGGGAGCCTTTACGCAGCCCCACATGCAACTGGACTCTCTGTGTTCGCTCTTTCTGAACAACCCTAAATACAACCCTAACCGGAATCTGAGAGGAATTGTAAATATGACCCCAGAAATCACGTACAGAGCCCCTTTCACCCGTCAAAAATTGCCCCCAAAGGAAGCCTTTGGGTACAACTGAACTCCCCAGGGGAGCCTTTACGCAGCCCCACATGCAACTGGACTCTCTGTGTTCGCTCTTTCTGAACAACCCTAAATATATTCCTACCAGGAATGTGAGAGGAATTTAAAATAGGTCCCCGGAAAACGCATACAAAGCCTCTTTCGCCCATCAAAAATTGCCCCCAAATAAGCCTTTGGGTACAACTGAACTCCCCAGGGGAGCCTTTACGCAGCCCCACATGCAACTGATTCGCTGTGTTCGCTCTTTCTGAATAACCCTAAATACATCCCTTCCCGGAATGTGAGAGGAATTTAAAATAGGACCCCAGAAAATGCATACTAAGCCCATTTTACCCATCAAAAATCGCCCCCAAAGGAAGCCTTTGGGTAGAACTGAACTCCCCAGGGAAGCCTTTACGCAGCCCCACATGCAACTGGACTCTCTGTGTTCGCTCTTTCTGAAGAACCCTAAATACATCCGTACCGGGAATCTGAGAGGAATTTAAAATAGAGCCCCAGAAATCACGTACAGAGCCCCCTTCGCCCATCAAAAATTGCCCCCAAATAAGCCTTTGGGTACAACTGAACTCCCCAGGGGAGCCTTTACGCAGCCCCGCATGCAACTGGACTCGCTGTGTTCGCTCTTTCTGAACAACCCTAAATACATCCCTTCCCGGAATGTGAGAGGAATTTAAAATAGGACCCCAGAAAACTCATACAAAGCCCCTTTCACCCATTAAAAATCGCCCCCAAAGGAAGCCTTTGGGTACAACTGAACTCCCCAGGGAGCCTTTACGCAGCCCCACATGCAACTGGACTCTCTGTGTTCACTCTTTCTGAACAACCCTAAATACATCCCTTCCCGGAATGTGAGAGGACTTTAAATTAGGACCCCAGAAAATGCATACAAAGCCCCTTTCGCCCATCAAAAATTGCCCCCAAATAAGCCTTTGGGTACAACTGAACTCCCCAGGGGAGCCTTTACGCAGCCCCACATGCAACTGGACTCTCTGTGTTCGCTCTTTCTGAACAACCCTAAATATCTCCCTACCCAGAATCTGAGAGGAATTTAAAATAGGACCCCAGAAAACGCATACAAAGCCCCTTTCACCCGTCAAAAATCGCCCCCAAAGGAAGCCTTTGGGAACAACTGAACTCCCCAGGGGAGCCTTTACGCAGCCCCACATGCAACTGGACTCTCTGTGTTCGCTCTTTCTGAACAACCCTAAATTCGCCCTACCCGGAATCTGTGAGGAATTGAAAATAGGACCCTGGAAAACGTGTACAGAGCATCTTTCACCCATCAAAAATAGCCCCCAAAGGAAGCCTTTGGGTAGAACTGAACTCCCCAGGGGAGCCTTTACGCAGCCCCACATGCAACAGGACTCTCTGTGTTCGCTCTTTCTGAACAACCCTAAATACATCCGTACCGGAATCTGAGAGGAATTGAAATAGGATCCCAGAAATCAGGTACAGAGCCCCATTCACCCATCAAAAATTGCCCCAAAAGGAAGACTTTGGGTACAACTGAACTCCCCAGGGGAGCCTTTACGCAGACCCACATGCAACTGGACTCGCTGTGTTCGCTCTTTCTGAACAACCCTAAATATCTCCGTACCAGGAATCTGAGAGGAATTGAAAATAGGACCCCTGGAACGGCGTACAGAGCCTCTTTCGCCCATCAAAAATTGCCCTCAAAGGAAGCCTTTGGGTAGAACTGAACTCCCCAGGGGAGCCTTTACGCAGCCCCACATGGAACTGGACTCTCTGTGTTCGCTCTTTCAGAACAACCCTAAATACATGCCTAACCGGAATGTAAGAGAACTTGAAAATATGACCCCAGAAATCACGTACAGAGCCCCTTTCACCCATCAAAAGTTTCCCTGAAAGTATGCCTTTGGGTAGAACTGAACTCCCCAGGGGAGCCTTTACGCAGCGCCACATGCAACTGGACTCTCTGTGTTCGCTCTTTCTGAACAACCCTAAATATATTCCTACCAGGAATGTGAGAGGAATTTAAAATAGGTCCCCGGAAAACGCATACAAAGCCTCTTTCGCCCATCAAAAATTGCCTCCAAATAAGCCTTTGGGTACAACTGAACTCCCCAGGGGAGCCGTTACGCAGCCCCACATGCAACTGGACTCTCTGTGTTCGCTCTTTCTGAACAACCGTAAATACCTCCCTACCCGGAATCTGAGAGGAATTGAAAATAGGACCCCAGAAACCGCATACAGAGCCCCTTTCGCTCATCAAAAAATGCACCCAAAGGAAGCCTTTGGGTACAATTGAACTCCCCAGGGGAGGTTTATGCAGCCCCACATGCAACTGGACTCTCTGTGTTCGCTCTTTCTGAATAACCCTAAATACATCCCTTCCCGGAATGTGAGAGGAATTTAAACTAGGACCCCAGAAAACGCATACTAAGCCCCTTTTACCCATCAAAAGTCGCATTGAAAGGAAGCCTTTGGGTACAACTGAACTCCCCAGGGGAGCCTTTACGCAGCCCCACATGCAACTGGACTCTCTGTGTTCGCTCTTTCTGAACAACCCTAAATACATCCGTACCGGGAATCTGAGAGGAATTTAAAATAGAGCCCCAGAAATCACGTACAGAGCCCCTTTCGCCCATCAAAAATTGCCCCCAAATAAGCCTTTGGGTAGAACTGACCTCCCCAGGGGAGCCTTTACGCAGCCCCACATGCAACTGGACTCGCTGTGTTCGCTCTTTCTGAACAACCCTAAATACATCCCTTCCCGGAATGTGAGAGGAATTTAAAATAGGACCCCAGAAAACTCATACAAAGCCCCTTTCACCCATTAAAAATCGCCCCCAAAGGAAGCCTTTGGGTACAACTGAACTCCCCAGGGGAGCCTTTACGCAGCCCCACATGCAACTGGACTCTCTGTGTTCACTCTTTCTGAACAACCCTAAATACATCCCTTCCCGGAATGTGAGAGGACTTTAAATTAGGACCCCAGAAAATGCATACAAAGCCCCTTTCGCCCATCAAAAATTGCCCCCAAATAAGCCTTTGGGTACAACTGAACTCCCCAGGGGAGCCTTTACGCAGCCCCACATGCAACTGGACTCTCTGTGTTCGCTCTTTCTGAACAACCCTAAATATCTCCCTACCCAGAATCTGAGAGGAATTTAAAATAGGACCCCAGAAAACGCATACAAAGCCCCTTTCACCCGTCAAAAATCGCCCCCAAAGGAAGCCTTTGGGAACAACTGAACTCCCCAGGGGAGCCTTTACGCAGCCCCACATGCAACTGGACTCTCTGTGTTCGCTCTTTCTGAACAACCCTAAATTCGCCCTACCCGGAATCTGTGAGGAATTGAAAATAGGACCCTGGAAAACGTGTACAGAGCATCTTTCACCCATCAAAAATAGCCCCCAAAGGAAGCCTTTGGGTAGAACTGAACTCCCCAGGGGAGCCTTTACGCAGCCCCACATGCAACAGGACTCTCTGTGTTCGCTCTTTCTGAACAACCCTAAATACATCCGTACCGGAATCTGAGAGGAATTGAAATAGGATCCCAGAAATCAGGTACAGAGCCCCATTCACCCATCAAAAATTGCCCCAAAAGGAAGACTTTGGGTACAACTGAACTCCCCAGGGGAGCCTTTACGCAGACCCACATGCAACTGGACTCGCTGTGTTCGCTCTTTCTGAACAACCCTAAATATCTCCGTACCAGGAATCTGAGAGGAATTGAAAATAGGACCCCTGGAACGGCGTACAGAGCCTCTTTCGCCCATCAAAAATTGCCCTCAAAGGAAGCCTTTGGGTAGAACTGAACTCCCCAGGGGAGCCTTTACGCAGCCCCACATGGAACTGGACTCTCTGTGTTCGCTCTTTCAGAACAACCCTAAATACATGCCTAACCGGAATGTAAGAGAACTTGAAAATATGACCCCAGAAATCACGTACAGAGCCCCTTTCACCCATCAAAAGTTTCCCTGAAAGTATGCCTTTGGGTAGAACTGAACTCCCCAGGGGAGCCTTTACGCAGCCCCACATGCAACTGGACTCTCTGTGTTCGCTCTTTCTGAACAACCCTAAATATATTCCTACCAGGAATGTGAGAGGAATTTAAAATAGGTCCCCGGAAAACGCATACAAAGCCTCTTTCGCCCATCAAAAATTGCCTCCAAATAAGCCTTTGGGTACAACTGAACTCCCCAGGGGAGCCGTTACGCAGCCCCACATGCAACTGGACTCTCTGTGTTCGCTCTTTCTGAACAACCGTAAATACCTCCCTACCCGGAATCTGAGAGGAATTGAAAATAGGACCCCAGAAACCGCATACAGAGCCCCTTTCGCTCATCAAAAAATGCACCCAAAGGAAGCCTTTGGGTACAATTGAACTCCCCAGGGGAGGTTTATGCAGCCCCACATGCAACTGGACTCTCTGTGTTCGCTCTTTCTGAATAACCCTAAATACATCCCTTCCCGGAATGTGAGAGGAATTTAAACTAGGACCCCAGAAAACGCATACTAAGCCCCTTTTACCCATCAAAAGTCGCATTGAAAGGAAGCCTTTGGGTACAACTGAACTCCCCAGGGGAGCCTTTACGCAGCCCCACATGCAACTGGACTCTCTGTGTTCGCTCTTTCTGAACAACCCTAAATACATCCGTACCGGGAATCTGAGAGGAATTTAAAATAGAGCCCCAGAAATCACGTACAGAGCCCCTTTCGCCCATCAAAAATTGCCCCCAAATAAGCCTTTGGGTAGAACTGAACTCCCCAGGGGAGCCTTTACGCAGCCCCACATGCAACTGGACTCGCTGTGTTCGCTCTTTCTGAACAACCCTAAATACATCCCTTCCTGGAATGTGAGAGGAATTTAAAATAGGACCCCAGAAAACACATAAAAAGCCCCTTTCACCCATTAAAAATCGCCCCCAAAGGAAGCCTTTGGGTACAATACTCCCCAGGGGAGCCTTTATGCAGCCCCACATGCAACTGGACTCTCTGTGTTCGCTCTTTCTGAACAACCCTAAATACATCCCTACCCGGAATCTGAGAGGAATTTAAAATAGGACCCTGTAAATCGTTTAGAAAGCCCCTTTCGCCCATCAAGAATTGCCCTGAAAGGAAGCTTTTGGGTACAACTGAACTCCCCAGGGGAGCCTTTACGCAGCCCCACATGCAGCTGGACTCTCTGTGTTCGCTCTTTCTGAACAACCCTAAATACATCCCTACCCGGAATCTGAGAGGAATTTAAAATAGGACCACAGAAAACGCATACAAAGCCCCTTTCATTCATTAAATATTGCCCCCAAAGGAAGCCTTTGGGTACAATTGAACTCCCCAGGGGAGCCTTTACGCAGCCCCACATGCAACTGGACTCTCTGTGTTCGCTCTTTCTGAACAACGCTAAATACATCCCTAACCGGAATCTGAGAGGAATTGAAAATATGACCCCAGAAATCACGTACAGAGCCCCTTTCACCCGTCAAAAATTGCCCCCAAAGGAAGCCTTTGGGTACAACTGAACTCCCCAGGGGAGCCTTTACGCAGCCCCCCATGCAACTGGACTCTCTGTGTTCGCTCTTTCTGAAGAACCCCAAATATCTCCCTATCCGGAATCTGAGAGGAATTGAAAATAGGACCCCAGAAAACGTGTACAAGGCCCCTTTCAACCATCAAAAATTGCCCCCAAAGGAAGCCTTTGGGTACATCTGAACTCCCCAGGGGAGCCTTTATGCAGCCCCACATGCAACTGGACTCTCTGTGTTCGCTCTCTCTGAACAGCGCTAAATATCTCGCTACCTGGAATCTAAGACGAATTGAAAATACGACCCCAGAAAACGTGTACAAGGCCCATTTTTCCCATCAAAACTTGCCCCCAAAGGAAGTCTTTGGGTACAACTGAACTCCCCAGGGGAGCCTTCACTTAGCCCCACATGCGACTGGACTCTCTGTGTTCGCTCTTCCTGAACAACCCTATATATCTCCCTACCCGGAATCTGAGAGAAATTGAAATAGGACCCCAGAAATCGCGTACAGAGCCCCTTACGCACATCAAAAATTGCCCCCAAAGGAAGCTTTTGGGTACAACTTAACTCCCCAGGGGAGCCTTTACGCAGCCCCACATGCAACTGGACTCTCTGTGTTCACTCTTTCTTAAAAACCCTGAATACATACCTACTCGGAATCTGAGAGAAAATGAAAATAGGACCCCAGAAAATGCCTACAGAGCCCCTTTCACACATCAAAAATTGCCCCCAAAGGAAGCCTTTAGGTACAACTGAACTCCCCAGGGGAGCCTTTACGCAGCCCCACATGCAACTGGACTCTCTGTGTTCGCTCTTTCTGAACAACCCTAAATACATCCCTAACCGGAATCTGAGAGGAATTTAAAATAGGTCCCCGGAAAACGCATACAAAGCCTCTTTCGCCCATCAAAAATTGCCACCAAATAAGCCTTTGGGTACAACTGAACTCCCCAGGGGAGCCTTTACGCAGCCCCACATGCAAATGGACTCTCTGTGTTCGCTCTTTCTGAACAACCGTAAATACCTTCCTACCGAAATCTGAGAGGAATTGAAAATAGGACGCCAGAAACCGCATACAGAGCCCCTTTCGCTCATCAAAAAATGCACCCAAAGGAAGCCTTTGAGTACAATTGAACTCCCCAGGGGAGCTTTATGCAGCCCCACATGCAACTGGACTCTCTGTGTTCGCTCTTTCTGAATAACCCTAAATACATCCCTTCCCGGAATGTGAGAGGAATTTAAACTAGGACCCCAGAAAACGCATACTAAGCCCCTTTTACTCATCAAAAATCGCATTGAAAGGAAGCCTTTGGGTACAACTGAACTCCCCAGGGGAGCCTTTACGCAGCCCCACATGCAACTGGACTCTCTGTGTTCGCTCTTTCTGAACAACCCTAAATACATCCGTACCGGGAATCTGAGAGGAATTTAAAATAGAGCCCCAGAAATCACGTACAGAGCCCCTTTCGCCCATCAAAAATTGCCCCCAAATAAGCCTTTGGGTAGAACTGACCTCCCCAGGGGAGCCTTTACGCAGCCCCACATGCAACTGGACTCTCTGTGTTCGCTCTTTCTGAACAACCCTAAATACATCCCTTCCCGGAATGTGAGAGGAATTTAAAATAGGACCCCAGAAAACACATAAAAAGCCCCTTTCACCCATTAAAAATCGCCCCCAAAGGAAGCCTTTGGGTACAATACTCCCCAGGGGAGCCTTTACGCAGCCCCACATGCAACTGGACTCGCTGTGTTCGCTCTTTCTGAACAACACTAAATACATGCCTAACCGGAATCTCAGAGGAATTGAAAATATGACCCCAGAAATCACGTATAGAGCACCTTTCACCCATCAAAAATAGCCCCCAAAGGAAGCCTTTGGGTAGAACTGAACTCCCCAGGGGAGCCTTTACGCAGCCCCACATGCAACTGGACTCTCTGTGTTCGCTCTTTCTGAACAACCCTAAATACATGCCTAAACGGAATCTGAGAGGAATTGAAAATAGGACCCTGGAAAACGTGGACAGAGCCCCTTTCACCCGTAAAAAATTGCCCCGAAAGGAAGCCTTTGGGTAGAACTGAACTCCCCAGGGGAGCCTTTACGCAGCCCCACATGCAACTGGACTCTCTGTGTTCGCTCTTTCTGAACAACCCTAAGTACATCCCTTCCCGGAATCTGAGAGGAATTGAAAATAGGACCCCAGAAAACGCATACAAAGCCTCTTTCATTCATTAAATATCGCCCCCAAAGGAAGCCTTTGGGTACAACTGAACTCCCCAGGGGAGCCTTTACGCAGCCCCACATGCAACTGGACTCTCTGTGTTCGCTCTTTCTGAACAACCCTAAATACAACCCTAACCGGAATCTGAGAGGAATTGTAAATATGACCCCAGAAATCACGTACAGAGCCCCTTTCACCCGTCAAAAATTGCCCCCAAAGGAAGCCTTTGGGTACAACTGAACTCCCCAGGGGAGCCTTTACGCAGCCCCACATGCAACTGGACTCTCTGTGTTCGCTCTTTCTGAACAACCCTAAATATATTCCTACCAGGAATGTGAGAGGAATTTAAAATAGGTCCCCGGAAAACGCATACAAAGCCTCTTTCGCCCATCAAAAATTGCCCCCAAATAAGCCTTTGGGTACAACTGAACTCCCCAGGGGAGCCTTTACGCAGCCCCACATGCAACTGGATTCGCTGTGTTCGCTCTTTCTGAATAACCCTAAATACATCCCTTCCCGGAATGTGAGAGGAATTTAAAATAGGACCCCAGAAAATGCATACTAAGCCCATTTTACCCATCAAAAATCGCCCCCAAAGGAAGCCTTTGGGTAGAACTGAACTCCCCAGGGAAGCCTTTACGCAGCCCCACATGCAACTGGACTCTCTGTGTTCGCTCTTTCTGAAGAACCCTAAATACATCCGTACCGGGAATCTGAGAGGAATTTAAAATAGAGCCCCAGAAATCACGTACAGAGCCCCCTTCGCCCATCAAAAATTGCCCCCAAATAAGCCTTTGGGTACAACTGAACTCCCCAGGGGAGCCTTTACGCAGCCCCGCATGCAACTGGACTCGCTGTGTTCGCTCTTTCTGAACAACCCTAAATACATCCCTTCCCGGAATGTGAGAGGAATTTAAAATAGGACCCCAGAAAACTCATACAAAGCCCCTTTCACCCATTAAAAATCGCCCCCAAAGGAAGCCTTTGGGTACAACTGAACTCCCCAGGGGAGCCTTTACGCAGCCCCACATGCAACTGGACTCTCTGTGTTCACTCTTTCTGAACAACCCTAAATACATCCCTTCCCGGAATGTGAGAGGACTTTAAATTAGGACCCCAGAAAATGCATACAAAGCCCCTTTCGCCCATCAAAAATTGCCCCCAAATAAGCCTTTGGGTACAACTGAACTCCCCAGGGGAGACTTTACGCAGCCCCACATGCAACTGGACTCTCTGTGTTCGCTCTTTCTGAACAACCCTAAATATCTCCCTACCCAGAATCTGAGAGGAATTTAAAATAGGACCCCAGAAACCGCGTACAGAGCCCCTTTCGCCCATCAAAAATTGCCCTCAAAAGAAGCCTTTGGGTAGAACTGAACTCCCCAGGGGAGCCTTTACGCAGCCCCACATGCAACTGGACTCTCTGTGTTCGCTCTTTCTGAACAACCCTAAATACATCCCTTCCCGGAATGTGAGAGGAATTTAAAATAGGACCCCAGAAAACGCATACAAAGCCCCTTTCACCCGTCAAAAATCGCCCCCAAAGGAAGCCTTTGGGAACAACTGAACTCCCCAGGGGAGCCTTTACGCAGCCCCACATGCAACTGGACTCTCTGTGTTCGCTCTTTCTGAACAACCCTAAATTCGCCCTACCCGGAATCTGTGAGGAATTGAAAATAGGACCCTGGAAAACGTGTACAGAGCATCTTTCACCCATCAAAAATAGCCCCCAAAGGAAGCCTTTGGGTAGAACTGAACTCCCCAGGGGAGCCTTTACGCAGCCCCACATGCAACAGGACTCTCTGTGTTCGCTCTTTCTGAACAACCCTAAATACATCCGTACCGGAATCTGAGAGGAATTGAAATAGGATCCCAGAAATCAGGTACAGAGCCCCATTCACCCATCAAAAATTGCCCCAAAAGGAAGACTTTGGGTACAACTGAACTCCCCAGGGGAGCCTTTACGCAGACCCACATGCAACTGGACTCGCTGTGTTCGCTCTTTCTGAACAACCCTAAATATCTCCGTACCAGGAATCTGAGAGGAATTGAAAATAGGACCCCTGGAACCGCGTACAGAGCCTCTTTCGCCCATCAAAAATTGCCCTCAAAGGAAGCTTTGGGTAGAACTGAACTCCCCAGGGGAGCCTTTACGCAGCCCCACATGGAACTGGACTCTCTGTGTTCGCTCTTTCTGAACAACCCTAAATATATTCCTACCAGGAATGTGAGAGGAATTTAAAATAGGTCCCCGGAAAACGCATACAAAGCCTCTTTCGCCCATCAAAAATTGCCTCCAAATAAGCCTTTGGGTACAACTGAACTCCCCAGGGGAGCCTTTACGCAGCCCCACATGCAACTGGACTCTCTGTGTTCGCTCTTTCTGAACAACGCTAAATACCTCCCTACCCGGAATCTGAGAGGAATTGAAAATAGGACCCCAGAAACCGCATACAGAGCCCCTTTCGCTCATCAAAAAATGCACCCAAAGGAAGCCTTTGGGTACAATTGAACTCCCCAGGGGAGCTTTATGCAGCCCCACATGCAACTGGACTCTCTGTGTCCGCTCTTTCTGAGTAACCCTAAATATATCCCTACCCGGAATCTGAGAGGAATTGAAAATAGGACCCCAGAAACCGCGTACAGAGCCCCTTTTCGCCCATCAAAAATTGTCCTCAATGGAAGCCTTTGGGTACAACTGAACTCCCCAGGGGAGCCTTTACGCAGCCCCACATGCAACAGGACTCTCTGAGTTCGCTCTTTCTGAAACAACCCTAAATACTTGTCTTACCGGAATCTGAGAGGAATTGAAAATATGACCCCAGAAATCACGTACAGAGCCCCTTTTAACCATCAAAAATTGCCCTGAAAGGAAGCCTTTGGGTAGAACTGACTTCGCCAGGGGAGCCTTTACGCAGCCCCACATGCAACTGGACTCTCTGTGTTCGCTCTTTCTGAACAACCCTAAGTACATCCCTTCCGGAATGTGAGAGGAATTTAAAATATAACCCCAGAAATCACGTACAGAGCCCCTTTTAACCATCAAAAATTGCCCTGAAAGGAAGCCTTTGGGTAGAACTGACTTCCCCAGGGGAGCCTTTACGCAGCCCCACATGCAACTGGACTCGCCGTGTTCGCTCTTTCTGAACAACCCTAAATACATCCCTTCCCGGAATGTGAGAGGAATTTAAAATAGGACCCCAGAAAATGCATACAAAGCCCCTTTCACCCATCAAAAATCTTCCCCAAAGGAAGCCTTTGTGTACAACTGAACTCCCCAGGGGAGCCTTTACGCAGCCCCACATGCAACTGGACTCTCTGTGTTCGCTCTTTCTGAACAATCCTAAATACATCCCTTCCCGGAATCTGAGAGGAATTTAGAATAGGTCCGCAGAAAACACATAAAAAGCCCCTTTCACCCATCAAAAATCGTCCCCAAAGGAAGCCTTCGGGTACAACTGAACTCCCCAGGGGATCCTTTACTTAGCCCCACATGTAACTGGACTCTCTGTGTTCGTTCTTTCTGAACAACCCTATATTTTGCCCTACCCGGAATCTGAGAGGAATTGAAAAGAGGACCCTGGAAAACGTGTACAGAGCCCCTTTCACCCATCAAAAATTGCCCCCAAAGGAAGCCTTTGGGTAGAACTGAACGCCCCATGGGAGCCTTTACACAGCCCCACATGCAACTGGACTCGCTGTGTTCGCTCTTTCTGAACAACCCTAAATACATGCCTAACCGGAATGTGAGAGGAATTTAAAATAGGACCCCAGAAAATGCATACAAAGCCCCTTTCACCCATCAAAAATCGTCCCCAAAGGAAGCCTTTGGGTACAACTTAACTCCCCAGGGGAGCCTTTACGCAGCCCCACATGCAACTGGACTCTCTGTGTTCGCTCTTTCTGAACAATCCTAAATACATCCCTTCCCGGAATGTGAGAGGAATTGAAAATAGGACCCCAGAAAACACAGAAAAAGCCCCTTTCACCCATTAAAAATCGCCCCCAAAGGAAGCCTTTGGGTACAACAGAACTCCCCAGGGTAGCCTTTACGCAGCCCCACATGCAACTGGACTCTCTGTGTTCGCTCTTTCTGAACAACCCTAAGTACATCCCTTCCGGAATGTGAGAGGAATTTAAAATATGACCCCATAAAATGCATACAAATCCCCTTTCACCCATCAAAAATAGCCCCCAAAGGAAGCCTTTGGGTACAACTGAACTCCCCAGGGCAGCCTTTACGCAGCCCCACATGCAACTGGACTCTCTGTGTTCGCTCTTTCTGAACAACCCTAAATACATCCCTACACGGAATCTGAGAGGAATTTAAAATAGGACCCTGGAAATCGTATAGAAAGCCCCTTTACCCACAACAAGAATTGCCCTGAAAGGATGCTTTTGGGTACAACTGAACTCCCCAGGGGAGCCTTTACGCAGCCCCAAATGCAACTGGACTCTCTGTGTTCGCTCTTTCTGAACAACCGTAAATACCTCCCTACCCGGAATCTGAGAGGAATTGAAAATAGGACCCCAGAAACCGCATACAGAGCCCCTTTCGCTCATCAAAAAATGCACCGAAAGGAAGCTTTTGGGTACAGTTGAACTACCCAGGGGATCCTTTACGCAGCCCCACATGTAACTGAACTCTATGTGTTCGCTCTTTCTGAACAACCCTAAATATCGCCTTACCCGGAATCTGAGAGGAATTTAAAATAGGACCCTGGAAATCGTGTAGAAAGCCCCTTTCGCCCATCAAGAATTGCCCTGAAAGGTAGCTTTTGGGTACAGCTGAACACCCCAGGGGAGCCTTTACGCAGCCCCACATGCAACTGGACTCTCTGTGTTCGCTCTTTCTGAACAACCGTAAATACCTCCCTACCCGGAATCTGAGAGGAATTGAAAATAGGACCCCAGAAACTGCATACAGAGCCCCTTTCGCTCATCAAAAAATGCACCCAAAGGAAGCCTTTGGGTACAATTGAACTCCCCAGGGGAGCTTTATGCAGCCCCACATGCAACTGGACTCGCCGTGTTCGCTCTTTCTGAACAACCCTAAATACATCCCTTCCCGGAATGTGAGAGGAATTTAAAATAGGACCCCAGAAAATGAATACAAAGCCCCTTTCACCCACCAAAAATCGTCCCCAAAGGAAGCCTTTGGGTACAACAGAACTCCCCAGGGGAGCCTTTACGCAGCCCCACATGCAACTGGACTCTCTGTGTTCGCTCTTTCTGAACAACCCTAAATATATGCCTAACCGGAATCTGAGAGGAATTGAAAATATGACCCCAGAAATCACGTACAAAGCCCCTTTCGCCCATCAAAAATTGCCCTGAAAGGAAGCTTTTGGGTACAACTGAACTCCCCAGGGGAGCCTTTACGCAGCCCCACATGCAACTGGACTCTCTGTGTTCGCTCTTTCTGAACAACCCTAAATATCGCCTTACCCGGAATCTGAGAGGAATTTAAAATAGGACCCTGGAAATCGTGTAGAAAGCCCCTTTCGCCCATCAAGAATTGCCCTGAAAGGAAGCTTTTGGGTACAGCTGAACACCCCAGGGGAGCCTTTACGCAGACCCACATGCAACTGGACTCTCTCTGTTCGCTCTTTCTGAACAACCCTAAATCCATGCCTAACCGGAATCTGAGAGGATTTGAAATAGGACCCCAGAAATCAGGTACAGAGCCCCATTCACCCATCAAAAATTGCCCCAAAGGAAGCCTTTGGGTACAACTGAACTCCCCAGTGGAGCCTTTACGCAGCCCCACATGCAACTGGACTCTCTGTGTTCGCTCTTTCTGAACAACCCTAAATATATCACTAACCGGAATCTGAGAGGAATTGAAAATATGACCCCAGAAATCATGTACAGAGCCCCTTTCAACCATAAAAAATTGCCCTGAAAGGAAGCCTTTGGGTAGAACTGAACTCCCCAGGGGAGCCTTTACGCAGCCCCACATGCAACTGGACTCTCTATGTTCGCTCTTTCTGAACAACCTTAAATACATCCCTTCCCGGAATCTGAGAGGAATTTAAAATAGGACCCCAGAAAAAACATAAAAAGCCCCTTTCACCCATCAAAAATCGTCCCCAAAGGAAGACTTTTGGTACAACTGAACTCCCCAGGGGATCCTTTACGCAGCCCCACATGTAACTGGACTCTCTGTGTTCGCTCTTTCTGAACAACCCTAAATTTTACCCTAACCGGAATCTGAGAGGAATTTAAAATAGGACCCTGGAAAACGTGTACAGAGCCCCTTTCACCCATCAAAAATTGCCCGCAAAGGAAGCCTTTGGGTAGAATTGAACTCCCCAGGGGAGACTTTACACAGCCCCACATGCAACTGGACTCGCCGTGTTCACTCTTTCTGAACAACCCTAAATACATCCCTTCCCGGAATGTGAGAGGAATTTAAAATAGGACCCCAGAAAATGCATACAAAGCCCCTTTCACCCATCAAAAATCGTCCCCAAAGGAAGCCTTTGGGTACAACTGAACTCCCCAGGGGAGCCTTTACGCAGCCCCACATGCAACTGGACTCTCTGTGTTCGCTCTTTCTGAACAACCCTAAATACATGCCTAACCGGAATCTGAGAGGAATTGAAAATATGACCCCAGAAATCACATACAAAGCCCCTTTCGCCCATCAAAAATTGCCCTGAAAGGAAGCTTTTGGGAACAACTGAACTCCCCAGGGGAGCCTTTACGCAGCCCCACATGCAACTGGACTCTCTGTGTTCGCTCATTCTGAACAACCCTAAATACATACCTACCTGGAATCTGAGAGGAATTGAAAATATGACCCCAGAAATCACGTACAGAGCCCTTTTCACCCATCAAAAATTGCCCTGAAAGGAAGCCTTTGGGTACAACTGAACTCCCCAGGGGAGCCTTTACGCAGCCCCACATGTAACTGGACTCTCTGTGTTCGCTCTTTCTGAACAACCCTAAATTTTACCCTAACCGGAATCTGAGAGGAATTTAAAATAGGACCCTGGAAAACGTGTACAGAGCCCCTTTCACCCATCAAAAATTGCCCGCAAAGGAAGCCTTTGGGTAGAATTGAACTCCCCAGGGGAGACTTTACACAGCCCCACATGCAACTGGACTCGCCGTGTTCACTCTTTCTGAACAACCCTAAATACATCCCTTCCCGGAATGTGAGAGGAATTTAAAATAGGACCCCAGAAAATGCATACAAAGCCCCTTTCGCCCATCAAAAATTGCCCTGAAAGGAAGCTTTTGGGTACAACTGAACTCCCCAGGGGAGCCTTTACGCAGCCCCACATGCAACTGGACTCTCTGTGTTCGCTCTTTCTGAACAACCCTAAATATCGCCTTACCCGGAATCTGAGAGGAATTTAAAATAGGACCCTGGAAATCGTGTAGAAAGCCCCTTTCGCCCATCAAGAATTGCCCTGAAAGGAAGCTTTTGGGTACAGCTGAACACCCCAGGGGAGCCTTTACGCAGACCCACATGCAACTGGACTCTCTCTGTTCGCTCTTTCTGAACAACCCTAAATCCATGCCTAACCGGAATCTGAGAGGATTTGAAATAGGACCCCAGAAATCAGGTACAGAGCCCCATTCACCCATCAAAAATTGCCCCAAAGGAAGCCTTTGGGTACAACTGAACTCCCCAGTGGAGCCTTTACGCAGCCCCACATGCAACTGGACTCTCTGTGTTCGCTCTTTCTGAACAACCCTAAATATATCACTAACCGGAATCTGAGAGGAATTGAAAATATGACCCCAGAAATCATGTACAGAGCCCCTTTCAACCATAAAAAATTGCCCTGAAAGGAAGCCTTTGGGTAGAACTGAACTCCCCAGGGGAGCCTTTACGCAGCCCCACATGCAACTGGACTCTCTATGTTCGCTCTTTCTGAACAACCCTAAATACATCCCTTCCCGGAATCTGAGAGGAATTTAAAATAGGACCCCAGAAAAAACATAAAAAGCCCCTTTCACCCATCAAAAATCGTCCCCAAAGGAAGACTTTTGGTACAACTGAACTCCCCAGGGGATCCTTTACGCAGCCCCACATGTAACTGGACTCTCTGTGTTCGCTCTTTCTGAACAACCCTAAATTTTACCCTAACCGGAATCTGAGAGGAATTTAAAATAGGACCCTGGAAAACGTGTACAGAGCCCATTTCACCCATCAAAAATTGCCCGCAAAGGAAGCCTTTGGGTAGAATTGAACTCCCCAGGGGAGACTTTACACAGCCCCACATGCAACTGGACTCGCCGTGTTCACTCTTTCTGAACAACCCTAAATACATCCCTTCCCGGAATGTGAGAGGAATTTAAAATAGGACCCCAGAAAATGCATACAAAGCCCCTTTCACCCATCAAAAATCGTCCCCAAAGGAAGCCTTTGGGTACAACTGAACTCCCCAGGGGAGCCTTTACGCAGCCCCACATGCAACTGGACTCTCTGTGTTCGCTCTTTCTGAACAACCCTAAATACATGCCTAACCGGAATCTGAGAGGAATTGAAAATATGACCCCAGAAATCACATACAAAGCCCCTTTCGCCCATCAAAAATTGCCCTGAAAGGAAGCTTTTGGGAACAACTGAACTCCCCAGGGGAGCCTTTACGCAGCCCCACATGCAACTGGACTCTCTGTGTTCGCTCATTCTGAACAACCCTAAATACATACCTACCTGGAATCTGAGAGGAATTGAAAATATGACCCCAGAAATCACGTACAGAGCCCTTTTCACCCATCAAAAATTGCCCTGAAAGGAAGCCTTTGGGTACAACTGAACTCCCCAGGGGAGCCTTTACGCAGACCCACATGCAACTGGACTCTCTGTGTTCGCTCTTTCTGAACAACCCTAAATACATGCCTAACCGGAATCTGAGGGGATTTGAAATAGGACCCCAGAAATCAGGTACAGAGCCCCATTCACCCATCAAAAATTGCCCCAAAGGAAGCCTTTCGGTACAACTGAACTCCCCATGGGAGCCTTTACACAGCCCCACATGCAACTGGACTCGCCGTGTTCGCTCTTTCTGAACAACCCTAAATACATCCCTTCCCGGAATGTGAGAGGAATTGAAAATAGGACCCCAGAAAATGCATACAAAGCCCCTTTCACCCATCAAAAATCGTCCCCAAAGGAAGCCTTTGGGTACAACAGAACTCGCCAGGGGAGCCTTTACGCAGCCCCACATGCAACTGGACTCTCTGTGTTCGCTCTTTCTGAACAACCCTAAATACATGCCTAACCGGAATCTGAGAGGAATTGAAAATATGACCCCAGAAATCACGTACAAAGCCCCTTTCGCCCATCAAAAATTGCCCTGAAAGGAAGCTTTTGGGTACAACTGAACTCCCCAGGGGAGCCTTTACGCAGCCCCACATGCAACTGGACTCTCTGTGTTCGCTCTTTCTGAACAACCCTAAGTACATCCCTACCTGGAATATGAGAGGAATTGAAAATAGGACCCCAGAAAACGCATACAAAGCCCATTTTACCCATCAAAAATTGCCCCCGAAGGAAGCCTTTGGGAACAACTGAACTCCCCAGGGGAGCCTTTACGCAGCCCCATATGCAACTGGACTCTCTGTGTTCGCTCTTTCTGAACAACCCTAAATCCATGCCTAACCGGAATCTGAGGGGATTTGAAATAGGACCCCAGAAATCAGGTACAGAGCCCCATTCACCCATCAAAAATTGCCCCAAAGGAAGCCTTTGGGTACAACTGAACTCCCCAGTGGAGCCTTTAGGCAGACCCACATGCAACGGAACTCGCTGTGTTCGCTCTTTCTGAACAACCCTAAATATCTCCCTACCCAGAGTCTGAGAGGAATTGAAAATAGGACCCCAGAAAACACAGAAAAAGCCCCTTTCACCCATTAAAAATCGCCCCCAAAGGAAGCCTTTGGGTACAACAGAGCTCCCCAGGGTAGCCTTTACGCAGCCCCACATGCAACTGGACTCTCTGTGTTCGCTCTTTCTGAACAACCCTAAGTACATCCCTTCCCGGAATGTGAGAGGAATTGAAAATAGGACCCCAGAAAACGCATACAGAGCCCATTTTACCCATCAAAAATTGCCCCCGAAGGAAGCCTTTGGGAACAACTGAACTCCCCAGGGGAGCCTTTACGCAGCCCCACATGCAACTGGACTCTCTGTGTTCGCTCTTTCTGAATAACCCTAAGTACATCCCTTCCCGGAATGTGAGAGGAATTGAAAATATGACCCCATAAAACGCATACAAAGCCCCTTTCACCCATCAAAAATAGCCCCCAAAGGAAGCCTTTGGGAACAACTGAACTCCCCAGGGGAGCCTTTACGCAGCCCCACATGCAACTGGACTCTCTGTGTTCGCTCTTTCTGAACAACCCTAAATACCTCCCTAACCGGAATCTGAGAGGAATTGAAAATATGACCCCAGAAATCACGTACAGACCCCCTTTCACCCATCAAAAATTTCCCTGAAAGGAAGCCTTTGGGTACAACTGAACTCCCCAG
This sequence comes from Mergus octosetaceus, assembly GCA_036873955.1. Lineage (NCBI taxonomy): Eukaryota > Metazoa > Chordata > Aves > Anseriformes > Anatidae > Mergus > Mergus octosetaceus. The sequence goes on from CM072285.1 coordinate 115,999,317, forward strand.
GGGAGCCTTTACGCAGCCCCACATGCAACTGGACTCTCTGTGTTCGCTCTTTCTGAACAATCCTAAATACATCCCTTCCCGGAATGTGAGAGGAATTGAAAATAGGACCCCAGAAAACACAGAAAAAGCCCCTTTCACCCATTAAAAATCGCCCCCAAAGGAAGCCTTTGGGTACAACAGAACTCCCCAGGGTAGCCTTTACGCAGCCCCACATGCAACTGGACTCTCTGTGTTCGCTCTTTCTGAACAACCCTAAGTACATCCCTTCCGGAATGTGAGAGGAATTTACAATATGACCCCATAAAATGCATACAAAGCCCCTTTCACCCATCAAAAATAGCCCCCAAAGGAAGCCTTTGGGTAGAACTGAACTCCCCAGGGGAGCCTTTACGCAGCCCCACATGCAACTGGACTCTCTGTGTTCGCTCTTTCTGAACAACCCTAAATACATCCCTACACGGAATCTGAGAGGAATTTAAAATAGGACCCTGGAAATCGTGTAGAAAGCCCCTTTCCCCACAACAAGAATTGCCCTGAAAGGAAGCTTTTGGGTACAACTGAACTCCCCAGGGGAGCCTTTACGCAGCCCCAAATGCAACTGGACTCTCTGTGTTCGCTCTTTCTGAACAACCGTAAATACCTCCCTACCCGGAATCTGAGAGGAATTGAAAATAGGACCCCAGAAACCGCATACAGGGCCCCTTTCGCTCATCAAAAAATGCACCCAAAGGAAGCCTTTGGGTACAATTGAACTCCCCAGGGGAGCTTTATGCAGCCTCACATGCAAATGGACTCTCTGTGTTCGCTCTTTCTGAATAACCCTAAATATCTCCCTACCCGGAATCTGAGAGGAATTGAAAATAGGACCACAGAAACCGCGTACAGAGCCCCTTTTCGCCCATCAAAAATTGCCCTCAAAGGAAGCCTTTGGGTACAACTGAACTCCCCAGGGGAGCCTTTACGCAGCCCCACATGCAACTGGACTCTCTGTGTTCACTCTTTCTGAACAACCCTAAATACATTCCTTCCGGGAATGTGAGAGGACTTTAAATTAGGACCCCAGAAAATGCATACAAAGCCCCTTTCGCCCATCAAAAATTGCCCCCAAATAAGCCTTTGGGTACAACTGAACTCCCCAGGGGAGCCTTTACGCAGCCCCACATGCAACAGGACTCTCTGTGTTCGCTCTTTCTGAACAACCCTAAATATATCGCTAACTGGAATCTGAGAGGAATTGAAAATATGACCCCAGAAATCACGTACAGAGCCCCTTTCAACCATCAAAAATTGCCCTGAAAGGAAGCCTTTGGGTAGAATTGACCTCCCCAGGGGAGCCTTTACGCAGCCCCACATGCAACTGGACTCTCTGTGTTCGCTCTTTTTGAACAACCCTAAATACATCCCTTCCCGGAATCTGAGAGGAATTTAAAATAGGACCCCAGAAAACACATAAAAAGCCCCTTTCACCCATCAAAAATCGTCCCCAAAGGAAGCCTTCGGGTACAACTGAACTCCCCAGGGGATCCTTTACGCAGCCCCACATGTAACTGGACTCTCTGTGTTCGCTCTTTCTGAACAACCCTAAATTTTGCCCTACCCGGAATCTGAGAGGAATTTAAAATAGGACCCTGGAAATCGTGTAGAAAGCCCCTTTCGCCCATCAAGAATTGCCCTGAAAGGAAGCTTTTGGGTACAACTGAACTCCCCAGGGGAGCCTTTACGCAGCCCCACATGCAACTGGACTCTCTGTGTTCTCTCTTTCTGAACAACGCTAAGTACATCTCTTCCGGAATATGAGAGGAATTGAAAATATGACCCCATAAAACGTATACAAAGCCCCTTTCACCCATCAAAAATACCCCCAAAGGAAGCCTTTGGGAACAACTGAACTCCCCAGGGGAGCCTTTACGCAGCCCCACATGCAACTGGACTCTCTGTGTTCACTCATTCTGAACAACCCTAAATCCATGCCTAACCGGAATCAGAGAGGAATTGAAAATATGACCCCAGAAATCACGTACAGAGCCCCTTTCACCCATCAAAAATAGCCCCCAAAGGAAGCCTTTGGGTACAACTGAACTTCCCAGGGGAGCCTTTACGCAGCCACACATGCAACTGGACTCTCTGTGTTCGCTCTTTCTGAACAAACCTAAATACATCCCTAACCGGAATCTCAGAGGAATTGAAAATGTGACCCCAGAAATCACGTACAGAGCCCCTTTCACCCATCAAAAATTGCCCTGAAAGGAAGACTTTGGGTAGAACTGACCTCCCCAGGGGAGCCTTTACGCAGCCCCACATGCAACTGGACTCTCTGTGTTCGCTCTTTCTGAACAACCCTAAATACATCCCTTCCCGGAATCTGAGAGGAATTTAAAATAGGACCCCAGAAAACACATAAAAAGTCCCTTTCGCCCGTCAAAAATTGCCCTGAAACGAAGCCTTTGGGTACAACTGAACTCCCCAGGGGATCCTTTACGCAGCCCCACATGCAACTGGACTCGCTGTGTTCGCTCTTTCTGAACAACCCTAAATATCTCCCTACCAGGAATCTGAGAGGAATTGAAAATAGGACCCCAGAAATCGCGTACAGAGCCCCTTTCACCCATCAAAAATTGCACCCAAAGGAAGCCTTTGGATACAACTGAACTCCCCAGGGGAGCATTTACGCAGCCCCACATGCAACTGGACTCTCTGTGTTCGCTCTTTCTGAACAGTGCCAAATATCTCCCTACCCGGAATCTAAGAGGAATTGAAAATACCACCCCAGAAAACGTGTACAAGGCCCATTTTGCCCATCAAAAATTGCCCCCAAAGGAAGCCTTTGGGTACAACTGAACTCCCCAGGGGAGCCTTCACTTAGCCCCACATGCAGCTGGACTCCTTGCGTTCGCTATTTCTGAACAACCCTATATATCTCCCTACCCGGAATCTGAGAGAAATTGAAAATAGGACCCCAGAAAATGCATACAGAGCCCCTTTCACACATCAAAAATTGCCCCCAAAGGAAGCCTTTGGGTACAACTGAACTCCCCAGGGGAGCCTTTACGCAGCCCCACATGCAACTGGACTCTCTGTGTTCACACTTTCTTAAAAACCCTAAATACATACCTACCCGGAATCTGAGAGGAATTGAAAATAGGACCCAAAAAATGCATACAGAGCCCCTTTCACACATCAAAAATTGCCCCCAAAGGAACCCTTTGGGGACAACTGAACTCCCCAGGGGAGCCTTTACGCAGCCCCACATGCAACTGGACTCTCTGTGTTCGCTTTTTCTGAACAGCCCTAAATACAGCCCTACCTGGAATCTGAGAGGAATTGAAAATAGGACCCCAGAAATCGCGTACAGAGCCCCTTTCACCCATCAAAAAGTGCCCCCAAAGGAAGCCTTTGGGTACAACTGAACACTCCAGGGGAGCCTTCATGCAGCACCTCATTCAACTGTACTCTCTGTGTTCGCTCTTTCTGAACAATGCAAAATATCTCCCTAATCGGAATCTAGGAATTTAAAATAAGACCCCAGAAATAGCGTACAGAGCCCATTTCAACCATCAAAAATTGCCCCCAAAGGAAGCCTTTGGGTACAACTGAACTCCCCAGGGGAACCTTTACGCAGCCCCACATACAACTGGACTCTCTGTGTTCGCTCTTTCTGAAGAACCCTTAATATCTCCCTACCCGGAATCTGAGAGGAATTTAAAATACGACCCCGGAAATCGTGTACAGAGCCCCTTTCGCCCATCAAAAATTGCCCCCAAAGGAAACCTTTGGGTACAACTGAACTCCCCAGGGGAGCCTTCATGCAGCACCACATGCAACTGGACTCTCTGTTTTCGCTCTTTCTGAACAGCCCTAAATACAGTCCTACCTGGAATCTGAGAGGAATTGAAAATACGTCCCCGGAAATCGTGTACAGAGCCCCTTTTGCCCATCAAAAAATGCTCCGAAACGAAGTCTTTGGGTACAACTGAACTCCCCAGGGGTGCCTTCATGCAGACCGACATGCAACTGGACTCTCTGTGTTCGCTCTTTCTGAACAACCCTAAATAAATCCCTACCCGGAATCTGAGAGAAATGAAAATACGACCCCAGAAAACGCGTACAAGGAGCTTTTTTTTCCAATCAAAAATTGCCCCCAAATGAAGCCTTTGGGTACAACTGTACTACCCAGGGGAGCCTTCACGCAGCCCCACATGCAGCTGGACTCTCTGTGTTCGCTCTTTCTGAACAACCCTAAATACATCCCTACCCGGAATCTGAGAGGAATTGAAAATAGGACCCCAGAAAATGCGTACAAGGCGCTTTTTTGCCAATCAAAAATTGCCCCCAAAGGAAGCCTTTGGGTACAACTGAACTCGCCAGGGGAGCCTTCACGCAGCCCCACATGCAGCTGGACTCTCTGCGTTCGCTCTTTCTGAACAATGCTAAATATCTCCCTACCCGGAATGTGAAGGAATTTAAAATAAGATCCCAGAAAATGCGTACAGAGCCCAATTCAACCATCAAAAAATGCCCCAAAGGAAGTCTATGGGTACAACTGAACTCCCCAGGGGAGCCTTTACGCAGCCCCACATGCAACTGGACTCTCTGTGTTCGCTCTTTCAGAACAACCCTAAATACAGCGCTACCTGGAATCTGAGAGGAATTGAAAATAGGACCGCAGAAAACGTGTGCAAGGCCCATTTTACCCATCAAAACTTGCCCCCAAAGGAAGCCTTTGGGTACAACTGAACTCCCCAGGGGAGCCTTCACGCAGCACCACATGCAACTGGACTCTCTGTGTTCGCTCTTTCTGAACAACGCTAATATCTCCCTTACCGGAATCACAGAATCACAGAATCACAGAATTTCTAGGTTGGAAGAGACCTCAAGATCATCGAGTCCAACCTCTGACCTAACACTAACAGTCCCCACTAAACCATATCCCTAAGCTCCACATCTAAACGTCTTTTAAAGACTTCCAGGGATGGTGACTCCACCACCTCCCTGGGCAGCCTGTTCCAGTGCCTAACAACCCTTTCAGTAAAGAAGTTCTTCCTAACATCTAACCTAAAACTCCCCTGGCGCAACTTAAGCCCATTCCCCCTCGTCCTGTCACCAGGCACGTGGGAAAACAGGCCAACCCCCACCTCACTACAGCCTCCTTTAAGGTATCCGTAGAGAGCGATAAGGTCGCCCCTGAGCCTCCTCTTCTCCAGGCTGAACAAGCCCAGCTCCCTCAGCCGCTCCTCGTAGGACTTGTTCTCCAGGCCCCTCACCAGCTTCGTCGCCCTTCTCCGGACCCGCTCAAGCACCTCCATGTCCCTCTTATAGCGAGGGGCCCAAAACTGAACACAGTACTCGAGGTGCGGCCTCACCAGAGCCGAGTACAGGGGGACGATCACCTCCCTAGCCCTGCTGGCCACACTGTTTTTGATACAAGCCAGGATGCCGTTGGCCTTCTTGGCCACCTGAGCACACTGCTGGCTCATATTCAGCCGACTATCCACCATCACTCCCAGGTCCTTTTCTGCCTGGCAGCTCTCCAACCACTCGTCTCCCAGCCTGTAGCTCTGCTTGGGGTTATTGCGCACCAGGTGCAGGACCCGGCACTTGGCCTTGTTGAACTTCATGCAGTTGACCTCAGCCCATCGCTCCAGCCTGTCCAGATCCTCCTGCAGAGCCTTCCTACCCTCAAGCAGATCGACACACGCACCTAACTTGGTGTCATCTGCAAACTTACTGAGGGTGCACTCAATGCCCTCGTCCAGATCATTGATGAAGATATTAAAGAGGACTGGCCCCAGCACCGAGCCCTGGGGAACGCCACTAGTGACTGGCCTCCAACTGGACTTGACTCCATTTACCACGACTCTTTGGGCCCGGCTATCCAGCCAGTTTCTAACCCAACGAAGCGTGCGCCAGTCCAATCTGAGAGGAACTGAAAATAGGACCCAAGAAATCGAGTACAGAGCCCCTTACAAACATCAAAAATTGCCCCCAAAGGAAGCCTTTGGGAACAACTGAACTCTACCCAAAGAGTAATTTAAATGTGAGAGTAATTTAAAATAGGACCCCAGAAAAAGCATACAAAGCCCCTTTCATTCATTAAATATCGCCCCCAAAGGAAGCCTTTGGGTACAATTGAACTCCCCAGGGGAGCCTTTACGCAGCCCCACATGCAACTGGACTCTCTGTGTTCGCTCTTTCTGAACAACCCTAAATATATTCCTACCAGGAATGTGAGAGGAATTTAAAATAGGTCCCCGGAAAACGCATACAAAGCCTCTTTCGCCCATCAAAAATTGCCCCCAAATAAGACTTTGGGTACAACTGAACTCCCCAGGGGAGCCTTTACGCAGCCCCACATGCAACTGGACTCGCTGTGTTCGCTCTTTCTGAATAACCCTAAATACATCCCTAACCGGAATCTGAGAGGAATTTAAAATAGGACCCCAGAAAACGCATACTAAGCCCCTTTTACCCATCAAAAATCGCATTGAAAGGAAGCCTTTGGGTACAACTGAACTCCCCAGGGGAGCCTTTACGCAGCCCCACATGCAACTGGACTCTCTGTGTTCGCTCTTTCTGAACAACCCTAAATACATCCGTACCGGGAATCTGAGAGGAATTTAAAATAGAGCCCCAGAAATCACGTACAGAGCCCCTGTCGCCCATCAAAAATTGCCCCCAAAGGAAGCCTTTGGGTACAACTGAACTCCCCAGGGGAGCCTTTACGCAGCCCCACATGCAACTGGACTCGCTGTGTTCGCTCTTTCTGAACAACCCTAAATACATCCCTTCCCGGAATGTGAGAGGAATTGAAAATAGGACCCCAGAAAACGCATACAAAGCCCCTTTCACCCATTAAAAATCGCCCTAAAAGGAAGCCTTTGGGTAGAGTTGAACTCCCTAGGGGAGACTTTACGCAGCCCCACATGCAACTGGACTCTCTGTGTTCGCTCTTTCTGAAGAACCCTAAATATATGCCTAAACGGAATCTGAGAGGAATTGAAAATAGGACCCTGGAAAACGTGTACAGAGCCCCTTTCACCCGTCAAAAATTGCCCCGAAAGGAAGCCTTTGGGTAGAACTGAACTCCCCAGGGGAGCCTTAACGCAGCCCCACATGCAACTGGACTCTCTGTGTTCGCTCTTTCTGAACAACCCTAAATACATGTCTAACCGGAATCTGAGAGGAATTTAAAATAGGACCCCAGAAAATGCATACAAAGTCCCTTTCACCCATCAAAAATAGCCCCCAAAGGAAGCCTTTGGGAACAACTGAACTCCCCAGGGGAGCATTTACGCAGCCCCACATGCAACTGGACTCTCTGTGTTCGCTCTTTCTGAACAACCCTAAATACATCCCTTCCCGGAATCTGAGAGGATTTGAAAATAGGACCCTGGAAAACGCGTACAGAGCCCCTTTCACCCGTCAAAAATTTCCCCGAAAGGAAGCCTTTGGGTTGAACTGAACTCCCTAGCGGAGCCCTTACGCAGCCCCACATGCAACTGGACTCTCTGTGTTCGCTCTTTCTGAACAATCCTAAATACATACCTTCCTGAATCTGAGAGGAATTTAAAATAGGACCCTGGACAACACATAAAAAGCCCCTTTCACCCATCAAAAATCGTCCCCAAAGGAAGCCTTTGGGTACAGCTTAACTCCCCAGGGGATCCTTTACGCAGCCCCACATGCAACTGGACTCTCTGTGTTCGCTCTTTCTGAACAACCCTAAATACATGCCTAAACGGAATCTGAGAGGAATTGAAAATAGGACCCAAGAAATCACGTCCAGAGCCCCTTTCACCCATCAAAAATTGCCCCCAGAGGAAGCCTTTGGGAACAACTGAACTCCCCATGGGAGCCCTTACGCAGCCCCACATGCAACTGGACTCTCTGTATTCGCTCTTTCTGAAAAACCCTAAATACATCCCGAACAGGAATCTGAGAGGAATTGAAATATGACCCCAGAAATCACGTACAGCGGCCCTTTCACCCATCAAAAATCGCCCTAAAAGGAAGCCTTTGGGTACAACTGAACTCCCCAGGGGATCCTTTACGCAGCCCCACATGCAACTGGACTCTCTGTGTTCGCTCTTTCTGAACAACCCTAAATACATGCGTAAACGGAATCTGAGAGGAATTGAAAATATGACCCAAGAAATCACGTACAGAGCCCCTTTCACCCATCAAAAATTACCCCCAAAGGAAGCCTTTGGGAACAAATGAACTCCCCAGGGGAGCCTTTACGCAGCCCCACATGCAACTGGACTCTCTGTGTTCGCACTTTCTGAAGAACCCTAAATACATCCCTAACCGGAATCTGAGAGGAAGTGTATATATGACCCCAGAAATCACGTACAGAGCCCCTTTCACCCATCAAAAATTTCCCTGAAAGGAAGCCTTTGGGTACAACTGAACTCCCCAGGGGAGCCTTTATGCAGCCCCACATGCAACTGGACTCTCTGTGTTCGCTCTTTCTGAACAACCCTAAATACATCCCTACCCGGAATCTGAGAGGAATTGAAAATAGGACCCCAGAAAATGCGTACAAGGCGCTTTTTTGCCAATCAAAAATTGCCCTTAAAGGAAGTCTTTGGGTACAACAGAACTCCGCAGGGGAGCCTTTATGCAGCCCCACATGCAACTGGACTCTCTGTGTTCGCTCTTTCTGAACAACCCTAAATACATCCCTTCCCGGAATGTGAGAGGAATTTAAAATAGGACACCAGAAAACGCATACAAATACCCTTTCACCCATTAAAAATCGCCCCCAAAGGAAGCCTTTGGGAACAAATGAACTCCCCAGGGGAGCCTTTACGCAGCCCCACATGCAACTGGACTCTCTGTGTTCGCACTTTCTGAAGAACCCTAAATACATCCCTAACCGGAATCTGAGAGGAAGTGTATATATGACCCCAGAAATCACGTACAGTGCCCCTCTCACCCATCAAAAATTGCCCTGAATGGAAGCCTTTGGGTACAACTGAACTCCCCAGGGGAGCCTTTACGCAGCCCCACATGAAGCTGTACTCTCTGTGTTCGCTCTTTCTGAACAATGCTAAATATCTCCCGAACCGGAATCTGATGGAATTTAAAATAAGACCACAGAAAACGCGTAGGAAGCCTTTGGGTACAACTGAACTCCCCAGGGGAACCTTTACGCAGCCCCACATACAACTGGAGTCTCTGTGTTCGCTCTTTCTGAACAGCCCTAAATACAGCCCTACCTGGAATCTGAGAGGAATTGAAAATAGGACCCTAGAAATCGCGTACAGAGCCCCTTTCGCCCATCAAAAATTGCCCCCAAAGGAAGCCTTTGGGTACAACTGAACTCCCCAGGGGAGCCTTCACGCAGCACCACATGCAACTGGACTCTCTGTGTTAGCTCTTTCTGAACAATGCTAAATATCTCCCTAACCGGAATCTGATGGAATATAAAATAATACCACAGAAAACGCGTAGGAAGCCTTTGGGTACAACTGAACTCCCCAGGGGAACCTTTACGCAGCCCCACATGCAACTGGACTCTCTGTGTTCGCTCTTTCTGAACAGCCCTAAATACAGCCCTACCTGGAATCTGAGAGGAATTGAAAATAGGTCCCCGGAAATCGTGTACAGAGCCCCTTTCGCCCATCAAAAATTGCCCCCAAAGTAAGCCTTTGGTTACAAGTGAACTCCCCAGGGGAGCCTTCATGCAGCACCACATGCAACTGGACTCTCTGTGTTCGCTCTTTCTGAACAATGCAAAATATCTCCCTAATCGGAATCTAGGAATTTAAAATAAGACCCCAGAAATAGCGTACAGAGCCCATTTCAACCATCAAAAATTGCCCCCAAAGGAAGCCTTTGGGTACAACTGAACTCCCCAGGGGAACCTTTACGCAGCCCCACATGCAACTGGACTCGCTGTGTTCGCTCTTTTTGAAAAACGCTAAATATCTCCCTACCCGGAATCTGAGAGGAATTTAAAATACGACCCCGGAAATCGCATACAAGGCCCATTTTGCCCATCAAAAATTGCCCCCAAAGGAAGCCTTTGGGTACAAGTGTACTCCCCAGGGAGCCTTTATGCAGCCCCACATGCAACTGGACTCTCTGTGTTCGCTCTTTCTGAACAGCCCTAAATAGAGCCCTACCTGGAATCTGAGAGGAATTGAAAATAGGTCCCTGGAAATCGTGTACAGAGCCCCTTTTGCCCATCAAAAAATGCTCCGAAACGAAGTCTTTGGGTACAACTGAACTCCCCAGGGGTGCCTTCATGCAGACCGACATGCAACTGGACTCTCAGTGTTAACTCTTTCTTAAAAACCCTAAGTATATCCCTACCCGGAATCTGAGAGAAATGAAAATACGACCCCAGAAAACGCGTACAAGGAGCTTTTTTTTCCAATCAAAAATTGCCCCCAAATGAAGCCTTTGGGTACAACTGTACTACCCAGGGGAGCCTTCACGCAGCCCCACATGCAGCTGGACTCTCTGTGTTCGCTCTTTCTGAACAACCCTAAATACATCCCTACCCGGAATCTGAGAGGAATTGAAAATAGGACCCCAGAAAATGCGTACAAGGCGCTTTTTTGCCAATCAAAAATTGCCCCCAAAGGAAGCCTTTGGGTACAACTGAACTCGCCAGGGGAGCCTTCACGCAGCCCCACATGCAGCTGGACTCTCTGTGTTCGCTCTTTCTGAACAATGCTAAATATCTCCCTACCCGGAATGTGAAGGAATTTAAAATAAGATCCCAGAAAATGCGTACAGAGCCCAATTCAACCATCAAAAAATGCCCCAAAGGAAGTCTATGGGTACAACTGAACTCCCCAGGGGAGCCTTTACGCAGCCCCACATGCAACTGGACTCTCTGTGTTCGCTCTTTCAGAACAACCCTAAATACAGCGCTACCTGGAATCTGAGAGGAATTGAAAATAGGACCGCAGAAAACGTGTGCAAGGCCCATTTTACCCATCAAAACTTGCCCCCAAAGGAAGCCTTTGGGTACAACTGAACTCCCCAGGGGAGCCTTCACGCAGCACCACATGCAACTGGACTCTCTGTGTTCGCTCTTTCTGAACAACGCTAATATCTCCCTTACCGGAATCACAGAATCACAGAATCACAGAATTTCTAGGTTGGAAGAGACCTCAAGATCATCGAGTCCAACCTCTGACCTAACACTAACAGTCCCCACTAAACCATGTCCCTAAGCTCCACATCTAAACGTCTTTTAAAGACTTCCAGGGATGGTGACTCCACCACCTCCCTGGGCAGCCTGTTCCAGTGCCTAACAACCCTTTCAGTAAAGAAGTTCTTCCTAACATCTAACCTAAAACTCCCCTGGCGCAACTTAAGCCCATTCCCCCTCGTCCTGTCACCAGGCACGTGGGAAAACAGGCCAACCCCCACCTCACTACAGCCTCCTTTAAGGTATCCGTAGAGAGCGATAAGGTCGCCCTTGAGCCTCCTCTTCTCCAGGCTGAACAAGCCCAGCTCCCTCAGCCGCTCCTCGTAGGACTTGTTCTCCAGGCCCCTCACCAGCTTCGTCGCCCTTCTCTGGACCCGCTCAAGCACCTCCATGTCCCTCTTATAGCGAGGGGCCCAAAACTGAACACAGTACTCGAGGTGCGGCCTCACCAGAGCCGAGTACAGGGGGACGATCACCTCCCTAGCCCTGCTGGCCACACTGTTTTTGATACAAGCCAGGATGCCGTTGGCCTTCTTGGCCACCTGAGCACACTGCTGGCTCATATTCAGCCGACTATCCACCATCACTCCCAGGTCCTTTTCTGCCTGGCAGCTCTCCAACCACTCGTCTCCCAGCCTGTAGCTCTGCTTGGGGTTATTGCGCACCAGGTGCAGGACCCGGCACTTGGCCTTGTTGAACTTCATGCAGTTGACCTCAGCCCATCGCTCCAGCCTGTCCAGATCCTCCTGCAGAGCCTTCCTACCCTCAAGCAGATCGACACACGCACCTAACTTGGTGTCATCTGCAAACTTACTGAGGGTGCACTCAATGCCCTCGTCCAGATCATTGATGAAGATATTAAAGAGGACTGGCCCCAGCACCGAGCCCTGGGGAACGCCACTAGTGACTGGCCTCCAACTGGACTTGACTCCATTTACCACGACTCTTTGAGCCCGGCTATCCAGCCAGTTTCTAACCCAACGAAGCGTGCGCCAGTCCAATCTGAGAGGAACTGAAAATAGGACCCAAGAAATCGAGTACAGAGCCCCTTACAAACATCAAAAATTGCCCCCAAAGGAAGCCTTTGGGAACAACTGAACTCTACCCAAAGAGTAATTTAAATGTGAGAGTAATTTAAAATAGGACCCCAGAAAACGCATACAAAGCCCCTTTCATTCATTAAATATCGCCCCCAAAGGAAGCCTTTGGGTAAAATTGAACTCCCCAGGGGAGCCTTTACGCAGCCCCACATGCAACTGGACTCTCTGTGTTCGCTCTTTCTGAACAACCCTAAATATATTCCTACCAGGAATGTGAGAGGAATTTAAAATAGGTCCCCGGAAAACGCATACAAAGCCTCTTTCGCCCATCAAAAATTGCCCCCAAATAAGGCTTTGGGTACAACTAAACTCTCCAGGGGAGCCTTTACGCAGCCCCACATGCAACTGGACTCGCTGTGTTCGCTCTTTCTGAACAATGCTAAATATCTCCCTAACCGGAATCTGAGAGGAATTTAAAATAGGACCCCAGAAAACGCATACTAAGCCCCTTTTACCCATCAAAAATCGCATTGAAAGGAAGCCTTTGGGTACAACGGAACTCCCCAGGGGAGCCTTTACGCAGCCCCACATGCAACTGGACTCTCTGTGTTCGCTCTTTCTGAAGAACCCTAAATACATCCGTACCGGGAATCTGAGAGGAATTTAAAATAGAGCCCCAGAAATCACGTACAGAGCCCCTGTCGCCCATCAAAAATTGCCCCCAAATAAGCCTTTGGGTACAACTGAACTCCACAGGGGAGCCTTTACGCAGCCCCATATGCAACTGGACTCGCTGTGTTCGCTCTTTCTGAACAACCCTAAATACATCCCTTCCCGGAATGTGAGAGGAATTGAAAATAGGACCCCAGAAAAGGCATACAAAGCCCCTTTCACCCATTAAAAATCACCCTAAAAGGAAGCCTTTGGGTAGAGTTGAACTCTCTAGGGGAGACTTTACGCAGCCCCACATGCAACTGGACTCTCTGTGTTCGCTCTTTCTGAAGAACCCTAAAGACATCCCTACCCGGAATCTGAGAGGAATTGAAAATAGGACCCTGGAAAACGTGTACAGAGCCCCTTTCACCCGTCAAAAATTGCCCCGAAAGGAAGCCTTTGGGTAGAACTGAACTCCCCAGGGGAGCCTTTACGCAGCCCCACATGCAACTGGACTCTCTGTGTTCGCTCTTTCTGAACAACCCTAAGTACATCCCTTCCCGGAATGTGAGAGGAATTTAAAATAGGACCCCAGAAAACGTATACAAAGCCCCTTTCACCCATTAAAAATTGCCCCCAAAGGAAGCCTTTAGGTACAATACTCCCCAGGGGAGCCTTTACGCAGCCCCACATGCAACTGGACTCTCTGTGTTCGCTCTTTCTGAACAACCCTAAATACATGTCTAACCGGAATCTGAGAGGAATTTAAAATAGGACCCCAGAAAATGCATACAAAGTCCCTTTCACACATCAAAAATAGCCCCCAAAGGAAGCCTTTGGGAACAACTGAACTCCCCAGGGGAGCATTTACGCAGCCCCACATGCAACTGGACTCTCTGTGTTCGCTCTTTCTGAACAACCCTAAATACATACCTACCTGGAATCTGAGAGGAATTGAAAATAGGATCCTGGAAAACGCGTACAGAGCCCCTTTCACCCGTCAAAAATTTCCCCGAAAGGAAGCCTTTGGGTAGAACTGAACTCCCCAGGGGAGCCTTTACGCAGCCCCACATGCAACTGGACTCTCTGTGTTCGCTCTTCTGAACAACCCTAAATACATCTCTAACCGGAATCTGAGAGGAATTGAAAATATGACCCCAGAAAATGCATACAAAGCCCCTTTCACCCATCAAAAATAGCCCCCAAAGGAAGCCTTTGGGAACAACTCAACTCCCCAGGGGAGCATTTACGCATCCCCACATGCAACTGGACTCTCTGTGTTCGCTCTTTCTGAACAACCCTACATACATACCTACCTGGAATCTGAGAGGAATTGAAAATAGGATCCTGGAAACCGCGTACAGAGCCCCTTTCACCCGTCAAAAATTTCCCCGAAAAGAAGCCTTTGGGTAGAACTGAACTCCCCAGGGTAGCCTTTACGCAGCCCCACACGCAACTGGACTCTCTGTGTTCGCTCTTTCTGAACAACCCTAAATACATCCCTTCCCGGAATCTGAGAGGAATTTAAAATAGGACCCTGGAAAACACATAAAAAGCCCCTTTCACCCATCAAAAATCGTCCCCAAAGGAAGCCTTTGGGTACAGCTTAACTCCCCAGGGGATCCTTTACGCAGCCCCACATGCAACTGGACTCTTTGTGTTCGCTCTTTCTGAACAACCCTAAATACATGCCTAAACGGAATCTGAGAGGAATTGAAAATAAGACCCCAGAAATCACGTACAGCGGCCCTTTCACCCATCAAAAATCGCCCTAAAAGGAAGCCTTTGGGTACAGCTGAACTCCCCAGGGGATCCTTTACGCAGCCCCACATGCAACTGGACTCTCTGTGTTCGCTCTTTCTGAACAACCCTAAATACATACCTACCTGGAATCTGAGAGGAATTGAAAATAGGATCCTGGAAAACGCGTACAGAGCCCCTTTCACCCGTCAAAAATTTCCCCGAAAGGAAGCCTTTGGGTAGAACTGAACTCCCCAGGGGAGCCTTTACGCAGCCCCACATGCAACTGGACTCTCTGTGTTCGCTCTTCTGAACAACCCTAAATACATCTCTAACCGGAATCTGAGAGGAATTGAAAATATGACCCCAGAAAATGCATACAAAGCCCCTTTCACCCATCAAAAATAGCCCCCAAAGGAAGCCTTTGGGAACAACTCAACTCCCCAGGGGAGCATTTACGCATCCCCACATGCAACTGGACTCTCTGTGTTCGCTCTTTCTGAACAACCCTACATACATACCTACCTGGAATCTGAGAGGAATTGAAAATAGGATCCTGGAAACCGCGTACAGAGCCCCTTTCACCCGTCAAAAATTTCCCCGAAAAGAAGCCTTTGGGTAGAACTGAACTCCCCAGGGTAGCCTTTACGCAGCCCCACACGCAACTGGACTCTCTGTGTTCGCTCTTTCTGAACAACCCTAAATACATCCCTTCCCGGAATCTGAGAGGAATTTAAAATAGGACCCTGGAAAACACATAAAAAGCCCCTTTCACCCATCAAAAATCGTCCCCAAAGGAAGCCTTTGGGTACAGCTTAACTCCCCAGGGGATCCTTTACGCAGCCCCACATGCAACTGGACTCTTTGTGTTCGCTCTTTCTGAACAACCCTAAATACATGCCTAAACGGAATCTGAGAGGAATTGAAAATAAGACCCCAGAAATCACGTACAGTGGCCCTTTCACCCATCAAAAATCGCCCTAAAAGGAAGCCTTTGGGTACAGCTGAACTCCCCAGGGGATCCTTTACGCAGCCCCACATGCAACTGGACTCTCTGTGTTCGCTCTTTCTGAACAACCCTAAATACATGCGTAAACGGAATCTGAGAGGAATTGAAAATATGACCCAAGAAATAACGTACAGAGCCCCTTTCACCCATCAAAAATTGCCCCCAAAGGAAGCCTTTGGGAACAAATGAACTCCCCAGGGGAGCCTTTACGCAGCCCCACATGCAACTGGACTCTCTGTGTTCGCACTTTCTGAAGAACCCTAAATACATCCCTAACCGGAATCTGAGAGGAAGTGTAAATATGATCCCAGAAATCACGTACAGAGCCCCTTTCACCCATCAAAAATTTCCCTGAAAGGAAGCCTTTGGGCACAACTGAACTCCCCAGGGGAGCCTTTATGCAGCCCCACATGCAACTAGACTCTCTGTGTTCGCTCTTTCAGAACAACCCTAAATACATCCTTACTGGGAATCTGAGAGGAATTGAAAATAGGACCCTGGAAATCGTGTAGAAAGCCCCTTTCGCCGATCAAAAATTGCCCTGAAAGGAAGTCTTTGGGTACAACAGAACTCCCCAGGGGAGCCTTTACGCAGCCCCACATGCAACTGGACTCTCTGTGTTCGCTCTTTCTGAACAACCCTAAATACAGCCCTACATGGAATCAGAGAGGAATTAAAAATAGAACCGCAGAAAACGTGTACAAGGCCCATTTTGCCCATCAAAAATTGCCCCGAAAGGAAGCCTTTGGGTACAATTGAACTCCACAGGGGAGCCTTTACGCAGCCCCACATGCAACTGGACTCTCTGTGTTCGCTCTTTCTGAACAACCCTAAATACATCCCTTCCCGGAATGTGAGAGGAATTTAAAGTGGAGGTTCGTTCCCGTTCGTTTCGAAGTCCTGCCGTACCGAGCCCTTGGGCTCCGATCCCGGCAGAAATGTTTGCTAACCGCACTTTCTCGGGGAAGGCGATCCAGGGACAACGGGTGTCCGGCCACGACCGCCGACGGAACCGGCAATGCCGCGAAGCGCGAGGCAGTCGTCCGCTAGCTCGGGGGCTAGCCGTTTACGGGGAATGGAGGTTCGTTCCCTTTCGGTGCGGAGAACGGCCGTATCGAGCCCTGGGCTCCGGTCCAGGCAGAAGAGTTTGCTAGCCGCAATTTTTCGGGGAAGGCGATCCAGGGACAACGGGTGTCCGGCCACGATCGCCGACGGAACCGGCAGTGCCGGCAAGCGGGAGGCTGTCGTCCGCCGGCTCGGGGACTTACCGTCACGGGGAACGGAGGTTCGTTCCCGTTCGGTGCGTAGCACGGCCGTACCGAGCCCTGGTGTCCTGTCCAGGAAGAAGAGTGTGCTAGCCGCACTTTTTCGGGGAAGGCGATCCAGGGACAACGGGTGTCCGGCCACGACCGCCGACGGAACCGGCAATGCCGCGAAGTGCGAGGCAGTCGTCCGCTAGCTTGGAGGCTAGCCGTTTACGGGGAACGGAGGTTCCTTCCCGTTCGTTTCGAAGTCCTGCTGTACGGAGCCCTTGGGCTCCGGTCCCAGCAGAAATGTTTGCTAGCCGCACTTTCTCGGGGAAGGCGATCCAGGGACAACGGGTGTCCGGCCACGACCGCCGACGGAACCGGCAATGCCGCGAAGCGCGAGGCTGTCGTCCGCCGGCTCCGGGGCTGGCCGTCACGGGGAACGGAGGTTCGTTCCCGTTCGGTGCGGAGAACGGCCGTATCGAGTCCTGGGCTCCGGTCCGGGAAGAAGTTTGCTAGCCGCACTGTCTCGGGGAAAGCGATCCAGGGACAAGGGGTGTCCGGGCACGACCGCCAACGGAACCGGCAATGCCGCGAAGCGCGAGGCTGTAGTCCGCCGGCTCGGGGGCTGGCCGTCACGGGGAACGGAGGTTCGTTCCCGTTCGTTTCGAAGTCCTGCCGTACCGAGCCCTTGGGCTCTGATCCCGGCAGAAATGTTTGCTAACCGCACTTTCTCGGGGAAGACGATCCAGGGACAACGGGTGTCCGGCCACAACCGCGACGGAACCGGCAATGCCGGTAATCGCGAGGCAGTCGTCCGCTAGGTCGGGGCCTAGCCGTTTACGGGGAACGGAGGTTAGTTCCCCTTCGGTGCGGAGAATGGCCGTATCGAGCCCTGGTGTCCTGTCCAGGCAGAAGAGTTTCCTAGCCGCACTTTCTCGGGGAAGGCGATCCAGGGACAACGGGTGTCCGGCCACGACCGCCGACGGAACCGGCAATGCCGGCAAGCGGGAGGCTGTCGTCCGCCGGCTCGGGGACTGGCCGTCACGGGGAACAAAGGTTCGTTCCCGTTCGGTGCGTAGCACGGCCGTACCGAGCCCTGGTGTCCTGTCCAGGCAGAAGAGTGTGCTAGCCGCACTTTTTCGGGGAAGGCGATCCAGGGACAACGGGTGTCCGGCCACGACCGCCGACGGAACCGGCAATGCCGCGAAGCGCGAGGCAGTCGTCCGCCGGCTCGGGGGCTGGCCGTCACGGGGAACGGAGGTTCGTTCCCGTTCGTTTCGAAGTCCTGCCGTACCGAGCCCTTTGGCTCCGATCCCGGCAGAAATGTTTGCTAGCCGCACTTTCTCGGGGAAGACGATCCAGGGACAACGGGTGTCCGGCCACGACCGCCGACGGAACCGGCAATGCCGGTAATCGCGAGGCAGTCGTCCGCTAACTCGGGGGCTAGCCGTTTACAGGGAACGGAGGTTCGTTCGCCTTCGGTGCGGAGAACGGCCGTATCGAGCCCTGGGCTCCGGTCCAGGCAGAAGAGTTTGCTAGCCGCACTTTTTCGGGGAAGGCGATCCAGGGACAACGGGTGTCCGGGAACGACCGCCGACGAAACCGGCAATGCCGGCAAGCGGGAGGCAGTCGTCCGCCGGCTCGGGGACTGGCCCTCACGGGGAACGGAGGTTCCTTCCCGTTCGTTTCGAAGTCCTGCCGTACGGAGCCCTTGGGCTCCGGTCCCGGCAGAAATGTTTGCTAGCCGCACTTTCTCGGGGAAGGCGATCCAGGGACAACGGGTGTCCGGGCACGACCGCCGACGGAACCGGCAGTGCCGGCAAGCGGGAGGCTGTAGTCCGCCGGCTCCGGGGCTGGCCGTCATGGGGAACGGAGGTTCGTTCACGTTCGTTTCGAAGTCCTGCCGTACCGAGCCCTGCTGTCCTGTCCAGGCAGAAGTGTTTGCTAGCCGCACTTTTTCGGGGAAGGCGATCCAGGGACAATGGGTGTCCGGCCACGACCGCCGACGGAACCGGCAATGCCGCGAAGCGGGGGGTTGTAGTCCGCCGGCTCCGGGGCTGGCCGTCACGGGGAACGGAGGTTCGTTCCCGTTCGGTGCGGAGAACGGCCGTATCGAGCCCTGGGCTCCGGTCCCGGCAGAAATGTTTGCTAGCCGCACTTTCTCGGGGAAGGCGATCCAGGGACAACGGGTGTCCGGCCACGACCGCCGAAGGAACCGGCAATGCCGGTAATCGTGAGGCAGTCGTCCGCTAGCTCGGGGGCTGGCCGTCACGGGGAACGGAGGTTCGTTCCCGTTCGGTGCGGAGAACGGCCGTACCGAGCCCTTGGGCTCCGATCCCGGCAGAAATGTTTGCTAACCGCACTTTCTCGGGGAATGCGATCCAGGGACAACGGGTGTCCGGCCACGACCGCCGACGGAACCGGCAATGCCGCGAAGCGCGAGGCTGTCGTCCGTCGACTCGGGGACTGGCCGTCCCGGGGAACGGAGGTTCGTTCCCGTTCGTTTCGAAGTCCTGCCGTACGGAGCCCTTGGGCTCCGGTCCCGGCAGAAATGTTTGCTAGCCGCACTTTCTCGGGGAAGGCGATCCAGGGACAACGGGTGTCCGGCCACGACCGCCGACGGAACCAGCAATGCCGCGAAGCGCAAGGCTGTCGTCTGCCGGCTCCGGGGCTGGCCGTCACGGGGAACGGAGGTTCGTTCCCCTTCGGTGCGGAGAATGGCCGTATCGAGCCCTGGTGTCCTGTCCAGGCAGAAGAGTTTGCTAGCCGCACTTTTTCGGGGAAGGCGATCCAGGGACAACGGGTGTGCGGCCACGATCGCCGACGGAACCGGTAGTGCCGGCAAGCGGGAGGCTGTCGTCCGCCGGCTCGGGGACTGGCCGTCACGGGGAACGGAGGTTCGTTCCCGTTCGGTGCGTAGCACGGCAGTACCGAGCCCTGGTGTCCTGTCCAGGAAGAAGAGTGTGCTAGCCGCACTTTTTCGGGGAAGGCGATCCAGGGACAACGGGTGTCCGGCCACGACCGCCGACGGAACCGGCAATGCCGCGAAGCGCGAGGCTGTCGTCCGCCGGCTCGGGGACTGGCCGTCACGGGGAACGGAGCTTCCTTCCCGTTCGTTTCGAAGTCCTGCCGTACGGAGCCCTTGGGCTCCGGTCCCGGCAGAAATGTTTCCTAGCCGCACTTTCTCGGGGAAGGCGATCCAGGGACAACGGGTGTCCGGCCACGACCGCCGACGGAACCGGCAATGCCGCGAAGCGCGAGGCTGTAGTCCGCCGGCTCCGGGGCTGGCCGTCACGGGGAACGGAGGTTCGTTCCCGTTCGGTGCGGAGAACGGCCGTATCGAGTCCTGGGCTCCGGTCCGGGTAGAAGAGTTTGCTAGCCGCACTGTCTCGGGGAAAGCGATCCAGGGACAACGGGTGTCCGGGCACGACCGCCGACGGAACCGGCAATGCCGCGAAGCGCGAGGCTGTAGTCCGTCGGCTCGGGGGCTGGCCGTCACGGGGAACGTAGGTTCGTTCCCGTTCGTTTCGAAGTCCTGCCGTACCGAGCCCTTGGGCTCCGATCCCGGCAGAAATGTTTGCTAACCGCACTTTCTCGGGGAGGACGATCCAGGGACAACGGGTGTCCGGCCACGACCGCGACGGAACCGGCAATGCCGGTAATCGCGAGGCAGTCGTCCGCTAGGTCGGGGCCTATCCGTTTACGGGGAACGGAGGTTAGTTCCCCTTCGGTGCGGAGAATGGCCGTATCGAGCCCTGGTGTCCTGTCCAGGCAGAAGAGTTTGCTAGCCACACTTTTTCGGGGAAGGCGATCCAGGGACAACGGGTGTCCGGCCACGACCGCCGACGGAACCGGCAATGCCGCGAAGCGCGAGGCTGTCGTCCGCCGGCTCCGGGGCTGGCCGTCACGGGGAAAGGAGGTTCGTTCCCGTTCGGTGCGGAGAACGGCCGTATCGAGTCCTGGGCTCCGGTCCGGGTAGAAGAGTGTGCTAGCCGCACTTTTTCGGGGAAGGCGATCCAGGGACAATGGGTGTCTGGCCACGACCGCCGACGGAACCGGCAATGCCGCGAAGCGCGAGGCTGTAGTCAGCCGGCTCCGGGGCTGGCCGTCACGGGGAACGGAGGTTCGTTCCCGTTCGTTTCGAAGTCCTGCCGTACCGAGCCCTTGGGCTCCGATCCCGGCAGAAATGTTTGCTAGCCGCAGTTTCTCGGGGAAGACGATCCAGGGACAACGGGTGTCCGGCCACGACCGCCGACGGAACCGGCAATGCCGCGAAGCGCGAGGCTGTAGTCCGCCGGCTCGGGGGCTGGCCGTCACGGGAACGGAGGTTCGTTCCCTTTCGTTTCCAAGTCCTGCCGTACCAAGCCCTTGGGCTCCGATCCCGGCAGAAATGTTTGCTAACCGCACTTTCTCGGGGAAGACGATCCAGGGACAACGGGTGTCCGGCCACGACCGCCGACGGAACCGGCAATGCCGGTAATCGCGAGGCAGTCGTCTGCTAGCTCGGGGGCTGGCCGTCACGGGGAACGGAGGTTCTTTCCCGTTCGGTGCGGAGAACGGCCGTATCGAGCCCTGGGCTCCGGTCCAGGCAGAAGAGTTTGCTAGCCGCATTTTATCGGTGAAAGCGATCCAGGGACAACGGGTGACCGGTCAGATGCAGCGTGGATCCCACCCGTGCCGCTAAGTGGGAGTCATTCGGCCGCCGGCTCGGGGACTGGCCGTCAAGGGGAAAGGAGGTTCGTTCCCGTTCGGTGCGTAGCACGGCCGTACCGAGCCCTTGTGCTCCGGTCCCGGCAGAATTGTTTGCTAGCCGCAACGGATTAAGGTTGAGCATCGGGCAGGTCTGGAATGGCGATCGCAGGTTTCGGGTGTCTGTCCACGGGCCACGTGGGTCCGGATGTCCCGAGCCCCTACGCTTCGGTCCTGGGCGACGTTTGTGCTATCCGCACCAAGGTCCTTCTACCGTCTCGGCCGGCTGTGGAAAGGTGATCCAGGGACAAATGGTGACCGCTCAGAAGCAGCGTGTGTGCCAGCCGTGCCGTTAAGCGCGAGGCTCTCGTCGGCCGGCTCGGGGGCTGGCCATCACGGGGAACGGAGGTTCGTTCCCGTTCGGTGCGGAGAACGGCCGTATCGAGCCCTTGGGCTCCGGTCCCGGCATAAATGTTTGCTAGCCGCACTTTCTCGGGGAAGGCGATCCCGGGACGACGCGTGTCCGGCCACAACCGGCGACGGGAACGGCAATGGCGGTAATCGCGAGGCAGTCGTCCTCCGGCTCTGGGGCTGGCCGTCACGGGGAACTGAGGTTCGCTCCCGTTCGGTGCGGAGAACGGCCGTATCGAGCCCCTGGGCTCCGGTCCCGGCAGAAGTGTTTGCTAGTCGCTACGGATTAATGTCGAGCATCGGGCCGGTCTGGCATGGCGATCGCAGGTTTCGGGTGTCTGTCCACGGGCCGCGTGGGTCCGGATGTCCCGAGCCCCTACGCTTCGGTCCTGGGCGACGTTTGTGCTATCCGCACCAAGGTCCTTCTACCGTCTCGGCCGGCTGTGGAAAGGTGATCCAGGGACAAATGGTGACCGGTCAGAAGCAGCGTGTGTGCCAGCCGTGCCGGTAAGCGCGAGGCTGTTGTCCGCCGGCTCGGGGGCTGGCCGTCACGGGGAACGGAGGTTCGTTCCCATTCGGTGCGGAGAACGGCCGTATCGAGCCTTTGGGCTCCGTTCCCGGCAGAAGTGTTTGCTAGCCGCACTTTCTCGGGGAAGGCGATCCCGGGACAACGGGTGTCTGGCCACGACCGCCGACGGAACCGGCAATGCCGCGAAGCTGGAGGCTGTCGTCCGCCGGCTCGGGGGCTGGCCGCCACGGAGTATGAAGGTTCGTTCCCGTTCGGTGCTGAGAACGGCCGTATCGAGCCCCTGGGCTCCGTTCTAGGGCGATGTGTTTGATAGCAGCACCCGGGTCCGGGAGACTTCTCGGGCTTCCCGGGGACAGCGAACCCACGACACGTATGAACGGCCACAAGCGGTGCGGGTGCCAGCCGTGCCGAGAAGCGGGAGGCTGTCGTCCGCCGGCTCAGGGACTGGACGTCACGGAGAACCGAGGTTCGTTCCTGTTCGGTGCGGCGGCCGGCCGGCCCCAAGACCCTGGGCTCCGGTCTTGGGCGACCCGAGTGCTAGCTATAATGGGGTCGTTGGCCGGTTTCGGGCGGCTCGGGGACGGCAATCCGGGGAACCGTGTGTCAAGAACCGGGTGTCATGACAGGTGTTCACCGAGTCCGTTTGGGGGTGTGTCTGGCCTCGATCGAAACGGCGACCGAAAGCTCAGAACGGCCCGAGCCGGCGGACGAGAGCCTCCCGGTTCACGGCACGGCCGGCCACTACACCGCCCGTGGCCGGACACCCTTTTCCTGGAATCGCTGTCCTAGAGCCTGCCGAGGTTGGACCCGGACCCCGGTGCGGCTAGCACACATGTCGCCCAGGACCGGATCCCAGGGGCTCGTGACGGCCGGCCGCCGCTCCGCACGGGACCAAACCCCCGGTCTCCGGGACGGCCAATCCCCGAGCTAGCAGACGCCAGCCTCCAGCTTCATGACACGGCCGGCCCCCACGCCGCCCGAGTTCGGACCCCAGAGACACGGATCAGCCGGCCCCCACGCAGCTCGAAGCCGGACACCCGGGCCCTGGGAACGCCCCCTCCCATTCGCCTGAGGACGGACAACGGGACAGCCAGCCCCTGTGTCACCCGTTGCCGGACTCCCCGGCCCTGTGACGGCGGCCCCCGCGCCGCCCGAGGCCGGACCCCAGAGGATCAGGATGGCCGCCTCCCGCCCCTCCGGAGGTAGGCAACCCAGAGCTCAGAACAGTGGCCGTCCCGGAGCCCGGGGATCCAACAACTATACAACGTGTATCAAAAAGACGAAGAGCAAAAGAATACAAGGATGGCTAAATCTCAGGGCGTAAGGAGGCTACTGAGAACAGGGAGGCATCCTTTGAAAAAGTTTTATTATATAACTACTGAAAAGAGAAAAGATTGCAAAACAACATGGGAATGTACAAACAACATGGGAAGCCAAAGCCAGCCTGAGTAACAGCTTGCAGAATAGCTGCTCTTTCTCCGCTCCGTGTACGTTGAAGGGCTCATACAGAAGAAAGGTTTTTTTGTTGTTTTTCTTTTTTTTTTTTTTTTCTTGGCACGGATATCAAAGAATCCATCTCCAACTGAAATGATACAGAACAAGTTTTGACACAGAAACAGAAGTAACAAGTCAAAAGGCTCAGGCAGCATTTCACTAAGGAGTTCTCAAGGAGCTCATGGATAAGCTATGTTTTCACTTTTAACTCTTGAAATTGTCTGAATTGAAACAGATGACTTGAAACGTGACTAATATGCCTAGACTTCTGTGTAAAAAGTGTCCTAGAGAAATTGCCAGAGTAGGAATTCCCATGTTAAGGAAAATAACAGGAGGTATAGTGGGAAGTGTAAGAAAAGAACTGGGGACACTTGATTAATAAGACTTAATTAAGGACTGTTAAAACAGCTTTTTAAAGCAAGGTCGTGTGTTGTAACATGGAGTGTATTTTTGTGTTCTTTGAACACAAAAGTGGTGTTGGACCAGGTGACCTCTGGAGGTCCTTCCAACCTCAACCAGCCTGTGATTCCTTTGCAGCCGCTATGCAACCAAATAGCAAGTACAATTCACAGCAGATAAACATGAAGTAATGCAGAGGCAAAAGGGGAAATCAGGCCTTGATACTGCACACAATCCTATGAAAACATCACTTCAATGCTCATCAGCATTGAACAGCAACTTCCCTGTTTAAGCTTTTGGAAAAGGCCTAGGAAAGGCAACAAAAACCATCACCAATCTAATCAAAACTCAAAGGTAGCCTTGCTATCTTATAAACTGAAGGTTCATTTGCATCTTGGATGCTACACAAAATTTTATTTTTGCCCACCTTAAAAAGGTCACAGTAGAATAAAAACAGTTCCAGCCAAGAGAAACAGGGATCGCCGAATGTTTGGAACAGTTTCTGTAGAAAAGGACTAAGAAAAAACCTTTTTCACATGAAAGAGAGATGAGGGAAAAGACGATGTCTCGTATCATAGACATTGAACAGAGATCGATAACCCACGTGCTCTTTCCATACAGAAGGTGGGGGCATCAAAAGCTAGCAGGAAGCAAATTTCACTCCTGCCCACGAGCACACACAAAATAAAGGAAGCGGTTCTTCACATAGTGAAGCTAGCTCCAGAGTTTACACACAATACCTAGTTAAGGCTCGTGAGTGCTGTGACCCATGGATGCTAAGTGTTTACATGGGTTCAAAGGATATGGACAATTTTTACAAGAAATCCATTAAGCATTTCTATACTCCAAGGCATTTGCTTGTCTTACAGTGCAAGTCACAAGTATCACTCTATACTTGTTCTATTCTGCTAAGATCACAGATCTTTGGTCTGACTTTCTGCGGCCCTTGTTACATTGTCACAGCAACACAGAGGCAGGAAAACATTGCTACATACAGTAACAAAAGACTGAGTCATAAAAAGAACTTAGGATAAAAAATTAAACTGCACACTATCTTAGTTCAGCAGTACATTCTATATGCACGCTTTCACCCTGAAATCATCAATAAGACATGATAACCTCTAAGACTGAAAACAATACAAATTCTACTTAGTTCTTTGAATGCAAGGCTGATGCAGCTGGTCATCAGCTGGAAGGAACCCGAGAAGAGGATTCAAGATGTTCCATTCCATCATTGAAAATTACCTTTCAAAAGCTGTTTGTCAAGCAGAGCATAGTTTCCCATTTGTTGAACAGGCAGGCCTAGCCAAATTTCAACCCTAAACTTTCAGGGAATCTCTACAGCTCCCAGTGTACGTTACTTCTGTACTCACCTGCAGGTTTTACCTCTGAAAAAAAAAAAAGTTCCAACTTTCTTCCCTTCTACAGTATCTGTGATGACATGACCTGAGATCTTTGGGTGGATTCCATTTGCAAGGTGAGATGCTGTCACCTACAATGAAGGATAGAGCCACTTCCCAAAAACGCGTTTGCTATTTGAATCCCCATCCTTAACAAGAATTCTTATGTTGGAAAAGGCCCTTAAGAACATCAAGTCCAAACATCAACCTAATGCTACCACTAAAGCGTATCCCTAAGTGCTATGTCCACACGTCTCTTAAATACTTTTAAGGATGGGGACTCTTACCACTTCCCCGGGCAGCCTGTTCTAATGTCTAACCATCCCTTCCATGAAGAAATGCTTATTTAGTATCCAGATATCCAGTGCTGGTGAACAGAGTTGTTCCTCCCTAGGGGTAGGGCTTGGCATTTCCCTCTCCTGAACTTCAAAAGGTTCCTGCCTGCCCCTATCTGCAGCCTGTCAAGGTTCCTCTGAATGCGCCGCCCCCGCCCCACACATGGGCCATTTCCACAGAAGTCACCGACCACCCGCCGCCTCGCCCCCTCCCAATTCGGCCTGCCCCAGGGCGCCACTGACCACCAACCTCGTTGCGGCACCATGCCTTGGCATCCTGGGCTATCCCGACAGCTTCCACCCATCGGGAGGTCCCAGTTGTAACAAATGACTGAGTCCCAAATAGGGTTACAATTAATGTTTACAATTTATTAAAGGAACAGAGGTAAGGAAACAGCGCTGGGTGCGCCGGGAGTCTCTGCTCCACCAAGATGCACACCAGTTACATCAGGCGGCTGGTTTTTATGCTCCTAGGCTAATACATATTCATCACCACTTTTGGAAAAGGCAGGGATATTATAATTAGTTTCCCGGGACCCGAACAGTCCCGCGGATGCATGCGTTATCAGTCTCCGGTGGTACTGAAGGCTCGTAGTCTTCCTCCCAGGCTTTGTCCTTTGGTCGTTCTTCAGCTTCCCCCACTCCTTATTTAGTAGCCGTTGGGCCAGATGTCAGAAAGCTGTGTCTCGTGCAATAGTCAGCAGTTATCTCAAAAAACTCCCCCCATTCTCTTATCTCCCAAACCCAAGTCTCAAGGTTTACCCTTCAAACCCTCTATTGACATGAACTGCTAGACCATTCTTTTGCAAGATACAAGAACTATATACACTAACCACTCTGTTTCTCTTGGCCTTGTAGTTATTTATAAAAGGGGATGTAAGACAGAAGGTCACATTTCATTATGAGGCCCTAGCGTTGTTCCATATTGACACGAATCAGATGAACATATTTCACAACATTTTATTTTATTTTCATTAACGTTTTGGAAGCTACACAAATTTTATTTTCCAAGCCAATCACACAGTGGTTCCACCCTGATTGAAGACAGGCCCTGACATCACTTCCGCCCTGTCCTGGTTTCAGTTAGAACAGAGTTAATTTTGTTCCTAGTAGCCGGTGGAATGCTATGCTTTGGCTTAGAATGAGAAGAGTGCTGATAACACCCCGATGTTTTAATTATTGCAGAGCAGTGCTTGTACTAAGCCAAGGACATCTCAACTTCTTGTTCTGTCCTGCCAACAGGCAGGCTGGGGGTGCAGCAAGAACTGGGAGGGGACAGGCCCAGAACAGGTGACCCAAACTAGCCAAAGGGGTATTCCATACCATCTGACGTCACGCTAAACAATATATAGGGTGGCTAGCCGGGGGGAGGGCGGGCCGGACTGCTCGGGGTTAGGCTGGGCATCGGTCAGCGGGTGGTGAGCAATTGCATTGTGCATCACTTGTTTGTACATGTACATTAGTAGTACTATTATCATCATTGTATCATTATTATTATTATTACTATTATTATTATTATTATTATTATTATTACTATTATTATTTTCTTGTCTTATTAAACTGTCTTTATCTCAACTCACAGGCCTCACTTTCCATTTCTCTCCCCCGTCCCAGAGAGGGAGGGGGGAGGGTGAGCGAACGGCTGTGTGGTGTTTAGCTGCCGGCCGGGTTAAACCACTACAGTCTTTTTGGCGCCCAACGTGGGGCACGAAAGGTTGAGATAACGGCAGACCTGATCAGAGTGTGTTAAACTAAGATTGTTATAAGTATTAGACCTGCTTAATAGTCACTTGTCATAATGCTGATTGCTTTAATCTCAAGTCTGCTGCGCCTGTTTTTCAAATTGAGCATTATAGCACATTATTTTCCGTATGTGCTCTCTGTCATGTTGTTTATCCTGTCCGGGCCCTGGTTTCAGACCATTATGGTACTGTGTCTTGTAACAGTGGCTTATGAGACGATGAAATATCTGGTCATGACTCTAACTTGGTATTTGTACTCAGTAACATCGTCGACTTTATACTTTGGAAACCGTATCTTGGAAACTATTAGCAATTATACCTGTTGTTTCTTTTCATCAGGGAGTGAATCTGTGGAGGGGAAAGGGGAAGATATTTTCCCTTACTCGATCACTCTCCCTTTCTCCTTCACCACCCTCTTATCTTCCGAGCTTGTTACAATAGCTCTCCAAGATATTGAATATCCTTGGGATACTCAGACCAGCATGGTCTTGCTCGTATGCCTCCTGAATGTGCTTCAGGTTTTGCTTAAAGTTAAACAACTATTTGGGAAGCTCATTCGGAGATCTGCCCGGAGGCAGTATAGTTGTGGGTGGCAGGGAGTATGGGAGGATATGGGCAGACATTTAGAGCAGTTAGCACCCCCAGTGTTTTGGAAATTCACCCCTGAACAACTGAAAAATCCTAAAAAACTGGCAGAATGTTTGAAAAAAAGGTGTCATGACTCTGGCAGTTCCAAAGTAACACAAATCATTATAACGTGCTGGGGCCTGGCTCATGCCTATCGAGCTGCCATTGATACTGCTATCAACTTAGTGACAGACCCTGCGGCCACTCCAAGTCCTGTGACAGATCCAATGGCCACTGCGACTCCTACGGTGGACTCTGCAGCCGCTCCAGTTCCAGCTCCTGCAGACACTCCAGTTCCAGGTCCTGCAGCTGCTCTCGCTCCGGTTCCTGCAGACGCTCCAGCTCCAGCTCCTGCAGCTGCTCCAGCTCCTGTGGCTGGGTCAGAGAAACGAGCTGTTGCAGTGCAAGTCGACCCTGCCGGGGGTATTCCAACCCCTGTGGCAGGCCCTGTAACCGGGTCAGAGAAACGAGCTGTTGCAGTGCAAGTCGACCCTGCAGAGGGTATTCTAACCCCTGTGGCAGGCCCTGTAACGGGGTCAGAGAAACGAGCTGTAGCAGTGCAAGTCGACCCTGCAGAGGGTATTCTAACCCCTGTGGCAGGCCCTGTAACGGGGTCAGAGAAACGAGCTGTAGCAGTGCAAGTCGACCCTGCAGAGGGTATTCCAATCCCTGTGGCAGGCCCTGTAATGGGGTCAGAGAAACGAGCTGTAGCAGTGCAAGTTGACCCTGCAGAGGGTATTCCAATCCCTGTGGCAGACCTTGTAACGGGGCCAGAGAGACGAGCTGTAGCAGTGCAAGTAGCCCCGGTACACAAGATGAAAAGATGGTATAGAGATTCAGGTCGTTTAGAACGCAGAGAATCTTCTACCAAATCTGATGGAGACGACGATGCTGGGCCATCAGGGATTCAGGAGGAGGAAGATGACGACGCCGAAAAAGCAACAATAACTACCCGAAACCTAAACGAGCGTGAGTTACGAGATGTGCGAAAAGATTTTGGTCGCTGTATAGGTGAGCAGCTTGTCACCTGGCTACTCTGGTGTTGGGACGCTGGAGCCAATTGTGTGGAATTGTCTGGCATTGAAGCCAGACGGCTGGGATCCCTTGCTAGAGACGCAGGCATTGACAAAGCAATTGCAAATGGAGCACAATCTCACAGCCTCTGGAGGCGTCTCCTCTCAGCTGTGAGGGAAAGGTATCCCTTCAAGGAAGAACTTTTATGTGTACCAGGCAAGTGGACCACTATGGAGAAGGGAATCCAGTACCTGAGGGAATTAGCCGTACGGGAAGTGATTTATGAGGATCCAGTCCCCGGACAAACATCCAAAGATCCAGATGGAGTCAGGTGTACACGACCCATGTGGCGGAAGTTTGTACGGAGTGCACCATCATCATATGCCAGCTCATTGGCAGTAATGGCCTGGAAAAAGGATGAGGAACCCATAATAGATGAAGTGGCTAAACAACTCCGGCAGTACGAAGAAAGTCTCTCCTCTTCCTTACAGGCCTGCGTCTCAGCTGTGGAGAAACTTTCTGAAGAGTTCCACCAACTTAAAGAGAATCTATCTTCCTCCCCACCTGAACAAACCAGTGTCCACCGACCAAAAGAGAATACTTGGGAGAAACTTTCTGAAAAGGTTCACCAACTTGAAGAGAGATTATTCTCCTTCGCACCTGTACAAAGCAGTGTCTCAGCTATCAGGGGTAGGCGGTCATCTACACAAAGAAGACAATATGGTGGGTACTCACCCCGTGCCACCCTGTGGTTTTACTTACGAGACCATGGAGAGGACATGAGAAAATGGGATGGAAAATCCACCGCAACCCTAGAGGCACGGGTACGTGAGTTGCAAAAGAAAACAATCGGGAAAAAGGGATTCTCTGAAAAGGTTGCTGCTCCAACTTCCAGCAGACAGTCCTTCAAACCCAGAATTGAAGAAGATTCTGACCAGGATTAGGGGGGCCCTGCCTCCAGCCAGCGGGAGGAAAGGGACAATCGAGTTTATTGGACTGTGTGGATTCGATGGCCTGGCACGTCAAACGCACAGAAGTATAAGGCTTTAGTAGACACCGGTGCACAATGTACTCTAATGCCATCGAGCTATAAAGGGCCAGAGTCCATCTGTATTTGTGGAGTGACAGGGGGATCTCAGCAGTTGACTGTATTGGAGGCTGAAGTGAGTCTGACTGGGAATGAGTGGGAAAAGCATCCCATCGTGACTGGCCCGGATGCTCCATGTATCCTTGGCATAGACTATCTTAGAAGAGGATATTTCAAGGATCCAAAAGAGTTCCGCTGGGCTTTTGGTATAGCTGCCTTAGAGACGGAGGGCATTAAACAATTATCTACCTTGCCTGGTCTTTCAGAGGACCCCTCTGTTGTGGGGTTGCTGAGGGTCGAAGAACAGCAAGTGCCAATTGCTACTACAACTGTGCACCGGCGGCAATATCGCACTAACCGAGACTCCCTGATTCCCATCCATAAGCTAATTCGTCAATTGGAGAGCCAAGGAGTGATCAGCAAGACTCATTCACCTTTCAATAGTCCCATATGGCCAGCGCGAAAGTCTAATGGTGAGTGGAGACTAACAGTGGACTATCGTGGCCTGAACGAAGTCACGCCACCATTGAGTGCTGCAGTGCCGGACATGCTGGAACTCCAGTACGAACTTGAATCGAAGGCAGCCAAGTGGTACGCCACAATTGATATCGCTAATGCATTTTTCTCCATCCCTCTAGCAGCAGAGTGCAGGCCACAATTTGCTTTCACTTGGAGGGGAGTCCAATATACTTGGAATCGGCTGCCCCAGGGGTGGAAACACAGCCCTACCATTTGCCATGGACTGATTCAATCTGCACTGGAGCAGGGGGAAGCTCCTGAACACTTGCAGTACATCGATGACATTATTGTGTGGGGTGACACAGCAGAGGAAGTTTTCGAGAAAGGAAAGAAGATAGTCCAAATCCTTCTGAAAGCTGGTTTTGCCATAAAACAAAATAAAGTCAAAGGACCTGCACGAGAGATCCAGTTTTTAGGAATAAAATGGCAAGATGGACGTCGTCAAATTCCAATGGATGTGATCAACAAAATAACAGCTATGTCTCCACCAACTAGCAAAAAAGAAACACAAACTTTCCTAGGTGTTGTGGGGTTTTGGAGAATGCACATTCCAAATTACAGTCTGATCGTAAACCCGCTTTACCAAGTAACCCGTAAGAAGAATGAGTTTGAATGGGGCCCTGAGCAACGGCAGGCCTTTGAACAAATTAAGCAGGAAATAGTTCATGCAGTAGCCCTTGGGCCAGTCCGAACAGGACCAGAAGTGAAGAATGTGCTCTACACTGCAGCCGGGGAGAACGGCCCCACCTGGAGCCTCTGGCAGAAAGAACCTGGGGAAACTCGAGGTCGGCCCCTGGGGTTTTGGAGTCGGGGATACAGAGGATCTGAGGCCCGCTACACTCCAACGGAAAAGGAAATATTGGCAGCATATGAAGGAGTTCGATCTGCTTCGGAGGTGGTCGGTACTGAAGCGCAGCTCCTCCTAGCACCCCGATTGCCAGTACTAGGCTGGATGTTCAAAGGAAGGGTCTCCTCTACACATCATGCAACCGATGCTACATGGAGCAAGTGGGTTGCACTGATTACTCAGCGGGCTCGAATAGGAAACCCCAGTCGCCCAGGGATATTGGAAGTGATTATGGACTGGCCAGAAGGCAAATACTTTGGGATATCATCAGAGGAGGAGGTGGGTCGTGCTGAAGAAGCCCCACTGTACAACCAGTTACCAGAGAATGAGAAGAAATATGCCCTGTTCACTGATGGGTCTTGTCGTATTGTGGGGAAGCATCGGAGATGGAAGGCTGCTGTATGGAGCCCTACACGACGAGTTGCAGAAGCTGCTGAGGGAGAAGGTGAATCGAGTCAGTTTGCAGAAGTAAAGGCCATTCAGCTGGCTTTAGACATTGCTGAACGAGAAAAATGGCCGGTTCTCTATCTCTACACTGATTCATGGATGGTAGCAAATGCCCTGTGGGGATGGTTACAGCAATGGAAGCAAAACAACTGGCAGCGCAGGGGCAAACCCATCTGGGCTGCTGCATTGTGGCAAGATATTGCTGCTCGGGTGGAGAACCTGGCTGTAAAGGTACGCCACGTAGATGCTCATATGCCCAAGAATCGGGCTACTGAAGAACATCAAAACAACCAGCAGGTGGATCAGGCTGCTAAGACTGAAGTAGCTCAGGTGGACCTGGATTGGCAGCATAAAGGTGAATTATTTATAGCCCGATGGGCCCATGACACCTCAGGCCATCAAGGTAGAGATGCAACATACAGATGGGCTCGTGATCGAGGGGTGGACCTGACCATGGACACTATAACACAGGTTATTCATGACTGTGAAACATGTGCTGCAATCAAGCAAGCCAAACGGTCAAAGCCTCTTTGGTATGGAGGACGATGGCTGAAATATAAATATGGAGAGGCCTGGCAGATTGATTACATCACACTCCCTCAAACTCGCAATGGCAAGCGCCATGTACTTACAATGGTGGAAGCAACCACTGGATGGCTGGAAACATATCCTGTGCCTCATGCCACCGCCCGGAACACTATCCTGGGCCTTGAAAAACAAGTCCTATGGCGACATGGCACCCCAGAAAGAATAGAGTCAGACAATGGAACTCATTTCCGAAACAACCTTATAGACACTTGGGCCAAAGAACATGGTATTGAGTGGGTGTATCACATCCCCTATCATGCACCAGCCTCCGGGAAAGTTGAACGATATAATGGACTGTTAAAGACTACATTGAAAGCAATGGGTGCTGGGACATTCAAAAATTGGGATACGCATTTGGCAAAGGCCACCTGGTTAGTCAATACTAGGGGATCTGCCAACCGAACTGGACCTGCCCAATCAAACCTGTTACGTACTGTAGATGGGGATAAAGTTCCTGTAGTGCATGTAAGAAATATGCTGGGTAAAACGGTCTGGGCTACTCCTGCCTCAGGAAAAGGCAAACCCATTCGTGGAATTACTTTTGCTCAGGGACCTGGATATACGTGGTGGGTGATGCAAAAGAACGGAGAGGTCCGGTGTGTACCTCAAGGGGATTTAATACTGGGTGAGAATAGCCCATGAATTGGATTGTACCATGTTAATTACTATATAATATTGTATGTTATCACTATCATGACTACTATATACCCTAGATAAAAATGGTGACTAACTAGAATGTATGGAAAAGAATGTAACCTGAGCATGACATAAATGGTATGGAATAAGGGGTGGATAGATGTCCTGGTTTCAGTTAGAACAGAGTTAATTTTGTTCCTAGTAGCCGGTGGAATGCTATGCTTTGGCTTAGAATGAGAAGAGTGCTGATAACACCCCGATGTTTTAATTATTGCAGAGCAGTGCTTGTACTAAGCCAAGGACATCTCAACTTCTTGCTCTGTCCTGTCAACAGGCAGGCTGGGGGTGCAGCAAGAACTGGGAGGGGACAGACCCAGAACAGGTGACCCAAACTAGCCAAAGGGGTATTCCATACCATCTGACGTCACGCTAAACAATATATAGGGTGGCTAGCCGGGGGGAGGGCGGGCCGGACTGCTCGGGGTTAGACTGGGCATCGGTCAGCGGGTGGTGAGCAATTGCATTGTGCATCACTTGTTTGTACATGTTATTATTAGTAGTACTATTATCATCATTGTATCATTATGATTATTATTACTATTATTATTATTATTATTATTACTATTATTATTTTCTTGTCTTATTAAACTGTCTTTATCTCAACTCACAGGCCTCACTTTCCATTTCTCTCCCCCGTCCCAGAGAGGGAGGGGGGAGGGTGAGCGAATGGCTGTGTGGTGTTTAGCTGCCGGCCGGGTTAAACCACTACAAAGATGCATCCCAAAGAAAAAATGCACACCCCAAACATTACAGAAAAGCCCCCAAACCCAGGCTGCACAAGTCTACAAGCAGGCCCCAAACTGCCAACAGAAGCAGGCACCGACCACACCCAGATGCAGACCCCAACTGCCCACAAGCAGCTGCCACCCCCTCCCAAGAACTGGACTCCACCCAGACACAGGCCCCAGACCCGGGCCCCACCCCCCCCAGATACAGGTCCCAAAGGTATACAAGCAGCTCACAACCCGCCCCTTCAGAGACAGGTCCCAACCCCCCGCGCCCCCCCCCCCCCCCCAAAAAAAAACCACATGGGACGCAGAGGTGCACAACCAACTCCCAACTCCCTCCCTGTCAAAGGGAGGCCCCAAAGACCCCCAAACGGAGGCACCTAGAGTGTACATGCACCTCCCAACTCCCCCAGGCACAGGCACCCACCCCCACCAAATACAGGCCACAAAGGTGTACAAACAGCCCAGACCCCCCTCCAAGACCCAGGCCCCTAAAGTGTACAAGCAGCTCCCACCCCCCCTCAAATACAGGCCCAAAAGGTGTACAAGTAGCTCCCCCCCAGAGACAGGCCCCAAAGGTGTACAACCAGTTCACAACACCCCTGAGACACAGGCCCCAACCCCCCCCAGACACAGGGCCCCAAATTCTACAAGCAGCTCCCAACCCCTGCAAAAGGCAGGCCCCCTACCCTATATAAGCAGCTCCCAACCCCCCCCCCCCCCCCGAGGGAGGCCCCCAAGCCCCCCCAAACACAGGCCCCTACAGTGTACAAGCAGCTCCCAGCCACCCCCAGATGCTGGCCCCAAAGTTGTACAAACAGCTCCCAACCCTCGCAGAAACAGATTCCTACATTGTACAAGCAGTTCCCAACCCTCTAGACACAGGCCCTGACCCCCCACAGACACAGGCCCCAAAGGTGTACAGCCTCCTCAAAATCCCCCCCAACGCAGGCCCTTACAGTGCACCAGCAACTCCAAACCCCACACCCAGAGGCAGGCTCCAACCCCCCATGGACGCAAGCCCCGAAGGTGTACAACCAGCTCAAAAACCCCCGAGACACAGGCCCCAAGCCCCCTCCAGACACAGGCCCTTACAGTATACAAGCAGATCCCAACACCCCCTAGATGCAGGCCCCAAAGTTGTACAAACAGCCCCAACCCTCCCTCAAGATGCAGGCCCCTACAGTGGACAAGCAGTTCCCAACCACCCCCAGATGCAGGCCCCAAAGGTGTACAAACAGCTTCCACCCCTCCCCCAGATGCAGGCCCCAAGCCCGCCCCAAACACAGGCCACTACAGCATACAACCTGCACCCAACCCCTCTACCCCAGATGCCAGCCCCAAAGGTGTAGAAGCAGCTCCAAACCTCCCCCCTCAACGCAGGCTCGAACAGTGTACAAGCAGCTCCCCCCCCACCTCAGACCCCCAGCAGATTCTGAGCAACGTGTACCACAGCACCACTAAAACAGAGGGGAAGCACTTCAGAGACTTGCCTTAGGGGGACCCTTGCTTAGGGACACTGACTGGGCTGACAACCCTCCTGCCTTTCCTCAGCACTCCGGAGAGGATTCACCTCTCTAAGACTGCAAGAAGCAGTCACAAAAAAAAAAAAAAACAGATCCTCAGGCACCTCACAGGCACATCCTACCTGCTGCAATACCTCTCTTTCACTAGCTCTTCCTTCTTCAGCTCCTCACAGCTTCAATGAGGTGGGGCCAGGGTGGGCCGGCTCCAGCCAGGGGCGGCAGGGGGAGGGGGGCGGTGCAGGGAGGGCCAGCCAGAGCAATGCAGGAAGCCATCTCTCCCCCTAAACCAGAAAGAGTAGTCAAAAACTACAGAACCGGGACCAGAAAACCGCACATAAGCACGAATACACACAAGTAAGAGACTGAGGGCCATGATGGCTACCATCAAGAAAAGCAGACAAAATCAAGCTCTTCAGAGAGATCAGCCTTTAATAGTCCCAATGAAAGACAAAAACTGCTTCATTACTATACCCTTGCCAACAAAACATTGAATATTCTCTGTGTTCGCTCATTCTGAACAATGCTAAATATATCCCTACCCGGAATCTGAGAGGAATTGAAAATAGGACTCCAGAAATCGCGTACAGAGCTCATTTCGCCCATCAAAAATTGCCCCCAAAGGAAGCCTTTCGGTACAACTGAACTCCCCAGGAGAGCCTTTACGCAGCCCCACATGCAACTGGACTCTCTGTGTTCGCTCTTTCTGAACAAC
The DNA here is from genome assembly GCA_036873955.1 of Mergus octosetaceus. Classification (NCBI taxonomy): domain Eukaryota; kingdom Metazoa; phylum Chordata; class Aves; order Anseriformes; family Anatidae; genus Mergus; species Mergus octosetaceus. Next base: position 116,035,967 of record CM072285.1, read on the forward strand.
CCTAAATACAGCCCTACCTGGAATCTGAGAGGAATTGAAAATAGGACCGCAGAAAACGCGTACAGAGCCCCTTTTGCCCATCAAAAATTGCCCCCAAAGGAAGCCTTTGGGTACAACCGAACTCCCCAGGGGAGATTTTACGCAGCCCCACATGCAACTGGACTCTCTGTGTTCGCTCTTTCTGAACAACCCTAAATACATCCCTACCTGTAATCTGAGAGGAATTGAAAATAGGACCCCAGAAAATGCCGACAGAGCCCCTTTCACACATCAAAAATTGCCCCCAAAGGAAGCCTTTGGGTACAACTGAACTCCCCAGGGGAGCCTTTACGCAGCCCCACATGCAACTGGACTCTCTGTGTTAACTCTTTCGTAAAAACCCTAAATACATACCTACCCGGAATCTGAGAGGAATTGAAAATAGGACCCCAGAAAAATGTACAGAGCCCCTTCCGCACATCAAAAATTACCCCCAAAGGAAGCCTTTGGGTACAACTGAACTCCCCAGGGGAGCCTTTACACAGCCCCACATGCAACTGGACTCTCTGTGTTCGCTCTTTCTGAACAACGCTAAATATCTCCCTAACCGGAATCTGATGGAATTTAAAATAAGACCCCAGAAAACGCATACAGAGCCCTTTTCAACCATCAAAAATTGTCCCCAAAGGAACTCTTTGGTATGGCTGAACTCCCCAGGGGAGCCTTTACGCAGCCCCACATACAACTGGACTCTCTGTGTTCGCTCTTTCTGAACAACCCTAAATACGTCCTTTCCCGGAATGTGAGAGGAATTGAAAATAGGACCGCAGAAAACGCGTACAGAGACCCTTTCGCACATAAAAAATTGCCCACAAAGGAAATCTTTGGGTACGGCTGAACTCCCCATGGGAGCCTTTACGCAGCCCCACATGCAACTGGACTCTCTGTGTTCGCTCTTACTGAACAACACTAAATTACTTCCTATCCGGAATGTGAGAGAAATTGAAAATAGGACCCCAGAAACCGCGTACAGGGCCCCTTTAAAACATCAAAAATTGCCCCCAAAGGAACCCTTTGGGTACAACTGAACTCCCCATGGGAGCCTTTACGCAGCCCCACATACAACTGGACTCTCTGTGTTCGCTCTTTCTGAACAGCGCTAAATATCTCCCTACCCGGAATCTAAGAGGAATTGAAAATAGGACCCCAGAATAAGCGTACAGAGCCCCTTTCGCCCATCAAAAATTGCCCCGAAAAGAAGCCTTTGGGTACAAGTAAACTCCCTAGGGGAGCCTTCACACAGCCCCACATGCAGCTGGACTCTCTCTGTTCGCTTTTTCTGAACAGCCCTAAATACAGCCCTACCTGGAATCTGAGAGGAATTGAAAATAGGACCCCAGAAAACGCGTACAGTGCCCATTTTGCCCATCAAAAATTGCCCCCAAAGGAAGCCTTTGGGTACAACTGAACTCCCCAGGGGAGCCTTTACGCAGCCCCACATGCAGCTGGTCTCCTTGTGTTCGCTCTTTCTGAACAACCCTAAATATCTCCCTACCCGGAAAATGAGAGGAATTGAAAATAGGACCCCAGAAATCGCATACAGAGCCCCTAACGCACATCAAAAATTGCCCCGAAAGGAATCTTTTGGGTACAACTTAACTCCCCAGGGGAGCCTTTACACAGCCCGACATGTAACTGGACTCTCTGTGTTCACTCTTTCTGAAAAATCCTAAATATATCCCTACCCGGAATCTGAGAGTAATTAAAAATAGGACCCAAGAAAATGCGTACAAGACCCTTTTTGCCCATCATAAATTGCCCCCAAAGGAAGCCTTTGGGTACAACTGAACTCCACAGGGGAGCCTTTACGCAGCCCCACATGCAACTGGACTCTCTGTGTTCGCTCTTTCTGAACAACCCTAAATACGTCCTATCCCGGAATGTGAGAGCAATTGAAAATAAGACCGCAGAAAACGCGTACAGAGACCCTTTCGCACATAAAAAATTGCCCCCAAAGGAAATCTTTGGGTACGGCTGAACTCCCCATGGGAGCCTTTACGCAGCCCCACATGCAACTGGACTCTCTGTGTTCGCTCTTTCTGAAGAACCCTAAATACATCCCTAGCCGGAATCAGAGAGGAATTGAAAATAGGACCCCAGAAATCGCGTACAGAGCCCCTTTCACCCATCAAAAATTGCCCCCAAAAGAAGCCTTTGGGTACAACTGAACTCCCCAGGGGAGCCTTTACGCAGCCCCACATGCAACTAGAATATCTGTGTTCGCTCTTTCTGAACAGCCCCAAATACAGCCCTACCTGGAATCTGAGAAGACTTGAAAAAAGGTCCCCAGAAATCGTGTACAGAGCCCCTTTCGCCCATCAAAATTTGCCCCGAAAGGAAGCCTTTGGGTAAAACTTAACTCCCCAGGGGAGCCTTTACGCAGCCCCACATGCAACTGGACTCTCTGTGTTCACTCTTTCTTAAAAACCCTAAATACATACCTACCCGGAATCTGAGAGAAAATGAAAATAGGACCCCAGAAAATGCATACAGAGCCCCTTTCACACATCAAATCTTGCCCCCAAAGGAAGCCTTTGGGTACAACTGAACTCCCCAGGGGAGCCTTTACGCAGCCCCCCATGCAACTGGACTCTCTGTGTTCGCTCTTTCTGAAGAACCCCAAATATCTCCCTATCCGGAATCTGAGAGGAATTGAAAATAGGACCCCAGAAATCGCCTACAGTGCCCATTTTGCCCATCAAAAATTGCCCCCAAAGGAAGCCTTTGGGTACAACTGAACTCCCCAGGGGAGCCTTTACGCAGCCCCACATGCAACTGGACTCTCTGTGTTCGCTCTTTCTGAACAGCCCTAAATACAGCCCTACCTGGAATCTGAGAGGAATTGAAAATAGGATCCCAGAAAACGTGTACAAGGCCCCTTTCAACCATCAAAAATTGCCCCCAAAGGAAGCCTTTGGGTACATCTGAACTCCCCAGGGGAGCCTTTATGCAGCCCCACATGCAACTGGACTCTCTGTGTTCGCTCTCTCTGAACAGCGCTAAATATCTCGCTACCTGGAATCTAAGACGAATTGAAAATACGACCCCAGAAAACGTGTACAAGGCCCATTTTTCCCATCAAAAATTGCCCCCAAAGGAAGTCTTTGGGTACAACTGAACTCCCCAGGGGAGCCTTCACTTAGCCCCACATGCGACTGGACTCTCTGTGTTCGCTCTTCCTGAACAACCCTATATATCTCCCTACCCGGAATCTGAGAGAAATTGAAAATAGGACCCCAGAAATCGCGTACAGAGCCCCTTACGCACATCAAAAATTGCCCCCAAAGGAAGCTTTTGGGTACAACTTAACTCCCCAGGGGAGCCTTTACGCAGCCCCACATGCAACTGGACTCTCTGTGTTCACTCTTTCTTAAAAACCCTGAATACATACCTACTCGGAATCTGAGAGAAAATGAAAATAGGACCCCAGGAAATGCCTACAGAGCCCATTTCACACATCAAAAATTGCCCCCAAAGGAAGCCTTTGGGTACAACTTAACTCCCCAGGGGAGCCTTTACGCAGCCCCACATGCAACTGGACTCTCTGTGTTCGCTCTTTCTGAACAAACCTAAATATCTCCCTACCCGGAATCTGAGAGGAATTGAAAATAGGACCCCAGAAAACGTGTACAAGGCGCAGTTTGCCCATCAAAAATTGCCCCCAAAGGAAGCCTTTGGGTACAACTGAACTCCCCAGGGGAGCCTTTACGCAGCCCCACATGCAACTGGACTCTCTGTGTTCGCTCTTTCTGAAAAGCACTAAATATCTCCCTACCAGGAAACTAACAGGAATTAAAAATACAACCCCAGAAAATGTGTACAAGGCCCATTTTTCCCATCAAAAATTACCCCAAAGGAAGTCTTTGGGTACAATCCTCTCAGATTCTGGGTAGGGAGATATTTGGGGTTGTTCAGAAAGAGCGAACACAGAGAGTCCAGTTGCATGTGGGGCTGCGTAAAGGCTCCCCTGGGGAGTTAAGTTGTACCCAAAAGCTTCCTTTCGGGGCAATTTTTGATGGGTGAAAGGGGCTCTGTACGCGATTTCTGGGGTCCTATTTTCAATTCCTCTCAGATTCCGTGTAGGGATGTCTTTAGCGTTGTTCAGAAAGAGCGAACACAGAGAGTCCAGTTGCATGTCGGGCTGCGTAAAGGCTCCCCTGGGGAGTTCAGTTGTACCCAAAGGCTTCCTTTGGGGGCAATTTTTGATGGGCAAAATGGGCCTTGTACACGTTTTCTGGGGTCCTATTTTCAATTCCTCTCAGATTCCGGATAGGGAGATATATGGGGTTCTTCAGAAAGAGCGAACACAGAGAGTCCAGTTGCATGGGGGGCTGCGTAAAGGCTCCCCTGGGGAGTTCAGTTGTACCCAAAGGCTTCCTTTGGGGGCAATTTTTGATGTGTGAAAGGGGCTCTGTATGCATTTTCTGGGGTCCTATTTTCATTTTCTCTCAGATTCCGGGTAGGTATGTATTTAGGGTTTTTAAGAAAAGCTAACACAGAGAGTCCAGTTGCATGTGGGGCTGCGTAAAGGCTCCCCTGGGGAGTTCAGTTGTACCGAAAGGCTTCCTTTGGGGGCAATTTTTGATGTGTGAAAGGGGCTCTGTAGGCATTTTCTGGGGTCCTATTTTCAATTTCTCTCAGATTCCGGGTAGGGAGATATATAGGGTTGTTCAGAAAGAGCGAACGCAAGGAGTCCAGCTGCATGTGAGGCTAAGTGAAGGCTCCCCTGGGGAGTTCAGTTGTACCCAAAGGCTTCCTTTGGGGGCAATTTTTGATGGGAAAAATGGGCCTTGTACACGTTTTCTGGGGTCCTATTTTCAATTCCTCTTAGATTCCGGGTAGGGAGATATTTGGCGCTGTTCAGAAAGAGCGAACACAGAGAGTCCAGTTGCATGGGGGGGCTGCGTACATGCTCCCCTGGGGAGTTCAGTTGTATCCAAAGGCTTCCTTTGGGGGCAATTTTTGATGGGTGAAAGGGGCTCTGTACGCGATTTCTGGGGTCCTATTTTCAATTTCTCTCAGATTCCGGGTAGGGGGATATATAGGGTTGTTCAGAAAAAGCGAACACATAGAGTCCAGTTGCATGTGGGGCTGCGTAAAGGCTCCCCTGGGGAGTTCAGTTGTACCCAAAGGCTTCCTTTGGGGGCAATTTTTGATGGGTGAAACGGGCTCTGTACGCGATTTCTGGGGTCCTATTTTCAATTCCTCTCAGATTCCAGGTAGGGATGTCTTTAGCGTTGTTCAGAACGAGCGAACACAGAGAGTCCAGTTGCATGTCGGGCTGCGTAAAGGCTCCCCTGGGGAGTTCAGTTGTACCCAAAGGCTTCCTTTGGGGGCAATTTTTGATGGGCAAAATGGGCCTTGTACACGTTTTCTGGGGTCCTATTTTCAATTCCTCTGAGATTCCGGATAGGGAGATATTTGGGGTTCTTCAGAAAGAGCGAACACAGAGAGTCCAGTTGCATGGGGGGCTGCGTAAAGGCTCCCCTGGGGAGTTCAGTTGTACCCAAAGGCTTCCTTTGGGGGCAATTTTTGATGGGTAAAATGGGCCTCCTACATGTTTTCTGGGGTCCTATTTTCAATTCCTCTCAGATTCCGGGTAGGGCTGTATTTAGGGCTGTTCAGAAAAAGCGAACACAGAGAGTCCAGTTGCATGTGGGGCTGCGTAAAGGCTCCCCTGGGGAGTTAAGTTGTACCCAAAAGCTTCCTTTCGGGGCAATTTTTGATGGGTGAAAGGGGCTCTGTACGCGATTTCTGGGGTCCTATTTTCAATTCCTCTCAGATTCCGTGTAGGGATGTCTTTAGCGTTGTTCAGAAAGAGCGAACACAGAGAGTCCAGTTGCATGTCGGGCTGCGTAAAGGCTCCCCTGGGGAGTTCAGTTGTACCCAAAGGCTTCCTTTGGGGGCAATTTTTGATGGGCAAAATGGGCCTTGTACACGTTTTCTGGGGTCCTATTTTCAATTCCTCTCAGATTCCGGATAGGGAGATATTTGGGGTTCTTCAGAAAGAGCGAACACAGTGAGTCCAGTTGCATGGGGGGCTGCGTAAAGGCTCCCCTGGGGAGTTCAGTTGTACCCAAAGGCTTCCTTTGGGGGCAATTTTTGATTGGAAAAAAAGCGCCTTGTACGCGTTTTCTGGGGTCCTATTTTCAATTCCTCTCAGATTACAGGTAGGGCTGTATTTAGGCCTGTTCAGAAAAAGCGAACACAGAGAGTCCAGTTGCATGTGGGGCTGCGTAAAGGCTCCCCTGGGGAGTTCAGTTGTACCCAAAGGCTTCCTTTGGGGGCAATTTTTGATGTGTGAAAGGGGCTCTGTATGCATTTTCTGGGGTCCTATTTTCATTTTCTCTCATATTCCGGGTAGGTATGTATTTAGGGTTTTTAAGAAAGAGTTAACACAGAGAGTCCAGTTGCATGTGGGGCTGCGTAAAGGCTCCCCTGGGGAGTTCAGTTGTACCCAAAGGCTTCCTTTGGGGGCAATTTTTGATGTGTGAAAGGGGCTCTATAGGCATTTTCTGGGGTCCTATTTTCATTTTCTCTCAGATTCCGGGTAGGTATGTATTCAGGGTTTTTAAGAAAGAGTGAACACAGAGAGTACAGTTGCATGTGGGGCTGCGTAAAGGCTCCCCTGGGGAGTTAAGTTGTACCCAAAAGCTTCCTTTCGGGGCAATTTTTGATGTGAGTAAGGGGCTCTGTACGCGATTTCTGGGGTCCTATTTTCAATTTCTCTCAGATTCCGGGTAGGGAGATGTATAGGGTTGTTCAGAAAGAGCGAACGCAAGGAGTCCAGCTGCATGTGAGGCTAAGTGAAGGCTCCCCTGGGGAGTTCAGTTGTACCCAAAGACTTCCTATGGGGGCAATTTTTGATGGGAAAAATGGGCCTTGTACACGTTTTCTGGGGTCCTATTTTCAATTCCTCTTAGATTCCGGGTAGGGAGATATTTGGCGCTGTTCAGAAAGAGCGAACACAGAGAGTCCAGTTGCATGGGGGGGCTGCGTACATGCTCCCCTGGGGAGTTCAGTTGTATCCAAAGGCTTCCTTTGGGGGCAATTTTTGATGGGTGAAAGGGGCTCTGTACGCGATTTCTGGGGTCCTATTTTCAATTTCTCTCAGATTCCGGGTAGGGGGATATATAGGGTTGTTCAGAAAAAGCGAACACAGAGAGTCCAGTTGCATGTGGGGCTGCGTAAAGGCTCCCCTGGGGAGTTCAGTTGTACCCAAAGGCTTCCTTTGGGGGCAATTTTTGATGGGTGAAACGGGCTCTGTACGCGATTTCTGGGGTCCTATTTTCAATTCCTCTCAGATTCCAGGTAGGGATGTCTTTAGCGTTGTTCAGAACGAGCGAACACAGAGAGTCCAGTTGCATGTCGGGCTGCGTAAAGGCTCCCCTGGGGAGTTCAGTTGTACCCAAAGGCTTCCTTTGGGGGCAATTTTTGATGGGCAATATGGGCCTTGTACACGTTTTCTGGGGTCCTATTTTCAATTCCTCTCGATTCCAGGTAGGGCTGTATTTAGGGCTGTTCAGAAAAAGCGAACACAGAGAGTCCAGCTGCATGTCGGGCTGCGTAAAGGCTCCCCTGGGGAGTTCAGTTGTACCCAAAGGCTTCCTTTGGGGGCAATTTTTGATGGGCAAAATGGGCCTTGTACACGTTTTCTGGGGTCCTATTTTCAATTCCTCTCAGATTCCGGATAGGGAGATATTTGGGGTTCTTCAGAAAGAGCGAACACAGAGAGTCCAGTTACATGGGGGGCTGCGTAAAGGCTCCCCTGGGGAGTTCAGTTGTACCCAAAGGCTTCCTTTGGGGGCAATTTTTGATGGGTAAAAGGGGCCTCGTACATGTTTTCTGGGGTCCTATTTTCAATTCCTCTCAGATTACAGGTAGGGCTGTATTTAGGGCTGTTCAGAAAAAGCGAACACAGAGAGTCCAGTTGCATGTGGGGCTGCGTAAAGGCTCCCCTGGGGAGTTCAGTTGTACCCAAAGGCTTCCTTTGGGGGCAATTTTTGATGTGTGAAAGGGGCTCTGTATTCATTTTCTGGGGTCCTATTTTCATTTTCTCTCATATTCCGGGTAGGTATGTATTTAGGGTTTTTAAGAAAGTGTGAACACAGAGAGTCCAGTTGCATGTGGGGCTGCGTAAAGGCACCCCTGGGGAGTTCAGTTGTACCCAAAGGCTTCCTTTGGGGGCAATTTTTGATGTGTGAAAGGGGCTCTGTAGGCATTTTCTGGAGTCCTATTTTCATTTTCTCTCAGATTCCGGGTAGGTATGTATTCAGGGTTTTTAAGAAAGAGTGAACACAGAGAGTCCAGTTGCATGTGGGGCTGCGTAAAGGCTCCCCTGGGGAGTTCAGTTGTACCCAAAGGCTTCCTTTGGGGGCAATTTTTGATGGGTGAAAGGGGCTCTGTACGCGATTTCTGGGGTCCTATTTTCAATTCCTCTCGATTCCAGGTAGGGCTGTATTTAGGGCTCTTCAGAAAAAGCGAACACAGAGAGTCCAGCTGCATGTGGGGCTGCCTAAAAGCTCCCCTGGGGAGTTCAGTTGTACCCAAAGGCTTCCTTTGGGGGCAATTTTTGATGGGCAAAATGGGCCTTGTACACGTTTTCTGGGGTGGTATTTTCAATTCCTCTCAGATTCCGGATAGGGAGATATTTGGGGTTCTTCAGAAAGAGCGAACACAGAGAGTCCAGTTGCATGGGGGGCTGCATAAAGGCTCCCCTGGGGAGTTCAGTTGTACCCAAATGCTTCCTTTGGGGGCAATTTTGATGGGTGAAAGGGGCTCTGTACGCGATTTCTGGGGTCCTATTTTCAATTCCTCTCAGATTCCGGGTAGGGATGTATTTAGGGTTGTTCAGAAAGAGCGAACACAGAGAGTCCAGTTGCATGTGGGGCTGCGTAAAGGCTCCCCTGCGGCGTTCAGTTGTACCCAAAGGCTTCCTTTGGGGGCAATTTTTGATGGGCAAAAGGGGCTCTGTACGCGTTTTCTGGGGTCCTATTTTCAATTCCTCTCACATTCCGGGAAGGGATGTCTTTAGGGTTGTTCAGAAAAAGCGAACACAGAGAGTCCAGTTGCATGTGGGGCTGCGTAAAGGCTCCCCTGGGGAGTTCAGTTGTCCCCAAAGGGTTCCTTTGGGGGCAATTTTTGATGTGTGAAAGGGGCTGTGTACGCGATTTCTGGGGTCCTATTTTCAATTTTCTCTCAGATTCCGGGTAGGTATGTAGTTAGGGTTTTTAAGAAAGAGTGAACACAGAGAGTCCAGTTGCATGTGGGGCTGCATAAAGGCTCCCCTGGGGAGTTCAGTTGTACCCAAAGGCTTCCTTTGGGGGCAAGTTTTGATGGGCAAAATGGGCCTTGTACACCTTTTCTGGGGTCCTATTTTAAATTCCTCTCGATTCCAGGTAGGGCTGTATCTAGGGCTGTTCAGAAAAAGCGAACACAGAGAGTCCAGCTGCATGTGGGGCTGCCTAAAGGCTCCCCTGGGGAGTTCAGTTGTACCCAAAGGCTTCCTTTGGGGGCAATTTTTCATGGGCAAAATGGGCCTTGTACACGTTTTCTGGGGTGGTATTTTCAATTCCTCTCAGATTCCGGATAGGGAGATATTTGGGGTTCTTCAAAAAGAGCGAACACAGAGAGTCCAGTTGCATGGGGGGCTGCGTAAAGGCTCCCCTGGGGAGTTCAGTTGTACCCAAAGGCTTCCTTTGGGGGCAATTTTTGATGGGCAAAATGGGCCTTGTACACGTTTTCTGGGGTCCTATTTTCAATTCCTCTCAGATTCCAGGTAGGGCTGTATTTAGGGCTGTTCAGAAAAAGCGTACACAGAGAGTCCAGTTGCATGTGGGGCTGCGTAAAGGCTCCCCTGGGGAGTTCAGTTGTACCCAAAGGCTTCCTTTGGGGGCAATTTTTGATGGGCAAAATGGGCCTTGTACATGTTTTCTGGGGTCCTATTTTCAATTCCTCTCAGATTCCAGGTAGGGCTGTATTTAGGGCTGTTCAGAAAAAGCGAACACAGAGAGTCCAGTTGCATGTGGGGCTGCGTAAAGGCTCCCCTGGGGAGTTCAATTGTACCCAAAGGCTTCCTTTGGGGGCAATTTATGATGTGTGAAAGGGGCTCTGTATGCATTTTCTGGGGTCCTATTTTCATTTTCTCTCAGATTCCGGGTAGGTATGTATTTAGGGTTTATAAGAAAGAGTGAACACAGAGAGTCCAGTTGCATGTGGGGCTGCGTACAGGCTCCCCTGGGGAGTTCAGTTGTACCCAAAGGCTTCCTTTGGGGGCAATTTTTGATGTGTGAAAGGGGCTCTGTATGCATTTTCTGGGGTCCAATTTTCATTTTCTCTCAGATTCCGGGTAGGTATGTAATCAGGGTTTTTAAGAAAGAGTGAACACAGAGAGTCCAGTTGCATGTGGGGCTGTGTAAAGGCTCCCCTGGGGAGTTCAGTTGTACCCAAAAGCTTCCATTCGGGGAATTTTTTGATGTGCGTAAGGGGCTCTGTACGCGATTTCTGGGGTCCTATTTTCAATTTCTCCCAGATTCCGAGTAGGGAGATATATAGGGTTGTTCAGAAAGAGTGAACGCAAGGAGTCCAGCTGCATGTGGGTCTAAGTGAAGGCTCCCCTGGGGAGTTCAGCCGTACCCAATGGCTTCCTTTGGGGGCAATTATTGATGGGCAAAATGGGCTCTGTACGCATTTTCTGGGGTCCTTTTTTCAATTCCTCTCAGATTCCGGGTAGGGAGATATTTAGGGTTGTTCAGAAAGAGCGAACACAGAGAGTCCAGTTGCATGTGGGGCTGCGTAAAGGCTCCCCTAGGGAGTTCAGTTGTACCCAAAGGCTTCCTTTGGGGGCAATTTTTGACGGGTGAAAGGGGCTCTTTACGTGATTTCTGGGGTTCGATTTTAAATTCCTCTCAGATTCCGGGTAGGGATGTCTTTAGGGCTGTTCAGAAAGAGCGAACACAGAGAGTCCAGTTGCATGTGGGGCTGCGTAAAGGTTCCCCTGGGGAGTTCAGTTGTACCCAAAGGCTTCCTTTGGGGGCAATTTTTGATGGGTGAAAGTGGTTCTGTACGCGATTTCTTGGGTCCTATTTTCAATTCCTCTCAGATTCCGGGTAGGGAGATATTTGCGGTTGTTCAGAAAGAGCGAACATAGAGAATACATTTGCATGTGACTCTGCGTAAAGGCTCCCCTGGGGAGTTCAGCCATACCAAAGACTTCCTTTGGGGACAATTTTTGATGGTTGAAAAGGGCTCTGTATGCGTTTTCTGGGGTCTTATTTTAAATTCCATCAGATTCCGGTTAGGGAGATATTTAGCGTTGTTCAGAAAGAGCGAACACAGAGAGTCCAGTTGCATGTGGGGCTGCGTAAAGGCTCCCCTGGGGAGTTCAGTTGTACCCAAAGGCTTCCTTTGGGGGTAATTTTTGATGTGCGGAAGGGGCTCTGTACGTTTTTCTGGGGTCCTATTTTCAATTCCTCTCAGATTCCGGGTAGGGATGTATTTAGGGTTGTTCAGAAAGAGCGAACACAGAGAGTCCAGTTGCATGTGGGGCTGCGTAAAGGCTCCCCTGGGGAGTTCAGTTGTACCCAAAGGCTTCCTTTTGGGGCAATTTTTGATGGTTGAAAAGGGCTCTGTACGCGATTTTTAGGGTCCTATTTACAATTCCTCTCAGATTACAGGTAGGGATGTATTTAGGGTTCTTCAGAAAGAGCGAACACAGAGAGTCCAGTTGCATGTGGGGCTGCGTAAAGGCTCCCCTGGGGAGTTCAGCCGTACCCAAAGGCTTCCTTTGGGGGCAATTATTGATGGGCAAAATGGGCGTTGTACGCATTTTCTGGGGTCCTATTTTCAATTCCTCTCAGATTCCGGGTAGGGATGTCTTTAGGGTTGTTCAGAAAAAGCGAACACAGAGAGTCCAGTTGCATGTGGGGCTGCGTAAAGGCTCCCCTGGGGAGTTCAGTTGTCCCCAAAGGGTTCCTTTGGGGGCAATTTTTGATGTGTGAAAGGGGCTGTGTACGCGATTTCTGGGGTCCTATTTTCAATTTTCTCTCAGATTCCGGGTAGGTATGTAGTTAGGGTTTTTAAGAAAGAGTGAACACAGAGAGTCCAGTTGCATGTGGGGCTGCGTAAAGTCTCCCCTGGGGAGTTCAGTTGTACCCAAAGGCTTCCTTTGGGGGCAATTTTTGATGGGCAAAATGGGCCTTGTACACGTTTTCTGGGGTCCTATTTTCAATTCCTCTCGATTCCAGGTAGGGCTGTATCTAGGGCTGTTCAGAAAAAGCGAACACAGAGAGTCCAGCTGCATGTGGGGCTGCCTAAAGGCTCCCCTGGGGAGTTCAGTTGTACCCAAAGGCTTCCTTTGGGGGCAATTTTTCATGGGCAAAATGGGCCTTGTACACGTTTTCTGGGGTCCTATTTTCAATTCCTCTCAGATTCCTGATAGGGAGATATTTGGGGTTCTTCAGAAAGAGCGAACACAGAGAGTCCAGTTGCATGGGGGGCTGCGTAAAGGCTCCCCTGGGGAGTTCAGTTGTACCCAAAGGCTTCCTTTGGGGGCAATTTTTGATGGGCAAAATGGGCCTTGTACACGTTTTCTGGGGTCCTATTTTCAATTCCTCTCAGATTCCAGGTAGGGCTGTATTTAGGGCTGTTCAGAAAAAGCGTACACAGAGAGTCCAGTTGCATGTGGGGCTGCGTAAAGGCTCCCCTGGGGAGTTCAGTTGTACCCAAAGGCTTCCTTTGGGGGCAATTTTTGATGGGCAAAATGGGCCTTGTACATGTTTTCTGGGGTCCTATTTTCAATTCCTCTCAGATTCCAGGTAGGGCTGTATTTAGGGCTGTTCAGAAAAAGCGAACACAGAGAGTCCAGTTGCATGGGGGGCTGCGTAAAGGCTCCCCTGGGGAGTTCAGTTGTACCCAAAGGCTTCCTTTGGGGGCAATTTATGATGTGTGAAAGGGGCTCTGTATGCATTTTCTGGGGTCCTATTTTCATTTTCTCTCAGATTCCGGGTAGGTATGTATTTAGGGTTTATAAGAAAGAGTGAACACAGAGAGTCCAGTTGCATGTGGGGCTGCGTACAGGCTCCCCTGGGGAGTTCAGTTGTACCCAAAGGCTTCCTTTGGGGGCAATTTTTGATGTGTGAAAGGGGCTCTGTATGCATTTTCTGGGGTCCAATTTTCATTTTCTCTCAGATTCCGGGTAGGTATGTAATCAGGGTTTTTAAGAAAGAGTGAACACAGAGAGTCCAGTTGCATGTGGGGCTGTGTAAAGGCTCCCCTGGGGAGTTCAGTTGTACCCAAAAGCTTCCTTTGGGGGTAATTTTTGATGTGCGGAAGGGGCTCTGTACATTTTTCTGGGGTCCTATTTTCAATTCCTCTCAGATTCCGGGTAGGGATGTATTTAGGGTTGTTCAGAAAGAGCGAACACAGAGAGTCCAGTTGCATGTGGGGCTGCGTAAAGGCTCCCCTGGGGAGTTCAGTTGTACCCAAAGGCTTCCTTTTGGGGCAATTTTTGATGGTTGAAAAGGGCTCTGTACGCGATTTCTGGGGTCCTATTTTCAATTCCTCTCAGATTACAGGTAGGGATGTATTTAGGGTTGTTCAGAAAGAGCGAACACAGAGAGTCCAGTTGCATGTGGGGCTGCGTAAAGGCTCTCCTGGGGAGTTCAGTTGTACCGAAAGGCTTCCTTTGGGGGCAATTTTTGATGGGCGAAATGAGCTCTGTACGCGATTTCTGGAGTCCTATTTTCAATTCCTCTCAGATTCCGGGTAGGGATATATTTAGCATTGTTCAGAATGAGCGAACACAGAGAATATTCAATGTTTTGTTGGCAAGGGTATAGTAATGAAGCAGTTTTTGTCTTTCATTGGGACTATTAAAGGCTGATCTCTCTGAAGAGCTTGATTTTGTCTGCTTTTCTTGATGGTAGCCATCATGGCCCTCAGTCTCTTACTTGTGTGTATTCGTGCTTATGTGCGGTTTTCTGGTCCCGGTTCTGTAGTTTTTGACTACTCTTTCTGGTTTAGGGGGAGAGATGGCTTCCTGCATTGCTCTGGCTGGCCCTCCCTGCACCGCCCCCCTCCCCCTGCCGCCCCTGGCTGGAGCCGGCCCACCCTGGCCCCACCTCATTGAAGCTGTGAGGAGCTGAAGAAGAGCTAGTGAAAGAGAGGTATTGCAGCAGGTAGGATGTGCCTGTGAGGTGCCTGAGGATCTGTTTTTTTTTTTTTTTGTGACTGCTTCTTGCAGTCTTAGAGAGGTGAATCCTCTCCGGAGTGCTGAGGAAAGGCAGGAGGGTTGTCAGCCCAGTCAGTGTCCCTAAGCAAGGGTCCCCCTAAGGCAAGTCTCTGAAGTGCTTCCCCTCTGTTTTAGTGGTGCTGTGGTACACGTTGCTCAGAATCTGCTGGGGGTCTGAGGTGGGGGGGGAGCTGCTTGTACACTGTTCGAGCCTGCGTTGAGGGGGGAGGTTTGGAGCTGCTTCTACACCTTTGGGGCTGGCATCTGGGGTAGAGGGGTTGGGTGCAGGTTGTATGCTGTAGTGGCCTGTGTTTGGGGCGGGCTTGGGGCCTGCATCTGGGGGAGGGGTGGGAGCTGTTTGTACACCTTTGGGGCCTGCATCTGGGGGTGGTTGGGAACTGCTTGTCCACTGTAGGGGCCTGCATCTTGAGGGAGGGTTGGGGCTGTTTGTACAACTTTGGGGCCTGCATCTAGGGGGTGTTGGGATCTGCTTGTATACTGTAAGGGCCTGTGTCTGGAGGGGGCTTGGGGCCTGTGTCTCGGGGGTTTTTGAGCTGGTTGTACACCTTCGGGGCTTGCGTCCATGGGGGGTTGGAGCCTGCCTCTGGGTGTGGGGTTTGGAGTTGCTGGTGCACTGTAAGGGCCTGCGTTGGGGGGGATTTTGAGGAGGCTGTACACCTTTGGGGCCTGTGTCTGTGGGGGGTCAGGGCCTGTGTCTAGAGGGTTGGGAACTGCTTGTACAATGTAGGAATCTGTTTCTGCGAGGGTTGGGAGCTGTTTGTACAACTTTGGGGCCAGCATCTGGGGGTGGCTGGGAGCTGCTTGTACACTGTAGGGGCCTGTGTTTGGGGGGGCTTGGGGGCCTCCCTCGGGGGGGGGGGGGGGGGTTGGGAGCTGCTTATATAGGGTAGGGGGCCTGCCTTTTGCAGGGGTTGGGAGCTGCTTGTAGAATTTGGGGCCCTGTGTCTGGGGGGGGTTGGGGCCTGTGTCTCAGGGGTGTTGTGAACTGGTTGTACACCTTTGGGGCCTGTCTCTGGGGGGGAGCTACTTGTACACCTTTTGGGCCTGTATTTGAGGGGGGGTGGGAGCTGCTTGTACACTTTAGGGGCCTGGGTCTTGGAGGGGGGTCTGGGCTGTTTGTACACCTTTGTGGCCTGTATTTGGTGGGGGTGGGTGCCTGTGCCTGGGGGAGTTGGGAGGTGCATGTACACTCTAGGTGCCTCCGTTTGGGGGTCTTTGGGGCCTCCCTTTGACAGGGAGGGAGTTGGGAGTTGGTTGTGCACCTCTGCGTCCCATGTGTTTTTTTTTTGGGGGGGGGGGGGGGGCGCGGGGGGTTGGGACCTGTCTCTGAAGGGGCGGGTTGTGAGCTGCTTGTATACCTTTGGGACCTGTATCTGGGGGGGGTGGGGCCCGGGTCTGGGGCCTGTGTCTGGGTGGAGTCCAGTTCTTGGGAGGGGGTGGCAGCTGCTTGTGGGCAGTTGGGGTCTGCATCTGGGTGTGGTCGGTGCCTGCTTCTGTTGGCAGTTTGGGGCCTGCTTGTAGACTTGTGCAGCCTGGGTTTGGGGGCTTTTCTGTAATGTTTGGGGTGTGCATTTTTTCTTTGGGATGCATCTTTGTAGTGGTTTAACCCGGCCGGCAGCTAAACACCACACAGCCATTCGCTCACCCTCCCCCCTCCCTCTCTGGGACGGGGGAGAGAAATGGAAAGTGAGGCCTGTGAGTTGAGATAAAGACAGTTTAATAAGACAAGAAAATAATAATAGTAATAATAATAATAATAATAATAGTAATAATAATCATAATGATACAATGATGATAATAGTACTACTAATAATAACATGTACAAACAAGTGATGCACAATGCAATTGCTCACCACCCGCTGACCGATGCCCAGTCTAACCCCGAGCAGTCCGGCCCGCCCTCCCCCCGGCTAGCCACCCTATATATTGTTTAGCGTGACGTCAGATGGTATGGAATACCCCTTTGGCTAGTTTGGGTCACCTGTTCTGGGTCTGTCCCCTCCCAGTTCTTGCTGCACCCCCAGCCTGCCTGTTGACAGGACAGAGCAAGAAGTTGAGATGTCCTTGGCTTAGTACAAGCACTGCTCTGCAATAATTAAAACATCGGGGTGTTATCAGCACTCTTCTCATTCTAAGCCAAAGCATAGCATTCCACCGGCTACTAGGAACAAAATTAACTCTGTTCTAACTGAAACCAGGACATCTATCCACCCCTTATTCCATACCATTTATGTCATGCTCAGGTTACATTCTTTTCCATACATTCTAGTTAGTCACCATTTTTATCTAGGGTATATAGTAGTCATGATAGTGATAACATACAATATTATATAGTAATTAACATGGTACAATCCAATTCATGGGCTATTCTCACCCAGTATTAAATCCCCTTGAGGTACACACCGGACCTCTCCGTTCTTTTGCATCACCCACCACGTATATCCAGGTCCCTGAGCAAAAGTAATTCCACGAATGGGTTTGCCTTTTCCTGAGGCAGGAGTAGCCCAGACCGTTTTACCCAGCATATTTCTTACATGCACTACAGGAACTTTATCCCCATCTACAGTACGTAACAGGTTTGATTGGGCAGGTCCAGTTCGGTTGGCAGATCCCCTAGTATTGACTAACCAGGTGGCCTTTGCCAAATGCGTATCCCAATTTTTGAATGTCCCAGCACCCATTGCTTTCAATGTAGTCTTTAACAGTCCATTATATCGTTCAACTTTCCCGGAGGCTGGTGCATGATAGGGGATGTGATACACCCACTCAATACCATGTTCTTTGGCCCAAGTGTCTATAAGGTTGTTTCGGAAATGAGTTCCATTGTCTGACTCTATTCTTTCTGGGGTGCCATGTCGCCATAGGACTTGTTTTTCAAGGCCCAGGATAGTGTTCCGGGCGGTGGCATGAGGCACAGGATATGTTTCCAGCCATCCAGTGGTTGCTTCCACCATTGTAAGTACATGGCGCTTGCCATTGCGAGTTTGAGGGAGTGTGATGTAATCAATCTGCCAGGCCTCTCCATATTTATATTTCAGCCATCGTCCTCCATACCAAAGAGGCTTTGACCGTTTGGCTTGCTTGATTGCAGCACATGTTTCACAGTCATGAATAACCTGTGTTATAGTGTCCATGGTCAGGTCCACCCCTCGATCACGAGCCCATCTGTATGTTGCATCTCTACCTTGATGGCCTGAGGTGTCATGGGCCCATCGGGCTATAAATAATTCACCTTTATGCTGCCAATCCAGGTCCACCTGAGCTACTTCAGTCTTAGCAGCCTGATCCACCTGCTGGTTGTTTTGATGTTCTTCAGTAGCCCGATTCTTGGGCATATGAGCATCTACGTGGCGTACCTTTACAGCCAGGTTCTCCACCCGAGCAGCAATATCTTGCCACAATGCAGCAGCCCAGATGGGTTTGCCCCTGCGCTGCCAGTTGTTTTGCTTCCATTGCTGTAACCATCCCCACAGGGCATTTGCTACCATCCATGAATCAGTGTAGAGATAGAGAACCGGCCATTTTTCTCGTTCAGCAATGTCTAAAGCCAGCTGAATGGCCTTTACTTCTGCAAACTGACTCGATTCACCTTCTCCCTCAGCAGCTTCTGCAACTCGTCGTGTAGGGCTCCATACAGCAGCCTTCCATCTCCGATGCTTCCCCACAATACGACAAGACCCATCAGTGAACAGGGCATATTTCTTCTCATTCTCTGGTAACTGGTTGTACAGTGGGGCTTCTTCAGCACGACCCACCTCCTCCTCTGATGATATCCCAAAGTATTTGCCTTCTGGCCAGTCCATAATCACTTCCAATATCCCTGGGCGACTGGGGTTTCCTATTCGAGCCCGCTGAGTAATCAGTGCAACCCACTTGCTCCATGTAGCATCGGTTGCATGATGTGTAGAGGAGACCCTTCCTTTGAACATCCAGCCTAGTACTGGCAATCGGGGTGCTAGGAGGAGCTGCGCTTCAGTACCGACCACCTCCGAAGCAGATCGAACTCCTTCATATGCTGCCAATATTTCCTTTTCCGTTGGAGTGTAGCGGGCCTCAGATCCTCTGTATCCCCGACTCCAAAACCCCAGGGGCCGACCTCGAGTTTCCCCAGGTTCTTTCTGCCAGAGGCTCCAGGTGGGGCCGTTCTCCCCGGCTGCAGTGTAGAGCACATTCTTCACTTCTGGTCCTGTTCGGACTGGCCCAAGGGCTACTGCATGAACTATTTCCTGCTTAATTTGTTCAAAGGCCTGCCGTTGCTCAGGGCCCCATTCAAACTCATTCTTCTTACGGGTTACTTGGTAAAGCGGGTTTACGATCAGACTGTAATTTGGAATGTGCATTCTCCAAAACCCCACAACACCTAGGAAAGTTTGTGTTTCTTTTTTGCTAGTTGGTGGAGACATAGCTGTTATTTTGTTGATCACATCCATTGGAATTTGACGACGTCCATCTTGCCATTTTATTCCTAAAAACTGGATCTCTCGTGCAGGTCCTTTGACTTTATTTTGTTTTATGGCAAAACCAGCTTTCAGAAGGATTTGGACTATCTTCTTTCCTTTCTCGAAAACTTCCTCTGCTGTGTCACCCCACACAATAATGTCATCGATGTACTGCAAGTGTTCAGGAGCTTCCCCCTGCTCCAGTGCAGATTGAATCAGTCCATGGCAAATGGTAGGGCTGTGTTTCCACCCCTGGGGCAGCCGATTCCAAGTATATTGGACTCCCCTCCAAGTGAAAGCAAATTGTGGCCTGCACTCTGCTGCTAGAGGGATGGAGAAAAATGCATTAGCGATATCAATTGTGGCGTACCACTTGGCTGCCTTCGATTCAAGTTCGTACTGGAGTTCCAGCATGTCCGGCACTGCAGCACTCAATGGTGGCGTGACTTCGTTCAGGCCACGATAGTCCACTGTTAGTCTCCACTCACCATTAGACTTTCGCACTGGCCATATGGGACTATTGAAAGGTGAATGAGTCTTGCTGATCACTCCTTGGCTCTCCAATTGACGAATTAGCTTATGGATGGGAATCAGGGAGTCTCGGTTAGTGCGATATTGCCGCCGGTGCACAGTTGTAGTAGCAATTGGCACTTGCTGTTCTTCGACCCTCAGCAACCCCACAACAGAGGGGTCCTCTGAAAGACCAGGCAAGGTAGATAATTGTTTAATGCCCTCCGTCTCTAAGGCAGCTATACCAAAAGCCCAGCGGAACTCTTTTGGATCCTTGAAATATCCTCTTCTAAGATAGTCTATGCCAAGGATACATGGAGCATCCGGGCCAGTCACGATGGGATGCTTTTCCCACTCATTCCCAGTCAGACTCACTTCAGCCTCCAATACAGTCAACTGCTGAGATCCCCCTGTCACTCCACAAATACAGATGGACTCTGGCCCTTTATAGCTCGATGGCATTAGAGTACATTGTGCACCGGTGTCTACTAAAGCCTTATACTTCTGTGCGTTTGACGTGCCAGGCCATCGAATCCACACAGTCCAATAAACTCGATTGTCCCTTTCCTCCCGCTGGCTGGAGGCAGGGCCCCCCTAATCCTGGTCAGAATCTTCTTCAATTCTGGGTTTGAAGGACTGTCTGCTGGAAGTTGGAGCAGCAACCTTTTCAGAGAATCCCTTTTTCCCGATTGTTTTCTTTTGCAACTCACGTACCCGTGCCTCTAGGGTTGCGGTGGATTTTCCATCCCATTTTCTCATGTCCTCTCCATGGTCTCGTAAGTAAAACCACAGGGTGGCACGGGGTGAGTATCCACCATATTGTCTTCTTTGTGTAGATGACCGCCTACCCCTGATAGCTGAGACACTGCTTTGTACAGGTGCGAAGGAGAATAATCTCTCTTCAAGTTGGTGAACCTTTTCAGAAAGTTTCTCCCAAGTATTCTCTTTTGGTCGGTGGACACTGGTTTGTTCAGGTGGGGAGGAAGATAGATTCTCTTTAAGTTGGTGGAACTCTTCAGAAAGTTTCTCCACAGCTGAGACGCAGGCCTGTAAGGAAGAGGAGAGACTTTCTTCGTACTGCCGGAGTTGTTTAGCCACTTCATCTATTATGGGTTCCTCATCCTTTTTCCAGGCCATTACTGCCAATGAGCTGGCATATGATGATGGTGCACTCCGTACAAACTTCCGCCACATGGGTCGTGTACACCTGACTCCATCTGGATCTTTGGATGTTTGTCCGGGGACTGGATCCTCATAAATCACTTCCCGTACGGCTAATTCCCTCAGGTACTGGATTCCCTTCTCCATAGTGGTCCACTTGCCTGGTACACATAAAAGTTCTTCCTTGAAGGGATACCTTTCCCTCACAGCTGAGAGGAGACGCCTCCAGAGGCTGTGAGATTGTGCTCCATTTGCAATTGCTTTGTCAATGCCTGCGTCTCTAGCAAGGGATCCCAGCCGTCTGGCTTCAATGCCAGACAATTCCACACAATTGGCTCCAGCGTCCCAACACCAGAGTAGCCAGGTGACAAGCTGCTCACCTATACAGCGACCAAAATCTTTTCGCACATCTCGTAACTCACGCTCGTTTAGGTTTCGGGTAGTTATTGTTGCTTTTTCGGCGTCGTCATCTTCCTCCTCCTGAATCCCTGATGGCCCAGCATCGTCGTCTCCATCAGATTTGGTAGAAGATTCTCTGCGTTCTAAACGACCTGAATCTCTATACCATCTTTTCATCTTGTGTACCGGGGCTACTTGCACTGCTACAGCTCGTCTCTCTGGCCCCGTTACAAGGTCTGCCACAGGGATTGGAATACCCTCTGCAGGGTCAACTTGCACTGCTACAGCTCGTTTCTCTGACCCCATTACAGGGCCTGCCACAGGGATTGGAATACCCTCTGCAGGGTCGACTTGCACTGCTACAGCTCGTTTCTCTGACCCCGTTACAGGGCCTGCCACAGGGGTTAGAATACCCTCTGCAGGGTCGACTTGCACTGCTACAGCTCGTTTCTCTGACCCCGTTACAGGGCCTGCCACAGGGGTTAGAATACCCTCTGCAGGGTCGACTTGCACTGCAACAGCTCGTTTCTCTGACCCGGTTACAGGGCCTGCCACAGGGGTTGGAATACCCCCGGCAGGGTCGACTTGCACTGCAACAGCTCGTTTCTCTGACCCAGCCACAGGAGCTGGAGCAGCTGCAGGAGCTGGAGCTGGAGCGTCTGCAGGAACCGGAGCGAGAGCAGCTGCAGGACCTGGAACTGGAGTGTCTGCAGGAGCTGGAACTGGAGCGGCTGCAGAGTCCACCGTAGGAGTCGCAGTGGCCATTGGATCTGTCACAGGACTTGGAGTGGCCGCAGGGTCTGTCACTAAGTTGATAGCAGTATCAATGGCAGCTCGATAGGCATGAGCCAGGCCCCAGCACGTTATAATGATTTGTGTTACTTTGGAACTGCCAGAGTCATGACACCTTTTTTTCAAACATTCTGCCAGTTTTTTAGGATTTTTCAGTTGTTCAGGGGTGAATTTCCAAAACACTGGGGGTGCTAACTGCTCTAAATGTCTGCCCATATCCTCCCATACTCCCTGCCACCCACAACTATACTGCCTCCGGGCAGATCTCCGAATGAGCTTCCCAAATAGTTGTTTAACTTTAAGCAAAACCTGAAGCACATTCAGGAGGCATACGAGCAAGACCATGCTGGTCTGAGTATCCCAAGGATATTCAATATCTTGGAGAGCTATTGTAACAAGCTTGGAAGATAAGAGGGTGGTGAAGGAGAAAGGGAGGGTGATCAAAGAGGATAAGGGGGTGGTGAAGGAGAAAGGGAGAGTGATCGAGTAAGGGAAAATATCTTCCCCTTTCCCCTCCACAGATTCACTCCCTGATGAAAAGAAACAACAGGTATAATTGCTAATAGTTTCCAAGATACGGTTTCCAAAGTATAAAGTCGACGATGTTACTGAGTACAAATACCAAGTTAGAGTCATGACCAGATATTTCATCGTCTCATAAGCCACTGTTACAAGACACAGTACCATAATGGTCTGAAACCAGGGCCCGGACAGGATAAACAACATGACAGAGAGCACATACGGAAAATAATGTGCTATAATGCTCAATTTGAAAAACAGGCGCAGCAGACTTGAGATTAAAGCAATCAGCATTATGACAAGTGACTATTAAGCAGGTCTAATACTTATAACAATCTTAGTTTAACACACTCTGATCAGGTCTGCCGTTATCTCAACCTTTCGTGCCCCACGTTGGGCGCCAAAAAGACTGCAGTGGTTTAACCCGGCCGGCAGCTAAACACCACACAGCCGTTCGCTCACCCTCCCCCCTCCCTCTCTGGGACGGGGGAGAGAAATGGAAAGTGAGGCCTGTGAGTTGAGATAAAGACAGTTTAATAAGACAAGAAAATAATAATAGTAATAATAATAATAATAATAATAATAATAGTAATAATAATAATAATGATACAATGATGATAATAGTACTACTAATGTACATGTACAAACAAGTGATGCACAATGCAATTGCTCACCACCCGCTGACCGATGCCCAGCCTAACCCCGAGCAGTCCGGCCCGCCCTCCCCCCGGCTAGCCACCCTATATATTGTTTAGCGTGACGTCAGATGGTATGGAATACCCCTTTGGCTAGTTTGGCTAGTTTGGCTAGTACGCGTTTTCTGCGGTCCTATTTTCAATTCCTCTCAGATTCCAGTTAGGGATGTATTTAGCGTTGTTCAGAAAGAGCGAACACAGAGAGTCCAGTTGCATGTGGGGCTGCGTAAAGGCTCCCCTGGGGAGTTAAGTTGTACCCAAAAGCTTCCTTTCGGGGCAATTTTTGATGGGTGAAAGGGGCTCTGTACGCGATTTCTGGGGTCCTATTTTCAATTCCTCTCAGATTCCGTGTAGGGATGTCTTTAGCGTTCTTCAGAAAGAGCGAACACAGAGAGTCCAGTTGCATGTCGGGCTGCGTAAAGGCTCCCCTGGGGAGTTCAGTTGTACCCAAAGGCTTCCTTTGGGGGCAATTTTTGATGGGCAAAATGGGCCTTGTACACGTTTTCTGGGGTCCTATTTTCAATTCCTCTCAGATTCCGGATAGGGAGATATTTGGGGTTCTTCAGAAAGAGCGAACACAGAGAGTCCAGTTGCATGGGGGGCTGCGTAAAGGCTCCCCTGGGGAGTTCAGTTGTACCCAAAGGCTTCCTTTGGGGGCAATTTTTGATTGGAAAAAAAGCGCCTTGTACGCGTTTTCTGGGGTCCTATTTTCAATTCCTCTCAGATTACAGGTAGGGCTGTATTTAGGCCTGTTCATAAAAAGCGAACACAGAGAGTCCAGTTGCATGTGGGGCTGCGTAAAGGCTCCCCTGGGGAGTTCAGTTGTACCCAAAGGCTTCCTTTGGGGGCAATTTTTGATGTGTGAAAGGGGCTCTGTATGCATTTTCTGGGGTCCTATTTTCATTTTCTCTCATATTCCGGGTAGGTATGTATTTAGGGTTTTTAAGAAAAGTTAACACAGAGAGTCCAGTTGCATGTGGGGCTGCGTAAAGGCTCCCCTGGGGAGTTCAGTTGTACCGAAAGGCTTCCTTTGGGGGCAATTTTTGATGTGTGAAAGGGGCTCTGTAGGCATTTTCTGGGGTCCTATTTTCAATTTCTCTCAGATTCCGGGTAGGGAGATATATAGGGTTGTTCAGAAAGAGCGAACGCAAGGAGTCCAGCTGCATGTGAGGCTAAGTGAAGGCTCCCCTGGGGAGTTCAGTTGTACCCAAAGACTTCCTTTGGGGGCAATTTTTGATGGGAAAAATGGGCCTTGTACACGTTTTCTGGGGTCCTATTTTCAATTCCTCTTAGATTCCGGGTAGGGAGATATTTGGCG
This sequence comes from Mergus octosetaceus, assembly GCA_036873955.1. NCBI lineage: Eukaryota > Metazoa > Chordata > Aves > Anseriformes > Anatidae > Mergus > Mergus octosetaceus. The sequence continues at coordinate 116,060,090 of CM072285.1, forward strand.
CTGTTCAGAAAGAGCGAACACAGAGAGTCCAGTTGCATGGGGGGGCTGCGTACATGCTCCCCTGGGGAGTTCAGTTGTATCCAAAGGCTTCCTTTGGGGGCAATTTTTGATGGGTGAAAGGGGCTCTGTACGCGATTTCTGGGGTCCTATTTTCAATTTCTCTCAGATTCCGGGTAGGGGGATATATAGGGTTGTTCAGAAAAAGCGAACACAGAGAGTCCAGTTGCATGTGGGGCTGCGTAAAGGCTCCCCTGGGGAGTTCAGTTGTACCCAAAGGCTTCCTTTGGGGGCAATTTTTGATGGGTGAAACGGGCTCTGTACGCGATTTCTGGGGTCCTATTTTCAATTCCTCTCAGATTCCAGGTAGGGATGTCTTTAGCGTTGTTCAGAACGAGCGAACACAGAGAGTCCAGTTGCATGTCGGGCTGCGTAAAGGCTCCCCTGGGGAGTTCAGTTGTACCCAAAGGCTTCCTTTGGGGGCAATTTTTGATGGGCAAAATGGGCCTTGTACACGTTTTCTGGGGTCCTATTTTCAATTCCTCTGAGATTCCGGATAGGGAGATATTTGGGGTTCTTCAGAAAGAGCGAACACAGAGAGTCCAGTTGCATGTGGGGCTGCGTAAAGGCTCCCCTGGGGAGTTCAGTTGTACCCAAAGGCTTCCTTTGGGGGCAATTTTTGATGTGTGAAAGGGGCTCTGTAGGCATTTTCTGGGGTCCTATTTTCATTTTCTCTCAGATTCCGGGTAGGTATGTATTCAGGGTTTTTAAGAAAGAGTGAACACAGAGAGTCCAGTTGCATGTGGGGCTGCGTAAAGGCTCCCCTGGGGAGTTAAGTTGTACCCAAAAGCTTCCTTTCGGGGCAATTTTTGATGGGTGAAAGGGGCTCTGTACGCGATTTCTGGGGTCCTATTTTCAATTTCTCTCAGATTCCGGGTAGGGATGTCTTTAGCGTTGTTCAGAAAGAGCGAACACAGAGAGTCCAGTTGCATGTCGGGCTGCGTAAAGGCTCCCCTGGGGAGTTCAGTTGTACCCAAAGGCTTCCTTTGGGTGCAATTTTGGATGGGCAAAATGGGCCTTGTACACGTTTTCTGGGGTCCTATTTTCAATTCCTCTCAGATTCCGGATAGGGAGATATTTGGGGTTCTTCAGAAAGAGCGAACACAGTGAGTCCAGTTGCATGGGGGGCTGCGTAAAGGCTCCCCTGGGGAGTTCAGTTGTACCCAAAGGCTTCCTTTGGGGGCAATTTTTGATTGGAAAAAAAGCGCCTTGTACGCGTTTTCTGGGGTCCTATTTTCAATTCCTCTCAGATTACAGGTAGGGCTGTATTTAGGCCTGTTCAGAAAAAGCGAACACAGAGAGTCCAGTTGCATGTGGGGCTGCGTAAATGCTCCCCTGGGGAGTTCAGTTGTACCCAAAGGCTTCCTTTGGGGGCAATTTTTGATGTGTGAAAGGGGCTCTGTATGCATTTTCTGGGGTCCTATTTTCATTTTCTCTCATATTCCGGGTAGGTATGTATTTAGGGTTTTTAAGAAAGAGTTAACACAGAGAGTCCAGTTGCATGTGGGGCTGCGTAAAGGCTCCCCTGGGGAGTTCAGTTGTACCCAAAGGCTTCCTTTGGGGGCAATTTTTGATGTGTGAAAGGGGCTCTGTAGGCATTTTCTGGGGTCCTATTTTCATTTTCTCTCAGATTCCGGGTAGGTATGTATTCAGGGTTTTTAAGAAAGAGTGAACACAGAGAGTACAGTTGCATGTGGGGCTGCGTAAAGGCTCCCCTGGGGAGTTAAGTTGTACCCAAAAGCTTCCTTTCGGGGCAATTTTTGATGTGAGTAAGGGGCTCTGTACGCGATTTCTGGGGTCCTATTTTCAATTTCTCTCAGATTCCGGGTAGGGAGATGTATAGGGTTGTTCAGAAAGAGCGAACGCAAGGAGTCCAGCTGCATGTGAGGCTAAGTGAAGGCTCCCCTGGGGAGTTCAGTTGTACCCAAAGACTTCCTATGGGGGCAATTTTTGATGGGAAAAATGGGCCTTGTACACGTTTTCTGGGGTCCTATTTTCAATTCCTCTTAGATTCCGGGTAGGGAGATATTTGGCGCTGTTCAGAAAGAGCGAACACAGAGAGTCCAGTTGCATGGGGGGGCTGCGTACATGCTCCCCTGGGGAGTTCAGTTGTATCCAAAGGCTTCCTTTGGGGGCAATTTTTGATGGGTGAAAGGGGCTCTGTACGCGATTTCTGGGGTCCTATTTTCAATTTCTCTCAGATTCCGGGTAGGGGGATATATAGGGTTGTTCAGAAAAAGCGAACACAGAGAGTCCAGTTGCATGTGGGGCTGCGTAAAGGCTCCCCTGGGGAGTTCAGTTGTACCCAAAGGCTTCCTTTGGGGGCAATTTTTGATGGGTGAAACGGGCTCTGTACGCGATTTCTGGGGTCCTATTTTCAATTCCTCTCAGATTCCAGGTAGGGATGTCTTTAGCGTTGTTCAGAACGAGCGAACACAGAGAGTCCAGTTGCATGTCGGGCTGCGTAAAGGCTCCCCTGGGGAGTTCAGTTGTACCCAAAGGCTTCCTTTGGGGGCAATTTTTGATGGGCAATATGGGCCTTGTACACGTTTTCTGGGGTCCTATTTTCAATTCCTCTCGATTCCAGGTAGGGCTGTATTTAGGGCTGTTCAGAAAAAGCGAACACAGAGAGTCCAGCTGCATGTCGGGCTGCGTAAAGGCTCCCCTGGGGAGTTCAGTTGTACCCAAAGGCTTCCTTTGGGGGCAATTTTTGATGGGCAAAATGGGCCTTGTACACGTTTTCTGGGGTCCTATTTTCAATTCCTCTCAGATTCCGGATAGGGAGATATTTGGGGTTCTTCAGAAAGAGCGAACACAGAGAGTCCAGTTACATGGGGGGCTGCGTAAAGGCTCCCCTGGGGAGTTCAGTTGTACCCAAAGGCTTCCTTTGGGGGCAATTTTTGATGGGTAAAAGGGGCCTCGTACATGTTTTCTGGGGTCCTATTTTCAATTCCTCTCAGATTACAGGTAGGGCTGTATTTAGGGCTGTTCAGAAAAAGCGAACACAGAGAGTCCAGTTGCATGTGGGGCTGCGTAAAGGCTCCCCTGGGGAGTTCAGTTGTACCCAAAGGCTTCCTTTGGGGGCAATTTTTGATGGGTGAAAGGGGCTCTGTACGCGATTTCTGGGGTCCTATTTTCAATTCCTCTCGATTCCAGGTAGGGCTGTATTTAGGGCTCTTCAGAAAAAGCGAACACAGAGAGTCCAGCTGCATGTGGGGCTGCCTAAAAGCTCCCCTGGGGAGTTCAGTTGTACCCAAAGGCTTCCTTTGGGGGCAATTTTTGATGGGCAAAATGGGCCTTGTACACGTTTTCTGGGGTGGTATTTTCAATTCCTCTCAGATTCCGGATAGGGAGATATTTGGGGTTCTTCAGAAAGAGCGAACACAGAGAGTCCAGTTGCATGGGGGGCTGCGTAAAGGCTCCCCTGGGGAGTTCAGTTGTACCCAAAGGCTTCCTTTGGGGGCAATTTTTGATGGGCAAAATGGGCCTTGTACACGGTTTCTGGGTTCCTATTTTCAATTCCTCTCAGATTCCAGGTAGGGCTGTATTTAGGGCTCTTCAGAAAAAGCGAACACAGAGAGTCCAGTTGCATGTGGGGCTGCGTAAAGGCTCCCCTGGGGAGTTAAGTTGTACCCAAAAGCTTCCTTTCGGGGCAATTTTTGATGGGTGAAAGGGGCTCTGTACGCGATTTCTGGGGTCCTATTTTCAATTCCTCTCAGATTCCGGGTAGGTATGTATTTGGGGTTCTTCAGAAAGAGCGAACACAGAGAGTCCAGTTGCATGTGGGGCTGCGTAAAGGCTCCCCTGGGGAGTTCAGTTGTACCCAAAGGCTTCCATTGGGGGCAATTTTTGATGGGCAAAAGGGGCTCTGTACGCGTTTTCTGGGGTCCTATTTTCAATTCCTCTCACATTCCGGGAAGGGCTGTATTTAGGGCTGTTCAGAAAAAGCGAACACAGAGAGTCCAGCTGCATGTGGGGCTGCATAAAAGCTCCCCTGGGGAGTTCAGTTGTACCCAAAGGCTTCCTTTGGGGGCAATTTTTGATGGGCAAACTGGGCCTTCTACACGTTTTCTGGGGTCCTATTTTCAATTCCTCTCAGATTCCGGGTAGGGATGTCTTTAGGGTTGTTCAGAAAGAGCGAACACAGAGAGTCCAGTTGCATGTGGGGCTGCGTAAAGGCTCCCCTACGGAGTTCAGTTGTACCCAAAGGCTTCCTTTGGGGGCAATTTTTGATGGGTAAAATGGGCCTCGTACATGTTTTCTGGGGTCCTGTTTTCAATTCCTCTCACATTACAGGTAGGGCTGTTTTTAGGGCTGTTCAGAAAAAGCGAACACAGAGAGTCCAGTTGCATGTGGGGCTGCGTAAAGGCACCCCTGGGGAGTTCAGTTGTACCCAAAGGCTTCCATTGGGGGCAATTTTTGATGTGTGAAAGGGGCTCTGTATTCATTTTCTGGGGTCCTATTTTCATTTTCTCTCAGATTCCGGGTAGGTATGTATTTGGGATTCTTCAGAAAGAGCGAACACAGAGAGTCCAGTTGCATGGGGGGCTGCATAAAGGCTCCCCTGGGGAGTTCAGTTGTACCCAAATGCTTCCTTTGGGGGCAATTTTTGATGGGTGAAAGGGGCTCTGTACGCGATTTCTGGGGTCCTATTTTCAATTCCTCTCAGATTCCGGGTAGGGATGTATTTAGGGTTGTTCAGAAAGAGCGAACACAGAGAGTCCAGTTGCATGTGGGGCTGCGTAAAGGCTCCCCTGCGGCGTTCAGTTGTACCCAAAGGCTTCCTTTGGGGGCAATTTTTGATGGGCAAAAGGGGCTCTGTACGCGTTTTCTGGGGTCCTATTTTCAATTCCTCTCACATTCCGGGAAGGGATGTCTTTAGGGTTGTTCAGAAAAAGCGAACACAGAGAGTCCAGTTGCATGTGGGGCTGCGTAAAGGCTCCCCTGGGGAGTTCAGTTGTCCCCAAAGGGTTCCTTTGGGGGCAATTTTTGATGTGTGAAAGGGGCTGTGTACGCGATTTCTGGGGTCCTATTTTCAATTTTCTCTCAGATTCCGGGTAGGTATGTAGTTAGGGTTTTTAAGAAAGAGTGAACACAGAGAGTCCAGTTGCATGTGGGGCTGCATAAAGGCTCCCCTGGGGAGTTCAGTTGTACCCAAAGGCTTCCTTTGGGGGCAATTTTTGATGGGCAAAATGGGCCTTGTACACGTTTTCTGGGGTCCTATTTTCAATTCCTCTCGATTCCAGGTAGGGCTGTATCTAGGGCTGTTCAGAAAAAGCGAACACAGAGAGTCCAGCTGCATGTGGGGCTGCCTAAAGGCTCCCCTGGGGAGTTCAGTTGTACCCAAAGGCTTCTTTTGGGGGCAATTTTTCATGGGCAAAATGGGCCTTGTACACGTTTTCTGGGGTGGTATTTTCAATTCCTCTCAGATTCCGGATAGGGAGATATTTGGGGTTCTTCAAAAAGAGCGAACACAGAGAGTCCAGTTGCATGGGGGGCTGCGTAAAGGCTCCCCTGGGGAGTTCAGTTGTACCCAAAGGCTTCCTTTGGGGGCAATTTTTGATGGGCAAAATGGGCCTTGTACACGTTTTCTGGGGTCCTATTTTCAATTCCTCTCAGATTCCAGGTAGGGCTGTATTTAGGGCTGTTCAGAAAAAGCGTACACAGAGAGTCCAGTTGCATGTGGGGCTGCGTAAAGGCTCCCATGGGGAGTTCAGTTGTACCCAAAGGCTTCCTTTGGGGGCAATTTTTGATGGGCAAAATGGGCCTTGTACATGTTTTCTGGGGTCCTATTTTCAATTCCTCTCAGATTCCAGGTAGGGCTGTATTTAGGGCTGTTCAGAAAAAGCGAACACAGAGAGTCCAGTTGCATGTGGGGCTGCGTAAAGGCTCCCCTGGGGAGTTCAATTGTACCCAAAGGCTTCCTTTGGGGGCAATTTATGATGTGTGAAAGGGGCTCTGTATGCATTTTCTGGGGTCCTATTTTCATTTTCTCTCAGATTCCGGGTAGGTATGTATTTAGGGTTTATAAGAAAGAGTGAACACAGAGAGTCCAGTTGCATGTGGGGCTGCGTACAGGCTCCCCTGGGGAGTTCAGTTGTACCCAAAGGCTTCCTTTGGGGGCAATTTTTGATGTGTGAAAGGGGCTCTGTATGCATTTTCTGGGGTCCAATTTTCATTTTCTCTCAGATTCCGGGTAGGTATGTAATCAGGGTTTTTAAGAAAGAGTGAACACAGAGAGTCCAGTTGCATGTGGGGCTGTGTAAAGGCTCCCCTGGGGAGTTCAGTTGTACCCAAAAGCTTCCATTCGGGGAATTTTTTGATGTGCGTAAGGGGCTCTGTACGCGATTTCTGGGGTCCTATTTTCAATTTCTCCCAGATTCCGAGTAGGGAGATATATAGGGTTGTTCAGAAAGAGTGAACGCAAGGAGTCCAGCTGCATGTGGGTCTAAGTGAAGGCTCCCCTGGGGAGTTCAGCCGTACCCAAAGGCTTCCTTTGGGGGCAATTATTGATGGGCAAAATGGGCTCTGTACGCATTTTCTGGGGTCCTTTTTTCAATTCCTCTCAGATTCCGGGTAGGGAGATATTTAGGGTTGTTCAGAAAGAGCGAACACAGAGAGTCCAGTTGCATGTGGGGCTGCGTAAAGGCTCCCCTAGGGAGTTCAGTTGTACCCAAAGGCTTCCTTTGGGGGCAATTTTTGACGGGTGAAAGGGGCTCTTTACGTGATTTCTGGGGTTCGATTTTAAATTCCTCTCAGATTCCGGGTAGGGATGTCTTTAGGGCTGTTCAGAAAGAGCGAACACAGAGAGTCCAGTTGCATGTGGGGCTGCGTAAAGGTTCCCCTGGGGAGTTCAGTTGTACCCAAAGGCTTCCTTTGGGGGCAATTTTTGATGGGTGAAAGTGGTTCTGTACGCGATTTCTTGGGTCCTATTTTCAATTCCTCTCAGATTCCGGGTAGGGAGATATTTGCGGTTGTTCAGAAAGAGCGAACATAGAGAATACATTTGCATGTGACTCTGCGTAAAGGCTCCCCTGGGGAGTTCAGCCATACCAAAGACTTCCTTTGGGGACAATTTTTGATGGTTGAAAAGGGCTCTGTATGCGTTTTCTGGGGTCTTATTTTAAATTCCATCAGATTCCGGTTAGGGAGATATTTAGCGTTGTTCAGAAAGAGCGAACACAGAGAGTCCAGTTGCATGTGGGGCTGCGTAAAGGCTCCCCTGGGGAGTTCAGTTGTACCCAAAGGCTTCCTTTGGGGGAAATTTTTGATGTGCGGAAGGGGCTCTGTACGTTTTTCTGGGGTCCTATTTTCAATTCCTCTCAGATTCCGGGTAGGGATGTATTTAGGGTTGTTCAGAAAGAGCGAACACAGAGAGTCCAGTTGCATGTGGGGCTGCGTAAAGGCTCCCCTGGGGAGTTCAGTTGTACCCAAAGGCTTCCTTTTGGGGCAATTTTTGATGGTTGAAAAGGGCTCTGTACGCGATTTTTAGGGTCCTATTTACAATTCCTCTCAGATTACAGGTAGGGATGTATTTAGGGTTCTTCAGAAAGAGCGAACACAGAGAGTCCAGTTGCATGTGGGGCTGCGTAAAGGCTCCCCTGGGGAGTTCAGCCGTACCCAAAGGCTTCCTTTGGGGGCAATTATTGATGGGCAAAATGGGCGTTGTACGCATTTTCTGGGGTCCTATTTTCAATTCCTCTCAGATTCCGGGTAGGGATGTCTTTAGGGTTGTTCAGAAAAAGCGAACACAGAGAGTCCAGTTGCATGTGGGGCTGCGTAAAGGCTCCCCTGGGGAGTTCAGTTGTCCCCAAAGGGTTCCTTTGGGGGCAATTTTTGATGTGTGAAAGGGGCTGTGTACGCGATTTCTGGGGTCCTATTTTCAATTTTCTCTCAGATTCCGGGTAGGTATGTAGTTAGGGTTTTTAAGAAAGAGTGAACACAGAGAGTCCAGTTGCATGTGGGGCTGCGTAAAGTCTCCCCTGGGGAGTTCAGTTGTACCCAAAGGCTTCCTTTGGGGGCAATTTTTCATGGGCAAAATGGGCCTTGTACACGTTTTCTGGGGTCCTATTTTCAATTCCTCTCAGATTCCGGATAGGGAGATATTTGGGGTTCTTCAGAAAGAGCGAACACAGAGAGTCCAGTTGCATGGGGGGCTGCGTAAAGGCTCCCCTGGGGAGTTCAGTTGTACCCAAAGGCTTCCTTTGGGGGCAATTTTTGATGGGCAAAATGGGCCTTGTACACGTTTTCTGGGGTCCTATTTTCAATTCCTCTCAGATTCCAGGTAGGGCTGTATTTAGGGCTGTTCAGAAAAAGCGTACACAGAGAGTCCAGTTGCATGTGGGGCTGCGTAAAGGCTCCCCTGGGTAGTTCAGTTGTACCCAAAGGCTTCCTTTGGGGGCAATTTTTGATGGGCAAAATGGGCCTTGTACATGTTTTCTGGGGTCCTATTTTCAATTCCTCTCAGATTCCAGGTAGGGCTGTATTTAGGGCTGTTCAGAAAAAGCGAACACAGAGAGTCCAGTTGCATGGGGGGCTGCGTAAAGGCTCCCCTGGGGAGTTCAGTTGTACCCAAAGGCTTCCTTTGGGGGCAATTTATGATGTGTGAAAGGGGCTCTGTATGCATTTTCTGGGGTCCTATTTTCATTTTCTCTCAGATTCCGGGTAGGTATGTATTTAGGGTTTATAAGAAAGAGTGAACACAGAGAGTCCAGTTGCATGTGGGGCTGCGTACAGGCTCCCCTGGGGAGTTCAGTTGTACCCAAAGGCTTCCTTTGGGGGCAATTTTTGATGTGTGAAAGGGGCTCTGTATGCATTTTCTGGGGTCCAATTTTCATTTTCTCTCAGATTCCGGGTAGGTATGTAATCAGGGTTTTTAAGAAAGAGTGAACACAGAGAGTCCAGTTGCATGTGGGGCTGTGTAAAGGCTCCCCTGGGGAGTTCAGTTGTACCCAAAAGCTTCCTTTGGGGGTAATTTTTGATGTGCGGAAGGGGCTCTGTACATTTTTCTGGGGTCCTATTTTCAATTCCTCTCAGATTCCGGGTAGGGATGTATTTAGGGTTGTTCAGAAAGAGCGAACACAGAGAGTCCAGTTGCATGTGGGGCTGCGTAAAGGCTCCCCTGGGGAGTTCAGTTTTACCCAAAGGCTTCCTTTTGGGGCAATTTTTGATGGTTGAAAAGGGCTCTGTACGCGATTTCTGGGGTCCTATTTTCAATTCCTCTCAGATTACAGGTAGGGATGTATTTAGGGTTGTTCAGAAAGAGCGAACACAGAGAGTCCAGTTGCATGTGGGGCTGCGTAAAATCTCCCCTGGGGAGTTCAGTTGTACCGAAAGGCTTCCTTTGGGGGCAATTTCTGATGGGCGAAATGAGCTCTGTACACGATTTCTGGAGTCCTATTTTCAATTCCTCTCAGATTCCGGGTAGGGATATATTTAGCATTGTTCAGAATGAGCGAACACAGAGAATATTCAATGTTTTGTTGGCAAGGGTATAGTAATGAAGCAGTTTTTGTCTTTCATTGGGACTATTAAAGGCTGATCTCTCTGAAGAGCTTGATTTTGTCTGCTTTTCTTGATGGTAGCCATCATGGCCCTCAGTCTCTTACTTGTGTGTATTCGTGCTTATGTGCGGTTTTCTGGTCCCGGTTCTGTAGTTTTTGACTACTCTTTCTGGTTTAGGGGGAGAGATGGCTTCCTGCATTGCTCTGGCTGGCCCTCCCTGCACCGCCCCCCTCCCCCTGCCGCCCCTGGCTGGAGCCGGCCCACCCTGGCCCCACCTCATTGAAGCTGTGAGGAGCTGAAGAAGAGCTAGTGAAAGAGAGGTATTGCAGCAGGTAGGATGTGCCTGTGAGGTGCCTGAGGATCTGTTTTTTTTTTTTTTTGTGACTGCTTCTTGCAGTCTTAGAGAGGTGAATCCTCTCCGGAGTGCTGAGGAAAGGCAGGAGGGTTGTCAGCCCAGTCAGTGTCCCTAAGCAAGGGTCCCCCTAAGGCAAGTCTCTGAAGTGCTTCCCCTCTGTTTTAGTGGTGCTGTGGTACACGTTGCTCAGAATCTGCTGGGGGTCTGAGGTGGGGGGGGAGCTGCTTGTACACTGTTCGAGCCTGCGTTGAGGGGGGAGGTTTGGAGCTGCTTCTACACCTTTGGGGCTGGCATCTGGGGTAGAGGGGTTGGGTGCAGGTTGTATGCTGTAGTGGCCTGTGTTTGGGGCGGGCTTGGGGCCTGCATCTGGGGGAGGGGTGGAAGCTGTTTGTACACCTTTGGGGCCTGCATCTGGGGGTGGTTGGGAACTGCTTGTCCACTGTAGGGGCCTGCATCTTGAGGGAGGGTTGGGGCTGTTTGTACAACTTTGGGGCCTGCATCTAGGGGGTGTTGGGATCTGCTTGTATACTGTAAGGGCCTGTGTCTGGAGGGGGCTTGGGGCCTGTGTCTCGGGGGTTTTTGAGCTGGTTGTACACCTTCGGGGCTTGCGTCCATGGGGGGTTGGAGCCTGCCTCTGGGTGTGGGGTTTGGAGTTGCTGGTGCACTGTAAGGGCCTGCGTTGGGGGGGATTTTGAGGAGGCTGTACACCTTTGGGGCCTGTGTCTGTGGGGGGTCAGGGCCTGTGTCTAGAGGGTTGGGAACTGCTTGTACAATGTAGGAATCTGTTTCTGCGAGGGTTGGGAGCTGTTTGTACAACTTTGGGGCCAGCATCTGGGGGTGGCTGGGAGCTGCTTGTACACTGTAGGGGCCTGTGTTTGGGGGGGCTTGGGGGCCTCCCTCGGGGGGGGGGGGGGGGTTGGGAGCTGCTTATATAGGGTAGGGGGCCTGCCTTTTGCAGGGGTTGGGAGCTGCTTGTAGAATTTGGGGCCCTGTGTCTGGGGGGGGTTGGGGCCTGTGTCTCAGGGGTGTTGTGAACTGGTTGTACACCTTTGGGGCCTGTCTCTGGGGGGGAGCTACTTGTACACCTTTTGGGCCTGTATTTGAGGGGGGGTGGGAGCTGCTTGTACACTTTAGGGGCCTGGGTCTTGGAGGGGGGTCTGGGCTGTTTGTACACCTTTGTGGCCTGTATTTGGTGGGGGTGGGTGCCTGTGCCTGGGGGAGTTGGGAGGTGCATGTACACTCTAGGTGCCTCCGTTTGGGGGTCTTTGGGGCCTCCCTTTGACAGGGAGGGAGTTGGGAGTTGGTTGTGCACCTCTGCGTCCCATGTGTTTTTTTTTTGGGGGGGGGGGGGGGCGCGGGGGGTTGGGACCTGTCTCTGAAGGGGCGGGTTGTGAGCTGCTTGTATACCTTTGGGACCTGTATCTGGGGGGGGTGGGGCCCGGGTCTGGGGCCTGTGTCTGGGTGGAGTCCAGTTCTTGGGAGGGGGTGGCAGCTGCTTGTGGGCAGTTGGGGTCTGCATCTGGGTGTGGTCGGTGCCTGCTTCTGTTGGCAGTTTGGGGCCTGCTTGTAGACTTGTGCAGCCTGGGTTTGGGGGCTTTTCTGTAATGTTTGGGGTGTGCATTTTTTCTTTGGGATGCATCTTTGTAGTGGTTTAACCCGGCCGGCAGCTAAACACCACACAGCCATTCGCTCACCCTCCCCCCTCCCTCTCTGGGACGGGGGAGAGAAATGGAAAGTGAGGCCTGTGAGTTGAGATAAAGACAGTTTAATAAGACAAGAAAATAATAATAGTAATAATAATAATAATAATAATAGTAATAATAATCATAATGATACAATGATGATAATAGTACTACTAATAATAACATGTACAAACAAGTGATGCACAATGCAATTGCTCACCACCCGCTGACCGATGCCCAGTCTAACCCCGAGCAGTCCGGCCCGCCCTCCCCCCGGCTAGCCACCCTATATATTGTTTAGCGTGACGTCAGATGGTATGGAATACCCCTTTGGCTAGTTTGGGTCACCTGTTCTGGGTCTGTCCCCTCCCAGTTCTTGCTGCACCCCCAGCCTGCCTGTTGACAGGACAGAGCAAGAAGTTGAGATGTCCTTGGCTTAGTACAAGCACTGCTCTGCAATAATTAAAACATCGGGGTGTTATCAGCACTCTTCTCATTCTAAGCCAAAGCATAGCATTCCACCGGCTACTAGGAACAAAATTAACTCTGTTCTAACTGAAACCAGGACATCTATCCACCCCTTATTCCATACCATTTATGTCATGCTCAGGTTACATTCTTTTCCATACATTCTAGTTAGTCACCATTTTTATCTAGGGTATATAGTAGTCATGATAGTGATAACATACAATATTATATAGTAATTAACATGGTACAATCCAATTCATGGGCTATTCTCACCCAGTATTAAATCCCCTTGAGGTACACACCGGACCTCTCCGTTCTTTTGCATCACCCACCACGTATATCCAGGTCCCTGAGCAAAAGTAATTCCACGAATGGGTTTGCCTTTTCCTGAGGCAGGAGTAGCCCAGACCGTTTTACCCAGCATATTTCTTACATGCACTACAGGAACTTTATCCCCATCTACAGTACGTAACAGGTTTGATTGGGCAGGTCCAGTTCGGTTGGCAGATCCCCTAGTATTGACTAACCAGGTGGCCTTTGCCAAATGCGTATCCCAATTTTTGAATGTCCCAGCACCCATTGCTTTCAATGTAGTCTTTAACAGTCCATTATATCGTTCAACTTTCCCGGAGGCTGGTGCATGATAGGGGATGTGATACACCCACTCAATACCATGTTCTTTGGCCCAAGTGTCTATAAGGTTGTTTCGGAAATGAGTTCCATTGTCTGACTCTATTCTTTCTGGGGTGCCATGTCGCCATAGGACTTGTTTTTCAAGGCCCAGGATAGTGTTCCGGGCGGTGGCATGAGGCACAGGATATGTTTCCAGCCATCCAGTGGTTGCTTCCACCATTGTAAGTACATGGCGCTTGCCATTGCGAGTTTGAGGGAGTGTGATGTAATCAATCTGCCAGGCCTCTCCATATTTATATTTCAGCCATCGTCCTCCATACCAAAGAGGCTTTGACCGTTTGGCTTGCTTGATTGCAGCACATGTTTCACAGTCATGAATAACCTGTGTTATAGTGTCCATGGTCAGGTCCACCCCTCGATCACGAGCCCATCTGTATGTTGCATCTCTACCTTGATGGCCTGAGGTGTCATGGGCCCATCGGGCTATAAATAATTCACCTTTATGCTGCCAATCCAGGTCCACCTGAGCTACTTCAGTCTTAGCAGCCTGATCCACCTGCTGGTTGTTTTGATGTTCTTCAGTAGCCCGATTCTTGGGCATATGAGCATCTACGTGGCGTACCTTTACAGCCAGGTTCTCCACCCGAGCAGCAATATCTTGCCACAATGCAGCAGCCCAGATGGGTTTGCCCCTGCGCTGCCAGTTGTTTTGCTTCCATTGCTGTAACCATCCCCACAGGGCATTTGCTACCATCCATGAATCAGTGTAGAGATAGAGAACCGGCCATTTTTCTCGTTCAGCAATGTCTAAAGCCAGCTGAATGGCCTTTACTTCTGCAAACTGACTCGATTCACCTTCTCCCTCAGCAGCTTCTGCAACTCGTCGTGTAGGGCTCCATACAGCAGCCTTCCATCTCCGATGCTTCCCCACAATACGACAAGACCCATCAGTGAACAGGGCATATTTCTTCTCATTCTCTGGTAACTGGTTGTACAGTGGGGCTTCTTCAGCACGACCCACCTCCTCCTCTGATGATATCCCAAAGTATTTGCCTTCTGGCCAGTCCATAATCACTTCCAATATCCCTGGGCGACTGGGGTTTCCTATTCGAGCCCGCTGAGTAATCAGTGCAACCCACTTGCTCCATGTAGCATCGGTTGCATGATGTGTAGAGGAGACCCTTCCTTTGAACATCCAGCCTAGTACTGGCAATCGGGGTGCTAGGAGGAGCTGCGCTTCAGTACCGACCACCTCCGAAGCAGATCGAACTCCTTCATATGCTGCCAATATTTCCTTTTCCGTTGGAGTGTAGCGGGCCTCAGATCCTCTGTATCCCCGACTCCAAAACCCCAGGGGCCGACCTCGAGTTTCCCCAGGTTCTTTCTGCCAGAGGCTCCAGGTGGGGCCGTTCTCCCCGGCTGCAGTGTAGAGCACATTCTTCACTTCTGGTCCTGTTCGGACTGGCCCAAGGGCTACTGCATGAACTATTTCCTGCTTAATTTGTTCAAAGGCCTGCCGTTGCTCAGGGCCCCATTCAAACTCATTCTTCTTACGGGTTACTTGGTAAAGCGGGTTTACGATCAGACTGTAATTTGGAATGTGCATTCTCCAAAACCCCACAACACCTAGGAAAGTTTGTGTTTCTTTTTTGCTAGTTGGTGGAGACATAGCTGTTATTTTGTTGATCACATCCATTGGAATTTGACGACGTCCATCTTGCCATTTTATTCCTAAAAACTGGATCTCTCGTGCAGGTCCTTTGACTTTATTTTGTTTTATGGCAAAACCAGCTTTCAGAAGGATTTGGACTATCTTCTTTCCTTTCTCGAAAACTTCCTCTGCTGTGTCACCCCACACAATAATGTCATCGATGTACTGCAAGTGTTCAGGAGCTTCCCCCTGCTCCAGTGCAGATTGAATCAGTCCATGGCAAATGGTAGGGCTGTGTTTCCACCCCTGGGGCAGCCGATTCCAAGTATATTGGACTCCCCTCCAAGTGAAAGCAAATTGTGGCCTGCACTCTGCTGCTAGAGGGATGGAGAAAAATGCATTAGCGATATCAATTGTGGCGTACCACTTGGCTGCCTTCGATTCAAGTTCGTACTGGAGTTCCAGCATGTCCGGCACTGCAGCACTCAATGGTGGCGTGACTTCGTTCAGGCCACGATAGTCCACTGTTAGTCTCCACTCACCATTAGACTTTCGCACTGGCCATATGGGACTATTGAAAGGTGAATGAGTCTTGCTGATCACTCCTTGGCTCTCCAATTGACGAATTAGCTTATGGATGGGAATCAGGGAGTCTCGGTTAGTGCGATATTGCCGCCGGTGCACAGTTGTAGTAGCAATTGGCACTTGCTGTTCTTCGACCCTCAGCAACCCCACAACAGAGGGGTCCTCTGAAAGACCAGGCAAGGTAGATAATTGTTTAATGCCCTCCGTCTCTAAGGCAGCTATACCAAAAGCCCAGCGGAACTCTTTTGGATCCTTGAAATATCCTCTTCTAAGATAGTCTATGCCAAGGATACATGGAGCATCCGGGCCAGTCACGATGGGATGCTTTTCCCACTCATTCCCAGTCAGACTCACTTCAGCCTCCAATACAGTCAACTGCTGAGATCCCCCTGTCACTCCACAAATACAGATGGACTCTGGCCCTTTATAGCTCGATGGCATTAGAGTACATTGTGCACCGGTGTCTACTAAAGCCTTATACTTCTGTGCGTTTGACGTGCCAGGCCATCGAATCCACACAGTCCAATAAACTCGATTGTCCCTTTCCTCCCGCTGGCTGGAGGCAGGGCCCCCCTAATCCTGGTCAGAATCTTCTTCAATTCTGGGTTTGAAGGACTGTCTGCTGGAAGTTGGAGCAGCAACCTTTTCAGAGAATCCCTTTTTCCCGATTGTTTTCTTTTGCAACTCACGTACCCGTGCCTCTAGGGTTGCGGTGGATTTTCCATCCCATTTTCTCATGTCCTCTCCATGGTCTCGTAAGTAAAACCACAGGGTGGCACGGGGTGAGTATCCACCATATTGTCTTCTTTGTGTAGATGACCGCCTACCCCTGATAGCTGAGACACTGCTTTGTACAGGTGCGAAGGAGAATAATCTCTCTTCAAGTTGGTGAACCTTTTCAGAAAGTTTCTCCCAAGTATTCTCTTTTGGTCGGTGGACACTGGTTTGTTCAGGTGGGGAGGAAGATAGATTCTCTTTAAGTTGGTGGAACTCTTCAGAAAGTTTCTCCACAGCTGAGACGCAGGCCTGTAAGGAAGAGGAGAGACTTTCTTCGTACTGCCGGAGTTGTTTAGCCACTTCATCTATTATGGGTTCCTCATCCTTTTTCCAGGCCATTACTGCCAATGAGCTGGCATATGATGATGGTGCACTCCGTACAAACTTCCGCCACATGGGTCGTGTACACCTGACTCCATCTGGATCTTTGGATGTTTGTCCGGGGACTGGATCCTCATAAATCACTTCCCGTACGGCTAATTCCCTCAGGTACTGGATTCCCTTCTCCATAGTGGTCCACTTGCCTGGTACACATAAAAGTTCTTCCTTGAAGGGATACCTTTCCCTCACAGCTGAGAGGAGACGCCTCCAGAGGCTGTGAGATTGTGCTCCATTTGCAATTGCTTTGTCAATGCCTGCGTCTCTAGCAAGGGATCCCAGCCGTCTGGCTTCAATGCCAGACAATTCCACACAATTGGCTCCAGCGTCCCAACACCAGAGTAGCCAGGTGACAAGCTGCTCACCTATACAGCGACCAAAATCTTTTCGCACATCTCGTAACTCACGCTCGTTTAGGTTTCGGGTAGTTATTGTTGCTTTTTCGGCGTCGTCATCTTCCTCCTCCTGAATCCCTGATGGCCCAGCATCGTCGTCTCCATCAGATTTGGTAGAAGATTCTCTGCGTTCTAAACGACCTGAATCTCTATACCATCTTTTCATCTTGTGTACCGGGGCTACTTGCACTGCTACAGCTCGTCTCTCTGGCCCCGTTACAAGGTCTGCCACAGGGATTGGAATACCCTCTGCAGGGTCAACTTGCACTGCTACAGCTCGTTTCTCTGACCCCATTACAGGGCCTGCCACAGGGATTGGAATACCCTCTGCAGGGTCGACTTGCACTGCTACAGCTCGTTTCTCTGACCCCGTTACAGGGCCTGCCACAGGGGTTAGAATACCCTCTGCAGGGTCGACTTGCACTGCTACAGCTCGTTTCTCTGACCCCGTTACAGGGCCTGCCACAGGGGTTAGAATACCCTCTGCAGGGTCGACTTGCACTGCAACAGCTCGTTTCTCTGACCCGGTTACAGGGCCTGCCACAGGGGTTGGAATACCCCCGGCAGGGTCGACTTGCACTGCAACAGCTCGTTTCTCTGACCCAGCCACAGGAGCTGGAGCAGCTGCAGGAGCTGGAGCTGGAGCGTCTGCAGGAACCGGAGCGAGAGCAGCTGCAGGACCTGGAACTGGAGTGTCTGCAGGAGCTGGAACTGGAGCGGCTGCAGAGTCCACCGTAGGAGTCGCAGTGGCCATTGGATCTGTCACAGGACTTGGAGTGGCCGCAGGGTCTGTCACTAAGTTGATAGCAGTATCAATGGCAGCTCGATAGGCATGAGCCAGGCCCCAGCACGTTATAATGATTTGTGTTACTTTGGAACTGCCAGAGTCATGACACCTTTTTTTCAAACATTCTGCCAGTTTTTTAGGATTTTTCAGTTGTTCAGGGGTGAATTTCCAAAACACTGGGGGTGCTAACTGCTCTAAATGTCTGCCCATATCCTCCCATACTCCCTGCCACCCACAACTATACTGCCTCCGGGCAGATCTCCGAATGAGCTTCCCAAATAGTTGTTTAACTTTAAGCAAAACCTGAAGCACATTCAGGAGGCATACGAGCAAGACCATGCTGGTCTGAGTATCCCAAGGATATTCAATATCTTGGAGAGCTATTGTAACAAGCTCGGAAGATAAGAGGGTGGTGAAGGAGAAAGGGAGGGTGATCAAAGAGGATAAGGGGGTGGTGAAGGAGAAAGGGAGAGTGATCGAGTAAGGGAAAATATCTTCCCCTTTCCCCTCCACAGATTCACTCCCTGATGAAAAGAAACAACAGGTATAATTGCTAATAGTTTCCAAGATACGGTTTCCAAAGTATAAAGTCGACGATGTTACTGAGTACAAATACCAAGTTAGAGTCATGACCAGATATTTCATCGTCTCATAAGCCACTGTTACAAGACACAGTACCATAATGGTCTGAAACCAGGGCCCGGACAGGATAAACAACATGACAGAGAGCACATACGGAAAATAATGTGCTATAATGCTCAATTTGAAAAACAGGCGCAGCAGACTTGAGATTAAAGCAATCAGCATTATGACAAGTGACTATTAAGCAGGTCTAATACTTATAACAATCTTAGTTTAACACACTCTGATCAGGTCTGCCGTTATCTCAACCTTTCGTGCCCCACGTTGGGCGCCAAAAAGACTGTAGTGGTTTAACCCGGCCGGCAGCTAAACACCACACAGCCGTTCGCTCACCCTCCCCCCTCCCTCTCTGGGACGGGGGAGAGAAATGGAAAGTGAGGCCTGTGAGTTGAGATAAAGACAGTTTAATAAGACAAGAAAATAATAATAGTAATAATAATAATAATAATAATAATAATAGTAATAATAATAATAATGATACAATGATGATAATAGTACTACTAATGTACATGTACAAACAAGTGATGCACAATGCAATTGCTCACCACCCGCTGACCGATGCCCAGCCTAACCCCGAGCAGTCCGGCCCGCCCTCCCCCCGGCTAGCCACCCAATATATTGTTTAGCGTGACGTCAGATGGTATGGAATACCCCTTTGGCTAGTTTGGCTAGTTTGGCTAGTACGCGTTTTCTGCGGTCCTATTTTCAATTCCTCTCAGATTCCAGTTAGGGATGTATTTAGCGTTGTTCAGAAAGAGCGAACACAGGGAGTCCAGTTGCATGTGGTGCTGCGTAAAGGCTCCCCTGGGGAGTTAAGTTGTACCCAAAGGCTTCCTTTGGGGGCAATTTTTGATGGGCAAAAAGGGCCTTGTACGCGTTTTCTGGGGTCCTATTTTCAATTCCTCTCAGATTCCGGGTAGGGAGATATTTAGTTTTGTTCAGAAAGATTGAACACAGAGAGTCCAGTTGCATGTGGGGCTGCGTAAAGGCTCCCCTGGGGAGTTCAGTTGTACCCAAAGGCTTCCTTTGGGGGCAATTTTTGATGTGTGAAAGGGGCTCTGTATGCGAATTCTGGGGTCCTATTTTCAATTCCTCTCAGATTCCGGGTAGGGATGTATTTAGGGTTGTTCAGAAAGATCGAACACAGAGAGTCCAGTTGCATGTGGGGCTGCGTAAAGGCTCCCCTGGGGAGTTCAGTTGTACCCAAAGGCTTCCTTTGGGGGCAATTTTTGATGGTTGAAAAGGGCTCTGTACGCCATTTCTGGGGTCTTATTTTAAATTCCATCAGATTCCTGTTAGGGAGATATATAGCGTTGTTCAGAAAGAGCGAACACAGAGAGTCCAGTTGCATGTGGGGCTGTGTAAAGGCTCCCCTGGGGAGTTCAGTTGTACCCAAAGGCTTCCTTTGGGGCAATTTTTGATGGGCAAAATTGGCCTTGTACGTTTTTTCTGGGGTCCTATTTTCAATTCCTCTCAGATTCTGGGTAGGGAGGTATTTAGGTTTGTTCAGAAAGAGCGAACACAGAGAGTCCAGTTGCATGTGTGGCTGCGTAAAGTCTCCCCTGCGGAGTTCAGTTGTACCCAAAGGCTTCCTTTGGGGGCAATTTGTGATGGGCGAAATGGGCCTTGTACACGTTTTCTGGGGTCGTATTTTCAATTCCTCTTAGATTCCGGGTAGGGAGATATTTGGCGCTGTTCAGAAAGAGCGAACACAGAGAGTCCAGTTGCATGTGGGGCTGCGTAAAGGCTCCCCTGGGGAGTTCAGTTGTACCCAAAGGCTTCCTTTGGGGGCAATTTTTGATGTGCGTATGGGGCTCTGTACGCGATTTCTTGGGTCCTATTTTCAATTCCTCTCAGATTCCGGGTAGGGAGATATATAGGGTTGTTCAGAAAGAGCGAACGCAAGGAGTCCAGCTGCATGTGGGGCTAAGTGAAGGCTCCCCTGGGGAATTCAGTTGTACCCAGATGCTTCCTTTGGGGGCAATTTTTGATGAGCAAAATGGGCCTTGTACACGTTTTCTGGGGTCCTATTTTCAATTCCTCTTAGATTCCGGGTAGGGAGATATTTGGCGCTGTTCAGAAACAGCGAACACAGAGAGTCCAGTTGCATGGGGGGGCTGCGTAAATGGTCCCCTGGGGAGTTCAGTTGTACCCCAAAGGCTTCCTTTGCGGGCAATTTTTTGATGGGAGAAAGGGGCTCTGTACGCGATTTCTGGGGTCCTATTTTCAATTCCTCTCAGATTCCGGATAGGGAGATATTTGGGGTTCTTCAGAAAGAGCGAACACAGAGAGTCCAGTTGCATGGGGGGCTGCGTAAAGGCTCCCCTGGGGAGTTAAGTTGTACCCAAAAGCTTCCTTTCGGGGCAATTTTTGATGTGAGTAAGGGGCTCTGTACGCCATTCCTGGGGTCCTATTTTCAATTCCTCTCAGATTCCGGGTAGGGAGATATATAGGGTTGTTCAGAAAGAGCGAATACAAGGAGTCCAGCTGCATGTGGGGCTAAGTGGAGGTTCCCCTGAGGAGTTCAGTTGTACCCAAAGGCTTCCTTTGGGGGCAATTTTTGATGGGAAAAATGGGCCTTGTACACGTTTTCTGGGGTGGTATTTTCAATTCCTCTTCGATTCCGGGTAGGGAGGTATTTGGCGCGGTTCAGAAAGAGCGAACACAGAGAGTCCAGTTGCATGGGGGGGCTGCGTAAATGGTCCGCTGGGGAGTTCAGTTGTACCCAAAGGCTTCCTTTGGGGGCAATTTTTGATGGGTGAAAGGGGCTCTGTACGCGATTTCTGGGGTCCTATTTTCAGTTTCTCTCAGATTCCGGGTAGGGAGATATATAGGGTTGTTCAGAAAGAGCGAACGCAAGGAGTCCGGCCGCATGTGGGGCTAAGTGAAGGCTCACCTGGGGAGTTCAGTTGTACCCAAAGGCTTCCTCTGGGGGCAATTTTTGATTTGCGAAAGGGGCTCTGTACGCGTTTTCTGGGGTCCTATTTTAAATTCCTCTCACATTCCGGGAAGAGACGTATTTAGGGTTGTTCAGTCAGAGCGAACACAGAGAGTCCAGTTGCATGTGGGGCTGCGTAAAGGCTCCCCTGGGGAGTTCAGTTGTACCCAAAGACTTCCTCCTTTGGGGGCACTTTTTGATGGTTGAAAGGGGCTCTGTACGCGTTTTCTGGGGTCTTATTTTAAATTCCTCTCAGATTCCGGTTAGGGAGATAGTTAGCGTTGTTCAGAAAGAGCGAACACAGAGAGTCCAGTTGCATGTGGTGCTGCGTCAAGGCTCCCCTGGGGAGTTCAGCCGTACCCAAAGACTTCCTTTGGGGGCAATTTTTGATGGTTGAAACGGGCTCCGTACGCATTTTCTGGGGACTTATTTTAAATTCCATTAGATTCCTGTTAGGGAGATATTTAGCGTTGTTCAGAAAGAGCGAACACAGAGAGTCCAGTTGCATGTGGGGCTGTGTCAAGGCTCCCCTGGGGAGTTCAGTTGTACCCAAAGGCTTCCTTTGGGGGCAATTTTTGATGGGCGAAAGGGGCTATGTACGCGATTTCTGGGGTCCTATTTTCAATTCCTCTTAGATTCCGGGTAGGGAGATATTTGGCGCTGTTCAGAAAGAGCGAACACAGAGAGTCCAGTTGCATGTGTGGCTGCGTAAAGTCTCCCCTGCGGAGTTCAGTTGTACCCAAAGGCTTCCTTTGGGGGCAATTTGTGATGGGCGAAATGGGCCTTGTACACGTTTTCTGGGGTCGTATTTTCAATTCCTCTTAGATTCCGGGTAGGGAGATATTTGGCGCTGTTCAGAAAGAGCGAACACAGAGAGTCCAGTTGCATGTGGGGCTGCGTAAAGGCTCCCCTGGGGAGTTCAGTTGTACCCAAAGGCTTCCTTTGGGGGCAATTTCTGATGTGTGAAAGTTGCTCTGTATGCATTTTCTGGGGTCCAATTTTCATTTTCTCTCAGATTCCGGGTAGGTATATATTCAGGGTTTTTAAGAAACAGTGAACACAGAGTCCAGTTGCATGGGGGGCTGTGTAAAGGCTCCCCTGGGGAGTTAAGTTGTACCCAAAAGATTCCTTTCGGGGCAATTTTTGATGTGCGTATGGGGCTCTGTACGCGATTTCTTGGGTCCTATTTTCAATTCCTCTCAGATTCCGGGTAGCGAGATATATAGGGTTGTTCAGAAAGAGCGAACGCAAGGAGTCCAGCTGCATGTGGGGCTAAGTGAAGGCTCCCCTGGGGAGTTCAGTTGTACCCAGATGCTTCCTTTGGGGGCAATTTTTGATGAGCAAAATGGGCCTTGTACACGTTTTCTGGGGTCCTATTTTCAATTCCTCTTAGATTCCGGGTAGGGAGATATTTGGCGCTGTTCAGAAAGAGCGAACACAGAGAGTCCAGTTGCATGGGGGGGCTGCGTAAATGGTCCCCTGGGGAGTTCAGTTGTACCCCAAAGGCTTCCTTTGCGGGCAATTTTTTGATGGGAGAAAGGGGCTCTGTACGCAATTTCTGGGGTCCTATTTTCAATTCCTCTCAGATTCCGGATAGGGAGATATTTGGGGTTCTTCAGAAAGAGCGAACACAGAGAGTCCAGTTGCATGGGGGGCTGCGTAAAGGCTCCCCTGGGGAGTTAAGTTGTACCCAAAAGCTTCCTTTCGGGGCAATTTTTGATGTGAGTAAGGGGCTCTGTACGCCATTCCTGGGGTCCTATTTTCAATTCCTCTCAGATTCCGGGTAGGGAGATATATAGGGTTGTTCAGAAAGAGCGAATGCAAGGAGTCCAGCTGCATGTGGGGCTAAGTGGAGGTTCCCCAGGGGAGTTCAGTTGTACCCAAAGGCTTCCTTTGGGGGCAATTTTTGATGGGAAAAATGGGCCTTGTACACGTTTTCTGGGGTGGTATTTTCAATTCCTCTTCGATTCCGGGTAGGGAGGTATTTGGCGCGGTTCAGAAAGAGCGAACACAGAGAGTCCAGTTGCATGGGGGGGCTGCGTAAATGGTCCGCTGGGGAGTTCAGTTGTACCCAAAGGCTTCCTTTGGGGGCAATTTTTGATGGGTGAAAGGGGCTCTGTACGCGATTTCTGGGGTCCTATTTTCAATTCCTCTCAGATTCCGGATAGGGAGATATTTGGGGTTCTTCAGAAAGAGCGAACACAGAGAGTCCAGTTGCATGGGGGGCTGCGTAAAGGCTCCCCTGGGGAGTTCAGTTGTACCCAAAGGCTTCCTTTGGGGGCTATTTTTGATGGGTAAAATGGGCCTCGTACATGTTTTCTGGGCTCCTATTTTCAATTCCTCTCAGATTACAGGTAGGGCTGTATTTAGGGCTGTTCAGAAAAAGCGAACACAGAGAGTCCAGTTGCATGTGGGGCTGCGTAAAGGCTCCCCTGGGGAGTTCAGTTGTACCCAATGGCTTCCATTGGGGGCAATTTTTGATGGGCGAAAGGGGCTCTGTACGCGATTTCTGGGGTCCTATTTTCAATTCCTCTTAGATTCCGGGTAGGGAGATATTTGGCGCTGTTCAGAAAGAGCGAACACAGAGAGTCCAGTTGCATGTGGGGCTGCGTAAAGGCTCCCCTGGGGAGTTCAGTTGTACCCAAAGGCTTCCTTTGGGGGCAATTTTTGATGGGCAAAAAGGGCCTTGTACGCATTATGTGTGGTCCTATTTTCAATACCTCTCAGATTCCGGGTAGGGATGTATTTAGGGTTGTTCAGAAAGAGCGAACACAGAGAGCCCAGTTGCATGTGGGGCTGCGTAAACGCTCCCCTGGGGAGTTCAGTTGTACCCAAAGGCTTCCTTTGGGGGCAATTTTTGATGTGTGAAAGGACCTCTGTACGCTTTTTCTGGGGTCCTATTTTCAATCACTCTCAGATTCCGGGTAGGGATGTACTTAGGGTTTTAAAGAAAGAGTTAACACTGACAGTCCAGTTGCATGTCGGGCTGCATGAAGGCTCCCCTGGGGAGTTCAGTTGTACCCAAAGGCTTCCATTCGGGGCATTTTTTGATGGGCGAAAGGGGCTCTATACACGATTTCCGGGGACCTATTTTCAATTCCTCTCAGATTCCAGGTAGGGCTGTATTTACGGTTGTTCAGAGAGAGCGAACACAGAGAGTCCAGTTGCATGTGGGCTGCACAAAGGCTCCCTGGGGAGTTCAGTTGTACCCAAAGGCTTCCTTTGGGGGCAATTTTTCATGGGCGAAAGTGGATATGTACACGATTTACACATGCAACTGGACTCTCTGTGTTCGCTCTTTCTGAACAACCCTATATATCACCCTACCCGGAATCTGAGAGAAATTGAAAATAGGACCCCAGAAAACGTGTACAAGACCCATTTTGCCTATCAAAAATTGCCCCCAAAGGAAGCCTTTGGGTACAACTGAACTCCCCAGGGGAGCCTTTACGCAGCCCCACAGGCAACTGGACTCTCTGTGTTCGCTCTTTCTGAACAACCCCAATTATCTCCCTATCCGGAATCTGAGAGGAATTTAAAATAAGACCCCAGAAAACGCCTACAGAGCCCCTCTTGCCCATCAAAAATAGCCCCCAAAGGAAGCCTTTGGGTACAACTGAACTCCCCAGGGGAGCCTTTACGCATCCCCACATGCAACTGGACTCTCTGTGTTCGCTCTTTCTGAACAGCGCTAAATATCTCCCTACCCGGAATCTAAGA
This sequence comes from Mergus octosetaceus, assembly GCA_036873955.1. Taxonomy (NCBI): domain Eukaryota; kingdom Metazoa; phylum Chordata; class Aves; order Anseriformes; family Anatidae; genus Mergus; species Mergus octosetaceus. The sequence goes on from CM072285.1 coordinate 116,084,662, forward strand.
CGAATTGAAAATACGACCCCAGAAAACGTGTACAAGGCCCATTTTTCCCATCAAAAATAGCCCCCAAAGGAAGTCTTTGGGTACAACTGAACTCCCCAGGGGAGCCTTCACTTAGCCCCACATGCAACTGGACTCTCTGTGTTCGCTCTTTCTGAACAACCCTATATATCTCCCTACCCGGAATCTGAGAGAAATTGAAAATAGGACCCCAGAAATCGCGTACAGAACCCCTTACGCACATCAAAAATTGCCCCGAAAGGAAGCTTTTAGGTACAACTTAACTCCCCAGGGGAGCCTTTACGCAGCCCCACATGCAACTGGACTCTCTGTGTTCACTCTTTCTTAAAAACCCTAAATATCTCCCTACCCGGAATCTGAGAGGAATTGAAAATAGGACCCCAGAAAACGTGTACAAGGCCCATTTTTCCCATCAAAAATTGCCCCCAAAGGAAGCCTTTGGGTACAACTGAACTCCACAGGGGAGCATTTACGCAGCCCCACATGCAGCTGGACTCTCTGTGTTCGCTCTTTCTGAACAGCCCTAAATACAGCCCTACCTGGAATCGAGAGGAATTGAAAATAGGACCCCAGAAAACATGTACAAGGCCCATTTTCCCATCAAAAATTGGCCCCAAAGGAAGCCTTTGGGTACAACTGAACTCCCCAGGGGAGCCTTTACGCAGCCCCACATGCAACTGGACTCTCTGTGTTCGCTCTTTGTGAAGAACCCCAATTATCTCCCTATCCGGAATCTAAGACGAATTGAAAATACGACCCCAGAAAACGTGTACAAGGCCCATTTTTCCCATCAAAAATAGCCGCCAAAGGAAGTCTTTGGGTACAACTGAACTCCCCAGGGGAGCCTTCACTTAGACCCACATGCAGCTGGACTCCTTGCGTTCGCTCTTTCTTAGGAACCCTATATATCTCCCTACCCTGAATCTGGGAGAAATTGAAAATAGGACCCCAGAAAACACCTACAGAGCCCCTTACGCACATCAAAAATTGCCCCCAAAGGAAGCCTTTGGGTACAACTGAACTCCCCAGGGCAGCCTTTATGCAGCCCCACATGCAACTGGACTCTCTGTGTTCGCTCTTTCTGAACAAACCTAAATATCTCCCTACCCGGAACCTGAGAGGAATTGAAAATATGACCCAAGAAAATGCGTACAAGGCCCATTTTGCCCATCAAAAATTGCCCCGAAAGGAAGCCTTTGGGTACAGTTGAACTCCCCAGGGGAGCCTTTACGCAGCCCCACATGCAACTGGACTCTCTGTGTTCGCTCTTTCTGAACAACCCTAAATACGTCCTTTCCCGGAATGTGAGAGGAATTGAAAATAGGACCGCAGAAAACGCGTACAGAGACACTTTCGCACATAAAAAATTGCTCCCAAAGGAAGACTTTGGGTACAACTGAACTCCCCAAGGGAGATTTTATGCAGCCCCACATGCAACTGGACTCTCTGTGTTTGCTCTTACTGAACAACCCTAAATATCTCCGTAACCGCAATCTGAGAGGAATTGAAAATAGGACCCCAGAAACCGCGTACAGAGCCCCTTTCGCTCATCAAAAATTGCCCCCAAAGGAAGCCTTTGGGTACAAGTGAACTCCCCATGGGGGCCTTTACGCAGCCCCACATGCAACTGGACTCTCTCTGTGTTCGCGCTTTCTGGACAGCGCTAAATATCTCTCTACACGGAATCTAAGAGGAATTGAAAATAGGACCCCAGAAAACGTGTACAAGACCCATTTTGCCTATCAAAAATTGCCCCCAAAGGAAGCCTTTGGGTACAACTGAACTCCCCAGGGGAGCATTTACGCAGCCCCACATGCAACTGGACTCTCTGTGTTCTCTCTTTCTGAACAACCCCAAATATCTCCCTACCCGGAATCTGAGAGGAATTGAAAATAGGACCCCAGAAAACGCGTACAGAGCCCATTTTGCCCATCAAAAATTGCCCCCAAAGGAAGCCTTTGGGTACAAATGAACTCCCCAGGGGAGCATTTACGCAGCCCCACATGCAACTGGACTCTCTGTGTTCTCTCTTTCTGAACAACCCCAAATATCTCCCTACCCGGAATCGGAGAGGAATTGAAAATAGGACCCCAGAAAACGCGTACAAGGCCCATTTTGCCCATCAAAAATTGCCCCCAAAGGAAGCCTTTGGGTACAACTGAACTCCCCAGGGGAGCCTTTACGCAGTTCCACATGCAGCTGGACTCTCTGTGTTCGCTTTTTCTGAACAGCCCTAAATACAGCCCTACCTGGAATCGAGAGGAATTGAAAATAGGACCCCAGAAAACGTGTACAAGGCCCATATTGCCCATCAAAAATTTCCCCCAAAGGAAGCCTTTGGGTACAACTGAACTCCCCAGGGGAGCCTTTACGCAGCCCCACATGCAACTGGACTCTCTGTGTTCGCTCTTTCTGAACAACTCTAAAGACATCCCTACCCGGAATGTGAGAGGAATTGAAAATAGGACCCCAGAAATCGCGTACAGAGCCCCTTTCACCCATCAAAAATTGCCCCCAAAGGAAGCCTTTGGATACAACTGAACTCCCCAGGGGAGCATGTACGCAGCCCCCCCATGCAACTGGACTCTCTGTGTTCGCTCTTTCTGAACAGCGCCAAATATCTCCCTACCCGGAATCGAAGAGTAATTGAAAATAGGACCCCAGAAAACGTGTACAAGGCCCATTTTTCCCATCAAAAATTGCCCCCAAAGGAAGTCTTGGGGTACAACTGAACTCCCCAGGGTAGCCTTCACTTAGCCCCACATGCAGCTGGACTCCTTGCGTTCGCTCTTTCTGAACAACCCTATATATCTCCCTACCCGGAATCTGAGAGAAATTGAAAATAGGACCCCAGAAATCGCGTACAGAGCCCCTTACGCACATCAAAAATTGCCCCGAAAGGAAGCTTTTGGGTACAACTTAACTCCCCAGGGGACCCTTTACGTAGCCCCACATGCAACTGGACTCTCTGTGTTCACTCTTTCTTAAAAAACCTAAATACATACCTACCCGGAATATGAGAGAAAATGAAAATAGGACCCCAGAAAATGCATACAGAGCCCCTTTCACACATCAAAAATTGCCCCAAAGGAAGCCTTTGGGTACAGCTGAACTCCCCAGGGGAGCCTTTACGCAGCCCCACATGCAACTGGACTCTCTGTGTTCGCATTTTCTGAACAGCCCTAAATACAGCCCTACCTGGAATCGAGAGGAATTGAAAATAGGACCCCAGAAAACGCGTACAGAGCCCCTTTTGCCCATCAAAAATTGCCCCCAAAGTTGTACCCAAAGGCTTCCTTTGGGGGCAATTTTTGATGGGCGAAAGTGGCTCTGTACGCGATTTCCGGGGTCGTATTTTGAATTCCTCTCAGATTCAGGGTAGGGAGATATTTGCGGTTGTTCAGAAAGAGCGAATACAGAGAGTCCAGTTGCATGGGGGGCTGCGTAAAGGTTCCCCTGGGGAGTTCAGTTGTACCCAAAGGCTTCCTTTGGGGGCAATTTTTGATGGTTGAAATGGGCTCTGTACACCATTTCTGCGGTCTTATTTTAAATTCCTTTCTATTCCGGTAGGGAGATATTTTGCATTGTTCAGAAAGAGCGAACACAGAGAGTCCAGTTGCATGTCGGGCTGCGTAAAGGCTGCCCTGGGGAGTTCAGCCGTACCAAAAGGCTTCCTTTGGAGGCAATTTTTGATGGGCAAAATGGGCTTGTACACCTTTTCTGGGGTCCTATTTTCAATTCCTCCCGATTCCAGGTAGGGCTGTATTTTGGGCTGTTCAGAAAAAGCGAACACAGAGAGTCCAGTTGCATGTGGGGCTGCGTAAAGGCTCCCCTGGGGAGTTCAGTTGTACCCAAAGGCTTCCTTTGGGGGCAATTTTTGATGGGCAAAATGGGCCTTGTACACGTTTTCTGGCGTCCTATTTTCAATTCCTCTCAGATTCCGGGTAGGGATTTCTTTAGGGTTCTTCAGAAAGAGCGAACACAGAGAGTCCAGTTGCATGTGGGGCTGCGTAAAGGTTCCCCTGGGGAGTTCAGTTGTACCCAAAGGGTTCCTTTGGGGCCAATTTTTAATGTGCGTAAGGGGCTCTGTACTCGATTTCTCGGGTCCTATTTTCAGTTCCTCTCAGATTCCGGTAAGGGAGATATTAGCGTTGTTCAGAAAGAGCTAACACAGAGAGTCCAGTTGCATGTGGTGCTGCGTGAAGGCTCCCCTGGGGAGTTCAGTTGTACCCAAAGGCTTCCTTTGGGGGCAATTTTTGATGGGCGAAAGGGGCTGTGTACGCGATTTCCGGGGTCTTATTTTAAATTCCTTCAGATTACGGTTAGGGAGATATTTAGCATTGTTCAGAAAGAGCGAACACAGAGAGTCCAGTTGCATGTGGGGCTGCGTAAAGGCTCCCCTGGGGAGTTCAGTTGTACCCAAAGGCTTCCTTTGCGGGCAATTTTTGATGGGCAAACTGGGCCTTGTACACCTTTTATGGGGTCCTATTTTCAATTCCTCTCAGATTCCGGGTAGGGAGATATATAGGGTTGTTCAGAAAGAGCGAACATAGAGAGTCAAGTTGCATGTCGGGCTGCGTAAAGGCTCCCCTGGGGAGTTCAGTTGTACCCAAAGGTTTACTTTGGGGGCAATTTTTGATGGGCAAAATGGGCCTTGTACACGTTTTCTGGGGTCCTATTTTAAATTCCTCTCAGATTCCAGGTAGGGCTGTATTTATGGCTGTTCAGAAAAAGCGAACACAGAGAGTCCAGTTGCATGTGGGGCTGCGTAAAGTCTCCCCTGGGGAGTTCAGTTGTATCCAAAGGCTTCCTTTGGGGGCAATTTTTGACGGGTGAAAGGGGCTCTGTACGCGATTTCTGAGGTCATATTTTCAATTCCTCTCAGATTCCGGGTAGGGATGCCTTTAGGGTTCTTCAGAAAGAGCGAACACAGAGAATATATTTGCATGTGACTCTGCGTAAAGGCTCCCCTGGGGAGTTCAGTTGTACCCAAAGTCTTCCTTTGGCGGCAATTTTTGATGGGTAAAATGGGCCTTGTATGCGTTTTCTGGGGTCTTATTTTCAATTACTCTCAGATTCCGGTATGGGAGATATTAGCGTTGTTCAGAAAGAGCTAACACAGAGAGTCCAGTTGCATGTGGTGCTGCGTGAAGGCACCCCTGGGTAGTTCAGTTGTACCCAAAGGCTACCTTTGGGGGCAAGTTTTGACGGGCAAAATGGGCCTTGTACACGTTTTCTGGGGTGGTATTTTCAATTCCTCTCAGATTCCGGATAGGGAGATATTTGGGGTTCTTCAGAAAGAGCGAACACAGAGAGTCCAGTTGCATGTGGGGCTGCGTAAAGGCTCCCCTGGGGAGTTCAGTTGTACCCAAAGGCTTCCTTTGGGGGCAATTTTTGATGGGCAAAATGGGCCTTGTACATGTTTTCTGGGGTCCTATTTTCATTTTCTCTCAGATTCCGGGTAGGTATGTATTTAGGGTTTTTAAGAAAGAGCGAACACAGAGAGTCCAGTTGCATGTGGGGCTGCGTAAAGGCTCCCCTGCCGAGTTCAGTTGTACCCAAAGGCTTCCTTTGGGGGCAATTTTTGATGTGTGAAAGGGGCTCTGTATGCATTTTCTGGGGTCCTATTTTCATTTTCTCTCAGATTCCGGGTAGGTACTTACTCAGGGTTTTTAAGAAAGAGTGAACACAGAGAGTCCAGCTGCATGTGGGGCTGCGTAAATGCTCCCCTGGGGAGTTCAGTTGTACCCAAAGGCTTCCTTTGGGGGCAATTTTTGATTTGTGAAAGGGGCTCTGTACGCGTTTTCTGGGGTCCTATTTTAAATTCCTCTCACATTCCGGGAAGAGACGTATTTAGGGTTGTTTAGTCAGAGCGAACACAGAGAGTCCAGTTGCATGTGGGGCTGCGTAAAGGCTCCCCTGGGGAGTTCAGTTGTACCCAAAGACTTCCTCCTTTTGGGGGCACTTTTTATGGTTGAAAGGGGCTCTGTACGCCTTTTCTGGGGTCTTATTTTAAATTCCTCTCAGATTCCGGTTAGGGAGATATTTAGCGTTGTTCCGAAAGAGCGAACACAGAGAGTCCAGTTGCATGTGGTGCTGCATCAAGGCTCCCCTGGGGAGTTCAGTTGTACCCAAAGGCTTCCTTTGGGGGCAATTTTTCATGGGCGAAAGGGGCTCTGTACACGATTTCAGGGGACCTATTTTTCAATTCCTCTCAGATTCCAGGTAGGGCTGCATTTAGGGCTGTTCAGAAAGAGCGAACACAGAGAGTCCAGTTGAATGTGGGGCTGTGTAAAGGCTCCCCTGGGGAGTTCAGTTGTACCCAAAGGGTTCCTTTGGGGGCAATTTTTGATGGGCGAAAGGGGCTCTGTACGCGATTTCTGGGGTCCTATTTTCAATTCCTCTCAGATTCCGAGTAGGGAGATATTTAGAGTTCTTTAGAAATAGCGAACACAGAGACTCCAGTTGCATGTGGGGCTGTGTCAAGGCTCCCCTGAGGAGTTCAGTTGTACACAAAGGCTTCCTTTGGGGGCAATTTTTGATGGGTGAAAGGGGCTCTGTACGCCATTTCTGGGGTCCAATTTTCAATTTCCTCTCAGATTCCTGGTAGGGATGTCTTTACGGTTGTTCAGAAGAGCGAACACAGATAGTCTAGTTGCATGTGGGGCTGCGTAAAGGCTCCCCTGGGGAGTTCAGTTGTACCCAAAGGCTTCCTTTGGGGGCAATTTTTGATAGGCAAAATGGGCCTTGTACACGTTTTCTGGGGTCCTATTTTCAATTCCTCTCAGATTCCAGGTAGGGCTGTATTTAGGGCTGTTCAGAAAGAGCGAACACAGAGAGTCCAGTTGCATGTGGGGCTGCGTAAAGGCTCCCCTGGGGAGTTCAGTTGTACCCAAAGGCTTCCTTTGGGGGCAATTTTTGATGGGCAAAATGGGCCTTGTACACATTTTCTGGGGTCCTATTTTCAATTCCTCTCAGATTCCGGGTAGGGCTGTATTTAGGGCTGTTCAGAAAAAGCGAACACAGTGAGTCCAGTTGCATGTGGGGCTGCGTAAAGGCTCCCCTGGGGAGTTCAGTTGTACCCAAAGGCTTCCTTTGGGGGCAATTTTTGATGGTTGAAATGGGCTCTGTACACCATTTCTGGGGTCTTATTTTAAATTCCTTTCTATTCCGGTAGGGAGATATTTTGCATTGTTCAGAAAGAGCGAACACAGAGAGTCCAGTTGCATGTCGGGCTGCGTAAAGGCTGCCCTGGGGAGTTCAGCCGTACCAAAAGGCTTCATTTGGGGGCAATTTTTGATGGGCAAAATGGGCCTTGTACACCTTTTCTGGGGTCCTATTTTCAATTCCTCTTGATTCCATGTAGGGTTGTATTTAGGGCTGTTCAGAAAGAGCGAACACAGAGAGTCCAGTTGCATGTGGTGCTAAGTGAAGGCAACCCTGGGGAGTTCAGTTGTATCCAAAGGCTTCCTTTGGGGGCAATTTTTGATGGGCAAAATGGGCCTTGTACACGTTTTCTGGGGTGGTATTTTCAATTCCTCTTAGATTCCAGGTAGGGAGATATTTGGCGTTGTTCAGAAAGAGCGAACACAGAGAGTCCAGTTGCATGTGGGGCTGCGTAAAGTCTCCCCTGGGGAGTTCAGTTGTATCCAAATGCTTCCTTTGGGGGCAATTTTTGATGGGTGAAAGGGGCTCTGTACGCGATTTCTGGGGTCCTATTTTCAATTCCTCTCAGATTCCGGGTAGGGATGTCTTTAGGGTTCTTCAGAAAGAGCGAACACAGAGAGTCCAGTTGCATGTGGGGCTGCGTAAAGGCTCCCCTGGGGAGTTCAGTTGTACCCAAAGGCTTCCTTTGGGGGCAATTTTTGATGGGCAGAAGGGGCTCTGTACGCGTTTTCTGGGGTCCTATTTTCAATTCCTCTCACATTCCGGGAAGAGACGTATTTAGGGTTGTTCAGAAAGAGCGAACACAGAGAGTCCAGTTGCATGGGGGGCTGCGTAAAGGCTCCCCTGGGGAGTTCAGTTGTACCCAAAGGCTTCCTTTGGGGGCAATTTTTGATGGGCAAAATGGGCCTCGTACATGTTTTCTGGGGTCCTATTTTCAATTCCTCTCAGATTCCAGGTAGGGACGTATTTAGGGTTGTTCAGAAAGAGCGAACACAGAGAGTCCAGTTGCATGGGGGGCTGCGTAAAGGCTCCCCTGGGGAGTTCAGTTTTACCCAAAGGCTTCCTTTGGGGGCAATTTTTGATGGGCAATATGGGCCTTGTACACGTTTTCTGGGGTGGTATTTTCAATTCCTCTTAGATTCCAGGTAGGGAGATATTTGGCGCTCTTCAGAAAGAGCGAACACAGAGAGTCCAGTTGCATGTGGGGCTGCGTAAATGCTCCCCTGGGGAGTTCAGTTGTACCCAAAGGCTTCCTTTGGGGGCAATTTTTGATGGGGAAAAGGAGCTCTGTACGCTTTTTCTGGGGTCCTATTTTCAATTCCTCTCAGATTCCGGATAGGGAAATATGTGGGGTTCTTCAGAAAGAGCGAACTCAGGGAGTCCAGTTGCATGTGGGGCTGCGTAAAGGCTCCCCTGGGGAGTTCAGTTATACCCAAAGGCTTCCTTTGGGGGCAATTTATGATGTGTGAAAGGGGCTCTGTATGCATTTTCTGGGGTCCTATTTTCATTTTCTCTCAGATTCCGGGTAGGTATGTATTTAGGGTTTTTAAGAAAGAGTTAACACAGAGAGTCCAGTTGCATGTGGGGCTGCGTAAAGGCTCCCCTGGCGAGTTCAGTTGTACCCAAAGGCTTCCTTTGGCGGCAATTTTTGATGTGTGAAAGGGGCTCTGTATGCATCTTCTGGGGTCCAATTTTCATTTTCTCTCAGATTCCGGGTAGGTATGTAATCAGGGTTTTTAAGAAAGATTGAACACAGAGAGTCCAGTTGCATGTGGGGCTGTGTAAAGGCTCCCCTGGGGAGTTCAGTTGTACCCAAAAGCTTCCTTTCGGGGCAATTTTTGATGTGCGTAAGGGGCTCTGTACGCGATTTCTGGGGTCCTATTTTCAATTTCTCTCAGATTCTGGGTAGGGAGATATATAGGGTTGTTGAGAAAGAGCAAACGCAAGGAGTCCAGCTGCATGTGGGGCTAAGTGAAGGCTCCCCTGGGGAGTTCAGTTGTACCCAAAGACTTCCTTTGGGGGCAAATTTTGATAGGCAAAATGGGCCTTGTACACGTTTTCTGGGGTCGTATTTTCAATTCCTCTTAGATTCCGGGTAGGGAGATATTTGGCGCTGTTCAGAAAGAGTGAACTCAGAGAGTCCAGTTGCATGTGGGGCTACGTAAAGGCTCCCCTGGGGAGTTCAGTTGTACCCAAAGGCTTCCTTTCGGGGCAATTTTTGATGGGCAAAATGGGCCTTGTACACGTTTTCTGGGGTCCTATTTTCAATTCCTCTCAGATTCCAGGTAGGGCTGTATTTAGGGCTGTTCAGAAAAAGCGAACACAGAGAGTCCAGTTGCATGTGGGGCTGCGTAAAGGCTCCCCTGGGGAGTTCATTTGTACCCAAAGGCTTCCTTTGGGGGCAATTTTTGATGTGCAAAAGGGGCTCTGTACGCGATTTCTGGGGTCCTATTTTCAATTCCTCTCAGATTCCGGGTAGGGATGTCTTTAGGGTTTTTAAGAAAGAGCGAACACATAGAGTCCAGTTGCATGTGGAGCTGCGTAAAGGCTCCCCTGGGGAGTTCATTGTACCCAAAGGCTTCCTTTTGGGGGCAATTTTTGATAGGCAAAATGGGCCTTGTATACGTTTTCTGGGGTCCTATTTTCAATTCATCTTATATTCCGGGTAGGGAGATATTTAGCACTGTTCAGAAAGAGCGAACACAGAGAGTCCAGTTGCATGTGGGTCAGCGTAAAGGCTCACCTGGGGAATTCAGCCGTACCCAAAGACTTCCTTTGGGAGCAATTTTTGATGGTTGAAAAGGGCTCTGTACGCGTTTTCTGGGGTCTTATTTTAAATTCCTTCAGATTCCTGTTTGGGAGATATTCAGCGTTGTTCAGAAAGAGCGAACACAGAGAGTCCAGTTGCATGTCGGGCTGCGTAAAGGCTCCCCTGGGGAGTTCAGTTGTACCAAAAGGCTTCCTTTGGGGGCAATTTTTGATGGGCAAAAGGGGCTCTGTACGCGTTTTCTGGGGTCCTATTTTCAATTCCTCTCAGATTCCGGGTAGGGATGTATTTAGGGTTTTTAAGAAAGAGCGAACACAGAGAGTCCAGTTGCATGTGGGGCTGCGTAAAGGCTCCCCTGGAGAGTTCAGTTGTACCTAAAGGCTTCCTTTGGGGGCAATTTTTGATGGGCGAAAGGGGCTCTGTATGCGATTTCTGGGTCCTATTTTCAATTCCTCTCAGATTCCGGGTAGGGATGTCTTTAGGGTTGTTCAGAAAGAGCGAACACAAAGAGTCCAGTTGCATGTGGAGCTGCGTAAAGGCTCCCCTGGGGAGTTCATTGTACCCAAAGGCTTCCTTTGGGGGCAATTTTTGATAGGCAAAATGGGCCTTGTACACGTTTTCTGGGGTCCTATTTTCAATTCATCTTATATTCCGGGTAGGGAGATATTTAGCGCTGTTCAGAAAGAGCGAACACAGAGAGTCCAGTTGCATGTGGGGCAGCGTAAAGGCTCCCCTGGGGAGTTCAGTTGTACCCAAAGGCTTCCTTTGGGGGCAATTTTTGATGGGCAAAATGGGCTTTGTACACGTTTTCTGGGGTCCTATTTTCAATTCCTCTCGATTCAAAGTAGGGATGTATTTAGGGCTGTTCAGAAAAAGCGAACGCAGAGAGTCCAGTAGCATGTGGGGCTGAGTAAAGGCTCCCCTGCGGAGTTCAGTTGTACCCAAAGGCTTACTTTGGGGGCAATTTTTGATGGGCAAAATGGGCCTTGTACACGTTTTCTGGGGTCCTATTTTCAATTCCTCTCAGATTTCTGGTAGGGTTGCATTTAGGGCTGTTCAGAAAGAGCGAACACAGAGAGTCCAGTTGCATGTGGGGCTGCGTAAAGGCTCCCCTGGGGAGTTCAGTTGTCCCCAAAGGGTTCCTTTGGGGGCAATTTTTGATGGGTGAAAGGGGCTCTTTACGCGTTTTCTGGGGTCCTATTTTCAATTCCTCTCAGATTCCGGGTAGGGAGATATTTGGGGTTGTTCAGAAAGATCGAACACAGAGAGTCCAGTTGCATGTGGGGCTGAGTAAAGGCTCGCCTGGGGAGTTCAGTTGTACCCAAAGTCTTCCTTTGGGGGCAATTTTTGATGTGCAAAAGGGGCTCTGTACGCGATTTCTGGGGTCCTATTTTCAATTCCTCTCAGATTCCGGGTAGGGATGTCTTTAGGGTATTTAAGAAAGAGCGAACACAAAGAGTCCAGTTGCATGTGGAGCTGCATAAAGGCTCCCCTGGGGAGTTCATTGTACCCAAAGGCTTCCTTTGGGGGCAATTTTTGATAGGCAAAATGGGCCTTGTACACGTTTTCTGGGGTCCTATTTTCAATTCATCTTCTATTCCGGGTAGGGAGATATTTAGCGCTGTTCAGAAAGAGCGAACACAGAGAGTCCAGTTGCATGTGGGGCTGCGTAAAGGCTCCCCTGGGGAGTTCAGTTGTACCCAAAGGCTTCCTTTGGGGGCAATTTTTGATGGGCAAAATGGGTTTTGTACACGTTTTCTGGGGTCCTATTTTCAATTCCTCTCGATTCAAAGTAGGGATGTATTTAGGGCTGTTCAGAAAAAGCGAACGCAGAGAGTCCAGTAGCATGTGGGGCTGAGTAAAGGCTCCCCTGCGGAGTTCAGTTGTACCCAAAGGCTTCCTTTGGGGGCAATTTTTGATGGGCAAAATGGGCCTTGTACACGTTTTCTGGGGTCCTATTTTCAATTCCTCTCAGATTTCTGGTAGGGCTGCATTAAGGGCTGTTCAGAAAGAGCGAACACAGAGAGTCCAGTTGCATGTGGGGCTGCGTAAAGGCTCCCCTGGGGAGCTCAGTTGTACCAAAAGGCTTCCTTTGGGGGCAATTTTTGATGTGTGAAAGGGGCTCTGTACGCGTTTTCTGGGGTCCTATTTTCAATTCCTCTCAGATTCCGGGTAGGGATGTATTTAGGGTTTTTAAGAAAGAGCGAACACAGAGAGTCCAGTTGCATGTGGGGCTGCGTAAAGGCTCCCCTGGGGAGTTCAGCTGTCCCCAAAGGGTTCCTTTGGGGGCAATTTTTGATGGGTGAAAGGGGCTCTTTACGCGTTTTCTGGGGTCCTATTTTCAATTCCTCTCAGATTCCGGGTAGGGAGATATTTGGGGTTGTTCAGAAAGATCGAACACAGAGAGTCCAGTTGCATGTGGGGCTGAGTAAAGGCTCCCCTGGGGAGTTCATTTGTACCCAAAGGCTTCCTTTGGGGGCAATTTTTGATGTGCAAAAGGGGCTCTGTACGCGATTTCTGGGGTCCTATTTTCAATTCCTCTCAGATTCCGGGTAGGGATGTCTTTAGGGTTTTTAAGAAAGAGCGAACACATAGAGTCCAGTTGCATGTGGAGCTGCGTAAAGGCTCCCCTGGGGAGTTCATTGTACCCAAAGGCTTCCTTTTGGAGGCAATTTTTGATAGGCAAAATGGGCCTTGTACACGTTTTCTGGGGTCCTATTTTCAATTCATCTTATATTCCGGGTAGGGAGATATTTAGCACTGTTCAGAAAGAGCGAACACAGAGAGTCCAGTTGCATGTGGGGCAGCGTAAAGGCTCACCTGGGGAATTCAGCCGTACCCAAAGACTTCCTTTGGGAGCAATTTTTGATGGTTGAAAAGGGCTCTGTACGCGTTTTCTGGGGTCTTATTTTAAATTCCTTCAGATTCCTGTTAGGGAGATATTCAGCGTTGTTCAGAAAGAGCGAACACAGAGAGTCCAGTTGCATGTCGGGCTGCGTAAAGGCTCCCCTGGGGAGTTCAGTTGTACCAAAAGGCTTCCTTTGGGGGCAATTTTTGATGGGCAAAAGGGGCTCTGTACGCGTTTTCTGGGGTCCTATTTTCAATTCCTCTCAGATTCCGGGTAGGGATGTATTTTGGGTTTTTAAGAAAGAGCGAACACAGAGAGTCCAGTAGCATGTGGGGCTGAGTAAAGGCTCCCCTGCGGAGTTCAGTTGTACCCAAAGGCTTCCTTTGGGGGCAATTTTTGACGGGTGAAAGGGGCTCTGTACGCATTTTCCAGGGTCCTATTTTCAATTCCTCTCAGATTCCAGGTAGGGATGTATTTAGGGTTGTTCAGAAAGAGCGAACACAGAGAGTCCAGTTGCATGTGGGGCTGCGTAATTGCTCCCCTGGGGAGTTCAGTTCTACCCAAAGGCTTCCTTTGGGGGCTATTTTTGATGGGTGAAAGGGGCTTTGTATGCCTTTTATGGGGTCATATTTTAAATTCCTCTAAAATTCCGGGAAGGGATGTACTTAGGGTTGTTCAGAAAGAGCGAACACAGAGAGTCCAGTTGCATGTGGGGCTGCGTAAAGGCTACCCTGGGGAGTTCTGTTGTACCCAAAGGCTTCCTTTGGGGGCAATTTTTGATGGGTGAAAGGGTCTCTGTACGTGATTTCTGGGGTCATATTTTCAATTCCTCTGAGATTCCGGTTAGGCATGTATTTAGGGTTGTTCAGAAAGAGCGAACACAGAGAGTCCAGTTGCATGTGGGGCTGCGTAAAGGCTCCCCTGGGGAGTTCAGTTGTACCCAAAGGCTTCCTTTGGGGGCGATTTTTGATGGGTGAAAGGGGCTCTGTACTTGATTTCTGGAGTCATATTTTCAATTCCTCTCAGATTCCGGTTAGGGATGTATTTAGGGTTGTTCAGAAAGAGCGAACACAGAGAGTCCAGTTGCATGTGGGGCTGCGTAAAGGCTCCCCTGGGGAGTTCAGTTGTACCCAAAGGCTTCCTTTGGGGGTATTTTTGATGGGTGAAAGGGGCTCTGTGTACGTTTTCCAGGGTCCTATTTTCAATTCCTCTCAGATTCCGGGAAGGAATGTACTTAGGGTTGTTCAGAAAGAGCGAACACAGAGAGTCCAGTTGCATGTGGGGCTGCGTAAAGGCTCCCCTGGGGAGTTCAGTTCTACCCAAAGGCTTCCTTTCGGGGCTATTTTTGATGGGTAAAATGGGCTTTGTATGCGTTTTCTGGGGTCCTATTTTCAATTCCTCTCACATTCCGGGAAGGGATGTATTTAGGGTTGCTCAGAAAGATCGAACACAGAGAGTCCAGTTGCATGTGGGGCTGCGTAAAGGCTCCCCTGGGGAGTTCAGTTGTACCCAAAAGCTTCCTTTCAGGGCAATTCTTGATGGGCGAAAGGGGCTCTGTGCACGTTTTCCAGGGTCCTATTTTCAATTCCTCTCAGATTCCGGGAAGGGATGTACTTAGGGTTGTTCAGAAAGAGCGAACACAGAGAGTCCAGTTGCATGTGGGGCTGCGTAAAGGCTCCCCTGGGGAGTTCAGTTGTACCCAAAGGCTTCCTTTGGGGGCTATGTTTGATGGGTGAAAGGGGCTCTGTACGCGTTTTCCAAGGTCCTATTTTCAATTCCTCTCAGATTACAGGTAGGGATGTATTTAGGGTTGTTCAGAAAGAGCGAACACAGAGAGTCCAGTTGCATGTGGGGCTGCGTAAAGGCTCCCCTGGGGAGTTCAGTTCTACCCAAAGGCTTCCTTTCGGGGCTATTTTTGATGGGTAAAATGGGCTTTGTATGCGTTTTCTGGGGTCCTATTTTCAATTCCTCTCACATTCCGGGAAGGGATGTATTTAGGGTTGCTCAGAAAGATCGAACACAGAGAGTCCAGTTGCATGTGGGGCTGCGTAAAGTCTCCCCTGGCGAGTTCAGTTGTACCCAAAGGCTAACTTTCAGGGAAATTTTTGATGGGTGAAAGGGGCTCTGTGCACGTTTTCCAGGGTCCTATTTTCAATTCCTCTCAGATTCCGGGAAGGGATGTACTTAGGGTTGTTCAGAAAGAGCGAACACAGAGAGTCCAGTTGCATGTGGGGCTGCGTAATTGCTCCCCTGGGGAGTTAAGTTGTTCCCAAAGGCTTCCTTTGGGGGCAATTTTTGATGGGTGAAAGGGGCTCTGTACGTGATTTCTGGGGTCATATTTTCAATTCCTCTGAGATTCCGGTTAGGCATGTATTTAGGGTTGTTCAGAAAGAGCGAACACAGAGAGTCCAGTTGCATGTGGGGCTGCGTAAAGGCTCCCCTGGGGAGTTCAGTTGTACCCAAAGGCTTCCTTTGGGGGCGATTTTTGATGGGTGAAACGGGCTCTGTACTTGATTTCTGGAGTCATATTTTCAATTCCTCTCAGATTCCGGTTAGGGATGTATTTAGGGTTGTTCAGAAAGAGCGAACACAGAGAGTCCAGTTGCATGTGGGGCTGCGTAAAGGCTCCCCTGGGGAGTTCAGTTGTACCCAAAGGCTTCCTTTGGGGGCGATTTTTGATGGGTGAAACGGGCTCTGTACTTGATTTCTGGAGTCATATTTTCAATTCCTCTCAGATTCCGGTTAGGGATGTATTTAGGGTTGTTCAGAAAGAGCGAACACAGAGAGTCCAGTTGCATGTGGGGCTGCGTAAAGGCTCCCCTGGGGAGTTCAGTTGTACCCAAAGGCTTCCTTTGGGGGTATTTTTGATGGGTGAAAGGGGCTCTGTGTACGTTTTCCAGGGTCCTATTTTCAATTCCTCTCAGATTCCGGGAAGGAATGTACTTAGGGTTGTTCAGAAAGAGCGAACACAGAGAGTCCAGTTGCATGTGGGGCTGCGTAAAGGCTCCCCTGGGGAGTTCAGTTCTACCCAAAGGCTTCCTTTCGGGGCTATTTTTGATGGGTAAAATGGGCTTTGTATGCGTTTTCTGGGGTCCTATTTTCAATTCCTCTCACATTCCGGGAAGGGATGTATTTAGGGTTGCTCAGAAAGATCGAACACAGAGAGTCCAGTTGCATGTGGGGCTGCGTAAAGGCTCCCCTGGGGAGTTCAGTTGTACCCAAAAGCTTCCTTTCAGGGCAATTCTTGATGGGCGAAAGGGGCTCTGTGCACGTTTTCCAGGGTCCTATTTTCAATTCCTCTCAGATTCCGGGAAGGGATGTACTTAGGGTTGTTCAGAAAGAGCGAACACAGAGAGTCCAGTTGCATGTGGGGCTGCGTAAAGGCTCCCCTGGGGAGTTCAGTTGTACCCAAAGGCTTCCTTTGGGGGCTATGTTTGATGGGTGAAAGGGGCTCTGTACGCGTTTTCCAAGGTCCTATTTTCAATTCCTCTCAGATTACAGGTAGGGATGTATTTAGGGTTGTTCAGAAAGAGCGAACACAGAGAGTCCAGTTGCATGTGGGGCTGCGTAAAGGCTCCCCTGGGGAGTTCAGTTCTACCCAAAGGCTTCCTTTCGGGGCTATTTTTGATGGGTAAAATGGGCTTTGTATGCGTTTTCTGGGGTCCTATTTTCAATTCCTCTCACATTCCGGGAAGGGATGTATTTAGGGTTGCTCAGAAAGATCGAACACAGAGAGTCCAGTTGCATGTGGGGCTGCGTAAAGTCTCCCCTGGCGAGTTCAGTTGTACCCAAAGGCTAACTTTCAGGGAAATTTTTGATGGGTGAAAGGGGCTCTGTGCACGTTTTCCAGGGTCCTATTTTCAATTCCTCTCAGATTCCGGGAAGGGATGTACTTAGGGTTGTTCAGAAAGAGCGAACACAGAGAGTCCAGTTGCATGTGGGGCTGCGTAATTGCTCCCCTGGGGAGTTAAGTTGTTCCCAAAGGCTTCCTTTGGGGGCAATTTTTGATGGGTGAAAGGGGCTCTGTACGTGATTTCTGGGGTCATATTTTCAATTCCTCTGAGATTCCGGTTAGGCATGTATTTAGGGTTGTTCAGAAAGAGCGAACACAGAGAGTCCAGTTGCATGTGGGGCTGCGTAAAGGCTCCCCTGGGGAGTTCAGTTGTACCCAAAGGCTTCCTTTGGGGGCGATTTTTGATGGGTGAAACGGGCTCTGTACTTGATTTCTGGAGTCATATTTTCAATTCCTCTCAGATTCCGGTTAGGGATGTATTTAGGGTTGTTCAGAAAGAGCGAACACAGAGAGTCCAGTTGCATGTGGGGCTGCGTAAAGGCTCCCCTGGGGAGTTCAGTTGTACCCAAAGGCTTCCTTTGGGGGTATTTTTGATGGGTGAAAGGGGCTCTGTGTACGTTTTCCAGGGTCCTATTTTCAATTCCTCTCAGATTCCGGGAAGAAATGTACTTAGGGTTGTTCAGAAAGAGCGAACACAGAGAGTCCAGTTGCATGTGGGGCTGCGTAAAGGCTCCCCTGGGGAGATCAGTTCTACCCAAAGGCTTCCTTTCGGGGCTATTTTTGATGGGTAAAATGGGCTTTGTATGCGTTTTCTGGGGTCCTATTTTCAATTCCTCTCACATTCCGGGAAGGGATGTATTTAGGGTTGCTCAGAAAGATCGAACACAGAGAGTCCAGTTGCATGTGGGGCTGCGTAAAGGCTCCCCTGGGGAGTTCAGTTGTACCCAAAAGCTTCCTTTCAGGGCAATTCTTGATGGGCGAAAGGGGCTCTGTGCACGTTTTCCAGGGTCCTATTTTCAATTCCTCTCAGATTCCGGGAAGGGATGTACTTAGGGTTGTTCAGAAAGAGCGAACACAGAGAGTCCAGTTGCATGTGGGGCTGCGTAAAGGCTCCCCTGGGGAGTTCAGTTGTACCCAAAGGCTTCCTTTGGGGGCTATGTTTGATGGGTGAAAGGGGCTCTGTACGCGTTTTCCAAGGTCCTATTTTCAATTCCTCTCAGATTCCAGGTAGGGATGTATTTAGGGTTGTTCAGAAAGAGCGAACACAGAGAGTCCAGTTGCATGTGGGGCTGCGTAAAGGCTCCCCTGGGGAGTTCAGTTCTACCCAAAGGCTTCCTTTGGGGGCTATTTTTGATGGGTAAAATGGGCTTTGTATGCGTTTTCTGCGGTCCTATTTTCAATTCCTCTCACATTCCGGGAAGGGATGTACTTAGGGTTGTTCAGAAAGATCGAACACAGAGAGTCCAGTTGCATGTGGGGCTGCGTAAAGTCTCCCCTGGCGAGTTCAGTTGTACCCAAAGGCTAACTTTCAGGGAAATTTTTGATGGGTGAAAGGGGATCTGTGCACGTTTTCCAGGGTCCTATTTTCAATTCCTCTCAGATTCCGGGAAGGGATGTACTTAGGGTTGTTCAGAAAGAGCGAACACAGAGAGTCCAGTTGCATGTGGGGCTGCGTAATTGCTCCCCTGGGGAGTTAAGTTGTTCCCAAAGGCTTCCTTTGGGGGCTATTTTTGATGGGTGAAAGGGGCTTTTTATGCATTTTATGGGGTCATATTTTAAATTCCTCTCACATTCCGGGAAGGGATGTACTTAGGGTTGTTCAGAAAGAGCGAACACAGAGAGTCCAGTTGCATGGGGGGCTGCGTAAAGGTTACCCTGGGGAGTTCTGTTGTACCCAAAGGCTTCCTTTGGGGGCGATTTTTAATGGGTGAAAGGGGCTTTGTATGCGTTTTCTGGGGTCCTATTTTCAATTCCTCTCACATTCCGGGAAGGGATGTATTTAGGGTTGCTCAGAAAGATCGAACACAGAGAGTCCAGTTGCATGTGGGGCTGCGTAAAGGCTCCCCTGGGGAGTTCAGTTCTACCCAAAGGCTTCCTTTGGGGGCTATTTTTGATGGGTGAAATGTGCTCTGTACGTGATTTCTGCGGTCATATTTTCAATTCCTCTCTGATTCCGGTTAGGGATGTATATAGGGTTGTTCAGAAAAAGCGAACACAGAGAGTCCAGTTGCATGTGGGGCTGCGTAAAAGCTCCCCTGGGGACTTCAGTTGTACCCAAAGGCTTCCTTTGGGGGCTATTTTTGACGGGTGAAAGGGGCTCTGTACGCATTTTCCAGGGTCCTATTTTCAATTCCTCTCACATTCCAGGTAGGGATGTATTTAGGGTTGTTCAGAAAGAGCGAACACAGAGAGTCCAGTTGCATGTGGGGCTGCGTAAAGGCTCCCCTGGGGAGTTCAGTTGTTCCCAAAGGCTTCCTTTGGGGGTATTTTTGATGGGTGAAAGGGGCTCTGTGCACGTTTTCCAGGGTCCTATTTTCAATTCCTCTCAGATTCCGGGAAGGGATGTACTTAGGGTTGTTCAGAAAGAGCGAACACAGAGAGTCCAGTTGCATGTGGGGCTGCGTAAAGGCTCCCCTGGGGAGTTCAGTTGTACCCAAAGGCTTCCTTTGGGGGCGATTTTTAATGGGTGAAAGGGGCTTTTTCTGTGTTTTATGGGGTCATATTTTCAATTCCTCTGAGATTCCGGTTAGGCATGTATTTAGGGTTGTTCAGAAAGAGCGAACACAGAGAGTCCAGTTGCATGTGGGGCTGCGTAAAAGCTCCCCTGGGGACTTCAGTTGTACCCAAAGGCTTCCTTTGGGGGCTATTTTTGACGGGTGAAAGGGGCTCTGTACGCATTTTCCAGGGTCCTATTTTCAATTCCTCTCACATTCCAGGTAGGGATGTATTTAGGGTTGTTCAGAAAGAGCGAACACAGAGAGTCCAGTTGCATGTGGGGCTGCGTAAAGGCTCCCCTGGGGAGTTCAGTTGTTCCCAAAGGCTTCCTTTGGGGGTATTTTTGATGGGTGAAAGGGGCTCTGTGCACGTTTTCCAGGGTCCTATTTTCAATTCCTCTCAGATTCCGGGAAGGGATGTACTTAGGGTTGTTCAGAAAGAGCGAACACAGAGAGTCCAGTTGCATGTGGGGCTGCGTAAAGGCTCCCCTGGGGAGTTCAGTTGTACCCAAAGGCTTCCTTTGGGGGCGATTTTTAATGGGTGAAAGGGGCTTTTTCTGTGTTTTATGGGGTCATATTTTAAATTCCTCTCACATTCCGGGAAGGGATGTACTTAGGGTTGTTCAGAAAGAGCGAACACAGAGAGTCCAGTTGCATGTGGGGCTGCGTAAAGGCTACCCTGGGGAGTTCTGTTGTACCCAAAGGCTTCCTTTGGGGCCGATTTTTAATGGGTGAAAGGGGCTTTTTCTGTGTTTTCTGGGGTCCTATTTTCAATTCCTCTCACATTCCGGGAAGGGATGTATTTAGGGTTGTTTCAGAAAGAGCGAACACAGAGAGTCCAGTTGCATGTGGGGCTGCGTAAAGGCTCCCCTGGGGAGTTCAGTTGTACCCAAAGGCTAACTTTCAGGGAAATTTTTGATGGGTGAAAGGGGCTCTGTGCACGTTTTCCAGGGTCCTATTTTCAATTCCTCTTAGATTCCGGGAAGGGATGTACTTAGGGTTGTTCAGAAAGAGCGAACACAGAGAGTCCAGTTGCATGTGGGGCTGCGTAAATGCTCCCCTGGGGAGTTGAGTTGTACCCAAAGGCTAACTTTCAGGGGAATTTTTGATGGTTGAAAGGGGCTTTGTACGCCATTTCCTGGGTCCTATTTTCAATTCCTCTCAGATTCCCGAAGGGATGTATTTAGGGTTGTTCAGAAAGAGCGAACACAGAGAGTCCAGTTGCATGTGGGGCTGCGTAAAGCTCCCCTGGGGAGTTCAGTTTTACCCAAAGGCTTCCTTTGGGGGCGATTTTTGATGGGTGAAAGGGGCTTTGTATGCATTTTCTGGGGTCCTATTTTAAATTCCTCTCACATTCCGGAAAGGGATGTATTTAGGGTTGTTCAGAAAGAGCGAACACAGAGAGTCCAGTTGCATGTGGGGCTGCGTAAAGGCTCCCCTGGGGAGTTCAGTTGTACCCAAAGGCTAACTTTCAGGGAAATTTTTGATGGGTGAAAGGGGCTCTGTACACGTTTTCCAGGGTCCTATTTTCAATTCCTCTCAGATTCTGGTTAGGGATATATTTAGGGTTGTTCAGGAAGAGCGAGCACAGAGAGTCCAGTTGCATGTGGGGCTGCGTAATTGCTCCCCTGGGGAGTTCAGTTGTACCCAAAGGCTTCCCTTGAGGTCTATTTTTGACGGGTGAAAGGGGCTCTGTACGCGTTTTCCAGGGTCCTATTTTCAATTCCTCTCAGATTCCAGGTAGGGACGTATTTAGGGTTGTTCAGAAAGAGCGAACACAGAGAGTCCAGTTGCATGTGGGGCTGCGTAAAGCCTCCCCTGGGGAGTTCTGTTGTACCCAAAGGCTTCCTTTGGGGGCTATTTTTGATGGGTGAAAGGGGCTCTGTACGTGATTTCTGGGGTCATATTTTCAATTCCTCTCAGATTCCAGGTAGGGATGTATTTAGGGTTGTTCAGAAAGAGCAAACACAGAGAGTCCAGTTGCATGTGGGGCTGCGTAATTGCTCCCCTGGGGAGTTCAGTTGTACCCAAAGGCTTCCTTTGGGGGCTATTTTTGATGGGTGAATGGGGCTTTGTATGCGTTTTAGGGGTCATATGTTAAATTCCTCTCACATTCCGGGAAGGGATGTACTTAGGGTTGTTCAGAAAGAGCGAACACAGAGAGTCCAGTTGCCTGTGGGGCTGCGTAAAGGCTACCCTGGGGAGTTCTGTTGTACCCAAAGGCTTCCTTTGGGGGCAATTTTTGACGGGTGAAAGGGGCTCTGTACGTGATTTCTGGGGTCATATTTTCAATTCCTCTGAGATTCCGGTTAGGCATGTATTTAGGGTTGTTCAGAAAGAGCGAACACAGAGAGTCCAGTTGCATGTGGGGCTGCGTAAAGGCTCCCCTGGGGAGTTCAGTTCTACCCAAAGGCTTCCTTTCGGGGCTATTTTTGATGGGTAAAATGGGCTTTGTATGCGTTTTCTGGGGTCCTATTTTCAATTCCTCTCACATTCCGGGAAGGGATGTATTTAGGGTTGCTCAGAAAGATCGAACACAGAGAGTCCAGTTGCATGTGGGGCTGCGTAAAGTCTCCCCTGGCGAGTTCAGTTGTACCCAAAGGCTAACTTTCAGGGAAATTTTTGATGGGTGAAAGGGGCTCTGTGCACGTTTTCCAGGGTCCTATTTTCAATTCCTCTCAGATTCCGGGAAGGGATGTACTTAGGGTTGTTCAGAAAGAGCGAACACAGAGAGTCCAGTTGCATGTGGGGCTGCGTAATTGCTCCCCTGGGGAGTTAAGTTGTTCCCAAAGGCTTCCTTTGGGGGCTATTTTTGATGGGTGAAAGGGGCTTTGTATGCATTTTATGGGGTCATATTTTAAATTCCTCTCACATTCCGGGAAGGGATGTACTTAGGGTTGTTCAGAAAGAGCGAACACAGAGAGTCCAGTTGCATGGGGGGCTGCGTAAAGGTTACCCTGGGGAGTTCTGTTGTACCCAAAGGCTTCCTTTGGGGGCGATTTTTAATGGGTGAAAGGGGCTTTGTATGCGTTTTCTGGGGTCCTATTTTCAATTCCTCTCACATTCCGGGAAGGGATGTATTTAGGGTTGCTCAGAAAGATCGAACACAGAGAGTCCAGTTGCATGTGGGGCTGCGTAAAGGCTCCCCTGGGGAGTTCAGTTCTACCCAAAGGCTTCCTTTGGGGGCTATTTTTGATGGGTGAAATGTGCTCTGTACGTGATTTCTGCGGTCATATTTTCAATTCCTCTCTGATTCCGGTTAGGGATGTATTTAGGGTTGTTCAGAAAGAGTGAACACAGAGAGTCCAGTTGCATGTGGGGCTGCGTAAAAGCTCCCCTGGGGACTTCAGTTGTACCCAAAGGCTTCCTTTGGGGGCTATTTTTGACGGGTGAAAGGGGCTCTGTACGCATTTTCTAGGGTCCTATTTTCAATTCCTCTCACATTCCAGGTAGGGATGTATTTAGGGTTGTTCAGAAAGAGCGAACACAGAGAGTCCAGTTGCATGTGGGGCTGCGTAAAGGCTCCCCTGGGGAGTTCAGTTGTACCCAAAGGCTTCCTTTGGGGGCGATTTTTAATGGGTGAAAGGGGCTTTTTCTGTGTTTTATGGTGTCATATTTTCAATTCCTCTCACATTCCGGGAAGGGATGTACTTAGGGTTGTTCAGAAAGAGCGAACACAGAGAGTCCAGTTGCATGTGGGGCTGCGTAAAGGCTACCCTGGGGAGTTCTGTTGTACCCAAAGGCTTCCTTTGGGGCCGATTTTTAATGGGTGAAAGGGGCTTTTTCTGTGTTTTCCGGGGTCCTATTTTCAATTCCTCTCACATTCCGGGAAGGGATGTATTTAGCGTTGTTTCAGAAAGAGCGAACACAGAGAGTCCAGTTGCATGTGGGGCTGCGTAAAGGCTCCCCTGGGGAGTTCAGTTGTACCCAAAGGCTAACTTTCAGGGAAATTTTTGATGGGTGAAAGGGGCTCTGTGCACGTTTTCCAGGGTCCTATTTTCAATTCCTCTCAGATTCCGGGAAGGGATGTACTTAGGGTTGTTCAGAAAGAGCGAACACAGAGAGTCCAGTTGCATGTGGGGCTGCGTAAATGCTCCCCTGGGGAGTTCAGTTGTTCCCAAAGGCTTCCTTTGGGGGTATTTTTGATGGGTGAAAGGGGCTCTGTACACGTTTTCCAGGGTCCTATTTTCAATTCCTCTCAGATTCTGGTTAGGGATATATTTAGGGTTGTTCAGGAAGAGCGAGCACAGAGAGTCCAGTTGCATGTGGGGCTGCGTAAGGGATCCCCTGGGGAGTTCAGTTGTACCCAAAGGCTTCCTTTGGGGTCTATTTTTGACGGGTGAAAGGGGCTCTGTACGCATTTTCCAGGGTCCTATTTTCAATTCCTCTCAGATTCCAGGTAGGGATGTATTTAGGGTTGTTCAGAAAGAGCGAACACAGAGAGTCCAGTTGCATGTGGGGCTGCGTAATTGCTCCCCTGGGGAGTTCAGTTCTACCCAAAGGCTTCCTTTCGGGGCTATTTTTGATGGGTGAAAGCGGCTCTGTACGCGTTTTCCAGGGTCCTATTTTCAATTCCTCTCAGATTCCGGGAAGGGATGTACTAAGGGTTGTTCAGAAAGAGCGAACACAGAGAGTCCAGTTGCATGTGGGGCTGCGTAAAGGCTCCCCTGGGGAGTTCAGTTGTACCCAAAGGCTTCCTTTGGGGGCTATTTTTGATGGGTGAAAGGGGCTCTGTACGTGATTTCTGGGGTCATATTTTCAATTCCTCTCAGATTCCAGGTAGGGATGTATTTAGGGTTGTTCAGAAAGAGCAAACACAGAGAGTCCAGTTGCATGTGGGGCTGCATAAAGGCTCCCCTGGGGAGTTCAGTTGTACCCAAAGGCTTCCTTTGGGGGCTATTTTTGATGGGTGAAAGGGGCTTTGTATGCGTTTTATGGGGTCATATTTTAAATTCCTCTCACATTCCGGGAAGGGATATACTTAGGGTTGTTCAGAAAGAGCGAACACAGAGAGTCCAGTTGCATGTGGGGCTGCGTAAAGGCTACCCTGGGTTGTTCTGTTGTACCCAAAGGCTTCCTTTGGGGGCTATTTTTGATGGGTGAAAGGGTCTCTGTACGTGATTTCTGGGGTCATATTTTCAATTCCTCTGAGATTCCGGTTAGGCATGTATTTAGGGTTGTTCAGAAAGAGCGAACATAGAGAGTCCAGTTGCATGTGGGGCTCCGTAAAGGCTCCCCTGGGGAGTTCAGTTCTACCCAAAGGCTTCCTTTGGGGGCAATTTTTGATGGGCGAAAGGGGCTCTGTGCACGTTTTCCAGGGTCCTATTTTCAATTCCTCTCAGATTCCGGGAAGGGATGTACTTAGGGTTGTTCAGAAAGAGCGAACACAGAGAGTCCAGTTGCATGTGGGGCTGCGTAAAGGCTCCCCTGGGGAGTTCAGTTGTACCCAAAGGCTTCCTTTGGGGGCTATGTTTGATGGGTGAAAGGGGCTCTGTACGCGTTTTCCAAGGTCCTATTTTCAATTCCTCTCAGATTCCAGGTAGGGATGTATTTAGGGTTGTTCAGAAAGAGCGAACACAGAGAGTCCAGTTGCATGTGGGGCTGCGTAAAGGCTCCCCTGGGGAGTTCAGTTCTACCCAAAGGCTTCCTTTGGGGGCTATTTTTGACGGGTGAAAGGGGCTCTGTACGCATTTTCTAGGGTCCTATTTTCAATTCCTCTCACATTCCAGGTAGGGATGTATTTAGGGTTGTTCAGAAAGAGCGAACACAGAGAGTCCAGTTGCATGTGGGGCTGCGTAAAGGCTCCCCTGGGGAGTTCAGTTGTACCCAAAGGCTTCCTTTGGGGGCGATTTTTAATGGGTGAAAGGGGCTTTTTCTGTGTTTTATGGTGTCATATTTTCAATTCCTCTCACATTCCGGGAAGGGATGTACTTAGGGTTGTTCAGAAAGAGCGAACACAGAGAGTCCAGTTGCATGTGGGGCTGCGTAAAGGCTACCCTGGGGAGTTCTGTTGTACCCAAAGGCTTCCTTTGGGGCCGATTTTTAATGGGTGAAAGGGGCTTTTTCTGTGTTTTCCGGGGTCCTATTTTCAATTCCTCTCACATTCCGGGAAGGGATGTATTTAGCGTTGTTTCAGAAAGAGCGAACACAGAGAGTCCAGTTGCATGTGGGGCTGCGTAAAGGCTCCCCTGGGGAGTTCAGTTGTACCCAAAGGCTAACTTTCAGGGAAATTTTTGATGGGTGAAAGGGGCTCTGTGCACGTTTTCCAGGGTCCTATTTTCAATTCCTCTCAGATTCCGGGAAGGGATGTACTTAGGGTTGTTCAGAAAGAGCGAACACAGAGAGTCCAGTTGCATGTGGGGCTGCGTAAATGCTCCCCTGGGGAGTTCAGTTGTTCCCAAAGGCTTCCTTTGGGGGTATTTTTGATGGGTGAAAGGGGCTCTGTACACGTTTTCCAGGGTCCTATTTTCAATTCCTCTCAGATTCTGGTTAGGGATATATTTAGGGTTGTTCAGGAAGAGCGAGCACAGAGAGTCCAGTTGCATGTGGGGCTGCGTAAGGGATCCCCTGGGGAGTTCAGTTGTACCCAAAGGCTTCCTTTGGGGTCTATTTTTGACGGGTGAAAGGGGCTCTGTACGTGTTTTCCAGGGTCCTATTTTCAATTCCTCTCAGATTCCAGGTAGGGATGTATTTAGGGTTGTTCAGAAAGAGCGAACACAGAGAGTCCAGTTGCATGTGGGGCTGCGTAATTGCTCCCCTGGGGAGTTCAGTTCTACCCAAAGGCTTCCTTTGGGGGCAATTTTTGATGGGTGAAAGGGGCTCTGTACTTGATTTCTGGAGTCATATTTTCAATTCCTCTCAGATTCCGGTTAGGGATGTATTTAGGGTTGTTCAGAAAGAGCGAACACAGAGAGTCCAGTTGCATGTGGGGCTGCGTAAAGGCTCCCCTGGGGAGTTCAGTTGTACCCAAAGGCTTCCTTTGGGGTCTATTTTTGACGGGTGAAAGGGGCTCTGTACGCGTTTTCCAGGGTCCTATTTTCAATTCCTCTCAGATTCCAGGTAGGGATGTATTTAGGGTTGTTCAGAAAGAGCGAACACAGAGAGTCCAGTTGCATGTGGGGCTGCGTAATTGCTCCCCTGGGGAGTTCAGTTCTACCCAAAGGCTTCCTTTCGGGGCTATTTTTGATGGGTGAAAGGGGCTTTGTATGCGTTTTATGGGGTCATATTTTAAATTCCTCTCACATTCCGGGAAGGGATGTACTTAGGGTTGTTCAGAAAGAGCGAACACAGAGAGTCCAGTTGCATGTGGGGCTGCGTAAAGGCTACCCTTGGGAGTTCTGTTGTACCCAAAGGCTTCCTTTGGGGGCAATTTTTGATGGGTGAAAGGGGCTCTGTACGTGATTTCTGGGGTCATATTTTCAATTCCTCTGAGATTCCGGTTAGGCATGTATTTAGGTTTGTTCAGAAAGAGCGAACACAGAGAGTCCAGTTGCATGTGGGGCTGCGTAAAGGCTCCCCTGGGGAGTTCAGTTGTACCCAAAGGCTTCCTTTGGGGTCTATTTTTGACAGGTGAAAGGGGCTCTGTACGCGTTTTCCAGGGTCCTATTTTCAATTCCTCTCAGATTCCAGGTAGGGATGTATTTAGGGTTGTTCAGAAAGAGCGAACACAGAGAGTCCAGTTGCATGTGGGGCTGCGTAATTGCTCCCCTGGGGAGTTCAGTTCTACCCAAAGGCTTCCTTTGGGGGCTATTTTTGATGGGTGAAAGGGGGTTTGTATGCGTTTTATGGGGTCATATTTTAAATTCCTCTCACATTCCGGGAAGGGATGTACTTAGGGTTGTTCAGAAAGAGCGAACACAGAGAGTTCAGTTGCATGTGGGGCTGCGTAAAGGCTCCCCTGGGGAGTTCTGTTGTACCCAAAGGCTTACTTTGGGGGCGATTTTTAATGGGTGAAAGGGGCTTTTTCTGTGTTTTCTGGGGTACTATTTTAAATTCCTCTCACATTCCGGGAAGGGATGTATTTAGGGTTGTTCAGAAATAGCGAACACTGAGAGTCCAGTTGCATGTAGGGCTGCGTAAAGGCTCCCCTGGGGAGTTCAGTTCTACCCAAAGGCTTCCTTTCAGGGCAATTTTTGATGGGTGAATGGGGCTCTGTACGTGATTTCTGGGGTCATATTTTCAATTCCTCTGAGATTTTGGTTAGGCATCTATTTAGGGTTGTTCAGAAAGAGCAAACACAGAGAGTCCAGTTGCATGTGGGGCTGCGTAAAGGCTCCCCTGGGGAGTTCAGTTCTACCCAAAGGCTTTTTTGGGGGGCAATTTTTGATGGGTGAAAGGTGCTCTGTACGTGATTTCTGGGGTCATATTTTCAATTCCTCTCAGATTCCGGTAAGACAAGTATTTAGGGTTGTTCAGAAAGAGCGAACACAGAGAGTCCAGTTGCATGTGGGGCTGCGTAAACGCTCCCCTGGGGAGTTCAGTTGTACCCAAAGGCTTCCTTTGGGGGCAATTTTTGATGGGTAAAAGAGGCTCTGTACGTGATTTCTGGGGTCATATTTTCAATTCCTCTCAGATTCCGGTTAGGGATATATTTAGGGTTATTCAGAAAGAGCGAACACAGAGAGTCCAGTTGCATGTGGGGCTGCGTAAAGGCTACCCTGGGGAGTTCTGTTGTACCCAAAGGCTTACTTTGAGGTCTATTTTTGACGGGTGAAAGGGGCTCTGTACGCGTTTTCCAGGGTCCTATTTTCAATTCCTCTCAGATTCCAGGTAGGGATGTATTTAGGGTTGTTCAGAAAGAGCGAACACAGAGAGTCCAGTTGCATGTGGGGCTGCGTAAAGGCTCCCCTGGGGAGTTCAGTTCTACCCAAAGGCTTCCTTTGGGGGCAATTTTTGATGGGTGAAAGTGCCTCTGTACTTGATTTCTGGAGTCATATTTTCAATTCCTCTCAGATTCCGGTTAGGGATATATTTAGGGTTGTTCAGAAAGAGCGAACACAGAGAGTCCAGTTGCATGTGGGGCTGCGTAAAGGCTACCCTGGGGAGTTCTGTTGTACCCAAAGGCTTACTTTGAGGTCTATTTTTGACGGGTGAAAGGGGCTCTGTACGCGTTTTCCAGGGTCCTATTTTCAATTCCTCTCAGATTCCAGGTAGGGATGTATTTAGGGTTGTTCAGAAAGAGCGAACACAGAGAGTCCAGTTGCATGTGGGGCTGCGTAAAGCCTCCGCTGGGGAGTTCTGTTGTACCCAAAGGCTTCCTTTGCGGGCGATTTTAAATGGGTGAAAGGGGCTCTGTACGCGTTTTCTGGTGTCCTATTTTAAATTCCTCTCACATTCCGGGAAGGGATGTATTTAGGGTTGTTCAGAAAGAGCGAACACAGAGTGTCCAGTTGCATGTGGGACTGGGTAAAGGCTCCCCTGGGGAGTTCAGTTCTACCCAAAGGCTTCCTTTCAGGGAAATATTTGATGGGTGAAAGGGGCTCTGTACGTGATTTCTGGGTCATATTTTCAATTCCTCTCTGATTCAGGTTAGGGATGTATTTAGGGTTGTTCAGAAAGAGCGAACACAGAGAGTCCAGTTGCATGTGGGGCTGCGTAAAGGCTCCCCTGGGGAGTTCTGTTGTACCCAAAGGCTTCCTTTGGGGGCGATTTTTAATGGGTGAAAGGGGTTTTGTATGCGTTTTCTGGTGTCCTATTTTAAATTCCTCTCACATTCCGGGAAGGGATGTATTTAGGGTTGTTCAGAAAGAGCGAACACAGAGAGTCCAGTTGCATGTGGGGCTGCGTAAAGGCTCCCCTGGGGAGTTCAGTTGTACCCAAAGGCTTACTTTGAGGTCTATTTTTGACGGGTGAAAGGGGCTCTGTACGCGTTTTCCAGGGTCCTATTTTCAATTCCTCTCAGATTCCAGGTAGGGATATATTTAGGGTTGTTCAGAAAAAGCGAACGCAGAGAGTTCAGTTGCATGTGGGGCTGCGTGATTGCTCATCTGGGGAGTTCAGTTGTTCCCAAAGGCTTCCTTTGGGGGCTATTTTTGATGGGTGAAAGGGGCTTTGTATGCGTTTTATGGGGTCATATTTTCAATTCCTCTCAGATTCCGGTTAGACATGTATTTAGGGTTGTTCAGAAAGAGCGAACACAGAGAGTCCAGTTGCATGTGGGGCTGCGTAAAGGCTACCCTGGGGAGTTCTGTTGTACCCAAAGGCTTCCTTTGCGGGCGATTTTTAATGGGTGAAAGGGGATTTTTCTGTGTTTTCTGGGGTCCTATTTTAAATTCCTCTCACATTCCGGGAAGAGATGTATTTAGGGTTGTTCAGAAAGAGCGAACACAGAGAGTCCAGTTGCATGTGGGGCTGCGTAAAGGCTCCCCTGGGGAATTCAGTTCTACCCAAAGGCTTCCTTTCAGGGATATTTTTGATGGGTGAAAGGGGCTCTATACGTGATTTCTGGGGTCACATTTTCAATTCCTCTCAGATTCCGGTTAGGGATGTATTTAGGGTTGTTCAGAAAGAGCGAACACAGAGAGTCCAGTTGCATGTGGGGCTGCGTAAAGGCTCCCCTGGGGAGTTCAGTTCTACCCAAAGGCTTCCTTTGGGGGCTATTTTTGATGGGTGAAAGGGGCTCTGTATGTGATTTCTGGGGTCATATTTTAAATTCCTCTCTGATTCCGGTTAGGGATGTACTTAGGGTTGTTCAGAAAGAGCGAACACAGAGAGTCCAGTTGCATGTGGGGCTGCGTAAAGGCTCCCCTGGGGAGTTCAGTTGTTTCAAAGGCTTCCTTCGGGGGCAATTTTTGATGGGTAAAATGGGCTTTGTATGGGTTTTCTGGGGTCCTATTTTCAATTCCTCTCACATTCCGGGTAGGGATGTATTTAGGGTTGTTACAGAAAGAGCGAACACAGAGAGTCCAGTTGCATGTGGGGCTGCGTAAAGGCTCCCCTGGGGAGTTCAGTTGTACCCAAAGGCTAACATTCAGGGAAATTTTTGATGGGTGAAAGGGGCTCTGTGCACGTTTTCAAGGGTCCTATTTTCAAATCCTCTCAGATTCCGGGAAGGGATGTATTTAGGGTTGTTCAGAAAGAGCGAACACAGAGAGTCCAGTTGCATGTGGGGCTGCGTAAAGGCTCCCCTGGGGAGTTCAGTTATACCCAAAGGCTTCCTTTGGGGGCAATTTTTGATGGGTGAAAGGGGCTCTTTACGCGTTTTCCAGGGTCCTATTTTCAATTCCTCTCAGATTCCAGGTAGGGATGTATTTAGGGTTGTTCAGAAAGAGCGAACACAGAGAGTCCAGTTGCATGTGGGGCTGCGTAAAGGCTCCCCTGGGGAGTTCAGTTGTACCCAAAGGCTAACTTTCAGGGAAATTTCTGATGGGTGAAAGGGGCTCTGTGCACGTTTTCCAGGGTCCTATTTTCAAATCCTCTCAGATTCCGGGAAGGGATGTATTTAGGGTTGTTCAGAAAGAGCGAACACAGAGAGTCCAGTTGCATGTGGGGCTGCGTAAAGGCTCCCCTGGGGAGTTCAGTTGTACCCAAAGGCTTCCTTTGGGGGCTATTTTTGATGGGTGAAAGGGGCTCTTTACGCGTTTTCCAGGGTCCTATTTTCAATTCCTCTCAGATTCCAGGTAGGGATGTATTTAGGGTTGTTCAGAAAGAGCGAACACAGAGAGTCCAGTTGCATGTGGGGCTGCGTAATTGCTCTCCTGGGGAGTTAAGTTGTTCCCAAAGGCTTCCTTTGGGGGCTATTTTCGATGGGTGAAAGGGGCTTTGTATGCGTTTTATGGGGTCATATTTTCAATTCCTCTCACATTCCGGGAAGGGATGTACTTAGGGTTGTTCAGAAAGAGCGAACACAGAGAGTCCAGTTGCATGTGGGGCTGCGTAAAGGCTCCCCTGGGGAGTTCAGTTGTACCCAAAGGCTTCCTTTCAGGGAAATTTTTGATGGCTGAAAGGGGCTCTGTACGTGATTTCTGGGGTCACATTTTCAATTCCTCTCAGATTCCGGTTAGGGATGTATTTAGGGTTGTTCAGAACGAGCGAACACAGAGAGTCCAGTTGCATGTGGGGCTGCGTAAAGGCTCCCCTGGGGAGTTCAGTTCTACCCAAAGGCTTCCTTTGGGGGCAATTTTTGATGGGTGAAAGGGGCTCTGTATGTGATTTCTGGGGTCATATTTTCAATTCCTCTCTGATTCCGGTTAGGGATGTATTTAGGGTTGTTCAGAAAGAGTGAACACAGAGAGTCCAGTTGCATGTGGGGCTGCGTAAAAGCTCCCCGGGGGAGTTCAGTTGTACCCAAAGGCTTCCTTTGGGGGCTATTTTTCACGGGTGAAAGGGGCTCTGTACGCGTTTTCCAGGGTCCTATTTTCAATTCCTCTCAGATTCCAGGTAGGGATGTATTTAGGGTTGTTCAGAAAGAGCGAACACAGAGAGTCCAGTTGCATGTGGGGCTGCGTAAAGGCTCCCCTGGGGAGTTCAGTTGTTCCCAAAGGCTTCCTTTGGGGGTATTTTTGATGGGTGAAAGGGGTCTGTACACGTTTTCCAGGGTCCTATTTTCAATTCCTCTCAGATTCCGGGAAGGGATGTATTTAGGGTTGTTCAGAAAGAGCGAACACAGAGAGTCCAGTTGCATGTGGGGCTGCGTAAAGGCTCCCCTGGGGAGTTCAGTTGTTCCCAAAGGCTTCCTTCGGGGGCAATTTTTGATGGGTAAAATGGGCTTTGTATGCGTTTTCTGGGGTCCTATTTTCAATTCCTCTCACATTCCGGGAAGGGATGTATTTAGGGTTGCTCAGAAAGATCGAACACAGAGAGTCCAGTTGCATGTGGGGCTGCGTAAAGGCTCCCCTGGGGAGTTCAGTTGTACCCAAAGGCTAACTTTCAGGGAAATTTTTTATGGGTGAAAGGGGCTCTGTGCACCTTTTCCAGGGTCCTATTTTCAATTCCTCTCAGATTCCGGGAAGGGATGTACTTAGGGTTGTTCAGAAAGAGCGAACACAGAGAGTCCAGTTGCATGTGGGGCTGCGTAAAGGCTCCCCTGGGGAGTTCAGTTCTACCCAAATGCTTCCTTTCGGGGCAATTTTTGACGGGTGAAAGGGGCTCTGTACGTGATTTCTGGGGTCACATTTTCAATTCCTCTCAGATTCCAGTTAGCGATATATTTAGGGTTGTTCAGAAAGAGCGAACACAGAGAGTCCAGTTGCATGTGGGGCTGCGTAAAGGCTCCCCTGGGGAGTTCAGTTGTACCCAAAGGCTTCCTTTGGGGGCGATTTTTAATGGGTGAAAGGGGCTTTTTCTGTGTTTTCTGGGGTCCTATTTTCAATTCCTCTCACATTCCGGGAAGGGATGTATTTAGGGTTGTTTCAGAAAGAGCGAACACAGAGAGTCCAGTTGCATGTGGGGCTTCGTAAAGGCTCCCCTGGGGAGTTCAGTTGTACCCAAAGGCTAACTTTCAGGGAAATTTTTGATGGGTGAAAGGGGCTCTGTGCACGTTTTCCAGGGTCATATTTTCAATTCCTCTCAGATTCCGGGAAGGGATGTACTTAGGGTTGTTCAGAAAGAGCGAACACAGAGAGTCCAGTTGCATGTGGGGCATCGTAAAGGCTCCCCTGGGCAGTTCAGTTGTACCCAAAAGCTTCCTTTCAGGGCAATTCTTGTTGTGGGGAAAGGGGCTTTGTACGCCATTTCATGGGTCCTATTTTCAATTCCTCTCAGATTCCGGGTAGGGATGTATTTAGGGTTGTTCAGAAAGAGCGAACACAGAGAGTCCAGTTGCATGTGGGGCTGCGTAAAGGCTCCCCTGGGGAGTTCAGTTGTTCCCAAAGGCTTCCTTTGGGGGTATTTTTGATGGGTGAAAGGGGCTTTGTATGCGTTTTATGGGGTCATATTTTCAATTCCTCTCAGATTCCGGAAGGGATGTACTTAGCGTTGTTCAGAAAGAGCGAACACAGAGAGTCCAGTTGCATGTGGGGCTGCGTAAAGGCTCCCCTGGGGAGTTCAGTTGTTCCCAAAGGCCTCCTTCGGGGGCAATTTTTGATGGGTAAAATGGGCTTTGTATGCGTTTTCTGGGGTCCTATTTTCAATTCCTCTCACATTCCGGGAAGGGATATATTTAGGGTTGTTCAGA
The DNA here is from genome assembly GCA_036873955.1 of Mergus octosetaceus. Lineage (NCBI taxonomy): Eukaryota > Metazoa > Chordata > Aves > Anseriformes > Anatidae > Mergus > Mergus octosetaceus. The sequence continues at coordinate 116,118,082 of CM072285.1, forward strand.
AAGAGCGAACTCAGAGAGTCCTGTTGCATGTGGGGCTGCGTAAAGGCTCCCCTGGGGAGTTCAGTTGTTCCCAAAGGCTTCCTTTCGGGGCTATTTTTGATGGGTGAAAGGGGCTTTGTATGCATTTTCTGGGGTCCTATTTTCAATTCCTCTCACATTCCGGAAAGGGATGTATTTAGGGTTGTTCAGAAAGATCGAACACAGAGAGTCCAGTTGCATGTGGGGCTGCGTAAAGGCTCCCCTGGGGAGTTCAGTTGTACCCAAAAGCTTCCTTTCAGGGCAATTCTTGATGGGCAAAAGGGGCTTTCTACACGATTTCCAGGGTCCTATTTTAAATTCCTCTCAGATTCCGGGTAGGGCAAAATTTAGGGTTGTTCAGAAAGAGCGAACACAGAGAGTCCAGTTACATGTGGGGCTGCGTAAAGGCTCCCCTGGGGAGTTCAGTTGTACCCAAAGGCTTCCTTTGAGGGTAATTTTTGATTGGCGAAAGAGGCTCTGTACGCGGTTTCTGGAGTCATATTTTCAATTCCTCTCAGATTCCAGTTAGCGATATATTTAGGGTTGTTCAGAAAGAGCGAACACAGCGAGTCCAGTTGCATGTGGGGCTGCGTAAAGGCTCCCCTGGGGAGTTCAGTTCTACCCAAAGGCTTCCTTTGGGGGCTATTTTTGATGGGTGAAAGGGGCTTTGTATGCATTTTATGGGGTCATATTTTAAATTCCTCTCACATTCCGGAAGGTATGTACTTAGGGTTGTTCAGAAAGAGCGAACACAGAGAGTCCAGTTGCATGTGGGGCTGCGTAAAGGTTCCCCTGGGGAGTTCAGTTGTTCCCAAAGGCTTCCTTTGGGGGCGATTTTTGATGGGTGAAAGGGGCTTTGTATGCGTTTTCTGGGGTCCTATTTTAAATTCCTCTCACATTCCGGGAAGGGATGTATTTAGGATTGTTCAGAAAGAGCGAACACAGAGAGTCCAGTTGCATGTGGGGCTGCGTAAAGGCTCCCCTGGGGAGTTCAGTTGTACCCAAAGGCTTCCTTTCAGGGAAATTTTTGATGGGTGAAAGGGGCCAGTCTGTACGTGATTTCTGGGGTCACATTTTCAATTCCTCTCAGATTCCGGTTAGGCATGTATTTAGGGTTGTTCAGAAAGAGCGAACACAGAGAGTCCAGTTGCATGTGGGGCTGCGTAAAGGCTCCCCTGGGGAGTTCAGTTGTTCCCAAAGGCTTCCTTTGGGGGTATTTTTGATGGGTGAAAGGGGCTTTGTATGCGTTTTATGGGGTCATATTTTCAATTCCTCTCACATTCCGGGAAGGGATGTACTTAGGGTTGTTCAGAAAGAGCGAACACAGAGAGTCCAGTTGCATGTGGGGCTGCGTAAAGGCTCCCCTGGGGAGTTCAGTTGTTCCCAAAGGCTTCCTTCGGGGGCAATTTTTGATGGGTAAAATGGGCTTTGTATGCGTTTTCTGGGGTCCTATTTTCAATTCCTCTCACATTCCGGGAAGGGATGTACATAGGGTTGTTCAGAAAGAGCGAACACAGAGAGTCCAGTTGCATGTGGGGCTGCGTAAAGGCTCCCCTGGGGAGTTCAGTTCTACCCAAAGGCTTCCTTTCAGGGCAATTTTTGATGGTTGAAAGGGGCTCTGTACGCGGTTTCTGGGGTCCTATTTTCAATTCCTCTCAGACTCTGGGTAGGGAGATATTTAGGATTGTTCAGAAAGAGCGAACACAGCGAGTTCCGTTGCATGTGGGTCTCCGTAAAGGCTCCACTGGGGAGTTCAGTTGTACCCAAAGGCTTCCTTTGGGGCAATTTTTGATGGGCGAAAGGGGCTTTGTACGCCATTTCCTGGGTCCTACTTTCAATTCCTCTCAGATTCAGGTTAGGGATGTGTTTAGTGTTGTTCAGAAATAGCGAACACAGAGTCCAGTTGCATGTGGGGCTGCGTAAAGGCTCCCCTGGGGAGTTCAGTTGTACCCAAAGGCTTCCTTTGGGGACGATTTTTAATGGGTGAAAGGGGTTTTGTATGCATTTTCTGGGGTCCTATTTTAAATTCCTCTCACATTCTGCTTAGGCATGTATTTAGGGTTGTTCAGAAAGAGCGAACACAGCGAGTCCAGTTGCATGTGGGGCTGTGTAAAGGCTCCCATGGGGCGTTCAGTTCTACCCAAAGGCTTCCTTTGGGGGCAATTTCTGATGGGTGAAAGGGGCTCTGTACACGTTTTCCCGGGTCCTATTTTCAACTCCTCTCAGATTCCGGGTAGGGTTATATTTAGGGTTGTTCAGGAAGAGCGAACACAGAGAGTCCAGTTGCATGTGGGGCTGCGTAAGGGATCCCCTGGGGAGTTCAGTTGTTCCCAAAGGCTTCCTTTGGGGGCTATTTTTGACGGGTGAAAGGGGCTTTGTATACCTTTTCTGGGGTCCTATTTTCAATTCCTCTCACATTCCGGGAAGGGATGTATTTAGGGTTGTTTCAGAAAGAGCGAACACAGAGAGTCCAGTTGCATGTGGGGCTGCGTAAAGGCTCCCCTGGGGAGTTCAGTTGTACCCAAAAGCTTCCTTTCAGGGCAATTCTTGATGGGCGAAAGGGGCTTTCTACACGATTTCCAGGGTCCTTTTTTAAATTCTTCTCAGATTCCGGGTAGGGCAAAATTTAGGTTTGTTCAGAAAGAACGAACACAGAGAGACCAATTACATGTGGGGCTGCGTAAAGGATCCCCTGGGGAGTTCAGTTGTACCCGAAGGCTTCCTTTGGGGACGATTTTTGATGGTTGAAAGGGGCTTTTTATGTGTTTTCCGGGGTCCTATTTTAAATTCCTCTCAGATTCCGGGAAGGGATGTATTTAGGGTTGTTCAGAAAGAGCGAACACAGAGAGTCCAGTTGCATGTGGGGCTGCGTAAAGGCTCCCCTGGGGAATTCAGTTCTACCCAAAGGCTTCCTTTCAGGGCAATTTTTGATGGTTGAAAGGGGCTCTGTACGTGATTTCTGGGGTCATATTTTCAATTCCTCTCAGATTCCGGTTAGCGATATTTTTAGGGTTGTTCAGAAAGAGCGAACACAGAGAGTCCAGTTGCATGTGGGGCTGCGTAAAGGCTCCCCTGGGGAGTTCAGTTGTACCCAAAGGCTTCCTTTTTAGGACAATTTTTGATGGGCGAAAGAGGCTCTGTACGCGGTTTCTGGGGTCCTATTTTCAATTCCTCTCAGACTCTGGGTAGGGAGATATTTAGGGTTGTTCAGAAAGAGCGAACACAGCAAGTTCCGTTGCATGTGGGTCTGCGTAAAGGCTCCACTGGGGAGTTCAGTTTTATACAAAGGCTTCCTTTGGGGAAATTTTTGATGGGTGAAAGGGGCCAGTCTGTACGTGATTTCTGGGGTCACATTTTCAATTCCTCTCAGATTCCGGTTAGGGATGTATTTAGGGTTGTTCAGAAAGAGCGAACACAGAGAGTCCAGTTGCATGTGGGGCTGCGTAAAGGCTCCCCTGGGGAGTTCAGTTGTTCCCAAAGGCTTCCTTTGGGGGTATTTTTGATGGGTGAAAGGGGCTTTGTATGCGTTTTATGGGGTCATATTTTCAATTCCTCTCACATTCCGGGAAGGGATGTACTTAGGGTTGTTCAGAAAGAGCGAACACAGAGAGTCCAGTTGCATGTGGGGCTGCGTAAAGGCTCCCCTGGGGAGTTCAGTTGTACCCAAAAGCTTCCTTTCAGGGCAATTTTTGATGGGCGAAAGGGGCTTTGTACGCCATTTCCTGGGTCCTATTTTCAATTCCTCTCAGATTCAGGTTAGGGATGTATTTAGTGTTGTTCAGAAACAGCGAACACAGAGAGTCCAGTTGCATGTGGGGCTGTGTAAAGGCTCCCCTGCGGACTTCATTTGTACCCAAAGGCTTCCTTTGGGGGCAATTTTTGATGGGTGAAAGGGGCTCTGTACACGTTTTCCAGGGTCCTATTTTAAATTTTTCTCAGATTCCGGGAAGGGATGTATTTAGGGTTGTTCAGAAAGAGCGAACACAGAGAGTCCAGTTGCATGTGGGGCTGCGTAAAGGCTCCCCTGGGGAGTTCAGTTGTACCCAAAGGCTTCCTTTCAGGGCAAATTTTGATGGTTGAAAGGGGCTCTGTACGTGATTTCTGGGGTCATATTTTCAATTCCTCTCAGATTCCGGTTTGCGATATATTTAGGGTTGTTCAGAAAGAGCGAACACAGAGAGTCCAGTTGCATGTGGGGCTGCGTAAAGGCTCCCCTGGGGAGTTCAGTTGTACCCAAAGGCTTCCTTTGGGGGCTATTTTTGACGGGTGAAAGGGGCTTTGTATGCGTTTTCTGGGGTCCTATTTTCAATTCCTCTCACATTCCGGGAAGGGATGTATTTAGGGTTGTTTCAGAAAGAGCGAACACAGAGAGTCCAGTTGCATGTGGGGCTGCGTAAAGGCTCCCCTGGGGAGTTCAGTTGTACCCAAAAGCTTCCTTTCAGGGCAATTCTTGATGGGCGAAAGGGGCTTTCTACACGATTTCCAGGGTCCTTTTTTAAATTCCTCTCAGATTCCGGGTAGGGCAAAATTTAGGGTTGTTCAGAAAGAACGAACACAGAGAGTCCAGTTACATGTGGGGCTGCGTAAAGGATCCCCTGGGGAGTTCAGTTGTACCCGAAGGCTTCCTTTGGGGACGATTTTTGATGGGTGAAAGGGGCTTTTTATGTGTTTTCTGGGGTCCTATTTTAAATTCCTCTCAGATTCCGGGAAGGGATGTATTTAGGGTTGTTCAGAAAGAGCGAACACAGAGAGTCCAGTTGCATGTGGGGCTGCGTAAAGGCTCCCCTGGGGAGTTCAGTTGTACCCAAAGGCTTCCTTTGGGGACGATTTTTGATGGGTGAAACGGGCTTTGTATGCATTTTCTGGGGTCCTATTTTAAATTCCTCTCACATTCTGCTTAGGCATGTATTTAGGGTTGTTCAGAAAGAGCGAACACAGCGAGTCCAGTTGCATGTGGGGCTGTGTAAAGGCTCCCATGGGGCGTTCAGTTCTACCCAAAGGCTTCCTTTGGGGGCAATTTTTTATGGGTGAAAGGGGCTCTGTACACGTTTTCCAGGGTCCTATTTTCAATTCCTCTCAGATTCCGGGTAGGGTTATATTTAGGGTTGTTCAGGAAGAGCGAGCACAGAGAGTCCAGTTGCATGTGGGGCTGCGTAAGGGATCCCCTGGGGAGTTCAGTTGTTCCCAAAGGCTTCCTTTGGGGGCTATTTTTGACGGGTGGAAGGGGCTTTGTATACCTTTTCTGGGGTCCTATTTTCAATTCCTCTCACATTCCGGGAAGGGATGTATTTAGGGTTGTTTCAGAAAGAGCGAACACAGAGAGTCCAGTTGCATGTGGGGCTGCGTAAAGGCTCCCCTGGGGAGTTCAGTTGTACCCAAAAGCTTCCTTTCAGGGAAATTCTTGATGGGCGAAAGGGGCTTTCTACACGATTTCCAGGGTCCTTTTTTAAATTCCTCTCAGATTCCGGGTAGGGCAAAATTTAGGTTTGTTCAGAAAGAACGAACACAGAGAGACCAGTTACATGTGGGGCTGCGTAAAGGATCCCCTGGGGAGTTCAGTTGTACACAAAGGCTTCCTTTGGGGAAATTTTTGATGGGTGAAAGGGGCCAGTCTGTACGTGATTTCTGGGGTCACATTTTCAATTCCTCTCAGATTCCGGTTAGGGATGCATTTAGGGTTGTTCAGAAAGAGCGAACACAGAGAGTCCAGTTGCATGTGGGGCTGCGTAAAGGCTCCCCTGGGGAGTTCAGTTGTTCCCAAAGGCTTCCTTTGGGGGTATTTTTTAATGGGTGAAAGGGGCTTTGTATGCGTTTTATGGGGTCATATTTTCAATTCCTCTCACATTCCGGGAAGGGATGTACTTAGGGTTGTTCAGAAAGAGCGAACACAGAGAGTCCAGTTGCATGTGGGGCTGCGTAAAGGCTCCCCTGGGGAGTTCAGTTGTTCCCAAAGGCTTCCTTCGGGGGCAATTTTTGATGGGTAAAATGGGCTTTGTATGCGTTTTCTGGGGTCCTATTTTCAATTCCTCTCACATTCCGGGAAGGGATGTACTTAGGGTTGTTCAGAAAGAGCGAACACAGAGAGTCCAGTTGCATGTGGGGCTGCGTAAAGGCTCCCCTGGGGAGTTCAGTTGTACCCAAAAGCTTCCTTTCAGGGCAATTTTTGATGGGCGAAAGGGGCTTTGTACGCCATTTCCTGGGTCCTATTTTCAATTCCTCTCAGATTCAGGTTAGGGATGTATTTAGTGTTGTTCAGAAATAGCGAACACAGAGAGTCCAGTTGCATGTGGGGCTGCGTAAAGGCTCCCCTGGGGAGTTCAGTTGTACCCAAAGGCTTCCTTTGGGGACGATTTTTGATGGGTGAAAGGGGATTTGTACGTTATTTCTGGGGTCATATTTTCAATTCCTCTCAGATTCCGGTTAGGCATGTATTTAGGGTTGTTCAGAAAGAGCGAACACAGAGAGTCCAGTTGCATGTGGGGCTGCGTAAAGGCTCCCCTGGGGAGTTCAGTTCTACCCAAAGGCTTCCTTTGGGGGCTATTTTTGATGGGTGAAAGGGGCTTTGTATGCATTTTATGGGGTCATATTTTAAATTACTCTCACATTCCGGAAGGGATGTACTTAGGGTTGTTCAGAAAGAGCGAACACAGAGAGTCCAGTTGCATGTGGGGCTGCGTAAAGGCTCCCCTGGGGCATTCAGTTGTACCCAAAGGCTTCCTTTGGGGGCAATTTTTGATGGGTGAAAGGGGCTCTGTACACGTTTTCCAGGGTCCTGTTTTCAATTCCTCTCAGATTCCGGGTAGGGATACATTTAGGGTTGTTCAGGAAGAGCGAGCACAGAGAGTCCAGTTGCATGTGGGGCTGCGTAAGGGATCCCCTGGGGAGTTCAGTTGTTCCCAAAGGCTTCCTTTGGGGGCTATTTTTGACGGGTGAAAGGGGCTTTGTATGCATTTTCTGGGGTCCTATTTTAAATTCCTCTCACATTCCGGGAAGGGATGTATTTAGGTTTGCTCAGAAATATCGAAAACAGAGAGTCCAGTTGCATTTGGGGCTGCGTAAAGGCTCCCCTGGGGAGTTCAGTTGTACCCAAAAGCTTCCTTTCAGGGCAATTCTTGATGGGCGAAAGGGGCTTTCTACACGATTTCCAGGGTCCTATTTTAAATTCCTCTCAGATTCCGGGTAGGGCAAAATTTAGGGTTGTTCAGAAAGAGCGAACACAGAGAGTCCAGTTACATGTGGGGCTGCGTAAAGGATCCCCTGGGGAGTTCAGTTGTACCCAAAGGCTTATTTGGGGGCAATTTTTGATGGGCGAAAGGGGCTTTGTATGCATTTTCTGGGGTCCTAATTTAAAGTCCTCTCACATTCCCGGAAGGAATGTATTTAGGGTTGTTCAGAAAGAGTGAACACAGAGAGTCCAGTTGCATGTGGGGCTGCGTAAAGGCTCCCCTGGGGAGTTCAGTTGTACCCAAAGGCTTCCTTTGAGGGCAATTTTTGATGGGCGAAAAGGGGCTCTGTACGCGGTTTCTGTGGTCCTATTTTCAATTCCTCTCAGATTCCGGGTAGGGAGATATTTAGGGTTATTCAGAAAGAGCGAACACAGAGAGTCCATTTGCATGTGAGGCTGCATAAAGCTCCCCTGGGGAGTTCAATTGTACCCAAAGGCTTCCTTTGGGTGCATTTTTTGATGAGCGAAAGGGGCCCTGTATGCGGTTTCTGGGGTCCTATTTTCAATTCCTCTCAGATTCCGGGTAGGGAGGTATTTACGGTTGTTCAGAAAGAGCGAACACAGAGAGTCCAGTTGCATTTGGGGCTGCGTAAAGGCTCCCCTGGGCAGTTCAGTTGTACCCAAAGGCTTCCTTTCAGGGCAATTCTTGTTGTGGGGAAAGGGGCTTTCTACACGATTTCCAGGGTCCTATTTTAAATTCCTCTCAGATTCCGTGTAGGGATGTATTTAGGGTTGTTCAGAAAGAGCGAACACAGAGAGTCCAGTTGCATGTGGGGCTGCGTAAAGGCTCCCCTGGGGAGTTCAGTTCTACCCAAAGGCTTCCTTTGGGGGCTATTTTTGATGGGTGAAAGGGGCTTTGTATGCATTTTATGGGGTCATATTGTAAATTCCTCTCACATTCCGGAAGGGATGTACTTAGTGTTGTTCAGAAAGAGCGAACACAGAGAGTCCAGTTGCATGTGGGGCTGCGTAAAGGCTACCCTGGGGAGTTCTGTTGTACCCAAAGGCTTCCTTTGGGGGCGATTTTTAATGGGTGAAAGGGGCTTTTTCAGTGTTTTCTGGGGTCCTATTTTCAATTCCTCTCACATTCCGGGAAGGGATGTATTTAGGATTGTTCAGAAAGAGCGAACACAGAGAGTCCATTTGCATGTGGGGCTGCGTAAAGGCTCCCCTGGGGAGTTCAGTTGTACCCAAAGGCTTCCTTTCAGGGAAATTTTTGATGGGTGAAAGGGGCTCTGTACGTGATTTCTGGGGTCACATTTTCAATTCCTCTCAGATTCCGGTTAGGGATGTATTTAGGGTTGTTCAGAAAGAGCGAACACAGAGAGTCCAGTTGCATGTGGGGCTGCGTAAAGGCTCCCCTGGGGAGTTCAGTTGTTCCCAAAGGCTTCCTTTGGGGGCTATTTTTGATGGGTGAAAGGGGCTTTGTACGTGATTTCTGGGGTCATATTTTCAATTCCTCTCAGATTCCGGTTAGGCATGTATTTAGGGTTGTTCAGAAAGAGCGAACACAGAGAGTCCAGTTGCATGTGGGGCTGCGTAAAGGCTCCCCTGGGGAGTTCTGTTTTACCCAAAGGCTTCCTTTGGGGACGATTTTTGATGGGTGAAAGGGGCTTTGTATGCATTTTCTGGGGTCCTATTTTAAATTCCTCTCACATTCCGGGAAGGGATGTATTTAGGGTTGTTCAGAAAGAGCGAACATAGAGAGTCCAGTTGCATGTGGGGCTGCGTAAAGGCTCCCCTGGGGAGTTCAGTTCTACCCAAAGGCTTCCTTTCAGGGCAATTTTTGATGGTTAAAAGGGGCTCTGTACATGATTTCTGGGGTCCTATTTTCAATTCCTCTCAGATTCCGGTTAGTGATATATTTAGGGTTGTTCAGAAAGAGCGAACACAGAGAGTCCAGTTGCATGTGGGGCTGCGTAAAGGCTCCACTGGGGAGTTCAGTTGTACCCAAAGGCTTCCTTTGGGGCAATTTTTGATGGGTGAATGGGGTTCTGTACCTGATTTCTGGGGTCCTATTTCAAATCCTCTCAGATTCCGGTTAGGCATGGATTTAGGGTTGTTCAGAAAGAGCGAACACAGAGAGTCCAGTTGCATGTGGGTCTGCGTAAAGGATCCCCTGGGGAGTTCAGTTGTACCCAAAGGCTTCCTTTCAGGGCAATTTTTGATGGGTGAAAAGGGCTCTGTACGTGATTTCTGGGGTCATATTTTCAATTCCTCTCAGATTCCGGTAAGACAAGTATTTAGGTTTGTTCAGAAAGAGCGAACTCAGAGAGTCCTGTTGCATGTGGGGCTGCGTAAAGGCTCCCCTGGGGAGTTCAGTTCTACCCAAAGGCTTCCATTGAGGGCAATTTTTGATGGGTGAAAAGGGGCTCTGTACGCGGTTTCTGGGGTCCTATTTTCAATTCCTCTCAGATTCCGGGTAGGGATATATTTAGGGTTATTCAGAAAGAGCGAACACAGAGAGTCCAGTTGCATGTGGGGCTGCATAAAGCTCCCCTGGGGAGTTCAATTGTACCCAAAGGCTTCCTTTGGGTGCATTTTTTGATGAGCGAAAGGGGCTCTGTATGCAGTTTCTGGAGTCCTATTTTCAATTCCTCTCAGATTCCGGGTAGGGAGGTATTTACGGTTGTTCAGAAAGAGCGAACACAGAGAGTCCAGTTGCATGTGGGGCTGCGTAAAGGCTCCCCTGGGGAGGTCAGTTCTACCCAAAAGCTTCCTTTCAGGGCAATTCTTGATGGGCGAAAGGGGCTTTCTACACGATTTCCAGGGTCCTATTTTAAATTCCTCTGAGATTCCGGGTGGGGATGTATTTAGGGTTGTTCAGAAAGAGCAAACACAGAGAGTCCAGTTGCATGTGGGACTGCGTAAATGCTCCCCTGGGGAGTTCAGTTGTACCCAAAAGCTTCCTTTCAGGGCAATTTTTGATGGGCGAAAGGGGCTTTGTACGTGATTTCTGGGGTCATATTTTCAATTCCTCTCAGATTCCGGTTAGGCATATATTTAGGGTTGTTCAGAAAGAGCGAACACAGAGAGTCCAGTTGCATGTGGGGCTGCGTAAAGGCTCCCCTGGGGAGTTCTGTTGTACCCAAAGGCTTCCTTTGGGGACGATTTTTGATGGGTGAAAGGGGCTTTGTATTCATTTTCTGTGGTCCTATTTTAAATTCCTCTCACATTCCGGGAAGGGATTTATTTAGGGTTGTTCAGAAAGAGCGAACACAGCGAGTCCAGTTGCATGTGGGGCTGTGTAAAGGCTCCCCTGGGGAGTTCAGTTGTACCGAAAGGCTTCCTTTGGGGCAATTTTTGATGGGTGAATGGGGCTCTGTACCTGATTTCTGGGGTCCTATTTCAAATCCCCTCAGATTCCGGTTAGGCATGGATTTAGGGTTGTTCAGAAAGAGCGAACACAGAGAGTCCAGTTGCATGTGGGTCTGCGTAAAGGCTTCCCTGGGGAGTTCAGTTGTACCCAAAGGCTTCCTTTCAGGGCAATTTTTGATGGGTGAAAAGGGCTCTGTACGTGATTTCTGGGGTCATATTTTCAATTCCTCTCAGATTCCGGGAAGGGATGTACTTAGGGTTGTTCAGAATGAGCGAACACAGAGAGTCCAGTTGCATGTGGGGCTGCGTAAAGTCTCCCCTGGGGAGTTCAGTTGTTCCCAAAAGCTTCCTTTCAGGGCAAATTTTGATGGGCGAAAGGGGCTTTGTATGTGATTTCTGGGGTCATATTTTCAATTCCTCTCAGATTCCGGTTAGGCATGTATTTAGGGTTGTTCAGAAAGAGCGAACACAGAGAGTCCAGTTGCATGTGGGGCTGCGTAAAGGCTCCCCTGGGGAGTTCAGTTGTACCCAAAGGCTTCCTTTGGGGACGATTTTTGATGGGTGAAAGGGGCTTTGTATGCATTTTCTGGGGTCCTATTTGAAATTCCTCTCACATTCCGGGAAGGGATGTATTTAGGGTTGTTCAGAAAGAGCGAACACGGCGAGTCCAGTTGCATGTGGGGCTGTGTAAAGTCTCCCCTGGGGAGTTCAGTTGTACCCAAAGGCTTCCTTTGCGGGCAATTTTTGATGGGTGAAAGGGGCTCTGTACATGATTTCTGGGGTCATATTTTCAATTCCTCTCAGATTCCGGTTAGTGATATATTTAGGGTTGTTCAGAAAGAGCGAACACAGAGAGTCCAGTTGCATGTGGGGCTGCGTAAAGGCTCCACTGGGGAGTTCAGTTGTACCCAAAGGCTTCCTTTGTGGCAATTTTTGATGGGTAAATGGGGCTCTGTACCTGATTTCTGGGGTCCTATTTCAAATCCTCTCAGATTCCGGTTAGGCATGGATTTAGGGTTGTTCAGAAAGAGCGAACACAGAGAGTCTAGTTGCATGTGGGTCTGCGTAAAGGATCCCCTGGGGAGTTCAGTTGTACCCAAAAGCTTCCTTTCAGGGCAATTTTTGATGGGTGAAAAGGGCTCTATACGTGATTTCTGGGGTCATATTTTCAATTCCTCTCAGATTCCGGTAAGACAAGTATTTAGGGTTGTTCAGAAAGAGCGAACTCAGAGAGTCCTGTTGCATGTGGGGCTGCGTAAAGGCTCCCCTGGGGAGGTCAGTTCTACCCAAAGGCTTCCATTGAGGGCAATTTTTGATGGGCGAAAAGGGGCTCTGTACGCGGTTTCTGGGGTCCTATTTTCAATTCCTCTCAGATTCCGGGTAGGGATATATTTAGGGTTATTCAGAAAGAGCGAACACAGAGAGTCCAGTTGCATGTGGGGCTGCATAAAGCTCCCCTGGGGAGTTCAATTGTACCCAAAGGCTTCCTTTGGGTGCATTTTTTGATGAGCGAAAGGGGCTCTGTATGCAGTTTCTGGGGTCCTATTTTCAATTCCTCTCAGATTCCGGGTAGGGAGGTATTTACGGTTGTTCAGAAAGAGCGAACACAGAGAGTCCAGTTGCATGTGGGGCTGCGTAAAGGCCCCCCTGGGGAGTTCAGTTGTATCCAAAAGCTTCCTGTCAGGGCAATACTTGATGGGCGAAAGGGGCTTTCTACACGATTTCCAGGGTCCTATTTTAAATTCCTCTGAGATTCCGGGTGGGGATGTATTTAGGGTTGTTCAGAAAGAGCAAACACAGAGAGTCCAGTTGCATGTGGGACAGCGTAAATGCTCCCCTGGGGAGTTCAGTTGTACCCAAAGGCTAACTTTCAGGGGAATTTTTGATGGTTGAAAGGGGCTCTGTGCACGTTTTCCAGGGTCCTATTTTCAATTCCTCTCAGATTCCGGGAAGGGATGTACTTAGGGTTGTTCAGAAAGAGCGAACACAGAGAGTCCAGTTGCATGTGGGGCTGCGTAAAGGCTCCCCTGGGGTGTTCAGCTGTACCCAAAAGCTTCCTTTCAGGGCAATTCTTGATGGGCGAAAGGGGCTTTCTACACGATTTCCAGGGTCCTATTTTAAATTCCTCTCAGATTCCGGGTAAGGCCATATTTAGGGTTGTTCAGAAAGAGCGAACACAGAGAGTCCAGTTACATGTGGGGCTGCGTAAAGGATCCCCTGGGTAGTTCAATTGTACCCAAAAGCTTCCTTTCGGTGCATTTTTTGATGAGCGAAAGGGGCTCTGTATGCGGTTTCTGGGGTCCTATTTTCAATTCCTCTCAGATTCCGGGTAGGGAGGTATTTACGGTTGTTCAGAAAGAGCGACCACAGAGAGTCCAGTTGCATGTGGGGCTGCGTAAAGGCTCCCCTGGGGAGGTCAGTTCTACCCAAAGGCTTCCTTTCAGGGCAATTTTTTATGGTTGAAAGGGGCTCTGTACGCGGTTTCTGGGGTCCTATTTTCAATTCCTCTCAGAATCTGGGTAGGGAGATATTTAGGGTTGTTCAGAAAGAGCGAACACAGCGAGTTCCGTTGCATGTGGGTCTGCGTAAAGGCTCACCTGGGGAGTTCAGTTGTACCCAAAGGCTTCCTTTCAGGGCAATTTTTGATGGGTGAAAAGGGCTCTGTACGTGATTTCTGGGGTCATATTTTCAATTCCTCTCAGATTCCGGGAAGGGATGTACTTAGGGTTGTTCAGAAAGAGCGAACACAGAGAGTCCAGTTGCATGTGGGGCTGCGTAAAGGCTCCCCTGGGGAGTTCAGTTGTTCCCAAAGGCTTCCTTCGGGGGCAATTTTTGATGGGTAAAATGGGCTTTGTATGCGTTTTCTGGGGTCCTATTTTCAATTCCTCTCATATTCCAGGTAGGGATGTACTTAGGGTTGTTCAGAAAGAGCGAACACAGAGAGTCCAGTTGCATGTGGGGCTGCGTAAAGGCTCCCCTGGGGAGTTCAGTTGTACCCAAAAGCTTCCTTTCAGGGCAATTTTTGATGGGCGAAAGGGGCTTTGTACGCCATTTCCTGGGTCCTATTTTCAATTCCTCTCAGATTCCGGTTAGGGATGTATTTAGTGTTGTTCAGAAATAGCGAACACAGAGAGTCCAGTTGCATGTGGGGCTGCGTAAAGGCTCCCCTGGGGAGTTAAGTTGTACCCAAAGGCTTCCTTTGGGGACGATTTTTGATGGGTAAAAGGGGCTTTGTATGCATTTTCTGGGGTCCTATTTTAAATTCCTCTCACATTCCGGTTAGGCATGTATTTAGGGTTGTTCAGAAAGAGCGAACACAGCGAGTCCAGTTGCATGTGGGGCTGTGTAAAGGCTCCCATGGGGCGTTCAGTTCTACCCAAAGGCTTCCTTTGGGGGCAATTTTTGATGGGTGAAAGGGGCTCTGTACACGTTTTCCAGGGTCCTATTTTCAATTCCTCTCAGATTCCTGGTAGGGCAAAATATAGGGTTGTTCAGAAAGAACGAACACAGAGAGTCCAGTTACATGTGGGGCTAAGTAAAGGATCCCCTGGGGAGTTCAGTTGTACCCGAAGGCTTCCTTTGGGGACGATTTTTGATGGGTGAAAGGGGCTTTTTATGTGTTTTCTGCGGACCTATTTTAAATTCCTCTCAGATTCCGGGAAGGGATGTATTTAGGATTGTTCAGAAAGAGCGAACACAGAGAGTCCAGTTGCATGTGGGGCTGCGTAAAGGCTCCCCTGGGGAGTTCAGTTGTACACAAAGGCTTCCTTTGGGGAAGATTTTTGATGGGTGAAAGGGGCTTTGTATGCATTTTCTGGGGTCCTATTTTAAATTCCTCTCACATTCCGGGAAGGGATGTATTTAGGGTTGTTCAGAAAGAGCGAACACGGCGAGTCCAGTTGCATGTGGGGCTGCGTAAAGGCTCCCCTGGGGAAGTCAGTTCTACCCAAAGGCTTCCTTTCAGGGCAATTTTTGATGGTTAAAAGGGGCTCTGTACGTGATTTCTGGGGTTATATTTTAAATTCCTCTCACATTCCGGGAAGGGATGTATTTAGGGTTGTTCAGAAAGAACGAACATAGAGAGTCCAGTTGCATGTGGGGCTGCGTAAAGGCTCCCCTGGGGAAGTCAGTTCTACCCAAAGGCTTCCTTTCAGGGCAATTTTTGATGGTTAAAAGGGGCTCTGTACGTGATTTCTGGGGTCATATTTTCAATTCCTCTCTGATTCCGGTTAGTGATATATTTAGGGTTGTTCAGAAAGAGCGAACACAGAGAGTCCAGTTGCATGTGGGGCTGCGTAAAGGCTCCACTGGGGAGTTCAGTTCTACCCAAAGGCTTCCTTTGGGGCAATTTTTGATGGGTGAATGGGGCTCTGTACCTGATTTCTGGGGTCCTATTTCAAATCCTCTCAGATTCCGGTTAGGCATGGATTTAGGGTTGTTCAGAAAGAGCGAACACAGAGAGTCCAGTTGCATGTGGGTCTGCGTAAAGGATCCCCTGGGGAGTTCAGTTGTACCCAAAGGCTTCCTTTCAGGGCAATTTTTGATGGGTGAAAACGGCTCTGTACGTGATTTCTGGGGTCATATTTTCAATTCCTCTCAGATTCCGGTAAGACAAGTATTTAGGGTTGTTTCAGAAAGAGCGAACTCAGAGAGTCCTGTTGCATGTGGGGCTGCGTAAAGGCTCCCCTGGGGAGTTCAGTTGTACCCAAAGGCTTCCATTGAGGACAATTTTTGATGGGCGAAAAGGGGCTCTGTACGCGGTTTCTGGGGTCCTATTTTCAATTCCTCTCAGATTCCGGGTAGGGATATATTTAGGGTTATTCAGAAAGAGCGAACACAGAGAGTCCAGTTGCATGTGGGGCTGCATAAAGCTCCCCTGGGGAGTTCAATTGTACCCAAAGGCTTCCTTTGGGTGCATTTTTTGATGAGCGAAAGGTGCTCTGTATGCGGTTTCTGGGGTCCTATTTTCAATTCCTCTCAGATTCCGGGTAGGGAGGTATTTAGGGTTGTTCAGAAAGAGCGAACACAGAGAGTCCAGTTGCATGTGGGGCTGCGTAAAGGCTCCCCTGGGGAGTTCAGTTGTACCCAAAGGCTTATTTGGAGGCAATTTTTGATGGGTGAAAGAGGCTTTGTATGCGTTTTCCGGGGACCTATTTTCAATTCCTCTCACATTCCTGGTAGGAATATATTTAGGGTTGTTCAGAAAGAGCGAACACAGAGAGTCCAGTTGCATGTGGGGCTGCGTAAAGGCTCCCCTGCGGAGTTCAGTTGTACCCAAAGGCTTATTTGGAGGCAATTTTTGATGGGTGAAAGAGGCTTTGTATGCGTTTTCCGGGGACCTATTTTCAATTCCTCTCACATTCCTGGTAGGAATATATTTAGGGTTGTTCAGAAAGAGCGAACACAGAGAGTCCAGTTGCATGTGGGGCTGCGTAAAGGCTCCCCTGCGGAGTTCAGTTGTACCCAAAAGCTTCCTTTCAGGGCAAATTTGATGGGCGAAAGGGGCATTGTACGCCATTTCTAGGGTCCTATTTCAATTCCTCTCAGATTACCGATAGGGATGTATTTAGGGTTGTTCAGAAAGAGCGAACACAGAGAGTCAAGTTCCATGTGGGGCTGCGTAAAGGCTCCCCTGGGGAGTTCAGTTGTACCCAAAGGCTTCCTTTGGGGGCGATTTTTAATGGGTGAAAGGGGCTTTGTATGAGTTTTATGGGGTCCTATTTTAAATTCCTCTCACATTCCGGGAAGGGATGTATTTAGGGTTGTTCAGAAAGAGCAAACACAGCGAGTCCAGTTGAATGTGGGGCTGCGTAAAGGCTCCCCTGGGGAGTTCAGTCGTACCCAAAGGCTTCGTTTGGGGGCAATTTTTGTTGGGCGAAGGGGGCTCTGTACGTGATTTCTGGGGCTCTATTTTAAATTCCTCTCAGATTCCCGGTACGGATGTATTTAGGGTTCTTCAGAAAGAGCGAACATAGAGAGTCCAGTTGCATGTGGGGCTGCGTAAAGGCTCCCCTGGGGAGTTCAGTTCTACCCAAAGGCTTCCTTTGGGGGCGATTTTTGATGGGTAAAATGGGCTTAGTATGCATTTTCTGGGGTCCTATTTTCAATTCCTCTCACATTCCGGGAAGGGATGTATTTAGGGTTATTCAGAAAGAGCGAACACAGCGAGTCCAGTTGCATGTGGGGCTGCGTAAAGGCTCCCCTGGGGAGTTCAGTTGTACCCAAAGTCTTTTTTGGGGGCAATTTTTTACGGGTGAAAGGGGCTCTGTGCCCGTTTTCCAGGGTCCTATTTTCAATTCCTCTCAGATTCTGTTTAGGCATGTATTTAGGGTTGTTCAGAAAGAGCGAACACAGAGAGTCCAGTTGCATGTGGGGCTGCGTAAAGGCTCCCCTCGGAGTTCAGTTCTACCCAAAGGCTTCCTTTGGGGGCTATTTTTGATGGGTGAAAGGTGCTCTATACGTGATTTCTGGGGTCATATTTTCAATTCCTCTGAGATTCCGGTTAGGCATGTATTTAGTGTTGTTCAGAAAGAGCGAACACAGAGAGTCCAGTTGCATGTGGGGCTGCGTAAACGCTCCCCTGGGGAGTATTGTACCCAAAGGCTTCCTTTGGGGGCGATTTTTAATGGGTGAAAGGGGCTTTTTATGTGTTTTCTGGGGTCCTATTTTAAATTCCTCTCACATTCCGGGAAGGGATGTATTTAGGGTTGTTCAGAAAGAGCGAACACAGAGAGTCCAGTTGCATGTGGGGCTGCGTAAAGGCTCCCCTGGGGAGGTCAGTTCTACCCAAAGGCTTATTTGGGGGCAATTTTTGATGGGCAAAAGGGGCTCTGTACGTGATTTCTGGGGCTCTATTTTAAATTCCTCTCAGATTCCCGGTACGGATGTATTTAGGGTTGTTCAGAAAGAGCGAACACAGAGAGTCCAGTTGCATGTGGGGCTGCGTAAAGGCTCCCCTGGGGAGTTCAGTTGTACCCAAAGGCTTCCTTTCAATGCGATTTTTGATGGGTAAAAGGGGCTTAGTATGCGTTTTCTGGGGTCCTAGTTTAAATTCCTCTCACATTCCGGGAAGGAATGTATTTAGGGTTGTTCAGAAAGAGCGAACACAGAGAGTCCAGTTGCATGTGGGGCTCCATAAAGCTCCCCTGGGGAGTTCAATTGTACCCAAAGGCTTCCTTTGGGTGCATTTTTTGATGAGCGAAAGGGGCTCTGTATGCGGTTTCTGGGGTCCTATTTTCAATTCCTCTCAGATTCCGGGTAGGGATGTCTTTAGGGTTGTTCAGAAAGAGCGAACACAGCGAGTCCAGTTGCATGTGGGGCTGCGTAAAGGCTCCCCTGGGGAGTTCAGTTGTACCCAAAGGCTTATTTGGGGGCAATTTTTGATGGGCGAAAGGGGCTCTGTACGTGATTTCTGGGGCTCTATTTTAAATTCCTCTCAGATTCCCGGTACGGATGTATTTAGGGTTGTTCAGAAAGAGCGAACACAGAGAGTCCAGTTGCATGTGGGGCTGCGTAAAGGCTCCCCTGGGGAGTTCAGTTGTACCCAAAGGCTTCCTTTCAGGGCAATTTTTGATGGGTAAAAGGGGCTTAGTATGCGTTTTCTGGGGTCCTTTTTGAAATTACTCTCAGATTCCAGTTAGGGATGTATTTAGGGTTATTCAGAAAGAGCGAACACAGAGATTCCAGTTGCATGTGGGGCTGCATAAAGCTCCCCTGGGTAGTTCAATTGTACCCAAAGGCTTCCTTTGGGTGCATTTTTTGATGAGCGAAAGGGGCTCTGTATGCGGTTTCTGGGGTCCTATTTTCAATTCCTCTCATATTCCGGGTAGGGAGGTATTTAGGGTTGTTCAGAAACAGCGAACACAGAGAGTCCAGTTGCATGTGGGGCTGCGTAAAGGCTCCCCTGGGGAGTTCAGTTGTACCCAAAGGCTTATTTGGAGGCAATTTTTGATGGGCGAAAGAGGCTTTGTATGCGTTTTCCGGGGACCTATTTTAAATTCCTCTCACATTCCTGGTAGGAATATATTTAGGGTTGTTCAGAAAGAGCGAACACAGAGAGTCCAGTTGCATGTGGGGCTGCGTAAAGGCTCCCCTGGGGAGTTCAATTCTACCCAAAGGCTTCCTTTGGGGGCAATTTTTGACGGGTGAAAGGGGCTCTGTATGTGATTTCTGGGATCATATTTACAATTCCTCTCAGATTCCGGTTAGGGATGTATTTAGGGTTGTTCAGAAAGAGCGAACACAGAGAGTCCAGTTGCATGTGGTGTTGCGTGAAGTCTCCCCTGGGGAGTTCAATTGTACCCAAAGGCTTCATTGGGGGCGATATTTAATGAATGAAAGGGGCTTTGTATGCGTTTTCTGGGGTCCTATTTTAAATTCCTCTCACATTCCGGGAAGGGATGTACTTAGGGTTGTTCAGAAAGAGCGAACACAGAGAGTCCAGTTGCATGTGGGGCTGCGTAAAGGCTCCCCTGGGGAGTTCAGTTCTACCCAAAGGCTTCCTATCGGGCCAATTTTTTACGGGTGAAAGGGGCTCTGTGCACGTTTTCCAGGGTCCTATTTTCAATTCCTCTCAGATTCCGTTTAGGCATGTATTTAGGGTTGTTCAGAAAGAGCGAACACAGAGATTCCAGTTGCATGTGGGGCTGCGTAAAGGCTCCCCTGGGGAGTTCAGTCCTACCCAAAGGCTTCCTTTGGGGGCAATTTTTGACGGGTGAAAGGGGCTCTGTACGTGATTTCTGGGGTAATATTTACAATTCCTCTCAGATTCCGGTTAGGGATGTATTTAGGGTTATTCAGAAAGAGCGAACACAGAGAGTCCAGTTGCATGTGGGGCTGCATAAAGCTCCCCTGGGGAGTTCAGTTGTACCCAAAGGCTTATTTGGGGGCAATTTTTGATGGGCGAAAGGGGCTCTGTACATGATTTCTGGGGTTCTATTTTAAATTCCCCTCAGATTCCCGGTACGGATGTGTTTAGGGTTGTTCAGAATGAGCGAACACAGAGAGTCCAGTTGCATGTGGGGCTGCGTAAAGGCTCCCCTGGGGAGTTCAGTTGTACCCAAAGGCTTCCTTTCAATGCGATTTTTGATGCGTAAAAGGGGCTTAGTATGCGTTTTCTGGGGTCCTAGTTTAAATTCCTCTCACATTCCGGGAAGGGATGTATTTAGGGTTATTCAGAAAGAGCGAACACAGAGAGTCCAGTTGCATGTGGGGCTGCATAAAGCTCCCCTGGGGAGTTCAATTGTACCCAAAGGCTTCCTTTGGGTGCATTTTTTGATGAGCGAAAGGGGCTCTGTATGCGGTTTCTGGGGTCCTATTTTCAATTCCGCTCAGATTCCGGTTAGGGATGTATTTAGGGTTGTTCAGAAAGAGCGAACACAGAGAGTCCAGTTGCATGTGGGGCTGCGTAAAGTCTCCCCTGGGGAGTTCAGTTGTACCCAAAGGCTTATTTGGGGGCAATTTTTGATGGGCGAAAGGGGCTCTGTACGTGATTTCTGGGGCTCTATTTTAAATTCCTCTCAGATTCCCGGTACGGATGTATTTAGAGTTGTTCAGAAAGAGCGAACACAGAGAGTCCAGTTGCATGTGGGGCTGCGTAAAGGCTCCCCTGGGGAGTTCAGTTGTACCCAAAGGCATACTTTCAGGGAAACTTTTGATGGGTGAAAGGGGCTCTGTACGTGATTTCTGGGGTCATATTTTCAAGTTCTCTTACATTCCGGTTAGGCATGTATTTAGGGTTGTTCTGAAAGAGCGAACACAGAGAGTCCAGTTCCATGTGGGGCTTCGTAAAGGCTCCCCTGGGGAGTTCAGTTCTACCCAAAGGCTTCCTTTGAGGGCAATTTTTGATGGGCGAAAGAGGCTCTGTACGCCGTTCCAGGGGTCCTATTTTCAATTCCTCTCAGATTCCTGGTACGGAGATATTTAGGGTTGTTCAGAAAGAGCGAACACAGCGAGTCCAGTTGCATGTGGGTCTGCGTAAAGGCTCCCCTGGGGAGTTCAGTTGTACCCAAAGTCTTCCTTTTGGGGCAATTTTTGATGGGTGAATGGGGCTCTGTACCTGATTTCTGGGATCCTATTTCAATTCCTCTCAGATTCCGGTACGGATGTATTTAGGGTTGTTCAGAAAGAGCGAACACAGAGAGTCCTGTTGCATGTGGGGCTGCGTAAAGGCTCCCCTGGGGAGTTCAGTTCTACCCAAAGGCTTCCTTTGGGGGCTATTTTTGATGTGTGAAAGATGCTCTGTACACGTTTTCCAGGGTCCTCTTTTCAATTCCTCTCAGATTCCGTTTAGGCATGTATTTAGGGTTGTTCAGAAAGAGCGAACACAGAGAGTCCAGTTGCATGTGGGGCTGCGTAAAGGCTCCCCTGGGGAGTTCAGTTGTTCCCAAAGGCTTCCTTTGGGGGCGATTTTTGACGGGTGAAAGGGGCTTTGTATGCGTTTTCTGGGGTCCTATTTTAAATTCCTCTCACATTCCGGGAAGGGATGTATTTAGGGTTGTTCAGAAAGAGCGAACACAGAGAGTCCAGTTGCATGTGGGGCTGCATAAAGGCTCCCCTGGGGAGTTCAGTTCTACCCAAAGGCTTCTTTTGAGGGCAATTTTTGATGGGCGAAAGGGGCTCTGTACGCGGTTTCTGGGGTCCTATTTTAAATTCCTCTCAGATTCTGGGTAGGGAGATATTTAGGGTTGTTCAGAAATAGCGAACACAGAGAGTCCAGTTGCATGTGGGGCTGCGTAAAGTCTCCCCTGGGGAGTTCAGTTGTACCCAAAGGCTTATTTGGGGGCAATTTTTGATGGGCGAAGGGGCTTTGTATGCATTTTCTGGGGTCCTAATTTAAAGTCCTCTCACATTCCGGGAAGGGATGTATTTAGGGTTGTTCAGAAAGAGTGAACACAGAGAGTCCAGTTGCATGTGGGGCTGCGTAAAGGCTCCCCTGGGGAGTTCAGTTGTACCCAAAGGCTTCCTTTGGGGGCGATTTTTAATGGGTAAAAGGGGCTTTGTATGAGTTTTCTGGGGTCCTATTTTAAATTCCTCTCACATTCCGGGAAGGGATGTATTTAGGGTTGTTCAGAAAGAGCGAACACAGCGAGTCCAGTTGCATGCGGGGCTGCGTAAAGGCTCCCCTGGGGAGTTCAGTTGTACCCAAAGGCTTATTTGGGGGCAATTTTTGATGGGCGAAGGGGGCTCTGTACGTGATTTCTGGGGCTCTATTTTAAATTCCTCTCAGATTCCCGGTACGGATGTATTTAGGGTTCTTCAGAAAGAGCGAACACAGAGAGTCCAGTTGCATGTGGGGCTGCGTAAAGGCTTCCCTGGGGAGTTCAGTTCTACCCAAAGGCTTCCTTTGGGGGCGATTTTTGATGGGTAAAATGGGCTTAGTATGCATTTTCTGGGGTCCTATTTTAAATTCCTCTCACATTCCGGGAAGGGATGTATTTAGGGTTATTCAGAAAGAGCGAACACAGAGAGTCCAGTTGCATGTGGGGCTGCGTAAAGGCTCCCCTGGGGAGTTCAGTTGTACCCAAAGGCTTCCTTTCAATGCGATTTTTGATGGGTAAAAGGGGCTTAGTATGCGTTTTCTGGGGTCCTAGTTTAAATTCCTCTCACATTCCGGGAAGGGATGTATTTAGGGTTATTCAGAAAGAGCGAACACAGAGAGTCCAGTTGCATGTGGGGCTGCATAAAGCTCCCCTGGGGAGTTCAATTGTACTCAAAGGCTTCCTTTGGGTGCATTTTTTGATGAGCGAAAGGGGCTCTGTATGCGGTTTCTGGCGTCCTATTTTCAATTCCTCTCAGATTTCGGGTAGGAAGGTATTTACGGTTGTTCAGAAAGAGCGAACACAGAGAGTCCATTTGCATGTGGGGCTGCGTAAAGGCTCCCCTGGGGAGTTCAGTTGTACCCAAAGGCTTATTTGGTGGCAATTTTTGATGGGCGAAAGAGGCTTTGTATGCGTTTTCCGGGGACCTATTTTAAATTCCTCTCAGATTCCGGTTAGGGATGTATTTAGGGTTGTTCAGAAAGAGCGAACACAGAGAGTCCAGTTGCATGTGGGGCTGCGTAAAGGCTCCCCTGGGGAGTTCAGTTGTACCCAAAGGCTTCCTTTGGCGGCAATTTTTGACGGGTGAAAGGGGCTCTGTACGTGATTTCTGGGGTCATATTTTCAATTCCTCTCAGATTCCGGTTAGGGATGTATTTAGCGTTGTTCAGAAAGAGCGAACACAGAGAGTCCAGTTGCATGTGGGGCTGCGTAAAGGCTCCCCTGGGGAGTTCAATTGTACCCAAAGGCTTCCTTTGGGGGCAATATTTAATGAATGAAAGGGGCTTTGTATGCGTTTTCTGGGGTCCTATTTTAAATTCCTCTCACATTCCGGGAAGGGATGTACTTAGGGTTGTTCAGAAAGAGCGAACACAGAGAGTCCAGTTGCATGTGGGGCTGCGTAAAGGCTCCCCTGGGGAGTTCAGTTGTACCCAAAAGCTTCCTTTCAGGGCAATTCTTGATGGGCGAAAGGGGCTTTCTAAACGATTTACAGGGTCCTATTTTAAATTCCTCTCAGATTCCGGGTAGGGATGTATTTAGGGTTGTTCAGAAAGAGCGAACACAGAGAGTCCAGTTGCATGTGGGGCTGCGTAAAGGCTCCCCTGGGGAGTTCAGTTGTACCCAAAAGCTTCCTTTCAGGGCAATTCTTGATGGGCGAAAGGGGCTTTCTAAACGATTTACAGGGTCCTATTTTAAATTCCTCTCAGATTCCGGGTAGGGATGTATTTAGGGTTGTTCAGAAAGAGCGAACACAGAGAGTCCAGTTGCATGTGGGGCTGCATAAAGGCTCCCCTGGGGAGTATTGTACCCAAAGGCTTCCTTTGGGGGCGATTTTTAATGGGTGAAAGGGGCTTTTTATGTGTTTTCTGGGGTCCTATTTTAAATTCCTCTCACATTCCGGGAAGGGATGTATTTAGGGTTGTTCAGAAAGAGCGAACACAGCGAGTCCAGTTGCATGTGGGGCTGCGTAAATGCTCCCCTGGGGAGGTCAGTTCTACCCAAAGGCTTATTTGGGGGCAATTTTTGATGGGTGAAAGGGGCTCTGTACGTGATTTCTGGGGCTCTATTTTAAATTCCTCTCAGATTCCCGGTACGGATGTATTTAGGGTTGTTCAGAAAGAGCGAACACAGAGAGTCCAGTTGCATGTGGGGCTGCGTAAAGGCTCCCCTGGGGAGTTCAGTTGTACCCAAAGGCTTCCTTTCAATGCGATTTTTGATGGGTAAAAGGGGCTTAGTATGCGTTTTCTGGGGTCCTAGTTTAAATTCCTCTCACATTCCGGGAAGGGATGTATTTAGGGTTATTCAGAAAGAGCGAACACAGAGAGTCCAGTTGCATGTGGGGCTGCATAAAGCTCCCCTGGGGAGTTCAGTTGTACCCAAAGGCTTCCTTTGGGTGCATTTTTTGATGAGCGAAAGGGGCTCTGTATGCGGTTTCTGGGGTCCTATTTTCAATTCCTCTCAGATTCCGGGTAGGGAGGTATTTACGGTTGTTCAGAAAGAGCGAACACAGAGAGTCCAGTTGCATGTGGGGCTGCGTAACGGCTCCCCTGGGGAGTTCAGTTGTACCCAAAGGCTTATTTGGAGGCAATTTTTGATGGGCGAAAGAGGCTTTGTATGCGTTTTCCGGGGACCTATTTTCAATTCCTCTCACATTCCTGGTAGGAATATATTTAGGGTTGTTCAGAAAGAGCGAACACAGAGAGTCCAGTTGCATGTGGGGCTGCGTAAAGGCTCCCCTGGGGAGTTCAGTTGTACCCAAAGGCTTCCTTTGGGGGCAATTTTTGACGGGTGAAAGGGGCTCTGTACATGATTTCTGGGGTCATATTTACAATTCCTCTCAGATTCCGGTTAGGGATGTATTTAGGGTTGTTCAGAAAGAGCGAACACAGAGAGTCCAGTTGCATGTGGGGCTGCGTAAAGGCTCCCCTGGGGAGTTCAGTTGTACCCAAAAGCTTCCTTTCAGGGCAATTCTTGATGGGCGAAAGGGGCTTTCTAAACGATTTACAGGGTCCTATTTTAAATTCCTCTCAGATTCCGGGTAGGGATGTATTTAGGGTTGTTCAGAAAGAGCGAACACAGAGAGTCCAGTTGCATGTGGGGCTGCGTAAAGGCTCCCCTGGGGAGTTCAGTTGTACCCAAAAGCTTCCTTTCAGGGCAATTTTTGATGGGCGAAAGGGGCTTTGTACGCCATTTCCTGGGTCCTATTTTCAATTCCTCTCAGATTCCAGATAGGGATGTATTTAGGGTTGTTCAGAAATAGCAAACACAGAGAGTCCAGTTGCATGTGGGGCTGCGTAAAGGCTCCCCTGGGGAGTTCAGTTCTACCCAAAGGCTTCCTTTGGGGGCAATTTTTGATGGGTGAAAGGGGCTCTGTACACGTTTTCCAGGGTCCTATTTTCAATTCCTCTCAGATTCCGGGTAGGGATATATTTAGGGTTGTTGAGGAAGAGCGAGCACAGAGAGTCCAGTTGCATGTGGGGCTCCGTGAGGGATCGCCTGGGGAGTTCAGTTGTTCCCAAAGGCTTCCTTTGGGGGCAATTTTTGACGGGTGAAAGGGGCTTTGTATGCGTTTTCTGGGGTCCTATTTTAAATTCCTCTCACATTCCGGGAAGGGATATATTTAGGGTTGCTCAGAAAGAGCGAACACAGAGAGTCCAGTTGCATGTGGGGCTGCGTAAAGGCTCCCCTGGGGTGTTCAGTTGTACCCAAAAGCTTCCTTTCAGGGCAATTCTTGATGGGCGAAAGGGGCTTTCTACACGATTTACAGGGTCCTATTTTAAATTCCTCTCAGATTCCGGGTAGGGATGTATTTAGGGTTGTTCAGAAAGAGCGAACACAGAGAGTCCAGTTACATGTGGGGCTGCGTAAAGGATCCCCTGGGGAGTTCAGTTGTACCCAAAGGCTTCCTTTGGGGACGATTTTTGATGGGTGAAAGGGGCATTTATGTGTTTTCTGGTGTCCTATTTTAAATTGCTCTCAGATTCCGGGAAGGGATGTATTTAGGGTTGTTCAGAAAGAGCGAACACAGAGAGTCCAGTTGCATGTGGGGCTGCGTATAGGCTCCCCTGGGGAGTTCAGTTCTACCCAAAGGCTTCCTTTCAGGGCAATTTTTGATGGGTGAAAGGGGCTCTGTACGTGATTTCTTGGGTCATATTTTCAATTCCTCTCTGATTCCGGGTAGGCATGTATTTAGGGTTGTTCAGAAAGAGCGAACACAGCGAATCCAGTTACATGTGGGGCTGCGTAAAGGCTCCCCTGGGGAGTTCAGTTCTACCCAAAGGCTTCCTTTGGGGGCAATTTTTGATGGGTGAATGGGGCTCTGTACGTGATTTCTGGGGTCCTATTTCAATTCCTCTCAGATTCTGGTTAGGCATGTATTTAGGGTTGTTCAGAAAGAGCGAACACAGAGAGTCCAGTTGCATGCGGGGCTGCGTAAAGGCTCCCCTGCGGAGTTCAGTTGTACCCAAAAGCTTCCTTTCAAGGCAATTTTTGATGGGCGAAAGGGGCTTTGTACGCCATTTCCTGGGTCCTATTTTCAATTCCTCTCAGATTCCCGATAGGGATGTATTTAGGGTTGTTCAGAAATAGCGAACACAGAGAGTCCAGTTGCATGTGGGGCTGCGTAAAGGCTCCCCTGGGGAGTTCAGTTCTACCCAAAGGCTTCCTTTGGGGGCAATTTTTGATGGGTGAAAGGGGCTCTGTACACGTTTTCCAGGGTCCTATTTTCAATTCCTATCAGATTCCGGGTAGGGATATATTTAGGGTTGTTCAGGAAGAGCGAACACAGAGAGTCCAGTTGCATGTGGGGCTGCGTAAGGGATCCCCTGGGGAGTTCAGTTGTACCCAAAGGCTTCCTTTCAGGGCAATTTATGACGGGTGAAAAGGGCTTTGTATGCGTTTTCAGGGGTTCTATTTTAAATTCCTCTCACATTCCGGGAAGGGATGTATTTAGGGTTGCTCAGAAAGAGCGAACACAGAGAGTCCAGTTGCATGTGGGGCTGCGTAAAGGCTCCCCTGGGGAGTTCAGTTCTACCCAAAGGCTTCCTTTGGGGGCAATTTTTGATGGGTGAATGGGGCTCTGTACCTGATATCTGGGGTCCTATTTCAATTCCTCTTAGATTCCGGTTAGGCATGGATTTAGGGTTGTTCAGAAAGAGCGAACACAGAGAGTCCAGTTGCATGTGGGGCTGCGTAAAGGCTCCCCTGGGGAGTTCAGTTCTACCCAAAAGCTTCCTTTAGGGGATATTTTTCATGGGTGAAAGGGGCTCTGTACACGTTTTCCAGGGTCCTATTTTCAATTCCTCACAGATTCGGGGTAGGGATGTATTTAGGGTTGTTCAGAAAGAGCGAACACAGAGAGTCCAGTTGCATTTGGGGCTGCGTAAAGGCTCCCCTGGGGAGTTCAGTTGTACCCAAAAGCTTCCTTTCAGGGCAATTCTTGATGGGCGAAAGGGGCTTTCTACACGATTTCTGGAGTTCTATTTTCAATTCCTCTCAGCTTCCGGGTAGGGCGAATTTAGGGTTGTTCAGAAAGAGCGAACACAGAGAGTCCAGTTACATGTGGGGCTGCGTAAAGGCTCCCCTGGGGAGTTCAGTTGTACCCAAAGGCTTCCTTTGGGGACGATTTTTGATGTGTGAAAGGGGATTTTTATGTGTTTTCTGGGGTCCTATTTTAAATTCCTCTCAGATTGCGGGAAGGGATGTATTTAGGGTTGTTCAGAAAGAGCGAACACAGAGAGTCCAGTTGCATGTGGGGCTGCGTAAAGGCTCCCCTGGGGAGTTCATTTCTACCCAAAGGCTTCCTTTCAGGGCAATTTTTGATGGTTGAAAGGGGCTCTGTACGTGATTTCTGGGGTCATATTTTCAATTCCTCTCAGGTTCTGGTTAGCGATATATTTAGGGTTGTTCAGAAAGAGCGAACACAGAGAGTCCAGTTGCATGTGGGGCTGTGTAAAGGCTCCCCTGGGGAGTTCAGTTGTACCCAAAGGCTTCCTTTGAGGGCAATTTTTGATGGGCGAAAGAGGCTCTGTACGCGGTTTCTGGGGTCCTATTTTTTAATTCCTCTCAGACTCTGGGTAGGGAGATATTTAGGGTTGTTCAGAAAGAGCGAACACAGCGAGTTCCGTTGCATGTGGGTCTGCGTAAAGGCTCCCCTGGGGAGTTCAGTTGTACCCAAAGGCTTCCTTTAGGGCAATTTTTGATGAGTGAATGGGGCTCTGTACCTGATTTCTGGGGTCCTATTTCATATCCGCTCAGATTCCGGTTAGGCATGGGTTTAGGGTTGTTCAGAAAGAGCGAACACAGAGAGTCCAGTTGCATGTGGGGCTGCGTAAAGGCTCCCCTGGGGAGTTCAGTTGTACCCAAAGGCTTCCTTTCAGGGCAATTTTTGATGGGCGAAAGGGGCTCTGTACGCGGTTTCTGGGGTCCTATTTTCAATTCCTCTCAGATTCCGGGTAGGGAGATAATTAGAATTATTCAGAAAGAGCGAACACAGAGAGTCCAGTTGCATGTGGGGCTGCGTAAAGGTTCCCCTGGGGAGTTCAATTGTACCCAAAGGTTTCCTTTCAGGGCAATTATTGATGGGTGAAAGGGGCTCTGTACGTGATTTCTGGGGTCATATTTACAATTCCTCTCAGATTCCAGTTAGGGATGTATTTAGGTTTCTTCAGAAAAAGCGAACACAGAGAGTCCAGTTGCATGTGGGGCTGCGTAAAAGCTCCCCTAGAGAGTTCAGATGTACCCAAAGGCTAACTTTCAGGGAAATTTTTGATGGGTGAAAGGGGCTCTGTGCACGTTTTCCAGGGTCCTATTTTCAATTCCTCTCAGATTGCGGGAAGGGATGTACTTAGGGTTGTTCAGAAAGAGCGAACACAGAGAGTCCAGTTGCATGTGGGGCTGCGTAAAGGCTCACCTGGGGAGTTCAGTTGTACCCAAAAGCTTCCTTTCAGGGCAATTTTTGATGGGCGAAAGGGGCTTTGTAAGCCATTTCCTGGGTCCTATTTTCAATTCCTCTCAGATTCCTGGTAGGGATGTATTTAGGGTTGTTCAGAAAGAGCGAACACAGAGAGTCCAGTTGCATTTGGGGCTGCGTAAAGGCTCCCCTGGGGAGTTCAGTTGTACCCAAAAGCTTCCTTTCAGGGCAATTCTTGATGGGCGAAAGGGGCTTTCTACACGATTTCTGGAGTTCTATTTTCAATTCCTCTCAGCTTCCGGGTAGGGCGAATTTAGGGTTGTTCAGAAAGAGCGAACACAGAGAGTCCAGTTACATGTGGGGCTGCGTAAAGGCTCCCCTGGGGAGTTCAGTTGTACCCAAAGGCTTCCTTTGGGGACGATTTTTGATGTGTGAAAGGGGATTTTTATGTGTTTTCTGGGGTCCTATTTTAAATTCCTCTCAGATTGCGGGAAGGGATGTATTTAGGGTTGTTCAGAAAGAGCGAACACAGAGAGTCCAGTTGCATGTGGGGCTGCGTAAAGGCTCCCCTGGGGAGTTCATTTCTACCCAAAGGCTTCCTTTCAGGGCAATTTTTGATGGTTGAAAGGGGCTCTGTACGTGATTTCTGGGGTCATATTTTCAATTCCTCTCAGGTTCTGGTTAGCGATATATTTAGGGTTGTTCAGAAAGAGCGAACACAGAGAGTCCAGTTGCATGTGGGGCTGTGTAAAGGCTCCCCTGGGGAGTTCAGTTGTACCCAAAGGCTTCCTTTGAGGGCAATTTTTGATGGGCGAAAGAGGCTCTGTACGCGGTTTCTGGGGTCCTATTTTTTAATTCCTCTCAGACTCTGGGTAGGGAGATATTTAGGGTTGTTCAGAAAGAGCGAACACAGCGAGTTCCGTTGCATGTGGGTCTGCGTAAAGGCTCCCCTGGGGAGTTCAGTTGTACCCAAAGGCTTCCTTTAGGGCAATTTTTGATGAGTGAATGGGGCTCTGTACCTGATTTCTGGGGTCCTATTTCAAATCCGCTCAGATTCCTGTTAGGCATGGATTTAGGGTTGTTCAGAAAGAGCGAACACAGAGAGTCCAGTTGCATGTGGGGCTGCGTAAAGGCTCCCCTGGGGAGTTCAGTTGTACCCAAAGGCTTCCTTTCAGGGCAATTTTTGATGGGCGAAAGGGGCTCTGTACGCGGTTTCTGGGGTCCTATTTTCAATTCCTCTCAGATTCCGGGTAGGGAGATAATTAGAATTATTCAGAAAGAGCGAACACAGAGAGTCCAGTTGCATGTGGGGCTGCGTAAAGGTTCCCCTGGGGAGTTCAATTGTACCCAAAGGTTTCCTTTCAGGGCAATTTTTGATGGGTGAAAGGGGCTCTGTACGTGATTTCTGGGGTCATATTTACAATTCCTCTCAGATTCCAGTTAGGGATGTATTTAGGTTTCTTCAGAAAAAGCGAACACAGAGAGTCCAGTTGCATGTGGGGCTGCGTAAAAGCTCCCCTAGAGAGTTCAGATGTACCCAAAGGCTAACTTTCAGGGAAATTTTTGATGGGTGAAAGGGGCTCTGTGCACGTTTTCCAGGGTCCTATTTTCAATTCCTCTCAGATTCCGGGAAGGGATGTACTTAGGGTTGTTCAGAAAGAGCGAACACAGAGAGTCCAGTTGCATGTGGGGCTGCGTAAATGCTCCCCTGGGGAGTTCAGTTGTACCCAAAAGCTTCCTTTCAGGGCAATTTTTGATGGGCGAAAGGGGCTTTGTAAGCCATTTCCTGGGTCCTATTTTCAATTCCTCTCAGACTCCTGGTAGGGATGTATTTAGGGTTGTTCAGAAAGAGCGAACACAGAGAGTCCAGTTGCATGTGGGGCTGCGTAAAGGCTCCCCTGGGGAGTTCAGTTCTACCCAAAGGCTTCCTTTGGGGGCAATTTTTGATGGATCAAAGGGGCTCTGTACACGTTTTCCAGGGTCCTATTTTCAATTCCTCTCAGATTCCGGGTAGGGATATATTTAGGGTTGTTCAGAAAGAGTGAACACAGAGAGTCCAGTTGCATGTGGGGCTGCGTAAAGGCTCCCCTGGGGAGTATTGTACCCAAAGGCTTCATTTGGGGGTGATTTTTGATGGGTGAAAGGGGCTCTGTACGTGATTTTTGGGGTCATATTTTCAATTCCTCTCAGATTCCGGTTAGGGATGTATTTAGGGTTGTTCAGAAAGAGCGAACACAGAGAGTCCAGTTGCATGTGGGGCTGCGTAAAGGCTCCCCTGGGGAGTTAAGTTCTACCCAAAGGCTTCCTTTGGGGGCAATTTTTGATGGGTGAAAGGGGCTCTGTACGTGATTTCTGGGGTCATATTTTCAATTCCTCTCACATTCCGGGTAGGGATGTATTTAGGGTTGTTCAGAAAGAGCGAACACAGAGAGTCCAGTTGCATGTGGGGCTGCGTAAAGGCTCCCCTGGGGAGTATTGTACCCCAAGGCTTCCTTTGGGGGTAATTTTTAATGGGTGAAAGGGGCTTTGTATTCGTTTTCTGGGGTCCTGTTTTAAATTCCTCTCAGATTGCGGGAAGGGATGTATTTAGGGTTGTTCAGAAAGAGCGAACACAGAGAGTCCAGTTGCATGTGGGGCTGCGTAAAGGCTCCCCTGGGGAGGTCAGTTGTACCCAAAGGCTTATATGGGGGCAATTTTTGATGGCTGAAAGGGGCTCTGTACGTGATTTCTGGGGTCATATTTTCAATTCCTCTGAGATTCCGGTTAGGCATGTATTTAGGGTTGTTCAGAAAGAGCGAACACAGAGAGTCCAGTTGCATGTGGGGCTGCGTAAAGGCTCCCCAGGGGAGTTCAGTTTTACCCAAAGGCTTCCTTTGGGGGCAATTTTTGATGAATGAAAGGGGCTCTGTACGTGATTTCTGGGGTCATATTTTCAATTCCTCTCACATTCATATTAGGGATGTATTTAGGGTTGTTCAGAAAGAGCGAACACAGAGAGTCCAGTTGCATGTGGGGCTGCGTAAAGGCTCCCCTGGGGAGTTCAGTTCTACCCAAAGGCTTCCTTTGGGGGCAATTTTTGATGGGTGAAAGGGGCTCTGTACGCGTTTTCTGGGGTCCTATTTTAAATTCCTCTCAGATTCCAGGTAGGGATGTATTTAGGGTTGTTCAGAAAGAGCGAACACAGAGAGTCCAGTTGCATGTGGGGCTGCGTAAAGGCTTCCCTGGGGAGTTCAGTTCTACCCAAAGGCTTCCTTTGGGGGATATTTTTCATGGGTGAAAGGGGCTCTGTACACGTTTTCCAGGGTCCTATTTTCAATTCCTCACAGATTCGGGGTAGGGATGTATTTAGGGTTGTTCAGAAAGAGTGAACACAGCGAGTCCAGTTGCATGTGGGGCTGCGTAAGGGATCCCCTGGGGAGTTCAGCTGTTCCCAAAGGCTTCCTTTGGGGGCTATTTTTGACGGGTGAAAGGGGCTTTGTATGCATTTTCTGGGGTCCTATTTTAAATTCCTCTCACATTCCGGGAAGGGATGTATTTAGGGTTGTTCAGAAAGAGCGAACACAGAGAGTCCAGTTGCATGTGGGGCTGCGTAAAGGTTCCCCTGGGGAGTTCAGTTGTACCCAAAAGCTTCCTTTCAGGGCAATTCTTGATGGGCGAAAGGGGCTTTCTACACGATTTCTAGAGTCCTATTTTCAATTCCTCTCAGCTTCCGGGTAGGGCGAATTTAGGTTTGTTCAGAAAGAGCGAACACAGAGAGTCCAGTTACATGTGGGGCTGCGTAAAGGATCCCCTTGGGGAGTTCAGTTGTACCCAAAGGCTTCCTTTGGGGACGATTTTTGATGGTTGAAAGGGGCTCTGTACATGATTTCTGGGGTCATATTTTCAATTCCTCTCAGATTCCGGTTAGCGATATATTTAGGGGTGTTCAGAAAGAGCGAACACAGAGAGTCCAGTTGCATGTGGGGCTGTGTAAAGGCTCCCCTGGGGAGTTCACTTGTACCCAAAGGCTTCCTTTCAGGGCAATTTTTGATGGGCGAAAGGGGCTCTGTACGCGGTTTCTGGGGTCCTATTTTCAATTCCTCTCAGATTCCGGGTAGGGAGATAATTAGAATTATTCAGAAAGAGCGAACACAGA
This sequence comes from Mergus octosetaceus, assembly GCA_036873955.1. Lineage (NCBI taxonomy): Eukaryota > Metazoa > Chordata > Aves > Anseriformes > Anatidae > Mergus > Mergus octosetaceus. The sequence continues at coordinate 116,150,727 of CM072285.1, forward strand.
GAGTCCAGTTGCATGTGGGGCTGCATAAAGCTCCCCTGGGGAGTTCAATTGTACCCAAAGGCTTCCTTTGGGTGCATTTTTAGATGAGCGAAAGGGGCTCTGTACGCGGTTTCTGGGGTCCTATTTTCAATTCCTCTCTGATTCCGGGAAGGGATGTATTTAGGGTTGTTCAGAAAAAGCGAACACAGAGAGTCCAGTTGCATGTGGGGCTGCGTAAAGGTTCCCCTGGGGAGTTCAGTTGTACCCAAAGGTTTCCTTTCAGGGCAATTTTTGATGGGTGAAAGGGGCTCTGTACGTGATTTCTGGGGTCATATTTACAATTCCTCTCAGATTCCAGTTAGGGATGTATTTAGGTTTCTTCAGAAAGAGCGAACACAGAGAGTCCAGTTGCATGTGGGGCTGCGTAAAGGCTCCCCTAGAGAGATCAGTTGTACCCAAAGGCTAACTTTCAGGGAAATTTTTGATGGGTGAAAGGGGCTCTGTGCACGTTTTTCCAGGGTCCTATTTTCAATTCCTCTCAGATTGCGGGAAGGGATGTACTTAGGGTTGTTCAGAAAGAGCGAACACAGAGAGTCCAGTTGCATGTGGGGCTGCGTAAAGGCTCCCCTGGGGAGTTCAGTTGTACCCAAAAGCTTCCTTTCAGGGCAATTTTTAATGGGCGAAAGGGGCTCTGTACACGTTTTCCAGGGTCCTATTTTCAATTCCTCTCAGATTCCCGGTAGGTATGTATTTAGGGTTGTTCAGAAAGAGCGAACACAGAGAGTCCAGTTGCATGTGGGGCTGCGTAAAGGCTCCCCTGGGGAGTTCAGTTCTACCCAAAGGCTTCCTTTGGGGGCAATTTTTGATGGGTGAAAGGGGCTCTGTACACGTTTTCCAGGGTCCTATTTTCAATACCTCTCAGATTCCGGGTAGGGATATATTTAGGGTTGTTCAGGAAGACCGAGCACAGAGAGTCCAGTTGCATGTGGGGCTGCGTAAAGGCTCCCCTGGGGAGTATTGTACCCAAAGGCTTCCTTTGGGGGTGATTTTTAATGGGTGAAAGGGGCTTTGTATTCGTTTTCTGTGGTCCTGTTTTAAATTGCTCTCACATTCCGGGAAGGGATGTATTTAGGGTTGTTCAGAAAGAGCGAACACAGAGAGTCCAGTTGCATGTGGGGCTGCGTAAAGGCTCCCCTGGGGAGTTCAGTTCTACCCAAAGGCTTCCTTTCGGGGCAATTTTTGACGGGTGAAAGGGGCTCTCTACACGATTTCCAGGGTCCTATTTTAAATTCCTCTCAGATTCCGTTTAGGCATGTATTTAGGGTTGTTCAGAAAGAGCGAACACAGAGAGTCCAGTTGCATGTGGGGCTGCGTAAAGTCTCCCCTAGGGAGTTCAATTCTACCCAAAGGCTTCCTTTTAGGGCGATTTTTGATGGGTGAAAGGGGCTCTGTACGTGATTTCTGGGGTCATATTTTCAATTCCTCTCAGATTCCGGTTAGGGATGTATTTAGGGTTGTTCAGAAAGAGCGAACACAGAGAGTCCAGTTGCATGTGGGGCTGCGTAAAGGCTCCCCTGGGGAGTTCAGTTGTACCCAAAGGCTTCCTTTGGGGGCAATTTTTGATGGGTGAAAGGGGCTCTGTACGTGATTTCTGGGGTCATATTTTCTATTCCTCTCACATTCCGGTTAGGCATGTATTTAGGGTTGTTCAGAAAGAGCGAACACAGAGAGTCCAGTTGCATGTGGGGCTGCGTAAAAGCTCCCCTGGGAGTATTGTACCCAAAGGCTTCCTTTGGGGGTGATTTTTAATGGGTGCAAGGGTCTTTGTATTCGTTTTCTAGGGTCCTGTTTTAAATTCCTCTCAGATTGCGGGAAGGGATGTATTTAGGGTTGTTCAGAAAGAGCGAACACAGAGAGTCCAGTTGCATGTGGGGCTGCGTAAAGGCTCCCCTGGGGAGTTCAGTTCTACCCAAAGGCTTCCTTTCGGGGCAATTTTTGACGGGTGAAAGGGGCTTTCTACACGATTTCCAGGGTCCTATTTTAAATTCCTCTCAGATTCCGTTTAGGCATGTATTTAGGGTTGTTCAGAAAGAGCGAACACAGAGAGTCCAGTTGCATGTGGGGCTGCGTAAAGTCTCCCCTAGGGAGTTCAATTCTACCCAAAGGCTTCCTTTTAGGGCGATTTTTGATGGGTGAAAGGGGCTCTGTACGTGATTTCTGGGGTCATATTTTCAATTCCTCTGAAATTCCGGTTAGGCATGTATTTAGGGTTGTTCAGAAAGAGCGAACACAGAGAGTCCAGTTGCATGTGGGGCTGCGTAAATTCTCCCCTGGGGAGTTCAGTTGTTCCCAAAGGCTTCCTTTGGGGGCTATTTTTGATGGGTGAAAGGGGCTTTGTATGCGTTTTATGGGGTCATATTTCAAATTCCTCTCACATTCCGGGAAGGGATGTACTTAGGGTTGTTCAGAAACAGCGAACACAGAGAGTCCAGTTGCATGTGGGGCTGCGTAAAGGCTCCCCTGGGGAGTTCAGTTGTACCTAAAGGCTTCCTTTGAGGGCAATTTTTGATGGGCGAAAGAGGCTTTGTATGCGTTTTCCGGGGACCTATTTTAAATTCCTCTCACATTCCTGGTAGGAATATATTTAGGGTTGTTCAGAAAGAGCGAACACAGAGAGTCCAGTTGCATGTGGGGCTGCGTAAAGGCTCCCTGGGGAGTTCAGTTCTACCCAAAGGCTTCCTTTGGGGGCAATTTTTGATGGGTGAAAGGGGCTCTGTACGTGATTTCTGGGGTCATATTTTCAATTCCTCTGAGATTTCTGTTAGGCATGTATTTAGGGTTGTTCAGAAAGAGCGAACACAGAGAGTCCAGTTGCATGTGGGGCTGCGTAAAGGGTCGCCTGGGGAGTTCAGTTCTACCCAAAGGCTTCCTTTGGGGGCAATTTTTGATGGGTGAAAGGGGCTCTGTACGTGATTTCTGGGGTCATATTTTCAATTCTTCTCAGATTCCGGTTAGGGATGTATTTAGGGTTGTTCAGAAAGAGCGAACACAAAGAGTCCAGTTGCATGTGGGGCTGCGTAAAGGATCCCTTGGGGAGTTCAGTTGTACCCAAAGGCTTCCTTTGGGGACGATTTTTGATGGTTGAAAGGGGCTCTGTACATGATTTCTGGGGTCATATTTTCAATACCTCTCAGATTCCGGTTAGCGATATATTTAGGGTTGTTCAGAAAGAGCGAACACAGAGAGTCCAGTTGCATGTGGGGCTGTGTAAAGGCTCCCCTTGGGAGTTCAGTTGTACCCAAAGGCTTCCTTTCAGGGCAATTTTTGATGGGCGAAAGGGGCTCTGTACGCGGTTTCTGGAGTCCTATTTTCAATTCCTCTCAGATTCCGGGTAGGGAGATAATTAGAATTATTCAGAAAGAGCGAACACAGAGAGTCCAGTTGCATGTGGGGTTGCATAAAGCTCCCCTGGGGAGTTCAATTGTACCCAAAGGCTTCCTTTGGGTGCAATTTTTGATGAGCGAAAGGGGCTCTGTACGCGGTTTCTGGGGTCCTATTTTCAATTCCTCTCAGATTCCGGAAAGGGATGTATTTAGGGTTGTTCAGAAAAAGCGAACACAGAGAGTCCAGTTGCATGTGGGGCTGCGTAAAGGCTCCCCTGGGGAGTATTGTACCCAAAGGCTTCCTTTGGGGGTGATTTTTAATGGGTGAAAGGGTCTTTGTATTCGTTTTCTGGGGTCCTGTTTTAAATTCCTCTCAGATTGCGGGAAGGGATGTATTTAGGGTTGTTCAGAAAGAGCGAACACAGAGAGTCCAGTTGCATGTGGGGCTGCGTAAAGGCTCCCCTGGGGAGTTCAGTTCTACCCAAAGGCTTCCTTTCGGGGCAATTTTTGACGGGTGAAAGTGGCTTTCTACACGATTTCCAGGGTCCTATTTTAAATTCCTCTCAGATTCCGTTTTAGGCATGTATTTAGGGTTGTTCAGAAAGAGCGAACACAGAGAGTCCAGTTGCATGTGGGGCTGCGTAAAGTCTCCCCTAGGGAGTTCAATTCTACCCAAAGGCTTCCTTTTAGGGCGATTTTTGATGGGTGAAAGGGGCTCTGTACGTGATTTCTGGGGTCATATTTTCAATTCCTCTGAAATTCCGGTTAGGCATGTATTTAGGGTTGTTCAGAAAGAGCGAACACAGAGAGTCCAGTTGCATGTGGGGCTGCGTAAATGCTCCCCTGGGGAGGTCAGTTGTTCCCAAAGGCTTCCTTTGGGGGCTATTTTTGATGGGTGAAAGGGGCTTTGTATGCGTTTTATGGGGTCATATTTCAAATTCCTCTCACATTCCGGGAAGGGATGTACTTAGGGTTGTTCAGAAACAGCGAACACAGAGAGTCCAGTTGCATGTGGGGCTGCGTAAAGGCTCCCCTGGGAGTTCAGTTGTACCTAAAGGCTTCCTTTGAGGGCAATTTTTGATGGGCGAAAGAGGCTTTGTATGCGTTTTCCGGGGACCTATTTTAAATTGCTCTCACATTCCTGGTAGGAATATATTTAGGGTTGTTCAGAAAGAGCGAACACAGAGAGTCCAGTTGCATGTGGGGCTGCGTAAAGGCTCCCCTGGGGAGTTCAGTTGTACCCAAAAGCTTCCTTTCAGGGCAATTTTTGATGGGCGAAAGGGGCTTTGTAAGCCATTTCCTGGGTCCTATTTTCAATTCCTCTCAGATTCCCGGTAGGGATGTATTTAGGGTTGTTCAGAAAGAGCGAACACAGAGAGTCCAGTTGCATGTGGGGCTGCGTAAAGGCTCCCCTGGGGAGTTCAGTTCTACCCAAAGGCTTCCTTTGGGGGCAATTTTTGATGGGTGAAAGGGGCTCTGTACACGTTTTCCAGGGTCCTATTTTCAATTCCTCTCAGATTCCGGGTAGGGATATATTTAGGGTTGTTCAGGAAGACCGAGCACAGAGAGTCCAGTTGCATGTGGGGCTGCGTAAAGGCTCCCCTGGGGAGTATTGTACCCAAAGGCTTCCTTTGGGGGTGATTTTTAATGGGTGAAAGGGGCTTTGTATTCGTTTTCTGGGGTCCTGTTTTAAATTCCTCTCAGATTGCGGGAAGGGATGTATTTAGGGTTGTTCAGAAAGAGCGAACACAGAGAGTCCAGTTGCATGTGGGGCTGCGTAAAGGCTCCCCTGGGGAGTTCAGTTCTACCCAAAGGCTTCCTTTCGGGGCAATTTTTGACGGGTGAAAGGGGCTTTCTACACGATTTCCAGGGTCCTATTTTAAATTCCTCTCAGATTCCGTTTAGGCATGTATTTAGGGTTGTTCAGAAAGAGCGAACACAGAGAGTCCAGTTGCATGTGGGGCTGCGTAAAGTCTCCCCTAGGGAGTTCAATTCTACCCAAAGGCTTCCTTTTAGGGCGATTTTTGATGGGTGAAAGGGGCTCTATGTACATGATTTCTGGGGTCATATTTTCAATTCCTCTGAAATTCCGGTTAGGCATGTATTTAGGGTTGTTCAGAAAGAGCGAACACAGAGAGTCCAGTTGCATGTGGGGCTGCGTAAAGGCTCCCCTGGGGAGTTCAGTTGTTCCCAAAGGCTTCCTTTGGGGGCTATTTTTGATGGGTGAAAGGGGCTTTGTATGCGTTTTATGGGGTCATATTTCAAATTCCTCTCACATTCCGGGAAGGGATGTACTTAGGGTTGTTCAGAAACAGCGAACACAGAGAGTCCAGTTGCATGTGGGGCTGCGTAAAGGCTCCCCTGGGGAGTTCAGTTGTACCTAAAGGCTTCCTTTGAGGGCAATTTTTGTTGGGCGAAAGAGGCTTTGTATGCGTTTTCCGGGGACCTATTTTAAATTCCTCTCACATTCCTGGTAGGAATATATTTAGGGTTGTTCAGAAAGAGCGAACACAGAGAGTCCAGTTGCATGTGGGGCTGCGTAAAGGCTCCCCTGGGGAGTTCAGTTCTACCCAAAGGCTTCCTTTGGGGGCAATTTTTGATGGGTGAAAGGGGCTCTGTACGTGATTTCTGGGGTCATATTTTCAATTCCTCTCAGATTCCGGTTAGGGATGTATTTAGGGTTGTTCAGAAAGAGCGAACACAGAGAGTCCAGTTGCATGTGGGGCTGCGTAAAGGCTCCCCTGGGGAGTTCAGTTGTACCCAAAGGCTTCCTTTGGGGACGATTTTTGATGGGTGAAAGGGGCTCTGTACGTGATTTCTGGGGTCATATTTTCTATTCCTCTCACATTCCGGTTAGGCATGTATTTAGGGTTGTTCAGAAAGAGCGAACACAGAGAGTCCAGTTGCATGTGGGGCTGCGTAAAGGCTCCCCTGGGGAGTATTGTACTCAAAGGCTTCCTTTGGGGGTGATTTTTAATGGGTGAAAGGGGCTTTGTATTCGTTTTCTGGGGTCCTGTTTTAAATTCCTCTCAGATTGCGGGAAGGGATGTATTTAGGGTTGTTCAGAAAGAGCGAACACAGAGAGTCCAGTTGCATGTGGGGCTGCGTAAAGGCTCCCCTGGGGAGTTCAGTTCTACCCAAAGGCTTCCTTTCGGGGCAATTTTTGACGGGTGAAAGGGGCTTTCTACACGATTTCCAGGGTCCTATTTTAAATTCCTCTCAGATTCCGTTTAGGCATGTATTTAGGGTTGTTCAGAAAGAGCGAACACAGAGAGTCCAGTTGCATGTGGGGCTGCGTAAAGTCTCCCCTAGGGAGTTCAATTCTACCCAAAGGCTTCCTTTTAGGGCGATTTTTGATGGGTGAAAGGGGCTCTGTACGTGATTTCTGGGGTCATATTTTCAATTCCTCTGAAATTCCGGTTAGGCATGTATTTAGGGTTGTTCAGAAAGAGCGAACACAGAGAGTCCAGCTGCATGTGGGGCTGCGTAAATGCTCCCCTGGGGAGTTCAGTTGTTCCCAAAGGCTTCCTTTGGGGGCTATTTTTGATGGGTGAAAGGGGCTTTGTATGCGTTTTATGGGGTCATATTTCAAATTCCTCTCACATTCCGGGAAGGGATGTACTTAGGGTTGTTCAGAAACAGCGAACACAGAGAGTCCAGTTGCATGTGGGGCTGCGTAAAGGCTCCCCTGGGGAGTTCAGTTGTACCTAAAGGCTTCCTTTGAGGGCAATTTTTGATGGGCGAAAGAGGCTTTGTATGCGTTTTCCGGGGACCTATTTTAAATTCCTCTCACATTCCTGGTAGGAATATATTTAGGGTTGTTCAGAAAGAGCGAACACAGAGAGTCCAGTTGCATGTGGCTGCGTAAAGGCTCCCCTGGGGAGTTCAGTTCTACCCAAAGGCTTCCTTTGGGGGATATTTTTGATGGGTGAAAGGGGCTCTGTACGTGATTTCTGGGGTCATATTTACAATTCCTCTCAGATTCCGGTTAGGGATGTATTTAGGGTTGTTCAGAAAGAGCGAACACAGAGAGTCCAGTTGCATGTGGGGCTGCGTAAAGGCTCCCCTGGGGAGTTCAATTGTACCCAAAGGCTTCCTTTGGGGGCGATATTTAATGAATGAAAGCGGCTTTGTATGCGTTTTCTGGGGTCCTATTTTAAATACCTCTCAGATTCCGGGTAGGGCGATATTTAGGGTTGTTCAGAAAGAGCGAACACAGAGAGTCCAGCTGCATGTGGGGCTGCGTAAAGTCTCCCCTAGGGAGTTCAATTCTACCCAAAGGCTTCCTTTGGGGGCAATTTTTGATGGGTGAAAGGGGCTCTGTACGTGATTTCTGGGGTCATATTTTCAATTCCTCTCAGATTCCGGTTAGGGATGTCTTTAGGGTTGTTCAGAAAGAGCGAACACAGAGAGTCCAGTTGCATGTGGGGCTGCGTAAAGGCTCCCCTGGGGAGTTCATTTCTACCCAAAGGCTTCCTTTGGGGGCTATTTTTGATGGGTGAAAGGGGCTCTGTACGTGATTTCTGGGGTCATATTTTCAATTCCTCTCAGATTCCGTTTAGGCATGTATTTAGGGTTGTTCAGAAAGAGCGAACACAGAGAGTCCAGTTGCATGTGGGGCTGCGTAAATGCTCCCCTGGGGAGTTCAGTTGTTCCCAAAGGCTTCCTTTGGGGGCTATTTTTGATGGGTGAAAGGGGCTTTGTATGCGTTTTATGGGGTCATATTTTAAATTCCTCTCACATTCCGGGAAGGGATGTATTTAGGGTTGTTCAGAAAGAGCGAACACAGAGAGTCCAGTTGCATGTGGGGCTGCGTAAAGGTTCCCCTGGGAAGTTCAGTTCTACCCAAAGGCTTCCTTTGGGGGCAATTTTTGATGGGTGAAAGGGGCTCTGTACGTGATTTCTGGGGTCATATTTTCAATTCTTCTCAGATTCCGGTTAGGGATGTATTTAGGGTTGTTCAGAAAGAGCGAACACAGAGAGTCCAGTTGCATGTGGGGCTGCGTAAAGGATCCCTTGGGGAGTTCAGTTGTACCCAAAGGCTTCCTTTGGGGACGATTTTTGATGGTTGAAAGGGGCTCTGTACATGATTTCTGGGGTCATATTTTCAATACCTCTCAGATTCCGGTTAGCGATATATTTAGGGTTGTTCAGAAAGAGCGAACACAGAGAGTCCAGTTGCATGTGGGGCTGTGTAAAGGCTCCCCTTGGGAGTTCAGTTGTACCCAAAGGCTTCCTTTCAGGGCAATTTTTGATGGGC